>OW121723.1:11535000-12735000 GCA_933228805.2 Hipparchia semele | reverse complement strand
TTTCGAAGCTTAGTCACCGTGTCACTAACATCATTTATAGCCCAAAGCGCTTTTTCCTGGAGGTCTTTTTGTTGCTCTTGTGATTCTCGAATCGCTCTGATTTCAGCCTTTTGAAACTCTTGAATCGTAGTCAGCTTGCGTTCCTGTGTTTCCTTCATTGCCTGAATTTCAGCCCTTTGCAGCTCCATTAATTCAATTAAACTTCCTAATTGAAGGGCCACTTGAGGGGCTGTAGAAGCTGCGGTGCCGATGGTGGGCGTGGCCTGTCTAGTAGGCGGAGCCCGGTGGGCGTGGCCAGTGGGCGTGGCTTGAACTGAAGTGGGCGGAGCCTGAACCGGAGTGGGCGGAGCCTGAGGGGCGTGGTCGGTGGGTGGGGCCTGGTGGGTGGGTCCGGTGGGCGGGGCTTGGGCCAAAGTGGGCGGAGCCTGACCTTGAGTGGGCGGGGCCTGAGGGGCGTGGTCGGTGGGCGGAGCCTGGTGGGCGGGTCCAGTGGGTGGAGCTTGGTCCCCATTGGGTGTGGCCTCCGCAGCTCGTTGTGCCCTTGTCCTGACGCCCTCCTTGAAGTCCTCTCTCGGAGTCAATGGCATCTCCAAATCTCACTTCCGACACCAGTTGTTACGTGCTAGGGTTCGCTGGATTTGGAAGGAAAGACCTGCTGACTCCTTGAAAGACTTTATTCACTAACACTACAAAGCACTAGGTCCAAACACTAAGCACTCACAATGTCCTAGGTCGTAGCCAAGTCGTAGGTTTCACTGGTAGCACTTTTGATCACTAGGTTTCGTTTCGAAGTCGCCTCGACGGTTGCTCAAACTGAACTGAACTCCGGCGCCTCTCTACGGCTATTTATATGAGCCGAGACGTTCCAGAACGTTCCGTTCTCGAATCTTCCCAACGTGCGCGGAAGTGATCAGCCGGGTCGGATAGTTCTGGTACGTTCGCGTACCCGGTTTTCGCGACTAACGCCATCTAGTGTCGAGTGAGTTGAGTTGAGTGTGGTCGTAACACTTTCGAGACTAACGCCATCTAGTGTTGAGTGGTCGTAACAATATTATTACTAGCTTTAACCCGCGGCTTCGCTCACGTTAGGTTCGATTATTTAACCCCCTATTTAACCCTCTTGGGGTTGAAATTTTCCAAAATCCTTTCTTAGCGGATGTCTACGTCCTAACAGCTACCTGTATACCAAATTTCAGCTCGATCGGTCCAGTGGTTAGAGCTGTGCGTTGATAGATCAGTCAGTCAGTCAGTCAGTCAGTCAGTCAGTCAGTCAGTCACCTTTGCCTTTTATATATTTAGATAAAGAAAAGATTCCGATGAATTGAAGGTCTTTTCCTTTTTTGGAAGTCGGTTAAAAACGAACTTCGAAAGGAAGTTTTACAAATTTTTCAGAAAAACTTATTTCAGTTTCAAAGTATCAACATTAATTAAGTGTGTAGCCCCATTTATATCAATCGACACCAATACGAAATAAAATCGGCTAGTGTCGAACGGAATCGCGCACCGAGAGTTCCGTACCTCGGAAACATACTTAGTAAAAGTCATAAAGTTTGTTTGTAAAGGGATTATTGCTGATTATAAAAAACTGCTAGATAGATTATCTGTATATACATTTAGTACCATTTTTAGTATCTACTCTAAATATTTACATTAATTCTAAAGTAACCAAAATTATCTATTTACTGGAGTAAGCGGCTATGATAGACAGACAGATAGACAGACATACGTTACATAAGTTTCACTATGAGGTTGACTTTTTATAATTTTGTTGCGGAATCCTAAAAAGTGCCAACAATAAAGTACAGCACCGACTCAACCGACCTCGCCAAATCTGAACCGAACTGGTTTTGTCAGCTAAATTGGAGATAATCAACGTGCGCTATTTAGTGTCCTGTCCCTCTCATATATTGCTGGAATGAAAGGGAGGGAATCCCCTCTGTCCCTCTTGAAAATGAGTAGAAAAAAAGAGACGGAAGATCCTCGTTATTGCAATACGATGGAGGTGTTATAGGATGGAGGGTGCGGGAAAATTGCCCAATGGCTTTGGAAAGCTTTGGAATTATTCTATTGACTTCGTTCGTATGAATTTAAAAAGTGGGAATTAATTTTTGTAAATATGTACGCATTAAAGGTGTAATTTTCGCACACTTGTGCACTGTAATATCTCCCGTGCAGTGGCTTATCTCTGTAGATTGGCCGCGGTATGGCCGCGGTGGCCGGATTTAATCGGGAGGACATTATCATACTAACAGGGCCTATTTCACCACCTTTAAGTAACGACTACGCTTACGGGTTCCGTTTTTTCAAAACCCTAAAAATGACGTTTTGACAGTTTCTGTATGGGTAAACGTGTGGGTGTCAAAACGTCTTTATTCGTCAGTTAAAGTTTACTTGATGTTGATGAAATAGGCCCTAAAGGTATCATAATATTTTAGTCAGGCCAGCTCCAACGAGTACGTCTGTATCGCTTCAAACACGAAAGCCAATTAAAATAAAACAGACAACAAAAAGTATATAATAAAATTAGTTGCACTTTGTCGGTGGGTACATTTTGAAGTAGCTCATCGTATTAAAACGAGCAGCGTCTGGAGTCTAACGAATCGTGCTCGAATAATTTGAAGGCACTGACGGTATTTAATCTATGATTAACACTGAACTTGCTATCCCTACTCCCTATACAAATGACAATATAATAATAATGGATCAATTTGAAGCGCCGCACTTGACATACGAGTGTCTTTGGAACTAATATTATTGAAAATGACGCACCAACCTCAATACGAGTATTAACTATAAAATTATAAATAGTATTAATGTAAAATTATATTATAGAGGTTAATACTCTATAATATAATTTAATTATAGAGGATGGCGGTTGGTATGCATTGAAGGACAAACCAACAAATATTACACGTGATATCCCATAAATATGCGTAGTTACAACCTAAATAAAAAATAAAGTAACTATCTTATTCATATAAAAAATGCGAAAGTTTGGATGTATGTTTGTTACTCAATCACGTCACAACGACTGAACTTATTTGGCTGAAATTTTGGCACAGAAATAGATTATAGTCTGGAATAATACATAGGCTACTTTTTATCTTGACACATGAAAACATTTTTAACATGAATTTATTGTATTCTGTTCTACGGTGTTTCCACTTTATTTGTGTCTCAGTCATGTCTCAAAATGAATAGTTTAATATTAATACTCAATTCGATGCCTCAACATGGGTAGCCTGAGTAGTCATGCTCTCTTTAAACATTTCTGTGGTGGTGTCGTGTGGTGCGGGTTGTTACGTTCCCTCAAATATGGTTGAGCGAAGCAGTGGCTGGATCATGCGTCATGCTCGTGAACGGGTGCCACCAACGGGAATGGGTCTGCTCTGACTGCCCGTCTTGACATGCGTTGGATTGATGTACCTACGTATGCATTTTTGCATTTTTGAAGCTTTATTGTGGAAGCACTGTATACATAACATAGCTTTCATTAACTATTGTAAAAATTTTATTATTTTTTTTTTTTGAAAAGAGCAACCGCCGAGTTTCTTGCTGGCTCTTCTCGGCAGGAAAGGCATTCCGAACCAGTGGTAGATTCATTGACGATTCAAAAGTGCTTGTAAAAGTTTATTTGAATAAAAAATATTTCTATTCTATTCTATTCTATTCTTGGAAAATACGCGAGTTCCCGTGGGAATTAAAAACCTGTATCCACGTTTATGGAGTACGCGGGTGATACCCGCATACTTTGAACGCGTAGGTACGCGTGTATCACCTAGTAAAAATAATAAAGGAACTAAGTATTCTAAATAAAATTATGAAGTAGTCTGCGAAGATTTGGAGCTACTTGTTAATTTTGTTAAAGATTCAAAATCCTCCCTTATCTGTTCCGAGCCCGGCTTCAACAGTTTCATGTAGCTCCCCCGGTGATTGTAATTTATTAATAGTAGTCTGTCTGCGAACCTATACTATAATCTGAGCTTCTCTACAACGAAAAAGCATTTAAAAATCTAACGTAGTATGTACCTACTACCAGGACCACCGGTAGAAGCACGAAGATTTAATTTACGCTAGCTTTTGCCAGCGGCTTCGCTTCCTTTTACAGCTTGTATTTTTCAGAAATCTTTTCTTAGCGGATGCCTACGTCATAATAGATAATCTGTAGGTTTCAGGTAGGCCTTTCAGCCTGATCCGTCCAGTGGTTTGAGCTGTGCGTTGATAGATTAGTTAGTCAGTCACACCTTTCTCCGAAACGTTTTCTGCGATTTGTTTTCCTTTTTCACCAATTTAACAAGCGATGTTTAACCGAGGAATAAATTGGGCGTTCTGACAGTTTTTGTATTGAAAATCTGCTAAAATATCTTTACCCTCGGATAACACTTATTTATTTAACGTTGATGAAATCGGCGCTAAAGACAGCTAAAGAAAATTAACTACAGTCTAAACCTATACCTAGTTACCACAATATCTAGATCAATATCATCCTAAATACAGACAGGAAAAAATGCTTGAAAAACGGCTGGTCGGCTAATCATAAGATTCAGACAGGTCACAGGACCTTCTGACGCTTATATTTCAATTTATACGTGATTGAATTCCGATCGCAGTCTAGCTTAATATGTAGTTCCAATTTCCGTAGCGACGTGTTACATACGGAACCGTGTTTCAGTAATTTTGTTAGTTTAATTACTTGGCAATACGACGGTGGCAATCATGGTCATGTTACCCTAAAGTTAAGAATATAGCTAAGAGTAGAAGCAGACATTAATTTGCGGACTTGAAACGATTTTAGGGAAGGCTTTTATTTAAATAAATAAATAAATTGTTTATTTGAAAGAAACATTGTACAAAAAACATGTTATAAAGTTACATACGTCCTATTCTGTCAACTGGGAGGATATAACCAACACTGTCAATGATGACATGCAAATTATTAATTTCCTATTTAAGAATTATAATTTCTCGATAAATATAAAAATGTCAAAATGTTCATTAAGTGAGTAAAAACACTTATTTACGAGCCACTCATGAAGTTTCCTTTTATTATTTTTGTACATAATTCTGTCTAGCTTCCCTTGAAAGTGAACAATGTGAAATCTAAACTGTACATCACTTTCTTACTTTGCGACAAAAATTTCTGGCATTTGGCAAGAAAACTGCTTGCATACAGCATAACGGCAAAGACATAACTTGCCCATAACATAATGATAACACACGGCAAACGCTCTGTCTTGCTCAATAAATCAATTCTAAAGAAAGGGAGAAAGATTTTGAAATAACTGTCTCATACATATTATATAGAGAGTAGTATGTTCCTTGCATATAAAGCTCATGATCATTGTCGCGTGCGCGTTAGCCCTAAAGGTCAAATTATATCCCGGGAATAATAAAAATATTAAACTATCAATGATTAATAATTAGGGCCAATAAAATGGTTAAACCGCTAAATTAATCATGTCGGGCACAGAGATAGAATGAGAATAGAATGAAAACATTTTTCAGTCTCAAGGAGGACCTATTTAACCCCACGATCAGGAGAAAAAAGAAAAATCAATCTAGAACAGAGACAGCCTTTAAAACCCCGATCGTGGACGGATCGACAAGGGGCCAAGTTCAAAGAGCCTCGGGCCTCGAGCATATACAGACGGTACTCGGAAATACGCTTAGGGTTGAGTTGCCCACACAAGCTTTTGTTATTTTATGAGAGCCAAGTGATGCAGGAAAGTTTGCGCTCGCCGTTAGTTTTGTACACTCTTCCGAACGGATAGAGCATGTGCTTTCAAAGACCGTACTTGAGAACGTCTAAAGACCTATAGAGCACTAGCTTATACCCTGATTTCACCGCATGGAGTTTTTCCGGGATAAAAACACACGACCAAATGATCGCGGTCTAGTGAACCCGTCTTCAGAGAATCTCGTCCGGCTTTATCGCTGAATTCGAGTACACCCGAATACGGCTAACGACCAAGTTTCGATTATGAACTTTTTTATTTGAAATATGAATAGCAAGTAAACGTGCAGGTGGGGCATCTGATGTTAAGTGTTTACCGCCGCCCATGAACTTTTGTAGCACGAGAAACACCACCAATGCGTCGCCGAATTTTTGGCAGTTTGTTGGTCCTTTTTTTGTTTTTTGGCGATCCTTGAATAACCCCATGTTGTAATTAAGTGGGGACACCGTCTAAGGGACTTTAGTTTTACAGTTTGGTAGTGAGTGAAAATAAAGATCTAGCAAAGCGGATGGTCGAAGTGCTCCAGGCACTCAGGTGGTGAGGGTGAAATTGCTTTCGGAGGTGTGTGGTGCAGTTATAGAAGAGAGAGGGCTGTATAGGGACAAATAGCTCTTCAGAATACTCCACGTTATATAGCCGATATAGTACGCAAAGAGACCTTACACCTCTGCGGTGCTCCAGGCTTTCCAGCGAGCTGTTTAATTTGGGACTGTCCACAAGCTGAACTGCCCTCTTTTGAATCCGGTCAAATGAAAGAAGTTAGTTAATATTACTTACTTACGGAGTTTACTAGGGAATAGACTAATGAGACAGCTAAAGAAATAGTCAAAGCTGAATCGCCACAATCAAGCTCCACGAATCTAATAACCAGCCGTCATCTGTCGTCTATAAATAGCTCTCCCTATTTCTCCGAATGAAGACATCGTCCAATTCACTTTACGATCGGAGTTCGTCCGCTATCATTATTTCCTAGTTTATCTCGATACGGAATCTTGGTGCTCCGTATAAGCGTAAAGGAAGTGTCTTTATTTTAAACTAGATTTTGTTCACGACTTCGTCCGCATGGTTTATTGATATTTTGCATGGGTATACTCGTAGTTGAGGACCTGTATATACGGTGATAGGATACTTTTTATCCCGGCAAATCAGAGCTTCCACGGGATTTTTCCAAATTAAAAATCGGCCAAGTGCAAGTCGGATCCGCAAAAGCACACGGTTTCCGTATTATCACATACACCACCACTTATTATTATGATCGACAAAAACAAAAGCCTATTGCATGGAGCCCTTTAATTTTTTTTTAAATTAACTATTTCTTGTTTTAGCGGCAATAGAAATACATACACAATACACATTCTGTGGCAAGTAAGTAATAATACTGGTCATGAGATAGGTACTGCCTGCGAAATCGACGAGGATAGCGTCATACGCATTATCTAGCTGACAATAAAATTAACTTTTTCCACCATAGCAATTTTAAACAATAATAAACCATTAAATAATAATAAACTTTGAATATTACCCATAAAAAAAAGTTTCCCAAAAATGGTAGAAAACTAACAAACACTAAGTAAGTACTTAATTATTTTGGAGACTTTGATTTTGAATATGACCAGTTAGAAAAATTACCGCAAAAGTAGGGAAAATTACGCAAAATATTATACGCAAGTATAATAAAAATATTATAGTGTTACTTTATTTCAGAGATTGGATAAGAAACCAACCATAAAAGGGATACGAAAAGTGCTTATTTATGACTAAAGATAACGAACCTTTGGCCTTTGACATTAAAATCAGGCTTAGGAAAACCATCTTTCAAAGCTTCATCTTCGAGATCTTTTACAATTTAAACTTGCTACGTCAGAGATGGGGACTCTTGAACTTGCAAAATATAATTAGCGAGTGCGCAAGTTCGTCGCATCTGCCTGCTATAAATAGAATAAGTACGTGTTCCTCCTTATTTCTTTCAATTAAGATATCGTCAATTATCTTTTAGAGCGTTATGGAGTTATTTTCTTTCTGTCCATTGCCAATTACAAATATTGCAATATTCCAATCCATCAAAATAAAGCTAAAATTCTTAAAAAGCAGAGTCTTTTATCAGGATGATATTAAGTATAAGTATAATATAATATTATGTTTTGTTTGAAGTTTCTTCTATGCGTAAGAAATTAAGAAATCGAACTATAAGTTAAGGAATGTGTATCTTCGAGTAAGTATCTACAATAGCTTAGATACTAGTTTGCTAATTTTTGAATTCTCAAATGAAAATGTAATCGTCCACTTATAATTTTATGCTCTGAAAATTAATCTAAAAATATATAAATATTCCTCCCCGTTCGTCTGAATCGAGACATCTTCAATTTATTTTATGATCGTCTAGTGGCTTGTGAATTGTGATAGCTTTCCTACCCCCGTTCATTTGGTAAACTTACGAATTTAGGCTACAAAAAAGAATCGAGATTTTACAGTTCAACAAATTTTTAAATTTAACAATTACAAAAATGAAGCATTCAGATGCATAGCATAATCGTTTCGTCTATAAGATAGTTCTTAGGTGCTAACCTAACCAAAAATAGGGGTACTTTTAGATATAACGTAGACAGGATCTATTAGATTACCCTAGCGAGTGTTTTTGTGAGCCTGTCAGCATTTTAATTGCCAGAGAAAATATATCATATGTAATATGCTCTTCTTCTTCTTCTTGCATTTCGGTAATTGTAATTTTTATAGAATTTTAAAAAAAGATGCAGACTACAGTTTACACGGAGATATTCCAATTTTCAATGACAAATAAGTACAGTCTAGAATTTATTGGCAAAGAATCAAGTTGGGTTGGGATTGTAAAATCTTATCTGATTGTCGCTACATCCTCGAGTTTCGATAAAGGATGCTTAATATCGGAGAACTTTTAACGAGAGATAAGTCTTCGATTGTTATGTTTGCAGTTTTACGTCAATTAAGTTACGGGTAGACATAAGATTTTTTTTTTTTTTTTTAAATATATAGACTAACGCTTGATTTTGAAAGATAGATTTTGAAAGTTGAAAGTAGGTACATAAAAGAAAAGAGATGTTTTAAGAATGAAATGACAAGGAGTAGGAACCGGTTGTAGTTTAGGAACTGGCTGCAAAAGGGAGTAGGTACATAATTTATTCAGATTATACACCTAATTTTTATTTTATCTAAGAGAAAAATGGAAAACAAGTTCTTCTACATTTTTATTATAAATTGGATGAACAAGTACCCCTATTTAAATATACTGTTTATTTACTTTTCCATGGTTAGCTGGCAAAATGTAGTAGGTATCTTAGATAATTGATGTCAAAAACCTCCTGTTGAAACCTTGATGTTAAAATATTAACGACTCGAATAAAATAGTAAAGAATGTATGGTTTCCAAAACAGGCAAGTATATTGAATCAAGTGTTTTTATCACAGAAAAATAGGTTCAAAGTAAATATTCGGGAATCATAACAATTATACTTACTTACTTTAATGTAAAACGGGTTCATACCTACTTAGATTAATATTCTTAGGGTTCATAATAAAATTGTTATTAATAGGCAATTAGTTATGAAGCAATACGTATTTTTTACAAATTATTTAGGTATGTGTTTAAATATTTTTGTCACTACATATTAACTTTGAAAAATATTATTTCTAGAAATAAGTGCCTAATTATGTTTCTACAATATTTTTATGCACTCGTAATTTAATTTAATTACTTATATAAGGTTGACGAGAACGCAACGTTAAGTATGTGATAAAATTAAGGGCTTACCAACACTTCGTGGTGCGTCCGGTTGCCTCTGTGAACCCATTGGACGTTGGGGGGTGGTATTACCAGAAGACCTCCACAAGGGATCGTTACATTCGTACCCTTGTCTGCGGCTACTTGCCGAATATCAACCTCCTCGCCCAAGGTTCGCGGAACTGGCACACAAAAACAGAAACAATGAACGTCCGTGAAAAAATTAAATACCAGATCATTCAGTAGGTAACTATTTATTATTTAATTCAATGTTATTTACCTTCTATTCCGAGGCAGAACAGAGGCACCAATATGCGTTTAAGAAACATACTACTATGTCTACATCTAAACTCTAAGAAAAAAATCCACAATCACTATCTACACGTGAAGTAAAAAAGATTTTTTTCTAACTAGTTTATTACATTACACAAATTTTTAGCGACGGAAGGCAAAAATAATAGGAAACAAATCTCACAACAAACGTCCTCACTCCATTGATATAAATCATAGACTAAAATTTTTCGTTGATTTTTGTCACTGCCAGTTGTTAATGTTGCCATATCAAAGTTCCAAAACCTACCATAAAACAGCTGTCGGCTGTCAAGCAATTTTGTCTATTGGTAGACGAATATGACAAGTAAGTTGTCATAGACAAAAAATATAGATTTTCCTCCAATCCTCGGACATGGCCGCTGTATCGGCAATACAATATCTGCAATGTTTTGTATATTCATATTTATTTTTTATAATGAATAAAGGGTTTTTTACTTATAAGTAGTGATTAGCGGATTGTGTATAGTGTTGTGATATTTGTAATGGATGCAGAGAGCGAGAACGAAAAAAAGAGAATCCGTGATGCAATTCAGACTATAGAGACCCTGCAGTCGATGATAGACGTTTCGGCGAAAAGGCTCGAGGGTTTGAGAACAGTATGCTCGACGAGTGCAGAACTGACGCAGCAGGAGATCCGGACCCTGGAGGTAGGGAGGCTGTGGTCACTTTATTAGTTCTCTGTTATGGAAATACGATAATGCCCTTGAACAGCTTAGCAGGCCTGAACCTCAAGGCCTCTGAGCTCAAGGATCTCTGTAGTAGTTCATTGCCGTTGTAGAAAGTGTGAGCGCGCGCATATCCAGTCGCCTTGAGTGTAAATTGCCCTATTTTACGTAGCCGAAGGTTGTTACGGTGTGTACTACGATTTTTCTATGACACTATTTCAGTTTACAGATGTTTCAGTATATTTTGGTAAATATATTTTTGAAGGCTTCCTAAACTAATTTTATTGATGGTTAAAAGAATTTCACTTAATAATAGGTACTTATTTGGAAGAAAATTGTCTGATTTTTTTAAAATTGTTAATAATTGAATACATAATTTATGTATAAGAATTTTTTGCTGAGAGGAAGTATTAACAAGTCATTTATTATGACAATTTTTTTAAATAAATAACTGAGTCATTGCATGCACTGAGTAGTTTCACCAACCTACTTTCATGATTTCAATTATAATATCAATACAATACTTATTTTGCAATTCAATGGGTATAAATTTACATATTTGGGACTCAAGTGCTTTTAAGGGATAGACAATAGTGGTCTAGACCAAATATGGGTTTGATGAGTTCAAGGTGGAGGGGAAAAGAATATGGTTTTAAAAACCTTTCCTATTACAAACTATGAGTCAGAAAAATTATACATATTAATTTTGTCAAAATTAGTAGAATTTTTCCTGCAAAGTAAACAAACAGCCTTATAATAACTTATGGTTAAAAATTCATGGATATGTATGGTAAAAATAAAAGTTTTGATTTATCCAATGATCAATAGCAGAATGCTCAGATCTAAACAGCATGCTCTGTCAGACATGAGCTGAGTTAGAGCACACTGATAGACCTGAGCATTACTGCTGTTGATCATTGGATAAATAAAAGCTATTACTTTTTCATTGAATAGAGAGTACTTGAATCTCTGAGCAGTGATAGCCCAGTAGTTAGTACTGCTTTTTTCCTATCCGAGGGGTCGCAGGTTCAATCCTGGACAGATAAAATATCACATGCTTCAATGGTGTAGGGAAAAGGGAAACCTGCATATATTAGAGGTCTTCATAATGTTCTCAAGGGTGTGTGAAGTTGCTGTTGCATTATAACTGGCATGTTCTTGCAGAGACAGTCAAGGAGGAGTAGAGAATCACAGACTTGTTATGTACTGTCAATGTGACAGTAGAGTAGCATATATGTGCATTTTTACATCAGACTTATAATTATATGCTAAGGTAGTGGGGGGTGACTGCTCGTTAAGTGAACCCTATGTGAGAAAATCGTTGATGTAAAAATGAAAAGTTTGTTGAAATTAATTTACAATTGCTGAAAGGAAGATATGCTATGGTTATGTATCAGGAGTTCTATGCATGCTATATCTGCCAATTTGCATTGGGCCAGCATGGTGGCCTGTAACCCTTCTCTGAGACTCCTCTCAGAGAAGGGTTACAGGCCGTAGTCCACCATGCTGGCCCAACTGAGTGCAGGTCTCCACCTGCACTCAGTAGTGAGATGTTTATAGCTTGCTCACGATGTTGATGAACCTCTGCCATAGAGTAATAAATCCATTGCACCAACATGATAAATGTTTACAAACAATATTGTTATTATGAATACTGTACATTAAAATAGACTCTGTCTAATCAATTAACATGTTAACATTCCAGTTTTATGTGTTTGTTTATTGTAACTATTAATTCACTTTTGAATTAATCTATCTAGTGCAGCGGTGTGCCTACAGGCAGAGAGATGCCATATTACACTAGAGGGTGCAATGTACTGCATTTTTTTTTTTATAAAGAATATTAGCCAAGCTGAATTTGACTGATATCTCCCTCTATCCTCTCCAATTAAGCAGAAAGCTTGTGCAAGAAGTGGATGCAATAGATGCAACAGGTGGGGTTCGAACCTGGGACTTTTCCGTTTTCAGTCTGCTTTAACTGTTGGACTATTGAGGCTTCTTTACTTACATTTACTTTGCATTATAAAAAAGATAGCACAAGATTTAGTGCTGCCAATTTAGTTAAGATATTGTGTGCAATAGAATTAGCCACATTGTCACTTATTGTTATCAGTAAAACCAGTTCATATAAAATATCTTTATGTCATCTTACTAATATTATAAATGTGCGATTTTTTTGTTAGTTTGTCTTTCAATCATGCTGCAATAGGGCTATGGATCAATATTATTTTTTGCATGGGTATAGTTGAGGATCTGGAGAGTGACATAGGCTTCCTGAAAATCAAATAACTTCCGCTGCATTTTAAAAACTTTAATCTACAGTTACGGGTACTGTTTTTACAGTTTAAGGTTCTTGGACACAACAGAGGTTAAAATAATGAAACTCTTGTTTACAGAGCAAACTGGTGAAGCATTTTTCACGACAGCTAGTCATCAAAGCGCAGTTCAAAGAGGATATACAGCGCGAGCTCGGACACGTGCCCAGCTTGCGGCAATGGCTTCACGTCGTGGGGCTCAGTGTTGATGCTATAGAGGTGACTATCTGTAGCGGTCCAAGGGACCTGGGATTTACTTGAAAAGAAAAGAATCCAGCATGACGATTCTGTAAAAGCTGGATCAATCATTGCCAATAACGAGTACCAGCCAATTAGAGGCGATTGCAATCATCACAATGTATTTTTTTTTTAATTTGATGACAAGATAGCGCTTGACTGCAATCTCACCCTATCGCTATTGATTTTACTATTTCCAACAATGCCGGAGTATCAATTTGATAATATCAAAGGCTTATTTATGTTAAACTTTCTCTTTTCACTGTTTGTAGGTGGTACTCTCCCGAGTATCAACACTTGAAGCCTTGAGGGAGCGATCAGATTGCGAAATGCGTGTTATGTTGCGAAGTGCCCGGGACGAGGAGGTGCTGCGGCTCATCCGGGCTATGCAGAGGCTAAAATCCTACACAGGTGAGTGTTCCCGTTTTCTGCAATTTTTTTTAATTAAGATTATTATCCAAGCTGAACTTTATTTATATTCAAAGAAGCAAAAGCCGGATCTCTTTTCCCAAAATTACCTAACTCGGATTTTGTCAAATGCTTAGGCAGTACAGACTCTTGAAAAGAGTCTATGTTTTTTCTTAAATAATAAAGTTAGTGAATAAGTAAAGAAGTTCACTTACCATCAGCAAACATTACGTAAGTTCCTTCCGTTATATTAGAGAGCTGGAGATGAAGTAGCGCGCTTGCCTAGAAAATGCCTGTTCACTCTTGATTTGAAATACGAAAGCGGGATGGAGCTTAAAGCGTCTAAAATATAATAAGAGTGATTTAAATAACGTTTGATTTGTTTTAGATGCCTTAGGCCGGGGTGATGGTGCAGCGGAACTGCCTCTGTACTGGGACTCGTGGGAGCGCCACGGCCGAGGCTCTCCGAGAGCGAGGGAGGACCGGAACTCTAACCACAAGAAGGGTATTTATTCAACTGATAACCTAGCCTAGTATTCGACACTTATTGATACCAATTCCATAGAACACAATGTTTAAACTTAACTAAGTTTTTTAACAGTTTTGCACAGCTGTTTTTGTAATTTTTTTTAAAGAATATTAGCCAAGCTGAACTTGATTTATTTTCTCCTCTCCCCTTCAAATAAGCGAAAAACTTGTGCTAGAAGTGGGTACGACAATAGTGCAATGGATGGGATTCGAATCTGCAACCTTTCAGTTTGCACCTTAAACCGTTGGACTATTGAGGCTATAAACGGAATATTAAACGGCATATTGACAAAATTAAAAATGCCTTAAAATTATGTAGTTAGGTTTATAACAAGTATCTTTAAAAAGGATGTTTGCTATGTTGGGGGTACCTGTGCTTGTAACATGTGATAATGGATCACAATTCGAATTCGATTGAAACTTAAATATTGAAAGCACACACCTAGAATTAATTAAATACATAAACTATATTTTATCCTGGAAAATTAAAGAGTTCCCGTGGGAATTGAAAAACTTTAATATCCTGAACGTCTCGCGATCCCGTCGTGACCACGATCCATGAAACTGAATTGACATTGCCAACCGAAACATTTAGCGTGGTACATACCTATTGAGCACATTACAATTACATATGTAGTTTTTTAAGAGTCTTATTATGTTTTTTTGAGTTTTACTCGCTATTTATTAATAAAACCTCAAATACTGTCAACAGGTGGTAAATCGCCCACAACACCGATACACAAGAGGAAGCAGAATGTCCACCTCCCAGCGCCGGCCACCCTCACAAAGTCGCGCTCGCACGAGTCGCAACTCTCCGTCAAACCGGACGCGTCCGATTTGAGGTAACTGTTCGTTTTACAGGCTTTTACATATTTGTATGTCAGCTTTAAATTAATTATGTTAGTAACTTTAAAACTCTTACACAGTAAAATACTGAAAAATTGTACACTTCGTCAGAATTTAGGTTTTTTGCCAATAAATTATGAAAGACACTAACATGCAATCTGTTCAGTCTTAAATATTTCATCACCTGTCTCTATGAGACAACTGTTCTTATAGTGTTTTTAGTCGATGACAATATAACAGTCTAAGATGATAGCAGGCTAATTTGGAAAGGGTATAGCAGTGTACATCATTAGTGGGTATACCCCTAATCTGTTTCACACGCCATCGTGCCGGAACGCTCAATCGCTTGGAGGCACGTCTTTGTCGGTAGGGTGGTTACTAGCCACGGCCAAAGCCTCCCACCAAACCAGACGAGAGATAATTCAGAAATAATAAATTCTCAAATTGCCCCAGCCGGGAATCTAACCCGAGACCTCCCAGTTAAAACACCGCAGCGCTCCCCATTGCGCCAGGGAGGTCGTCGTTATTTTTTGTTTTGATGCCGTTGGTAAAAGCTTGTCTCTTATACCGGTTGAAATTTTAATGGTTGTACTCCCTGAAAGAGGTGAATGTGCCCATGAAACTGAACAACTTTCCCCAGGGAACATAGGTCAAAATATGAAAAAAAAATTGGACCCTCCATACAAACTTGACGATCAGCTGATTGATTTACTATGGGAGGTCCAAATTTTTTTTTCATATTTCGACCTATGTTCCTTGGGGAAAGTTGTTCAGTTTCATGAGCACATTCACCTCTTTCAGGGAGTACAACCAATGAAATTTCACCGTGTATAATAAGCTTATGGACCAGATCAGCTGGCGACAGAGACGCGTGGAGGTTGTTAGAAGACGCTGTTGCCAGCAGGCAAACAAACATGCTATCGAGGCATTTTATGTTAAAAAAAAAATTGTATAGTTTTTAGTGTGTTTGAATAAAGGCTTATTTATTTATTTATATATTTATATAATATAATAAGTTGAGGAGCCGGACTCCCAGGGTTACGATGTTGAGTTGGTGTTGCAGTGATAATAGTCAGTCTTCAGCGGTGGGCACGGCGGAGGGCAGCCCGCCCGCCTCGCCGCGGGACCCCGACCCCGACCCGCCGCCCGCACGCTACCACAACACCACTGTGAGTGCTCCACTATCTTCTTCTCTTCTTAATCAACTGATAGACGTCCACTGCTGGACATAAGTGTCTTACATGGACCTCCACAGGTCTTGCGCCGCCTGAATCGAGCGGCTCCCTGACACTCGTTTGATTTCGTCGGTCCACCTAGTGGGGGGTCTGCCAACACTGCGCTTTCCGGTGCGGGGTCGCCACTCCAGCACCTTGGGACTCGACGACCTTCAGCTCTTCGAACTATGTGCCCCGCACATTTCCACTTCAGCTTCGCAACTCGCAGAGCTATGTCGGTGACTTTGGTTCTCCTACGGATCTCCTCATTTCTGATTTGATCTCGCAGGGATACTCCGAGCATAGCTCTCTCCATCGCTCGCTGAGTGATCCTGAGCCTTCTTATGAGGCCCATAGTTACTTCACTTTAGAAGTGTAAAAAAAATATTGTAAAAGACGTATACTCTGTGCAGTGTAGCATGGTGCGGGGGACAAGGTCAATGGACGCATCTTATTTTATACCATATTGTTGCAATTATAAGGTTCAAATTCACAATATTAGACAATTATTTTTTGAAAATTTATTTTACATATTTTTATTTCATAGAAAAATTCTGATTTGTTATTTTGACATTTCGATACCCCCTTCGTAAGTTGTTGTATTCCCAAAACGCTTACGTGACGCGTTAATTGTTATAAAAGTCAATACAATGGTTTCGGCCGTCGTTTTAATAACGATACAACTTTATACGTCTTGAGAGTATGTTAAAAAATGCTGTTTTTAATTTTTTTTTTTCATTCCACACATACGCTGCCATTTAATGTTTCCTCCCAGATGCCCACGGCGCCCGTGCCGCGCTCGCCGCGCACGCCCACGGTGAGCGGCTGCATGGCGCACGACATCGCGCACCGCTTCACCAAGACCTTCAACATGATCGCCACGTGCGACTACTGCGACAAGCAGATGCTCTTCGGCTCCGGCCTCAAGTGCAAGGAGTGCAAGTTCAAGTGCCACCGGTGAGTGACACCACCCATTAGTTCATTGCACGCCAATGGGGTTGACTCTGTAACTCAGTGCCTTGAAGGTTTGAAGAGAATATTACATTATTGCCGCGGCCAGCAAAATAATGGACGAACGTGTAAATGTGGGCCGAGGCGAAGTCGCGGCACACATATGTAAGTCCATCAATGCCTAGTTGTGGCCAAGGCTTGTATAGTATTTTTCTCAGATAATGCGCGGAAATTAAAACTAAGTTACTACTTAAAACTACTGAGTCAGAATTGAATTTAAATTTTTATTTGGGTACCTTCAAATCAAGAGTGAATAGGCATCTTCTAGGCAAGCGCGTTCCATCTTAGGCCGCATCCTCACTTACCATCAGGTGTGATTGCGGCCAAGCGCTAGTCTATATATTTAAAAAAAAAAAAAAAAGAATAAAATTTTCATAGGTTTTCAAAAAATTTTCTTTCGATTTTAGCGGTAACAAGTTTTCTATTACGGCTCTTGCCGCCTCTTGAATTTCACTCACTCACACACTCATTGTCTTCACTTGAACTCATTTTGTCAAATACAATTTACTTTTCAAAATCAATGATGAACAATGAACAATAATAATTTTCCCCGCATTGAAGTGTTCATTTTTTTTTTTTTTTCAATAAACAGCTTTGTATTTGCAAGCTAGTTAGGACCGACGCTTCTGTTGCTTGAGGTTTTTTGCAAATTCTTGCGAGATGGAAGTGTCGGAATAATCTACCTTAGTGTATCGTGATGTGTGGCACAATTTTTCTTGAATAAATGCTTTATTTTTCTTCTTTCTATTACACCTTATTAACGTTTATATTGTTGCAGGGATTGTGAGAGTAAAGTTCCTCCGTCGTGTGGGCTGCCGCCTGAGTTTGTCACCGCATTCAAAGAGAAGTTTCACAAAGATGGTGAGTATCCTTACTCTCTTTGTTTTTGGTTGGTTTTTCTTTCAATCACGCCGCTAACGCAATTTTTTGTACTCAAAACGACATAGACCTCCTTTTCCAGGGATTCCGATGGTCCCCAAGGTTTTTCTGTCAAGAATATCTCAGTAAACCCGGAATTAGGAAGTGTGTGGCACCCCCGTGCGTCGGAGAACACGTAAAGTCGTCGTTCCCGCGGGCGGTCACGTACCCTTTTTGAGCTTTTCAAGCAATACTGGTCCTTAGCGATTATGTGATAAAGTTTAAATTATTTCACACTGAAAGTTCTCGCCGCGCCGCTGCCATTCGGGTGTAGATCGGCCCTTACACTGATGCAATAATTTTTGGGGAATCGACCCACGCATTCGATAGGGAGGAGATTATCACCGTTATATTGTGGTTTTTTTTTTTTAATTGATGACAAGATAGCCCTTGACTGCGATCTCACCTGATGGTAAGTGACGATGCAGTCTAAGATGGTAGCGGGCTAACTTGGAAGGGGTATAGCAGTGTAAATTCAACCCATACCCCTAATCGGTTTCTACACGCCATCGTGCCGGAACGCTAAATCGCTTGGCGGCACGTCTTTGACGGTAGGGTGGTAACTAGCCACGGCCAAAGCCTCCCACCAGACCAATTAAATTATTAATTGTTATAATTTTTATTAATTGTTATTAATTGTTTGGTTATTTAATTGTTGTGCAGGTGGTTTGTACCTGACGTCGTCGGTGGGCGGCAGAACGCTAATGCAATCCGTGACGCCGATCCGACGGCGACCTCCCGCCGCGCCGCACCACCACACCGTATGTACTACCATACCACTACCATTAGCCCACCTCCTCTGCACTCTCCTCCCCCATAGAACTTCAAAGTTTTTTTAAGTACTACCCCACCACTACCATTAAACCACCTCTTCTCCACTCTCCTTCCACGTAGAACTTTAAAGTTTTTTTTAACCTGCCAGCATCCATACCCCTACATGCTTATTTTTGTTGCAGGGGTTTATAAAACGGATACTCCATATTGGATTTATGATGACGTCACATAATATATGCCTTCTATATTTTTTCGATATAGCGACTTGCCCACAATCTTTTCTTTTTTATTATTTTATTTACGTTCTTGATGGGGAAAGTTGCTGAAAAAAGCGGTGCTGGAAGAAGAAAGATGTCTTGGCTCAGAAACATAAGGGAGTGGCATCAAGACAGTCCAAGAACTATTCCGTCTAGCCATGGATATTGGACAAGGAGAAGTTTAAAAAACTGACTCCTGACCTCTAGTAACGGAGAGGCACGTGAAGAAGATTTACATTGTTTGGTACAAAATTAATAATTAATAAGAAAAAAAAACAATTAATGGACAATAGACTAATACTAATAAATCTTCGTTTGTCTTATACAGGGTGGCCCGGACTCGTCGTCGAACACTTCGTCGTGCAACAGTTCGACGCCCTCGTCGCCCGCGCTGCCCGCGCCGTCCACGCCGCAGTCGCACCACACGCACCACTCCCACCACGCGCACCAACCGCACCAGACCCACCACAACTCCAAACAACAGTTCCATTTCCCAGGTAACTTATTGTAAAGTGAGTAACCCTACTATCCTACTATCTTACTAATCCGGCTCATATTATAAGTGCAAAAGTTTGAATGTATGGATGGATGGATGTTTGTTACTCAATCACGTCGCAACAATTGAACCGATTTCGCTGAAGGGTTACAGACCATAGTGGTGGAATATGGACTATAACCCTTCACTGAGAGGAGACCTGCGTTCAGTAGTGAGTCGTTGATAGATTGCTGCTGCTGCTGCTGGTCTAAGATCCGGTATAGGAAATTTATACCCTCATCTATAGGTGTATAGGTAGCCTTCTTTTATCTCTACTGTGGTATTGCCGGGTATAAACAGGTGAATAAAATGTAATGTTATGATGACATGAAATCTGCATGGTGAAATGTAGGAGTTGCACAATTAAAAGAGTAAATAAATAAGTACCAACCTATAATAGTCTTCGACCCCCATGTCGCAGGAAAAAAGGGAGGAACACATATATATAAAAAAAAAAAAAAAGGTGAGTAAATGTTGTTGATATACGTATTGTACATATACTTTTTCAATTCTGTTGGGTGTGTTCTCTTATCTATATATAATTTTTTTAAATAACGAATGAGGGAAGTAGACGTAATAAATTTAATTAAAAATTTAATTGTTTAATAGTGTCCGTACGCAATTTAGCTAGGCAACCTACGCGCAATATGTCGATGAGTATCTTATCTATCATTTATTTCTTATCACAAGTAAATAACAGATGAGGGTATAAATTTCTTATACCGGATCTCGCACTATGCTGATGATGATGAGGATGATGATTGATGATTGATGATGTGTGATTGCCAGAGGTGAAGCCGCCGGTGTCGAGTCCGAACCACACGTCAGCGCTGCAGTCGCCGGCGAGGTCGCTCGTGCACCAGGACACCAAGGAAGACCTCACCGCCAGTATTAAGAGTGGTGAGACTTTACGATGCTCTATAGTCTATGTCCTTTTAAAAATATTCGCTTATTTTTTAACCGACTCCAAAAAAAAGGCTCTCAATTCGACGCATTTTTTTTTCTTGGGATGTTACTCCATAACTCCGTCAAATCTGAATCGATTTCAATAAGTTTTTTTTAATTTGAAAGGACATATCGTCAGGTTGATCCCGTTTAAATTTTGTGAAGATCTGATGAATGTCTCCACTGATGGAGGACGGATTCTTCAATGAATAAGAGCAAATCGCTAGTGATCAGATAATATGTAGATTGATTCTATGAAGCTACACTAAAAAACTTAAAATAAAAATAAATAAAAATTATTTTAAAAAACCGACTTCAAACGTCACTACAAACACAAAGTATAAAATAATTTTAGTTTGTACACGTATGTTGAAGTCGGGCATCGGTTTCATCGTTTCTGTTTATTAATATAATTAAAATTATTTTATACTTTGTAGTGATGTTTGAAGTGACTCACGTTACTTGATGTGATGATGATGATGATGATGTTGATGATGATGATTGTCCTGTTTACAGAAGGGTCGGGTCGGGTGTCGTTGAGCGGATCGGGTTCCACGGACGACTCGAGATGGCCGCGACAGAATAGCGTGAGTTATCTAAATCTATACGTCTATCCTAACATATCGCTCATTTGCGACAAGGGTGACATAATTCAAAATTCACCAATTTTAGTGTCGAAAATTTATACTTCTTGCTATAAAAACCACATTACCCTAAGCACAAAGAAATGAGAGCGAGAGAGATTGTGACTTAATGCTCTGTCGCTTTGTTAGCCGCTGTGTTGTTTCGAGACCGCAGCATCCACAAAACATTAGTCTCTAACGAGAGAATTCTCTCATCGTCGATTTATATTTATAAATAAAATTGAAGTGTCTGTTTGTAATATAGCGTCTTATAATGTCTTGGTTACAGTAAAAAATACTATTATTATTTTTTTGTCAACGCTACGGTCTGACGTCATTTTGTAACAGTCGGCGACGGCCAACTTTAAATGAACGGGTAGTACAGTACACTTTTGTATCATAAAGCGACGCGCGCTTTACTTGTAGTAAACAAGTGTACTAACGCTACGAATGTGTGTGTGAAGACGAGTAGCGTCAGCATATAAATCTTAACAAATTGAAATAGGAATTATATTGTCAAATGTGAATATAAATCTTTTTATAGCTCTTTTATTTCACGAGGCCTCGTGGCTTTCTCGCGCCTGACCGCTCCCACTTAGGCTCCTGACAGGCACGCACACCTACATAATGTGCATGTACACGACGTAACCACAAGTAAAGCGCCCGTAACTTCGTGACATAAACGTATTATAAATTAATAAACCTATTTTTTGTGTTTGTACACTTGGTTACCACAAGTAAAGCGCGCATCGCTTCGTGACATAATCCTATTCCTATTATAATATTATAAATGCGAAAGTTTGTATTATACTCAATTATGTCGCAAGGACTGACCCGATTTGGCTGAAATTTGGCCCAGAGATAGATTATAATCTGATTAACACACATATGATACTTTTCATCCCGGAAAATTAAAGAGTTCCCGCGGGATCAAAAAACCTTAATCTACGCGAAGTAGTCGCGGGCATCAACTAGTAGTATACATCAAAATCCCAGCCATTACCACTCCCGATGTTTACAAGGCGAGCAAAAGATTGACGTTGAAGAACAGTGAGCTTTTGATCATAAGCAACACTTGAGATTAATTGCTTATTTACGACCCGACTGTCCACAATCCATATGCAATGTGTGTTCTATAATGTGTTATGTGTTTACGATTTATGAACGGAATCCATTTTTAACCGATTTCCAAAAAGAGGAGGTTCTCAATTCGCCGGAAACTTTTTTTTATTTATGTTCCCCGATTACTCAAACACGCTTGAACCTATTTGGAAAATTCTTTTTTTGTTTGAAAGGGTACTTCCTAGATGGTCCATTGTCATCAGGTCAGGATCGGATGATGGGATCCTGGACAAATCGAGGGAACTCTTCAAATTTTATAGGCACAATTAATATAAGTAAATATAAGTAATAATTGAAGTCGGTTTTGTCGAAAGAAAGAAAAAATTTTGTCGAAAAAAAGAAAGAAAAAAGTTTTAACCGAAAAAGAGGAAACGAAAATTTGTCGAAAAAAAAAAGAAAGAAAAAAGTTTTATCGAAAAAAAGAACGAAGTTGCTTGCAATCATCTAGTATAGCATAAAAGACGGTTTCCTATAATAGGTTAATTATGATAAAAAGTCTATATCTTACGAAAAGCATGACACACAATTAGGGAATGCAAATCTCGCGAGATTGGGGCTCAAGCGAGATCTCGCGAGATTGTAAATAACAATACCGCGAGATCTCGTCAATTTCGAGATCTCGCGAGATTGGCAGTTTTGTGTGTTTTTTTTGCAAATAATCACAATATTTGAATAAATTAGAAAAAAAATAATAAAAATTATAAGTATTATAAGATAACATTTATTTTCACGAATTTTTTCAGTAGACTTTTATGAATGAAATTGTCTATAATTTTTTTAATAAACTTCTAAGTAGTAAACTTTGACGTACGTTTCAATCAAATCACTGTGGAAGCACTGTACTGCCCTCGTAATTGAAAACAAAGTAAGTTAAATAGAAGTTACCTTTAAGTTACTGTGTTTTCAATTACGAGGGCAGTGTATACATAGCACAGTTTGGTTACCTATTGTAAAAAAAATTATTTTTTATTTTTTGAAAAGCAACTGCTGAGTTTCTTGCCGGTTCTTCTCAGTAGAATCTGCATTCCAAACCGGTGGTAGATTTATAAGAGCTACAAGTTGGCCTACATGAAATAAATAAATTTTGAATTTGAAATAACAAATGAAAAAAACAACCAGTCTTCTCTTCTAATATCAAACGCAAATCTTTTAGTAATTTAAAAATTAATTCGCGCACCGAACGAAACCGACAGGTCGCAACTCCGTCGGTGTCAGTCCGCGCTTCGAATAAGACTTTTTTATGCTCGAGTGCAATCTCGTTAATCTCGCGAGATCTCGCCCTTTTTTCGGCCGAGATCAATCTCGCTAAAAAAGGCCGAGATCTCGCGAATACGAGATCTCGCGAGATCGAGATTGCATTCCCTACACACAATACCCTTTGTTTATCTCGACACTGACCTCACATGACAAGTGTAGGGTTACTGCGATTTCTGAACGCCTAATGTATATTCTGTAAGGGACCTCGCGCACTACGCGATCACGACAACAACTTTATGGCTAAAAATGATTACCACATGTGGGTTGTCTAAAAATGATTACTACAGATGTAGGATTGTCTAAAAATGATTACTACAAATGTAGAGTTGTCTAAAACTGTAGGTCTAAAATTGAATGCCGAAGTGTGACGATCGCATTCAGATCTGATTGGCTGGCAGCGTCTCGCTATTGCTTAAAATGCATTCAAGCATCAAGAACGCCATAAATTCTGCCAATCACAGGTGATTGCGATCGTTATACTATAGGTATAATTGTTAGACAATTCCGAAGCCCGTTGTCGTTGTGGTCGCAACATTGATCGGACAAGGTCAAATTCAAAATTTATTTATTTCATGTAGGCCAACTTGTAGCTCTTATGACACGTCATGACTCTACCACCGGTTCAGAATGCAGATTCTGCTGAGAAGAGCCGGTAAGAAACTCAGCAGTTGCTCTTTTCAAAAAAAAAAAATTTTTACAATAGGAAACAAAACTATGCTATGTATACAGTGCTTCCACAATGAAGCTTCAAAAATGCATACGTAGGTACACACAGTCCAATGCATGTCAAGACGGGCAGATAAAGCAGACCCATTCCCGTTGGTGGTCAAGCCGCCAAGCGATTTAGCGTTCCAAGGACTATCTTGTCATCGAATAAAAAAAAAGTGTACAATGTAAATTGGGTAAGATATTTGACTTGGTCGCTGTGGCCACAGGCTGGTCGCGGTAATAGAATAGAATAGAATAGAATAAAATATTTTTTATTCAAATAAACTTTTACAAGTGCTTTTGAATCGTCGATGAATCTACCACCGGTTCGGAATGCCCTTCCTGCCGAGAAGAGTCAGCAATAAACTCGGCGGTTGCTCTTTAAAAAAAAAAAAAATATTTTTTACAATAGGTAACAAAACTATGCTCTGTATACAGTGTTTCCACAATGAAGTTTCCTAAGTCCTACATAAAATCCAATGCATGTTAAGGCGGGTAAACGGAAAGCAGACCCTTACCGTTGGTGGCACTCGTTCACGAGCATGGCGCATGATCCAGCCGTTGCTTTGCTCAACCATATTTGAAGGAACGTAACAACCCGCACCACTTGGTCGCTGTGGCCGCGGTAGTGTAGTGCGCGTGGCCCCTAAGCGTCAAGTTACACTTGGTAGGCAGTATATTGTCAATGCGCAGCTTTCTTATCGCCCGATACATCCGCTGCCCTCATACCAACGTTGATAAACGCAGTAGCCTCACTGTGATTGTTGATTGCGCGTGCGTTTCTCTTATGGTGCTAATTTGTGGTTTATTTTCGTTTAAATATATTAGAACAAAATAACTCGATAAACTTTCTTGATCTAACTATAACTCGTACTAATACTAAACATCAATTTGGAATCTTCCGAAAACCAACATACACGGACACAACCATACCTGCTTCATCCTGTCATCCTTGGCAGCATAAAATCACAGCGTTCCACAGTTACGTTCATAGGTTGCTTTCTATTCCTCTCAAAAAAGAAAACTATTTAAAAGAGTTGAAAATTATTTATCACATGGCACAGGCAAATGGATACAACACTAATATTGTCAATAATATAATAAAAAAACAACAATTAAAACGGATCAAAAAGGATCTATATTCTTCATCACCCGAAAAAATAAATAAATACAAATCTAGTTTAACTTATTTAGGTCCAGTGTCCGAGCGTATCGCTAAGACACTTAAAGCACATGATATACATGTTGCATTTAGGACAAACAATACACTTAAAAATATTTGCAACGGTAAAGACAAATTAAACAACAAACAAAAATCCGGTATTTATAAACTCGAATGCTCAGACTGCAAAGCCACGTATATTGGTCAAACAGGTCGAAAATTTGAAACACGCTACAAAGAACATATAGCCGCGGTTAGGAACAAACAACCACAAAAATCACACTTTGCTAAACATCTCCTAGACAGTGGACACAAATTATCATCCAACCATACATATAAAATCCTACACACCTGCGATAAAGGTTTTCGACTGAGCATGTTAGAACAATTAGAAATAATCAAGCATAATAAAAATAATAAGGTTGAATTACTAAACGAACAAATCAATGTTTCAAATTCACCGTTACTCCGTTTATTCGAAGGGGCGAATCCGGGGGGGTCCGAGGGGAGTTCGGGGGGTAGTGGGCGGGGCAACAGTAGCGGGGATAAAAATAGTATATAATACCGCACATTTCACACACACGTCACTAGACAATACAGCATTGTAAAGTCGATATCTCCTGAGGATGCTCCGGTGTCGGGGCGAAACGTGCGTCGAGAATAGTATTAAAGTCTTGTGTGGTGGTGCATGTGAGTGGTGGTGGCATTGCTTGCTTGGGAACTTCGCTTTATTGCTTGGTTTGGGAGGTAAGCGGTGCTTAGCTTATAACTGCATGTTTGACCATACAGATTTTTTTCTGTTGGCGGATTACAGCAAAATAACTCTAACATTTTTTTTTTTTTTTTTTTGTTAATCATGAACTTCCGCAAAGTAACGCCTGACTCTATCCAATATCTTTTTTTGTGTTAAAATATATTTATCTGAAGAAAGGGCTAAATGAGATCGAAATTTTTACTGATTTTTGTCAATGTATGAGTGGACGGCGATAGCGCTGCTCGCATGAAAGTAGATGCTGCGTTGCCAGTTTGCTGAATGTAAAGTGACAAGCGACGTTGCCGCTCTTAGTTTTGCGTTTGACACAAATTAAAATACTTTTAGTTTACGATGCTCCCGGTCAGGTAATGCCAACGGTATGAATTTTCACAAGAATTTAGGGAAAATATTCCCTACAAATTTGAAAATATGAAGTATATCGCGGAAAATATGAAGTATTTGTGCTGTGTTGTTTCCTTTCATTTCGTTTATCCCATCCAATGAAAATAAATTATGGAGCCACGAACTTCACGCAAAGATTATCTAAATGACCAATATTCTGGCCCCCGGAAAAGTTTCAAACGAGTTCTTGGACAAATGAAACGATATCACGAAGAAAGCAAAAGGTAAGTACATACACGAACCTTATAATTGCACTTCGAATAGGTACTTACATAAATGCTTACATCAAAAATTATTTTGCTAAATTTCTGTAATTGATCTAGTTACCTGCTATAACTTTTGAAAACATAACCTCTTATTTGCAGTCGTACTAAAGTATGGTGCAATAAAAGAAAACAGATAACAATCCTACCGTTCCTGTAAGAAAGGCGAACCCACGAATAGAAATTATTGGTTGTTTGTTCATTAAAATTACATTACATCTATTCATATAATAACAGATTGGATAATACTGTCAAAACTTATAGTAAAATTAAAAAAAAATATCACACTGAAGCAAATTTTACACAAAATAAACAAGGAAAAAGTGAACAAGAGCCATCTACATCAAGATCTCTGGACATAAATTGGCCTATGATCAATCCAAGCGTCAATAGTCATGAGTTGACTGTTGAAATTGTACAACCTGATAATTTGCATGGCCTAAGCTTTCCTGAGCTCTCACATAGCATGTTTTGATCTAGAAGGCAACTGAGAATATAATAGTATTTTGCTTTGTTCCAGATATGTAAACAAAAAGCGACAACACCCTGCCATAATCATGTGAAGAGCATTCTATATAAAACCAATGTTCTGACTTCTGATCAATGACATGGCATAAGGCCAATACAATGAATCAGTAGCAAGAACATTGTTCATAGAAAAAATGAAAAAAAAAAAAGCTGTGCGACCAGCAGGGCTCTTCATTGATGAAGAGTTTGGCATTTTAGGAGCTAGCCCTGATGGTGTGTGGTACTAGTTGATTACAAATCATTGTTTTTGAATATATCCAAGTATTCTATGAAAACACTGTTTATTGATTTTAGTAGAATGTTTTATGATTAGCCTAGAGGTTAGTCTCCTATTCCGGGGGTCGCAGGTTCGATCCCAGGCACGCACTTACCTCTGGCTTTACTAAGTGTGTTTAATAAATTAAAATATCACAACGATGAAGGAAACATCGTGAGGAAACCTGCCCACCTGAGAATTCTCAAAGGTGTGTGAAGTCTGCCTATTTGCATTGGGCCAGCGTGGTGGACTATGGCTTGTAACCCTTCTCTGAGAGGAGACCTGCGCTGAGTAGCGCAGTGCTATGATGCATCAGTAATCAATGATGATGATGATATGTTACGTCAATGGATTACTGATCATGATGATGATGGAATGTTTTTATTTTCATAGGTACAAATAGTAATAATAGTTCTTATTACAGGTCCAGGGCCAAGTGCGGGTTACAAAAATGAAGAAATGTTACTTTGTTGGATATATTTCACCAACATACAACATCATTATTTTGGAAATAGAATGCAATGTAGTTTTTATTGGTAACGTGATACCGAAACTAGTGAAATTTTATAAATATAGTATTGCCTGAAGTTGTACTTCGAAGAGTCAGCAATAATCAAAGATGCTTAGATATTTCATTGTACTACTTAAAATCAATAAAAATATTTGAAAAACGTCTCTGCTTTTAATTAAATTATTTAATAATCATATAAAAACATGTATATATATATAAATGCGAAAGTGTGTTTGTTTGTTGGTTTGTCATTCAATCACGTCGCAACAGAACTGCGAATCTTTTGCATAAATATAGTTGACGACCTGTACGGCTATTGTCTATCTCAGTGGCTATCGAAAGTTTCTTACTAAGAACTGTCAAACCCGCATCTTGTTTCACGAAATTTGGGTTTGAAAGTTCTAGTTAGCAACTTTCCAATTTTCCATAGCCACTAAAAATTTCAAATAAAGATTGACGAAATTCCTGGTGTAATGGTAAATGATGTGTTCTTATGAGAGGAAGGTCCCGGGTTCGATTCGCGGCAGGGATGAATTTTTATATTTAAAATATTTATTTATTTTATAACATTTATTTTATATTTTACAATATTTATAACTTTATGCATTTATAATATAGCAAAGCCGTGCCACCAAGCGATTAGCTTTCCGGTACAATGCCATATAGAAACCAACGGGGTATGTATGGGTTTAATAAACACTGTCATACTCCTTCCAGGTTAGCCCGCTCATATCTTCGACTGCATTGTCACTTACCACCATGTGTGATTGCAAAAATACGTGATAAATTAAAACCACGTTTCAATGCCATCTAGTTACATTTTATAGTAAACAATTTGTACTTTATGTTAGAACCACTGAAGTCGGATAATAATCATTCGTCAGTGTGTGCGTAAGTTTTGTATCTCTACAGTAATTGAAATGACAGCTTTGGAATTTATGATTATTTGTCTAAATGGCTACGCTTTAAAGTAAACTAATGATGTAATAAAATAACCGGCATTACTATAGGCTCGCGTAGTTTAATATTTTTAAAATCTATGCATAGCAACTTTGCGAAAATATTAAAAAACTGTCAAACTCTATAACAGCGCCATCTAGCGGGAATCTGTCCATGAGAAGCGCGTGCCTTGATCCTTAAGCTGTCTATTTATGCTTAATTATTATCCTTATAAGTTTTTTAAATTACATTTTATCGTTTAATAAAATATCTCTCATCACTTCAGGCTGTTAGGTTTAATTTATAGTAGGTTTGTGAAATTGCAGACATTATTTTGTTTGTGGTGTGGTGATTCATTATTTGTGATTATAAGATGACTGCGTTCTTACATCATCGGAGAATATTTGAGGAAGTGGGTACCTATTTGTGTTTTTTTTTAAATATATTTATCACTAGCTGATGCCCGCGACTTCGTCCACGTCCGGGATAAAAAGTAGCCTATGTCACTCTCCAGGTCCCTAACTATACACATGCTAAAAATCATGTCGATCCGTAGATCTGTTGCAGCATGATTGAAGGACAAACCAACAAAGAAACACACTTTCGTATTTATAATATTATTAAGGATATACGCTTGAGTTCGCTCCAAACTAGGACTTCTCCTAAGTTTGTAAGTTGGTAAAGTTTTAGCATTGAGAATATGTGTAAAAAAGTCTATTAATTTTTTTTGTTTTATATTCGTCTGATACAACACTGATATAATACTATAATATGACTGATATGTATAAGTTTCAACTTTTAATATTAAGCTATTTTTTGGATCTCGTAATCATCAATATTTGATCTAAAATTGAACAAACAAATAGTTTTGTTAACTTGTGTCTGGTAAAGGCAAGTCTCCAATTAACTGTTGAATTTTATATGTAAAACGTCACGCCCATTCCCACAAAATATTGTCGGACTTTTTTGAAGCGTCGTCGAGTAGGTAATCACCTTTTTTGTGACTAAGATTGTGAGAGTGTAGTTCCCTAACGTATTTTTCTTGTCTTGTCGTAGTTGTCGATGAAAGAATGGGACATCCCATACGACGAGCTGAAGCTGTTCGAGGTGATCGGCACGGGCCGCTTCGGTACGGTGTACCGCGGCAGCTGGCACGGCGCCGTGGCGGTGAAGCTGCTGCACGTCAACGCGCTCAGCGACCACTCCGTGCCGCTCGACACCTTCAAACACGAGGTAGCATTGGGTACCAACTCGAAAATAGAAAATAATAGTATCCACTATAATAGCAGAAAGCATGTACGAGCGAAGTGAGTGCAAATTTTTTTTCCTTTTATTATCAGAAACGACGACCTCCCTGGCGCTGAGCGCTGTGGTCTTATAACTGGGAGGTCTCGAGTTCGATTCCCGGCGGGGGCAATTTGGGAATTTATAATTTCTAAATTGTCTCTGGTTTGGTCTGGTGGGAGGCTTTGGCCGTGGCTAGTTACCACCCTACCGTCAAAGACGTGCCGCCAAGCGATTTAGCGTTCCGGCACGATGGCGTGTAGAAACCGATTAGGGGTATGGGTTGAATTTACACTGCTATACCCCTTCCAAGTTAGCCCGCTACCATCTTAGACTGCATCGTCACTTACCATCAGGTGAGATCGCAGTCAAGGGCTATCCTGTCATCGAATAAAAAAAAAAAACTATTTTTGTTATATAATTTTCCCCTCGCCAGAGCTAGAGGCAGACAGCTTCTATCGCCTCCCTTTTAGCCGGCCCGCTGCAAAAGGGGGGGTTAATCAGCCTTCTAGTCTAGAGATGGGGAAGTTATTGTCCGTATTTTTAACATTAAAAGCAATTTATTCGTGTTCAGGTCGCAACATTCCGAAAGACGCGTCACGAGAACCTAGTCCTGTTCATGGGCGCGTGTATGAAGCCGCCGCGGCTGGCGATCGTGACGTCACTGTGCAAGGGCATGACGCTGTTCACGCACATACACCTGCGCAAGGACAAGTTCACCAACAACAAGAGCGTCATCGTTGCGCAGCAGATCTCACAGGTACGGGTATGACGCCATCGTGACGTCACTGCTATGGCTTGACGCTGTTCACGCACTTGCACCTTCGCAAGGACACGTTTATCAAGTGCGCGCGCGTGTGTGTGTCTGTATTTTATTTATAACTAGCCACCCGCCCCGGCTTCGTCTGGGTCGAAAAATTAAATGTGTTTTACGGGACTGATTGCACAGAGCTTCTTATAGGAGACGATCGTAAAAGATCACCACAGGAACCACAGGAAGCTCCCGCGCCGCCGCGCTCGTGCACCGCCGCGCCGGCCGACACCATTTTATTATTTTGTCGCGCGGAAATATTAATTTCCCGATAACTCCTAAGATATTAATTTAAATTGTATAATGTAAAGGGCAATATGTTCTAAATTAAATACTTAAGATAATAAATATATTTATTTAGATATAGACTGACGTCACATCTGTTAAAAAAGCTTCGAAAATACTTTTAATCAAAGTTTGAATGATAGAAATGGTTACTGTAAGTTATCCTAAAGAGGTAGACATATGCTGTCGCGGACTGTTTCTTAGAACTCTTTGAGAGGTTCAACCATACATCATTTTCATCCATTAATAGTATATGAACCAGCGCACGCCTTGAAAACGTTTATTTTGACAACAGTCCAATACTCAATTGATTCCCTTACTGTTGGCCGCAGGGCATGGGCTACCTGCACGCGCGTGGTATTGTCCACAAGGACCTGAAGACGAAGAACATCTTCCTGGAGAACGGGAAGGTGGTCATCACAGACTTCGGCCTCTTCAGCGTCACCAAGCTGTGCTTCGGGAACAAGTAAGGCATTCTACTATCGTGAGTGATATGTTCATTACTAGCTTTTGCCCGTGACTTAGTGCGCGTTGAGTTAGGTTTATAATAATACCCTGAAACCCTCCGGGATAAAAATAGTGTAAATTCAAATTCAAATTTATTTATTTCATGTAGGCCAACTTGTAGCTCTTATGACACGTCATGAATCTACCACTCGGTTCGGAATGCAGATTCTGCTGTATTAGGAGTAATGGTACTACTAGTAGCCTACCTAAGCAAAAAATCACGTCGAATGGTTGCTTCGTTGTTGTGTGATTGCAGGAAAAACCGACAAACGAACACACTTTCGCATTTAAAGTTTATCTAAATATAGAAAAGGAAAAGTTGTTACGACGTAGGGATCCGCTAAGAATTTTTGAAAATTAAACCCCTAGGGGGGTAAAATAGTGGACTTTCTTGATTTATGCACACCCATATTTTGACAATGTACAGTCAAAATGTCAATTGTCTAGTGGGAGGCTTTGGCTGTAGCTTACCTTACCGTCAAAGACGTCCCGCCAAGCGATTTAGCGTTCCGGCACGATGGCGTGTAGAAACTGACTAGAGGTATGAGTTGAAGGTACACTGGTCATACCCCTTCCAAGATAGCCTGTTACCATCTTAGACTGCATCGTCACTGACCATCAGGTGAGACCGCAGTCAAGGACTATCTTGTCATCGAATAAAAAAAAACATCGCCGGCCTACTACTCAGCACATATCTCTCAGAATGAGATAGGCCATCGTCCACCATACTGGCTAAGTACGGAGTGCCAGAAATCACACACCTTTTTTTTTAAAGAATATTAGCCAAGCTGAAATTTACTAATATCCTCCTATCCCCTCCAAATAAGCGGAATAGGAGTGGGTACGACAATAGTTCAAAGGGATTCGAACCTGCCACCATTGAATTTTCAGTCCGCACCTTTAACCGTAGGGGGGTAAGGGAACGCACCTCCATCTAGCGTTCCAACTGTCAACCTCACCTGCCCGCGGTGCCCCCTGCTGGTCTACTAACGAGGCTCTGACGACCGATAAATGGCGGTATAACCATTTCACACTGGCTAGACTGAACAAATGACATAGGCCGGTGTCGGGCAGCAGCGACACCGGTGCGGTCAGCCTAGCCCTGCGATGACCAACCCGCCTGCCCAGCGTGGTCATTATGGGCAAAACCTTGCATGGTACAAGTCACACGGCCAAGGCCCCTAGTTCCCGGCGGCCTCGCTATTCCCGACCCTGGCAGCAGTCGTGGTAATGGCGGGGCAGGGGGTGCTAAGAATCTCCGGATGGGATTCCGCTGCCAACCCCGACGACTGGACCTGGCGACATATAACGCACGCACTTTGAGGACCGACGAGAAGATCATCGAGCTGGAAGAAGCAGTAAACAAGTTGCGCTGGAATATTATAGGGTTGTCTGAAGTCCGAAGAGAGGGGGAGGACTCGATAATCCTCAATTCTGGCAACTTGTTTTACTACCGGGAGGGCGACCAACAGTCCCAGGGTGGTGTCGGGTTCATCGTCCACAAATCTCTCGTCAACAACATTGTCGAAGTCAAAAGTGTGTCGAGTAGGGTAGCGTACCTTATACTCAGAATCACCAAACGGTATTCGCTGAAGGTTATACAGGTTTACGCACCGACAACGGCGCATCCTGACGAGGAGGTGGAGGTCATGTATGAGGATATCTCAAAAGCCATACACGCCTCCACAACTCACTACAATGTTGTGATGGGGGATTTCAACGCAAGGTTGGGCGGGCGAAGCGGTGTGGAGACGAGGTTGGGGCAATTTGGGCATGGGCGAAGGAACCATAGGGGCCAAATGTTGGCCGACTTCATGGAGAAGGAGGGCCTCTTTATGATGAACTCCTTCTTCAAGAAGCGGCCACATCGAAAATGGACATGGATGAGCCCCGATGGTTCCACGAGAAATGAGATAGACTTCATCATGTCGACCGAGCGGCATATATTCAATGATGTCTCTGTGATCAATGGGGTGAAAACCGGCAGCGATCACCGTATGGTAAGAGGCACATTGAATATCAACGTACGGCTGGAACGGGCTAGACTGGTGAAGTCAACTCTCCGACCTACTCGTGCCCATATCCAAAACCCCGAAAACTTCCAACTCGAACTCCAGAACCGATTCGATTGCCTAGCAGATTGCGATTCTGTGGACGATCTCAACAACAGGTTTGTGGAAACTGTCCATACTGTGGGGTCTAAGTTCTTCAAGACCCATCGCAGTAAAAGAACCAAAAAGTTCTCTGACCATACTCTCAAACTGATGGAAGAGAGACATGAGATGAGGCTTCAGTCGTCAGCAGACGCGGATGCATACCGGCATATTAATAGACAGATCTCTAAAGCACAAACTCGCGACCTTCGTATCTTTAATACCGAGTGTATTAAGGATACTATTGAGCGGAACCGAGGCTCCAAAGTGTTCGCGAGAGATCTGTCTATCGGACAGAGCCAGCTGACGCGGCTGAAAACTGACGACGGTCGTCTCGTTTCTTCTCGACCTGAGGTCTTGGGAGAGGTCGAGAAGTTCTATGGGCAGTTATATACCACGACACAGAAACCTGTTGATGATTTGGCCAAAGACCCCAGAGCCAAACTGACCCGACACTATACCGAAGATATCCCGGACGTCAGCCTATACGAGATTAGTATGGCTCTCAAACAACTTAAGAACAACAAGGCACCTGGTGATGACGGAATCACGGCGGAACTCCTGAAAGCGGGTGGAAAACCGGTTTTAAAGATCTTTCAGCGATTGTTCAATTCCGTCATTCACGAGGGTACAACGCCGGAAGCATGGCACAGGGGCGTGGTGGTTCTGTTCTTCAAAAAAGGTGATAACACCTTGTTGAAGAATTATAGACCCATCTCGCTGCTGAGTCATGTTTATAAGTTGTTCTCGAGAGTCATTACGAATCGTCTCGCCCGTAGGTTCGACGACTTCCAGCCTCCCGAACAAGCCGGATTCCGAAAAGGCTTTAGCACCATAGACCACATTCATACGCTGCGGCAGGTTATACAGAAGACAGAAGAGTATAACAGGCCACTTTGCTTAGCGTTTGTGGACTATGAGAAAGCCTTCGATTCGGTGGAAACTTGGGCTGTGTTGAGGTCTCTGCAGAGATGCCGTATCGACTATCGGTACATTCAAGTGTTGAAGTGCTTGTACGAAAACGCCACTATGTCAGTACGTATACAGGACCAGACTACAAGGCCAATCCAATTGCAGCGTGGAGTGCGACAGGGAGACGTTATCTCCCCGAAGCTCTTTACCGCTGCGTTGGAGGACGTCTTTAAGCTTCTGGATTGGAACGGACTTGGCATCAACATAAACGGCGAGTACATCACTCACCTTCGATTTGCCGACGACATAGTCATTATGGCAGAGACTCTCGGAGACCTCAATACAATGCTCAATGACCTCAGCAGGGTTTCTCAACAGGTGGGCCTTAAAATGAACATGAGCAAGACGAAGATCATGTCTAATGCTCATGCTTCGCTCCACCCAGTAATTGTTGAGAACACTGCACTCGAAATTGTAGACGAGTATATATACCTGGGACACACAGTCCAGCTAGGTAGGTCCAATTTCGAGAAAGAGATCAACCGCCGAATCCAACTCGGCTGGGCAGCATTCGGGAAGCTCAGAGATGTCTTCTCGTCCAAAATTCCTCAGTGCCTGAAGACTAAAGTCTTCGAACAGTGCGTGTTGCCAGTGATGACGTATGGATCCGAAACATGGTCGCTAACTATGGGCCTCATAAGAAGGCTCAGGATCACTCAGCGGGCGATGGAGAGAGCTATGCTCGGAGTATCCCTGCGAGATCAAATCAGAAATGAGGAGATCCGTAGGAGAACCAAAGTCACCGACATAGCTCAGCGAGTCGCGAAACTGAAGTGGAAATGGGCGGGGCACATAGTTCGAAGAGCTGATGGTCGTTGGGGTCCCAAGGTGCTGGAGTGGCGACCCCGCACCGGGAAGCGCAGTGTTGGTAGACCCCCCACCCGGTGGACCGACGACATCAAACGAGTCGCAGGGAGTCGCTGGATTCAGGCGGCACAAGACCGAGGTCTGTGGAGGTCCATGCAAGAGACTTATGTCCAGCAGTGGACGTCCATAAGTTGATGATGATGATGATGATGATGACCTTTAACCGTTGGGCTATTGAGCCTTCATACATGACATTATAGAGAATCTTGTCGTCGAATAAAAAAAAGTTCGTTTAAAGCGTGCTTAGCTAGTGTTGTGTGTGCGTGCTTAGCTAGTGTTGAGTATTCTGTTGTGTGTGCAGCGCGCGCGGCGACAGCCTCGGCATCCCGCCGGGCTGGCTGTGCTACCTGGCGCCGGAGGTGGTGCGCGCGCTGCGCCCGCACGCGTCCTTGCACCTGCCCTTCTCCAAAGCGACTGACGTTTACGCGTTCGGGTGAGTGCTTATACGAGTGACACTAGTTATATTTTGGTGGGGCTGTCGAAGCTGGTGGTGAATAATCACGTCCTTTTTGGTATATAGATTTATTGAATATTACAAAATTGGTGACTTAATTATAAAATAGAAATGTGAAAAGGTCCGTTCGCACCGAAGTTAGGTTAACGAAGGCGGCAATTGTAGAGTCTGTCGGATTCTCATGAAATTGGAGCTGTGACGCACTTTGTGCTGAGTAGGGGCGATTCACGGTATGTAACACACTTCTTAACACAGACCTCGCGTTTGGGTACTTACCCGATCCCGAGGTCAGTGTTTACAATCTTAAGGCCAAATTAGACGGTTCATTTTTCGAGATTTTTGCTTCCGTTTTTGAGGCTTCACCGGTGATTCATCTAAAATGAACTATCTAAACACCGATCGTTCACCGTTCATAGGCGATTTTGCCATCGTTCATCGCAAAAATGAACGATGAATGGTGCGCCGTCTAATTTGGCCCTTATACAAGTGACACTTGTAAACGCTGACCTCTACATTTAATCTATGATTAACACTAGACTTACTGTCCATGACAGCTTAAATCATGGATCAAAAGTGTGGTGATTCCACTTTTTTTGTGATTAATGCAATATACTACACTGACTGACAATCTAGTTTTTTACTCTCAAGTTGTGGCAGTCTCTAAGTGGGTCTACAATATAACATTAATATGTTTTTCATTTTTTGTTTAGTTTTTTAAGAGTTATTGTAACCTGTTGATTGTCCATTACATAAATAAATAGATATGTGATGTTCTCAATGGTTCACGCTATGCCGTCCACAGGACAGTGTGGTACGAGCTGCTGTGCGGCGAGTACCCGTTCAAGGGGCAGCCGCCGGAAGCCATCATCTGGCAGGTGGGCAAGGGCGTCAAGCAGTCGCTGGCCAACATGCAGGCTTCTAGAGACATTAAGGTGAGAGCGACGTCGTCGTTATCATCTCGCATGATAGAGTCTGTTCAATAAGTCACTTGGCAATTTTCACAATTTTTACAATTACCTTCGACCATTTAGCCGGGACGCGCCTTTACGCAGATTTAGTACTGAATATATTCTGCCACTTTCTGGGGCGAGGTGGGTTAATCACGTACAGCACACATTTACTCACTTCCGCACACTCTTGTAAATACTTAATGTCTCTATGAACACACACTGACTCAAAATCTGTCACACTTACAAGTTGAACCGTACGTTTGTACATGTACTTCGGCAGAGGGGAATGCGTGCGCTTGCCACATCCCGGCTAAATGGTCGAAGACAATTACATTACATTTCCTCCATACAATTTTTTTTTTAATTTACACAACTTTATTGCATGAAAAAGAAAAAAAAATATGTAAGAAAATAAACAGTGTAACACATTTACACAATTACATTTAAATTGCGCACACGCACGCGTATCGCACGTACACGAATACACGCACACACACACACACGCACCAATACGTACACTCACACACGAACGCACACTAATACGCACACGCAGACATACGCCTTTATAACATTAGTAAAGTATGATTTGATTATTGTTTTGTCAACAGGACATCCTAATGCTATGCTGGTCGTACCGGTCGAGCGAGCGGCCGGACTTCCCCCACCTCCTGTCCACGCTAGAGAAGCTGCCGAGGAAGCGGCTAGCGCGCTCTCCCTCGCACCCCGTACACCTGTCCCGTTCCGCCGACTCGGTGTTCTGAGAGCGGCTAGTCAGCGCGGTGTGCGTGCGGCCTTAGGGTGGGAACAAGCCAAGGATGCCTCACTGCGATACTTCGCGGTCGCGGTTTAGCTCGCTACCTCGATGCCACCTCCATGTAAAGCAAATGTATGCAAACAGACGAGCGCGAACATGCCGAAGGATACCTCACTGCGATACATCGCGGTTCACATCGATGTTTCTCGGCATGTTCGCGCTCGTCTGTTTGCATACATTTGTTTTACATGGAGGTGGCATCGAGGTAGCGAGCTAAACCGCGACCGCGAGGTATCGCAGTGAGGCATCTCTGGCATATTTTCACCCTTAGCGTGTTGTACCGCTTCAAAACCCGACATAGTTCCTTAGATACACATCATAGTCTCTTACGGCATTTGGTTAATCAATAAATCAAGCGGTTGATGTTTCTCTTAGAGGGGCCGGTCATAAGCCTCAATAGCCCAACGGTTAAAGGTGCGGACTGAACTGTAAGGTCGCAGGTTCGAATCCCACCCGTTGCACTATTGTCGTACCCACTCCTAACACAAGCTTTCTGCTTATTTGGAGGGGATAGGAGGATATTAGTCAACTTCAGTTTGGCTTATGTTCTTTTTTTTTTAAAAAAAAAAACATGTTTGTCAAACACGTCAAACACGTAGTTTGTTTGACAAACGCGACCACAGACTATCAAATACACGTAAAAATCTCACGTCCTCTTATGCCCGTCTTCACCAATGTTCCTGAACTTTTACGGGCTACCTAAGCTAAGTTAGGTGAGGCTTTCTGTCAAAAAAAGTTGTTTTAAGGAGCTACTCACGTTACTCAGGGGACGATATAGGATTGTAAAAAAGTCATTATACCTGTTTTCACCAATGTTCCTTACCTTTAATGAGCTACCTGAGCTAAGTTAGGTGAGGAAAAAAATTAAACTTCTAATTTACGTAGAAGACATAATTATTTTTAAGCTATTGCATAGCTTCTATCGCGGGTCAGCGTGGAGACCGAATCCAGAAATTCCGTAACGAAAATACAATAACCTGACACGGGACTCCTCTACGGTGAGCCGCTAGATGGCGTTGATAAAAAATGCTATGCAATAGCTCTACCGCGGCAGTCCCCGAGTGTCACACGTCTTTTTTTTTTCATGTAGACCGAACTGTGGTTCTTATGACGCGTCGAGACGTTACCACTTTTTACCGTGTCTATCGGATGATTTAATAATGATGAAGTATGGTTGGTGAAAACGGGCGTCACTTGTCCAATGAAGGGAAGTTGCTAAGATAGCAGCTAGCCCGTTCTCCCTCGCACCCTGTACATCTTTTTTTTTTTTTTTTGAAAAAATCCTGGCTCGGTGTTCAGAGGGTGGCTAGTCAGGTGTGTGTGCGGTCTTATACTTTTCTACGCCTAATAAAGTTCCGTTATAGATATTTAAATAAATGACAGCTTTTATGGCGCGAAACCGTTAGTACCCTGTGAATCCAATACACTACAGAATACCTAATAGTACCTAAACCTACAGAAAATTCACTCCGCAAAATGATTTAAATAAATAGCGACTCTTGCTACCACACAATAAAGTGCAATTCAGGTTGACACAGCGCTACTTAACTAACGTCTTATTCTCATAGACTTCTCTCTTTCTATCACGTAACTCTTATCCCTTCGCACTCTCTGAATTTAGGCGCTTGGAAGAGGTACGCCATGTACTTGTTTGTACCTTGTAACTATGAAAAACTGATTTCGAAATGATCGAATTTTTTTTTGTCAGTTATTCGAACATTAATCCGACATTTTCTATAGAAACTATTTAGGTAACCAAACTATTTATTTATTTATATTTAGTACAGTGCAACCTCGATATAACAAATCGGAGGGGAACAAGAAAATATTCGTAATATCAAGTAATTCGTTGAACTGAGGTTTGTTATGTTGAGGTTAGATTGGTCTAAAATTCGTTATAAAGAGGTAAAAGAACAATAGTGACGAGCAGAGGTGTTTACATTACTTTCCATCAAAACAACAATGATTACTTTACAAACAAAAGTGTGTCGAAACATGTCGAGACATGAATCACATTATAAGATTAAGAGTTATAATATTGGTGGAAACTTTATATAAAGGTTTTGGGTTGGCAAAATTCGTTAATTAGAGGTATGAATACTTTTTCTTGATAGTTGAAAATTCGTTATTAAGAGGTTGTACGCAAAGAATGTTCGCAATGTAAAGGTATATTTTATATTGACTCTTATGGACAATTCAAGGGGATTACGAAGAATTTGTTAAATCGAGGAAGTCGTTATATTGAGGTACGTTATATTAAGGTTGCACTGTATAAACAAACCAAAACCAGAAAAACAGGCTAAAAGAAATCGAATGAACGTTGTTAATCATTCAAAACACTGTTTCTGAGATATGTTTTGGATTCACTGGGTATCGTAGCATTGGAAGAAAAGAGATAGCTGTATAGTCTATGTCATAATATAAGAAATCACTGTATGATAACTACATATAGTTATCATACAGATATTTCTTAGGGTCTCTCCCCACATTTATCGACGATCGATTGATTTATGATTGCACTAGGAGACTTAGCATTAAAACTACTGATAGCAAATTTGCCTTTTGGTGTATTGAAAGTTAAAAATGCATCATGCCGTCCTTTTCGAATTGCTCCTGGCAGAAAAGGACCGTATGAGTTTATAAGTAAATGTAAAGTTTGAATTTGCTACTATATAGTACTGTATAGTTTCGAAATTACAACATAACATTTTTGTATTTAAACCGTCTTCGTTCTACCCTCACTATTTTATTTTAGGCGTAACATTACAATAGGAAAATTTATTATTTTAATTTGTTATTCACATTGACATAATAAAACTTGGACCTTGGGTGTTATGCAAAATTCACGAAAACAATAACAATGTCCTGAGAAAACCAATATATATACGAGTGTACATACATGTATATTTAAAAAAAAAACTAATACATTGTAATTTATGTCTTAATCCATTATTATACAGCCTAATTTTGCTTGTAATAATTTGCTTCAACTGACAGTCGATTGGAAACCTTTTTCGCGTTTTGGATTTCTTTTGCTTCGGACAATTTTTAGCGCTGAGTCCAGTATTATTGTGTCAAAGGTTATTCATAATTATATAATATGCGTAAGGCTGTGGGATTGCTTAAAAATGATTGCTACAGATCACAATCACCTGTGATTGGCCAACACTTTCTCGTTATAGGCTACAATGCATTGTTCCATAAATACAGCCAATCATAACAAATGAGACTGTAGCAATGATTGTTGCAGCTTGTCTGCATTCGACCAACAGTTTTAATTTTTAAGAGCCAGTTTTGCATCCTTCTCTCTCGCACATTATTTTCAATTAATGTAAAAGTCTGGCTTCCGTTTTTCCAACTAACTATAATGGGTGTCTTTAAATCAAGAGTGAATAGGCATCTTCTAGGCAAGCGCGCACCATTTAAGGCTGCATCTTCACTTATCATCAGGTGATATCGCAAGCGCTAGTCTATATATTAAAAAAAATGTCTCATTATATTTTTCACCAAAGTGGTTCATTTTCATACTTGAATTTAAAATTACTGATATTTTATACATATTTCTAATGCCTTATGCCTAGTTTTTATTTAATGACTAGCGGACCCGACGGACGTTGTCCTGTCTTAAGTTTTTTTACATCCTCTTTGACGAAATTGGCAGCACGCATTCTGTCAATGTTATGTCAAACGCCATAAGGTTACATCGAAAAAGTTTGAATTGTAAAAGCGGTTACATTAGAAATAATTTAATATGGTGGTTAATATTTCTTAAATTTTCTAATTTTCCGCGCAATTTTCTTAATTTTTTCTTTCATAAGAACCTTCTCCTAACAATAACAAATACAATAAAAAAAGAATTAGCGAAATCGGTCCAGCCGTTCACGCGTGATGCGATGACCAAGGAAATAGGGATTCATTTTTATATATAGATAGATAAAAAAATGGCGAAATCAACTAGTAAATTTTGTCGTCATTTTTCTGTATCAAAACCTAGGTATATGTTAAAAAAATGTCTAAAATGTCTGTAACTTTATTATCAGGTATGGTAATGAAATACTTTGGTCAAAAATATACGGAGATTTTTACAATAATTGAAAATATTAGAATGTGCGAGAGAGAGGGAATGATAAACATAAACAGGCTCTTTACCGTCTTAAAAAAATGAAGGCGGCTATCAATTCGGCCGTTATCTTTTTTTTTTTTTTGACAAATATATGATTTGATTTCCCAACGAAACTACTTTATATCCTTTCTATGATTGTGTCGGTTCTGATGTTTCTCTTGAGCTTTTGGCGTATGTGCGTCTCTCTTTTTAAGCATTGTGAAAAAAGGACGGAATGTTATTACAATAACTTTTAATTTAGTGCTGTCATGCAATTTTGTTCACTATGCTCAAGCGTAAAGTTAGTACAGTACTTGACTTTTCAATACAAAAACTGTTAGAACGTCATTCCTTGGTTAAACTGGTCCTAAGATAACTTTGCCTAAACCTGAACTAGTTTTTCTGATCTTATCTGATGACATTGATAAGAAAAGAATGCAAAACTTTTAAATTTTAGAAATTGCCATCCGAATCGGCACCGTTGTATTTTGTATTTGCGTAAACGGGTATTCGATACTTAGTAAAATTGGGTTTATAGAATTGCACTCTATATATATAACTTTAAAGTATACCTAATATTGTTTGCGTCCATACCTGATTGCTTTCACATACCGATAGCAAAAAAAATGTTGAAAAATGACACGAGTCACAGTTTTACAGGGGAAGTTTAAAACTTTATAAATTTCTTATTTCTACGGCTATTGGGCTAATTTTTACACAGAGAGTATTAATTTATGTGTTCTATGTATTGATCAAAATAGATATCTTTTAAAGTGATTAATTTAGTCGCTACGACACTTACGCGGTTTTGATTTGACCGCAAACGTATGAAAATGGATTTTAAGGTGCTAATGCTAGTTACGCGGATTTGCACTATCCCCGACGATACGTCGAACCGACCATACAACACTCTACACGTCAAAGTAAAATAGACTTTAGTGTCCTTGTTTTAATGTTCAAGTTTATAGCCAGTCAGCGCTCGAGTCTATTTTGAGATGAAATATAAATATGTAGTAAAAAAAAATGTCATGATTGTTCAGCGTGTTGAGTTTTTCAGTTTTTTTTAATTCACTGAATATCCTTGCACAACTATTTGACTTGAAAAAGCTTTCAAGTGTGGACGCAAGCCTACGTCTTGATCTCTTGATTTAACGATAGATTAAATTATATTTTCGTAATTAAAAGTGAAAGTTGACTGTTGTTGATAAAAAAAGCTGTAAATATTGTATAGTGTTAATGGTTTTGCTGTGATGACCGTATCCGAGGCGAATTTCTTGTGGTCTTGTAAATAGTAGTCATTTTCAATAATTGTATCTACCTACCCTTTGAAAAAAAATAATTAAAAAGAGTGTATTAGTAGACTAAGCGAGGTATTAATTTAATAGTTGTAAGTTATCATCATTTATTTATTTCGTGCATAAACATTGAGTCAGTATTTTGGTATTATAATAATAATTATTATAGAATTCGCAATATTTGACCATTTTATGAGAAAAGTTTGGCTGACGCTGCTTTTCGTTAACGGCGTAATATTTTAGCCGTTTTTGTTTTTGTCTTTTTGGCAGATAAATAATAATAATAATAATTTATTTGATCTTGTTATTTTTTCTGTAGAATGCGATTACAGGTATGGGAGTCATTAAAACTGCCATAAACCCTTCCAAGTTAACCCCTTTCCATTTTAGACTGCATCGTCACTTACCATCAGGTGAGATTGCAGTCAAGGGCTGTTTTGTCATGAATAAAAAAAACTGTATTTTTAATTAACCCTGACGTAAAAAGTGAGGTGTTATATGTTTGATTTCTTTCTCTCTGAGAGGAGTGCTCAAACTCAAACATATGGACTGATTGAAATGCAGTTTTTTTTTATTCAAAGGAGTGTTTAATCAAGATGTTTATTCAAATCGAATCGAATTGTTGGACAGTGTTTTTTTACTGATGGTAGATTTAAAGTTTTACAAAATTGGCGAACATTGCATTTTTCATTCAAAAAGAAGTTGCTTAAACTACTGAACAGATTAATTATTACTATTATAGAGCACGTTATACATCAAGTATGAGGTGCCAATCAATTTGTTATTATGATCAAGTATACGTAGTAGTAGTCATACGGAATCTTACTGTGGGGTAAGGCAGCCGATATTGGAAAAATTTTTGTATTGCAGAAGAGGGCAATCCGCGCAATCTATAATTTGAGACCGCGGGATTCCCTTCGAGAAAGATTTAAAGAGATAGGCATTCTTACAGTAGCTTCACAATATATTTACAACAACATAATATTTGTCAGACAAAACATTTTGAGTTACAAAAAAAAGGGTGATTTATCCCACAGACCAAGTAGAAATCCAAATAGGCTCATGTATCCTGGGCTGCGCCTCAAGAGGGTCCAAAAGTCTTTTGTGAGAATGGGCGTGACGTTCTACAATAAAATTCCACAGTCAATCTTAGACTTGCCTCTACACAAGTTTAAGAAATCAATTAAATCTGCTCTCATGGAAAAAGCATATTATACAATCGAAGACTACATAAATGATAAAAAAGCGTGGATATAATTCGCTCCAGCGATTCATGAGACAGTGATAACTATCCTATGTAACATGAATTTATTGTATTCTGTTCTACGGTGTTTCCACTTTATATGTGTCTCAGTCATGTCTCAAAATGAATAGTTTAATATTAATACTCAATTCGATGCCTCAACATGGGTAGCCTGAGTAGTCATGCTCTCTTTAAACATTTCTGTGGTGGTGTCGTGTGGTGCGGGTTGTTACGTTCCCTCAAATATGGTTGAGCGAAGCAATGGCTGGATCATGCGTCATGCTCGTGAACGGGTGCCACCAACGGGAATGGGTCTGCTCTGACTGCCCGTCTTGACATGCGTTGGATTGATGTACCTACGTATGCATTTTTGCATTTTTGAAGCTTTATTGTGGAAGCACTGTATACATAGCATAGCTTTCATTAACTATTGTAAAAATTTTATTATTTTTTTTTGAAAAGAGCAACCGCCGAGTTTCTTGCTGGCTCTTCTCGGCAGGAAAGGCATTCCGAACCAGTGGTAGATTCATTGACGATTCAAAAGTGCTTGTAAAAGTTTATTTGAATAAAAAATATTTCTATTTCTATTTCTATTTCTAGTATCAGGTGTCAATAGATTTGTTATTATGACCTGAGTGTCATAGGCTTCATTATACAAACAAAATTAATATGACAGATGTTACATCCATATTTCCATTGTTGGGTTAGTGTTTTTAATCTTTTTGTTACCGGAACAACTACCCTTATAGGTTTGAAAACTGGTACCAGCACTGGTAGCATGGGCAGGAGATAAAAGTTTTATCCCCCGATTTTATCCACTGACAGGGGATAAAATTATCTTTTCCCTATGCTAAAGCATGGCGTGAGAGGAGAAGGCGATGTATATTTCTATAAGTATATCCACTGAGTGTTATTTCCACCGCTGTGCCCATGCTCGACGGGTGGATAAAGCTAAGCTAGGGGATAAACGTTTTATCCTTTTCCCGGGGATAAAATTTCTCCCGCCCATGCTACCAAGGCTGGTTTGCTTTGGAGAACCCTGTAACAAGTTTACGAAGAGCATAGATATATAAAAGATGCCCAATTAGGAAATGATTTACCCGTAGTCAATGAGTTAAGTGTGATGTTAAATTTGTAAAATATAGTTATTAACTTTGGCGCCACACATATAGGTATTAGTTAAATACAATTTTTAAGATTATTATAAAATCTATACTATTTTAAACAGCTGTGAATGAGGTGTCTGTTATTTTAATATTTATTAACAACTTATGATTTTATTAATTAGCTGTGGAAAATCATTAAAATAAATATTTTTATTTTATAACTTGACAGACTGATCACTGAAGTGATCTCCTTTATAAAAGCGAAATTTTGGCTGACTCCCACATGCGAACTGACGAGGACGCAGCTGGATACAAGCGGCGCAAGACCGCTAAAAGTGGATGGCGACGACTGTATGAAACTATGTGACTGAAGAACGCGGAAGAAAGCTTGCACTTGCATTTGTCAATATTATTGATATCAAATGAAGTGCCCAATTTGTATATTATTAAAAAATAACCCGAATTACACACGGTCAAAAGCTATAGCACCCAAGTAAATTTATCATCAGATGAAAGAGTGACTGAAACTAGCTACTTTCATTAATTTCAAGTAAGGGTGAGCGGAAACATAATTTTAACATACAATGAAGTACAATCACTAAATTCGTAAAATATTCTTTAACTAGAATTATACTGCTGTCCTAAAGCTGGTATTGTTAACTACTAAAACAATATTTCAAGCTATGATCCAAAAAGCGGAAATTTATAAAGAAATCACGCCATTTAATAAATAATAAACGTTTTTCATATTGTTATATTAATAACTACAGCAGTAAGGAGAATGCTGATTAGATGGATTGATAGAGAAATTTTTCTTTTTCTAAGTAAGATAGCATCAAAAAAGGTATAGGGCCAAATGTTGTTCAATGACTTTATAGCTTGAGGAGGGCAGCATACTACAAGCTACTAACATTTATCAGGTCTCATTGTGTTTAAAAAGTATGTTTTCGCCTTGAAATTGTATGTATTATAAAAATGTATAGTAATTATTGTAGTCTTAAAGATGGTTGATGTAAATAAAAAGAGCATTCCTTTGAGTGGGTTTTTATTTGCTTCTTAGTTAATCATTCATGAAAATACATAGGTACCCTTTACAATTTCAGGCTGAAATCTATAGATACCAATCTCACTTTCTCATATTCAAATCAGATTATTTGTCTCGTTTTAACTGTCTCAAGTTTCAGTCTGCTGTACAGATTTCAGCCTAAATCTCAAAAGAAAAATTTTTGAAGGTAGACTGTTAATTTTTAAAAAATCAATATTCAAAATTAATTATTATTTCGAGACTACCACCAGTTCTCAAAAAAGACTGCTAAGAAGAGTCTGCAATAAATTAACAAGTTGTTCTTTTGAGAAACAAATTACAATATCATTCTTATCAAATCTAAGCTAACTAGTTCATACCAAACTTTCATTATCAAAAGTTCAGTAAATTTCTGCTTCAGCACAATATTCTGCTTGCAAAGCCATAGCAGTGGAACAAATAAATGTTTCTGTTTACTACAGCAAAACCAAATAATGCAGACATTTAACTATGCATAAGGATATGATGGAGGATAGATCCTTTTTGTGCTGCCCCAGAGATGTACAAGATATGTTACCACATTCACAAAAACAAATCTTCGTTGGCACTGTCTATTACATTTACAGTGTCCTGGTTTGTATTTTCCTACAATAAATAATGAATGTAACTTAAAGAGCTTCGCTTTCATTTAAATCAAAATGCATTTTATTTAGAAAGATAATCTTAAGGAATTTTACAAAACATTAAAACTAGACTTACTAGGTACTTTAAACTACAATACATGTCCAGCTAAAATGGCAGCAATGTTATTACACATTTTCTTAATTTCGTCATCACTCAAAAACTCGGCTCCTAGGATAGCATTACCCAAAGCTATGGTTTCCCTCATTGAATTAGCTTTTATCCAAATCCTGCCATTCATGCCCGCAGCTATTTCAAATGGCCACTCATTCCTCAAAGAACCTAATAAAGGGCAGCTAGGATTAAGAATCTTTCTTACGAGATTTAGCGAACATTTGAATACGAATCCATCGACTAACACGCCCAATCTACCTTTTTTACCGTGTGAGTCGACACATACGAGTTCAGGCTCCATATCCTTGCTGGCTATTAACATTTTAGCGTAAATTATATCTCCAACTTGGACCTCTGGCCGGTTCTTTTTCGTGGCTCCTTCAAAGGATAAATAGGATAATGCGGCTGTACTACTCCCGCCGAAATCGACTCTAAAGATATCACCAGCTTTTTGAGTTACAACGCCTATGACGTTTTCTCCTCTCGAAGGCACATACCGTTTCTGGTAACTGTCTATCCAGTACGTACATGGATTTCTTTTCTTTAAAATACCGGCTTTCGTAATAGTAACTCGGTCAACCTCTTTTCGAAGGCCTGGGCCGATTATTACGCGCGATTTTTCGCCGATTTTAAAAATTTCTTCGCAGTAATCGCCCGGCAGGGCAACGTCACCGATCGATACCTTCATCACACTATTTTAATAAGGATTTAATTTATTTAATTTAAGAAGTTTTAATTCAACTCTTAAATTTTCCTTTTGTAAAACGTGTTTTTGTTTACATGTGATTATGACATTTGATGTCATTGACATTTTTTTTAATATCTATTTTTTTTATTAAAATGTTACATTGACATTTTGGCATATTGACGCTGAAAAAATTGCACAGATTCTGTTAATTGATTTAGTGGCTATGGGTTCTAGTTCTTGGTTCCTATTATTTAAATGCAGTAAAAAAGCTGTGTAAAAAATTCATTCCGTAAAATAGTAATGTTGCCTACCTAATCTCAACAGTGATGTGATAAATAGGTATTGTAATGATTCACTTTATCACGTCCATTGACATAGGTACCTATAGTCAATCATCACGTCCTTATTTTTTTTTTTTTCATCAAAAGTGGCACACCACGAAAAATCCGTTTACTGCACTTAAGTATTCAAAAGTTCAACTATGCGACAACTCGGCCTAAGATGCCTATAAAAATATGCTATAAATCGTTTCGTACCTACCAAAACTGACTTGCCCATGCCATTTAAGAACTAATCAGTGTTGGTTATATCCTAAGTAATCAGATTAATCTTTATGAAGTTAACAATAGTAGGTATAAATATCTAATCAAATTAAAAACTTATGGGCTAACTAACTAAATTAAAATTACATATTCTAGTTTCATTTAAAACATTAAATTCAAATAGTAATCTTAAGTAGTTTCCAGTTTATATTCTATTAGTTTAATAGTCAATAAAAGTTAATTCACTGAAACATACTGAAGAATCCACCTCTCTTTTTTTTCTCGGCGCAAAATGTAAAATTAAAATTACTGTCAGTTCTAGGATTCTGCTGCTGGAAAGCTGTCTTCTTAAAACCTGTTAATTAAACAATAATGTCGATCAGAGAAGTCGGTATATACTATAGCAAAATTGTGTGGAATGAATAACTTTTCTGTAAATATAAAAACCTTATTAAGTATATTATAATAATAATCGAATCCCGGCTGTATTTTTTATATTAATTTTACAGTCTTAAGTTCTCTGTAAGTGAGCAAATTGTTCTTTGAGAATAAATTCTTTAAACCTAACCTAAACAATGGTGCGTTGCAGCGTTTTAATATTGTATTACCTATCCCTTTCGGCGACACACTTGGTAGGATTCTAGAAGATTATCATTCTATGAAGGAAACCATGTTTATGGGTGGGACACGTCTTTTACGGTAGATTATAAACTTTACTGTTAAAAAGAAGTGTCGCCAAGCAATGATAGCATGGTATGGATGGTGATAAGGAATATGGTAATAAGGGTTTAATGTACCTACACTGCCATACCTCTTCCAACCTAGCCTGCTACCATTTTAGACTGCATTGTCACTTACCATCAGGTGATATTGCAGTGAACCTTGTCATCTAATAAAATAAATGCGATGTTGTGCATAGGTATACTTAGTATAAAACTTTGTAACATACTGTAGGTACCCATAGACTTAAATATTACTGACTATACCTGACATAAAACCAGCGCCATCTTGAGGCGGTACGTTAATGTTACGAGCATCATCACGAGTCGGCATTTCATCATACGCTTTTGGTGACAAAAGGAAGCTCGAATCTATAATTAGAAATAATTATTTACAGTTATACTTAATACTTTACAATAATATAATATTCCTAGTTGAGGCCTGCGACTTCGTTCGCGTGAATTAGGATTTTTAATTCCCGCGGGAACTCTCTTATTTTGCGGCATAAAAAGTAGCCTATATTGTGTTCCAATCCATCTCTGTCCTTTCAGCCAAATCGGTTCAGTCGTTGGGGCGTGATTGAGTAACTAACAAACATCTATCCATCCATCCAAACTTTCGCTTCTATAATATTAGTAAGAATTAGTAGGATGAAACCGAGTAAAAAACGATACAAAAGGTTTAATGCAAAGATGATCACTATCTTCCATATTATTAGTTATCAGCGTCACCTCCATGAGATCGCAGTCAAAGACTAATATATGGCATTGAATAAAAAAAAGACGTGTGGCACTCGGGGGCTGCCGCGGTAAAGCTATTGCATAGCATTTTTTATCAACGCTCACCGCTAGATGGCGTTGATAAAAAATGCGCCATCTAGCGGCTCACCGTAGAGGAGTCCCGTGTCAGGTTATTTTCGTTACGGAATTTCTGGATTCGGTCTCCACGCTGGCCCGCGATAGAAGCTATGCAATAGCTTAAAAATCCTCATATTATGTGAAGTAGGTATCTTACCAATGCGTGCTGGAAACTCGGTGTCCTCATAGCCTGTTGTGCTCATAGAAATATTAAGAGAGTCAGGCATACTCTGGATATATGGAAACGATGGCCCACATGACGGCACATCATCTTTTTGTTTGTATTCTTGACCCTGAAATAAAGTTAAAAAAATTTAAATTTTTTATTTTATGTTGGCCAACCTGTGACTCTTATGACAACCGACTCTACCGGTTCAAGACAATATTGTAATTAATTTTTTAAGACTACCCACAGATAGAGGAAATAGTTTATCGACTTTCTTTATGTTCGCAATTTATTATATTTGCCTACCTTCCTGCTGTAGTTATTTAAAAAAATACCTACTTTTAAAAACTATTTAAATCTGGAAAATCTTTGCCAGTCTACAGCGGCGCCCTGTGAAAATTCGGCCGGAAGAAAAAGAAAAATCGAGCGACAGCAACGAATTTCAGTTATTTCTCACTAAGAGAGAGAGAGAGAGATTTTGAATTTGATCGATCAAGAAATAAGCGTTACATCTACCTCAAATACGTTCTCAACTGTAAAATTATCTTGATTTGTTGTTTCTGTAGGAACTTCATTAATTTCCTGTTCAGGATTTCCACGATCATCATCTATGATCTCGATAATTTCAGTTACCTTTGCACAATTATCAGTGTTGATATTTGCTTGATTTTCATCAAAAAATTTGGAAGTAACGATGTTTTCCTCTACTATCTAAAAATTATAAAGTGTTATATTAATACCAATAAAATCTTTATATGGATTATTAGGTAATATTAATTGTTACCATGGGCAAAATTTTATTTTTGGTGTACGTAAATTCTGGTGATAGATTGACATTATGTTTCTTGAATACAAAATCTTTGATCTTCTTGTAGCTCTCATCACTAGCGGTGCTGGCATTTAGTTGATCATTAGGAGTATTATTTACCACATTATAATCATGTTGTGGTGGTACATCATCATTATCAGCTTCCGAATTAGGTATATCCTCAACTACATTGTTAAATGTTACTCTTTTTTCTTGGGAGCTCTGGAAATATTAAGATATTAAGTGTTATTAGTTTTATTTTTGCAAAATGATATGTAATAAAATGATAAAATGAGATATTCACCCGAGTAAAATCCAAAAACTGAGTGGGCGGCAATATAATATCCTGCGATACTTTCTTCGTCAAATCGATTTCCTCAACCACCTCAGTTATTTTTTCATTTATCTACAAAATTACAAGATATTTGATTACTAAAAAGTTTTGATCTACCCTTATTTTTTACAATTTCGTTAAAATTCTTACCGTATCCTGAGGTGGATCATTTTTCTTAGAATCATCTTGAGATGCTCTAGCCTTAATAACATTCACATCTTGAAGTTGATTAAGTTTAACTTTACAAACAATTTCATAGGTACCAGCTGTATCTAACTTGACATCTTTTAAGATATTTATTATTTTTTTATCAGAGTATTTCTTTGTTTTACTGTTTGTTTCATCTATGCTTCTAGGTGAAGTAAAGTAAATTGAATAATCATCAATCTTTTCAGTGGTCTTCGCTTTCTTCGACATAGTAAATTTCACCGTGTTAAAAGCTTCGAAAAGTCTTTTATTTGTTGGTCTATTATAATCAACGTTCTGTACCTAGTGAAAATACATAAAATTTCCAAATAAAATCATATTTTTTATATGTACTTAATGGTATTTAAGAACCTACCTGAGTAATTGTATCCAAATCCATGTCCTGCAGTTTTGGTAGCTAAAATAAAGTATATTTTGTAGATTAAAATGGTTAAGGTTGTCGATATATCTATACTAATATTATAAAGCTGAAGATTTGTTTCTTGGATAGTCCATTTATTGAGGAAGGCTTTAGGCTATATAACATCACGCTGCGACCAATAGGAGCGAAGCATCAGTGAAAAATGTTGCAAAAACGGGGAAAATTATCCATATTTAAAATATATTCTTTTAAAAACTTCTTAATCGCGATCGTAATAACAGAAATTGACGCGGACGAAGTCGCGAGCAACAGCTAGTCAGGGATAAAATCGAAAGAGGTAGGTGCTGCAAGTTAAGCAGATTTCGCAGCAGGTACTATTTATTGTTCAGAATTCTTATCTTAGGTTGAAAATCAGATTTACGAACTAAAAGAAATTAGATAAAATTAATAAGTTTTACCACCAAAGTGTCATAAGCCTTATTTGTAGATGAGTTCCCAGCATCTTCAGCAGAAATCTTCTTAGCTTCAATCATGGGAAAAGTGGGAGCAAGTGTAGATAATTTTTTAATTTCATTTATTTTCTCATGGATAAGTTTTAAAAATACTGGTCTTTTATTAATTATAAAATCAGCCATTTCAATAATGTTTTTTTTGTCCCTTTCAAATAACTCCGCTTTCTTTAGGGCTATTTCAGAGCGTAATTTTTCAGATTCAATTTTAATCGCATTATTATTCGCTCTAACGGTTTCCAATTTTTCTTTTGTTTCCAAATATTCCTTTATGAAAGGGATTTCCTCCCAACGTTTTGTAATTGTTGACCATTGTTCTTTATATTTTTTTAGATTTGCGTTTGTATATTCGACCATATTTACTCTCTTCTGTACAGCTTCTAAATACTGTACTTTCAGTTGCTCACGTCTCGATTCAGCGCTCTCTATACAATCAAGTATACTGCAAAGTAACGGTATCAATATGAAAATATTAACTGCGCGATTATTAAAAAAAAAGACGTGTGGCACTCGGGGACTGCCGCGGTAAACCTATTGCACAGCATTTTTTATCAACGCCATCTAGCGGTGAGAGGAGTCCCGTGTCAGGTTATTTACGCTACGGAATTTCTGGATTCGGTCTCCACGCTCAAGGCCCGCGATAGAAGCTATGCAATAGCTTAAAAAGGGGCTGAAGTTTTTAATAGGTAGGTAGATACACTATAACTGCCTCGTTGGTCTAGTACCTAGTAGTTGGTCACGTTTGAATGCGCATAACGAGGTCGATTCCCGGGCTGCGCTAAAAAATGTATTTAGTTTTTCTATCAAATTACTTACCACTGATTTTGTAGGTCGATACGTTTTAACTCATATTCTGATTCAGCGATAGCATTTCTCGTACGGGCATATTCTTTCTTTAATTCCTTAAGCCGGCGAGTTAACTTCTTTTTTAAGATCAATTTAGCTACAAATGACACAAATATTAATTAACGGATTTTGCTGTCCAATGAAGGCGTGAACCTATAATCAAGTGATAGGTAAGTACGTATCTATTATATGACTTGGGATACACAATTGAAGGATATATTTAAGCGTCGAATGAATATCACGCGGTTGTGCGTGAGAGAATGATAAGTACTTCAATCAACATTTACGGGTGGTACATACTCAAAAAACAAACTGCGCGCTGACGCAATGTCCTGAACGCATAAAATCAGCGTTAGTTAGGTATTACTTTATTTTTTACAATACTAATATTATTATTAATAAAGAAACTTTTATAATTCTAAGAGTAGTTAATTATTATGGCGAGTGATTAAATATTAATTTAGTACCTTTAGTAAGATATTCAATTAAATAGAATGGCTAAATGAAGGTCTAAAAATGAGACGTGAGGGAGTCCAGAAGAAATTAAATTTATTATGGACTCTTTAACTTACTGAAAAGCTATTAGTACTTAATATAAGATTTTGTTTTTTAGTAGATAATTAATTAGGATACATACTTGCAATGTTATTAAATTATTTACTACTAGCTGACGCCCGCGACTTCGTCTGCGTAGAGTTAGTTTTTAAAATCTCGCGGGAACTCTTTGATTTTCCGGAATAAAAAGTAACCTATGTCGTTCTCCAGGTCCTCAGCTATGCCCAAGCAGAAAATCACGTTGATTAGTTTGTTTGTCCTTCAATAACGCCACAATAGAGCTATTAACTAAGGACAAACCAACAAACAAACACACTTTCCATTTATAATATTACTTAGGATAATGCACATTAGTTAGTTATAATTTTTCTAACAGCGCAAACTCACCAACAAACTGCGTGTGCAGTTTAACGGGATTTTTCATTCTTTAAAATATTGTGCATTCAGTGAAAAAAAAAAAATTATAATCATATGATGATTATTAAGAGTAAAGTTTATATTTAAGTTCGAAGATCTATAATTATTTTAAATAAGTCAATACATATCTATAATATGTACCTAATAGCGTTTAGCGTTTTATGTCCAACTGTGGACGACTGAAGTTATGTAAAATCGCTCGACGACGCCTATAAAAAATATTTTACCTTCTATAGATTGGTCGGTCAATACAGCATGTAACTGACATTCATTTATTTCTTTAGCGTAATCCAACGTAGTTATTATATTGTCACCCATTGTGATCAAAACTTGAAATTTTTCTATTAGGTTTAATAATTTGCGTCTTCTTGGCGGCAAGGTCAGGCAGAAAGGGCGGTAAATTTTTAAAATGGCGGGAAATTTTATGGTTTGACCAAAGACACATCATATTGTTTATGGTCCGTGTTTTAAATACACCGGCGTCAAGTGACTTTAGAAATGCGACAAACATTGTAAATCAACGGGCAAAACCTTGGGCCTAGAGGCACCTTGGGTTGGGCGATTCAGAAGGCAAAACTAAAGAATCATTAAATCCTATCCTTGAAATGTACTCTGTCAAGTAAATACGTTGAAATCACAGGTTGAAATATCACTCGAATGAAGTGAATAGCACTAGCTATTAGGTTTTTCGTATACAATGTGCTAAAGCCCTAAGAGCACAGTGGTCGAGTAAGAATGTTGTGTTTGTCCCGTAGAGAGAGAAGACATAGAGCCAGTGACGATTTCTTTCTCACTCACACTAAAAAGAGAGCAGAAATAAAGTTATTAATGTGATAAACAGAGACGCAGCTACCCAATTTTTTGTCCCTCATCGTGTAACCAGTTTTTTTCAAGGTCGACACACTTTTGTGCGAAACAAACTGACAGTTAATAAGAAAATTTAGTATCTATGTGTGTTGCCAGCTTTAGGTACCTATACAATGTCCCGATTTTCCCTATCCTACTTATATTATAAATGTGAAAGTTTGAATGTATGTATCTTTAATTGATGTAGGCCATCCATACATACATCCAAATTTCAGCCATATCGGTTTAGTGTGGCGTGATTGAGTAACAAACATATGGATGTTTGTTACTCAATACGCCACACTAAACCGATATGGCTGAAATTTGGCACGGAGATAGGTTTTTTTTAGTAATGTCCTCTGACATACCGTAACGGCGGGTTACTTTGGCTACTTTTTCAATTTTTTTTTTAATTTTTGTTGAAACAAAATAAAGTCGTGATGGAAGAAATGAATATTATGAGAAAAGAAAAGAAAGATGATGGATACTAGAATATAATATATGTCGGCGATGATTAAAGTGTATTCAGTTAGATAGTGTCGGTTACTGTTCTGAATCATCCTGAAGTTTCGTTCGAATGTCCAACGACCAGTCGAGAACTGTTGGCGATCTTAAGAATTATTTTATTTACAAAGTTCTTGTACGGTTCAGGACCGCACAGTAATAAAACTGCTGAGTAGAAGTCTTAAGTTTATTACTACTACTCTACTTAGGCTAATTATAACCTAATAGCAGTGTGAGCGCGATGCGATGTTATGTGTACTGATTTATGATATAATGAATAGCGTATTTATAATAAAGCGTGAATGATGACTGGGCGAATTGTACGGTTTCGACATAGACCGTACAGTTCTTAATTTTTAAAGCCATTTTTAAATAGCTAGAGGCAGACTTTTAATGTTTTTTTTAAATAATTATTAACTTAAACTATGAAGAGTTGCAGTTTTATACGACTGCCTGAAAAAAGGAATATACTGTTAATTTCATTAATGATGATTTTGATGACTAAATATACAATTTTTGTTGCTTTTAATTCAATAGCATTACTCGATCGAAGGAAAATTTTAACTGTTCATTACAAATTATTTTGTGTAACATTCTTACTAGTAACGAAAAAAAATTTTCCTTTGTGTTACATACATCTCAATTTTTCAAAGTGACTCACATATGCTAAATTTCTATTCGGCATTTCAATATTTTTTTTAAGGAGCAAATAATTATCTAGTGAATTGGTCCTATGAAACTACATTAAAAAACTTTAGTATAAAAAAAAATATTTTTAAAAAACCGACTTACGTGTACAAACTAAAATTATTTTATACTTTTAAGTGGTGGTTGAAGTTAATATTGTGTGCAATAAAGAATAATAAATTCTTTATTGCACACAATATTAAGATATATGTAAAAATAGAAGCTTACCCTAATAGGTATGTCTCTCCCAGACAACCTTATATGTGTAGGTATGTTATTTAAAAAATAAAACAGTTCAGCATCTGTTTTGTCGTTTTATTTAAAAATCCTGGGAAGAATTTTCCATCTAATTTGGGGTACTAGGGGAGTGCAGTTATTGTGGCAACATTAAACTCGAACTTGTCATGTGACGTCATCGTTACGTCATGTTATCTCTATTTCAGTCGCGGTTACACAGTACCTTGGTCTATTGCCTTCTCTGTCTACGGTTTGTCCTGTCAAATAGGCAGACCATGGGAATCTTATGGGAATTGATGGGATTATAGACAGATAGTGGTGCTTTATCGTTGCTTTATAACACAGACTTTATAAAATAGTTTCGTAGATAGCTTCCATGGTAGGTACCTACCTACCATGGAAGTAGGACTACTAAAGGACTACTTTCATGGTATATACCTGTGGTTCTGCTTCTGACTCGTCTGACTATTTTTTCGTCTATGGTACACGGCTACACGCGTGTGTATAGTAATCGTGCGTGTGTTAAGTTTAATGTTGAATGTTTACGTCCGAAAAATTTTGAAATCTTATCGTCAAGGAAAGGAATACTTATCGTAATAATGCCGGCTACAGTGCACAACGACGTGCTAATATACAAAGGCAGTAACTTATTTCGGCAACGGCTTTTGCTATCCACATTAAGTGGTCGTGCTTTAAAGATAGAAGAGATTCGTAGTTCGCATGATGACCCTGGCTTGAGGGAATATGAAGTGAATTTAATACGCCTATTGGATAAGATTACTAACGGTTCAAGGGTGGAGTTAAGCGAAACTGGTACCTCTATGTACTATCAGCCAGGGATTTTGATCGGTGGGCAGGTGTCGCACAGTTGTTGTCCTGAAAGAGGAATAGGTTAGTATTATTAAACTTAAGATTCCAAGACATGTTTGTTTGTCCTTCAGAAATGGAGCAACAGCGTGGAACTCCTAAAAAGCAGGAAATGCATTGGTGGTGACTATGCAAATGTTCATGGGAGGCAGTAATCATTCAACATCAGATGACCTACTCATTTGTTTGCTATTTATATAAAAGAAAAAAAAAACAATTCAGAAACTGTTAAAATGTTGCAGGTTACTATCTAGAAGTACTGCTAGCACTAGGTCCTTTCTGCAAGGAGCCTCTCAATGCAGTGTTACAGGGTGTGACCCATCATGACCTGGATGCTTCAGTGGACAAAATAAAGACAGCTGCATTACCCATACTGCTCAAATTCATACTCGTTGATGATGGTTTGGAGCTCAAAGTTATTAGGAGAGGTAACTTTGCTTTGTCATTTGAAAAAGTACAAAAAGCCTTTTGTGATCAAATTTTTACTCGTTATTTCACCCCTAAAGAGGTCAAATAGGAAGTGAAAGTTTGATTGGAAGCATCTAATAATAATTTTTCGAGTTATTTTATGAAACTTGTTTTTTTTGGTTTTCTATAAAAAACAGATACGTGTTTCACTGCATTTGATAATTCCACCCCAAAATCTCAATCCATGCAGATGAAGTCATGGGCAAAAGCTTGTTTTTATATACAGGATTTTATTTAAGGATTTCACCATTATGCCATTTTTAATCTTGTTGCGATTAGTGGTTTATTTAAATAGTTTAGGCCTAAAGAAGTAACACAAAAACCGATAAACTCTTGATTTATTTCAGGCGCACCCCCCCTGGGTGGTGGTGAAATAGTTTTCAAATGTCCAGTGAGACGACACCTGCGACCATTGCAATGGACAAAATGGGGTTTGGTGAAAAGAATTAGAGGTGTGGTGTACGCGCTACGTGTGTCCCCTACCATGGCCAATAGAGTTGTAGAGGCTGCTAAGGGGGTAAGTTTTTTTTTATATTATTCGATGACAAGATAGTCCTTGACTGCGATCTCATCTTTGTGACCATCGTAATGAACAATGCAGTGTAAGATGGTAGCGTGCTAACTTGGTCGGGTTAAAGCATTTGGGTTTTTTAATCTCTTAATTGCTTGTTAATTGATTTTGTTCTCACCAGGTAATGTTGAAGTTTTTGCCAGACGTGTACATAAATACGGACCAATGTCGTGGGCCCAACGCTGGCAAGAGTCCCGGCTTCGGCATCAGCTTACTTGCGGAGACTGACGAGAAGACGTTCTACTGTGCTGAAGCTGTGAGTCTAAAATTTCAATTTAACTATTGGTTCGCCCACTAAGAACGTTTTTTTTTTTTTTGCAGTAACATTAAATAATAAATAGTATTGACAAGCAAAAATTATAAAATATGAAAACCTATTTTAGGAGGGATTTTGTGGAATTCAAGTTTGCTTACTCAAAATTCAAAATTCCAAATTATTTATTTCATTTATTAAGTAGTTGCTTAAAATCAACTTTTCAAATCTTACATATATCTGGCTGCCCTTAAGATAGTTTAATAACTTGTTAAATTGTAAATTTTTATATGTATAACAATAAATAATGTAACATTTTATTTTCAAATGAGCAAAGACGAGTTGATGAAGAATGAGTTTCTTGCCAGCTCTTCTCAGCAGAATATGTTTTCGAAACCGATGGTAGAGACTTGACTTGTCACGAAAGTCACAAGTTGGCCCACGAGAAATTAATAATTTATCGACCGTTCCGTAGAACAAAGTCTCATCTGCTAAATTCATGACTTGAGATTTGAGCCTTGCAGTTGTGATTTTTAAGGTTCAAATTTCAAGTTATGAATTTAACAGATGAGACTTTGTTCTACGGAACGGTCGTTATAATATTTCAATTTTTTTTGCTAAATTTTTGTTCAGAAATCAGCGGAAGCAGGCTCCGGAGAGACGTCATTACCTGAAGACTTAGGTCGCGACTGCGCGATGAGGTTACTAGACGAGATACACCGCGCCGGCACTGTCGACTCGGCGTTCCAGTGGATACTGGCGCTGTGGATGGCGCTAGGGCAGAAGGACGTCAGCGAGTGTGTTGTGAGTCCACTGATCTCTATATTTAGTCTATGATTAACATTGGATTGGCTGACCCTATACAAATGACAGCTTAATTATGGATCAATTTGAAGCTCCACATTTGAATACGAGTGTCTCTGGAACTAATAATATTGCAAATGGTGCACCTACCTACTTCTCTAGATTAATTATCTATGATTTAATACATTAAATAAAGAGGTTGGTTATGAAATCATAGATAAATTATAGAGGTTGGTGCGCCATTTACAATATTATTAGTTCCACAGACAGTCTTATCTACGCTTACAGTGCCAAGATGGCGTCAATCAAATCCAAAATGAATAACACATAGGCTACATTGAATCCCGGAAAATTAAAGAGTTCCCGCGGGAATCAAAAAACCTTTATCCACGCGGACGAAGTCGCTGGCATTGTCTAGTATAACATAAATAACGATACTGATTTCCTTACAGGTGGGCCCTTTATCAGACTATACAATTAAATTCCTTCAACACCTCAAAGAATTCTTCGGAGTGATGTTCAAACTAGAAGTCCTCAGATCCGCTGACGATGAAGACAGTTCAGACGATGAAGGGAAAATAACTGCGCAGAAAATAAAAATGACTTGCGTTGGCATAGGTTATGCTAATATAAGTAAGAGGACGCTTTAAATAAATATTTTAAGTATATTATATCCTGTGGTTTTCTTTTCCATTTGTACCCGCTACTTTTAGTTTTTTTTAATAGACTAGCGCTTAACTGTGACCTGTCCTAATGGCAAGTCAAGATGCAGCCTAAGATGGTGCGCGCTTACCTAGAAGATGCCTACTCACTTAAGTGTGCATATCTCGAAAATCGATGGTTTTTGACAATAGTAATGTATCAAAATCAGCTTTGTTACAATAATACAGGTTCTCTTGTGATAAATATATCACCCAAGACATTATAATCACTTCGTGATATCACTACCTAAATCTATCACTCCTTGTGATTGTACTTTTACTGAACGAAACGAAACGAAAATCTGATGAAACAAAAATCTGACGAAACGAAAATCTGTCGAAACGATATCAAAGCTGTTCGTTGGAGTATCGTATGATTACGGGCGCAAGTCCGAAGCATGGTGAAGTCCATGCAAGAGTCCTGTATCCCCTGTAGACTTCTACTATAAAGAAGAGGGTAGCTTGCATCCCAAGGCAAAACATTTTATTATATTTTTATTATTTTTTTTAAAAAGGGTCGAAAGTGTGCCCATAATCAAAATAAGCTTAGTAATAAAAATAGGACAAAAGATCGGTAGTTGCCTACCTACATCGTTGGGATGGGAAACTTGAAATGAAAATCGTTCTATTTTTTGATTTATTTTATTTTTCCTAATTACATACCTACATAATATTACTTATAACTATTATTGTAAAATAATTAAGGCACATTCACAAGTTATAATATACCTAGGTGTTGCAATTTTGAGATAGATTTAAAAACTAATTTTTTCCTTAGAAAAATAAAAAAAATATAAAAAGTGTAAAAAAGTGGCAGTGGTTTTTGGTTGAATATAGAACATAAAGTGAGGAATAATAAATAATATAAAAGCAGTAAAAAAAAATTATAAAGAATTGTTTAAATATTTTACATTCGTACATTCAACCTTAACGTACTTGAGTATTTAAAGTGACACTATTTATTCTTAAAATAGTGATTTACCTATAAATTATAGTCAAAATGACTTCCTAAATGACAATAATAAATTATACTATATATATAATTATATTATATATATGTATAGTTAAGTATTTATAAGTATCAACCCAAAACTGATGTAGATGTTGATTTTTAATTAATTTTCGAATAATTTTATAAAAGACACTCATATAAAGTTTTTGTACCTACCTAATGCACGCAAGTCGCGATAAGAGTGTCGTTTCCGGTCGTTGATAGGGTTCTTCTCTTTTTAATTAATTTTCGAATAATTTTATAAAAGACACATACAAAGGTTTCATACCTATCTAATGCACGCAAAAGTCGCGATAAGAATGTCGTTTCCGGTCGTTGATAGTGTTCTCTTTTTAATTAATTTTCGAATAATTTTATAAAAGAAACTCATAAAATTTCAAAAGTCGCGATAAGTATTACGAGTGCAAATGTCGTCAATAGATTTCGAACATTGAAAAATAATATAGGTACATACATAAACAATGTTAGAGTAAATTGGACCTAAAGTCGCTTTTTATTTAAGTTGTGTATTCAATACACCTCAGTCGCGACACTTTTAAAAAATACAATCAGTAGGCCTACCGCCATAATTTGATTACAATTCGAATTCAGCCAGTCAAGAGTTGTTGCGATCGCCATATTCAGCAATCAAATAATGGCGTTAGGCGTGCAGGAACCTGATAATGTACGCGTTACTCAATAAAGTAGTTACTAAGCAGCCATATCTACAACTTTTTACACACTCTCTTAGGTTATCACAATATATCCACCGCATCTCTTCACGCGTCGTTTTCACTGCAGCCGAGTCCCGCGGACCAGTTGCAGATCCCTCCCACAGGGTCGAAGGACAGACCCTTCGGACACACGTATTCCCAGCCCCGTACTTCGCCGCTTTCCATTCGCGCACACGAAATGAACTTCTTGCACGACGTTGGGTGGGGGAAGTTCCCGATGTCTAGACACTCGATGTTGCCTGGTGCAAAAATAATAGTTAAAACGGTAGATTTATTGGCAGATTGCGGCGAGACTTTCTAATCTAGGTGAAAATGTATTTTATCACAATCGTTGGAATTCAGTATTCACTATGTGTAAAGCGAAAATAAAATATAAAAAGTCAACAGTAGTCAGATGATAAAATAAGCTAAAACGTCCAAAAAACAGCATGAGCGAAGTAAGCGCAAGGTAGATATTATATTTACAATGAAGTATGAACCGACTCAAAAAATAAAGCGTGATGAAAATGAGTGCAAATCATAAAGCGTAGCGAGCGCGAACTTTTTGTAATTTTAATAGAATTTTTCTTTAATACCTACTAAATGCTTATAAAATATGAGTGATTGAAATAACTACAGATTTGTTTTAAGCAGCGATCGCGATAATTTTTGTAAATATACAATATATACCTAAGGAACCAACTTATAGAAAAGTATGAAAGCAAGAAGTACATGATCAGTTTGTTTTTCAAAAGAAATGATACCAAATTATGAACGCAAGCCGGGAACAAGTACCTAGTACCATCGCGAGCGCAGCGAGCAAGATATTTCTGTGAATGATTTAGAATATGGAATTAATTTTATTAAAATTACCAAAAAAGACGATGAAATTTCTGGGGGGAGCATCGTCCATTCTGGGAGGGGCCTTGATGGAAACTTGATAACCTGGAAAACAGTTTTAATCGGCCCGTGTTCTATCAAAGATATACATTTAAAATAGGTATTTTTAAAGGCTTGATCAATTGAGCATTGTTGCTTTTTAGACTAACCTATTAGAATAAAGCACAATACGCTGTGCAAAAGACATGATCATGTCGCGGCCGGAAAAACTATCAATACACAATACAATAGATACAATATTGGTGGACGGCTTATCATAATTCATGATTTACTTCAAGATCCTAACTATACTTACTTAATGGTTGGCGTATAATTAATGTCTTTTCGGTAAGATAATTCTATAGGGTTTATATACAAAATATGCCAGCCGTTAAACCTGGGATCATTTGCTCACAACCACAACAATACAGTGCATATTATAAACATTAGTTGTGCCTGTATTTAAACTGGTGTAGATGTAGTCGGAATAACGCAAAGGTTGCATACTAACCTGTCCCGTGTAAAATCACTTTTTTCGCTTCCTCCAAATTTTCTATGACCTTCCCCTGGCCATCGTCATAATAATCATAATCTGAAAGTGGTTTGACAGCTCCGCTTGGCTCTGCCAATTTTTGCACGTCCGTCTTCTTGACCTTCTGTATCGGCCTTCTATTTGCACCAACTAAGGTCTTCTGCACAGTTTGAACAGGAGCTTGAACTGATTCCTTCTGATCGCTGTCCTTCACGACCGGAATCTTCTCGAATGGTTTCCTCGTGGTTTGTCTTGGTTTGGGCGTGGTTTGTGGAAGAACTGAAGTGGGTGATTGTGTGGTGGAAATTCTTCTGTTGACAAACTTCCTTCTTACTGGTTTTCTACTTGAAGATTGTGGTGTTGTTACTTTCGGTGACAGGTATTGGTATTCATCTGAAAATCCATAGCACTATGTATTATTCTATTCTGTACTTTTATTTTCATCATAATCATTAATCTATTAATATCCTCCTTTCACATAAGAAGCGAAATGGGTAACAGAAATTCCAGGACATGTACATTGTGCAGCCCACATTACCCAGAATTTTTTAAAAGAAAAGTAGTCTCTCTCTCATCGTAAAGTGTGAAAAAGGATGTAAAAAAAATTAGCATATACTAAAAAAATAGATTAGTGCCTGTCAACCAATATTGTTAAATAGACAATAACTAGCATCATCTACGTGCTTACAAAAATATTTAACACCTACCGTCATAAGACTTAGTCACGGGTGACTCGAGAAGGTATTCCCTGGTGAAGTACGAAGGCTCTCGCAAGCCCTGTCCACCAGTCGAGTACCCGAAGACTAACGGGGCCGGAATCTTGTCGCTAGACGCATCGTATCTAGCAGTAGATGGACCCTCGCTCGGGCTGAACCTCGCTGTCGATTTTTCAATTACTTCATCTATATTCACTAAATTGGGGGAAAATCCTGCTGGTCGCGACACTCTGCTTGTAAAGCCTGTAGGATAAGTTGGAGACACATCCCTTTCCGTACTGGTATATTTGGAAGTTGATTCTCTGTAAGTCGACGAATCTGTAGTAGGGTTTACAGTTGAAAATCCAGGCCTTGAAACCCTCGATTCGTAATTACTTGTAGTGTAAGACGGTGGATTCGATTCCGTCGGGAAGTTCGTGTATCGAGCGGTGGATTCCCCTGAGCCTTCAGAACCTAAGCTTAATGTTACGCCGGGTATAGTCGGATCTGTATCTGTTGCGTCGATAGTGGGTCTTGAGAATCTACTGGTGTACGCTCGCGTAGTTGTGAATGCGGGTAGTCTGGTGTCGGTATCCAGGGAGGAACGAGTTGAGGTAGGTGCGTCATCAGTTTGAAGTGAGGTATACGTGCCCGTAGGAGTTTCAGTAAAGCTGTTCCTCGATGTGTACGTTGGTGTACGTGTGTACTCTTCAGTGTACGATTGGGTTTTAGAATAGTCTTCGGTGTACTCGGGGCTTGTGAACTTGTAGTCTACAATGGTCTGGGCGGGTCTTCGCGTGGATCGTGGCTCGTCGTCGTAGTCTGGTATGATCGGTACCGGCGCTCCTAGGAGCTGATGTGCAGCCAACGCTACTGCGGTTTCTGCACTGATATCTGTAAATAGTTTATAATATACCTAGATCTGAATACATCTAAATATCTAGATCTAAATATCATCTCGTTAAGTTTTCTAAGATGAAGCCTAAAATGCATACGGCATCGGCATCGGCATACGAATCTTGGGGTTCGGAGGAGAGTGAAACAGATAGACCATGCTCGATTATGGTCGCGATGTATTGACGCCTCACACTAATATTATAAAGGCGAAAGTTTGTATATGTGTGTGTATGTTTGTTACTCCTTAAGACCTCAACCAATGAACGAATTTGGCTGAACTTTGAAATGGAGATACCTCATACCCAGTATTACACACATAGGATACATTGTATCCTACAAAATTAAAAAATCACCGCGGAATTAAAAACCTAACCCACGCGTGGGCATCATCTTGCACCACATAAATACGGGTATGAAACTTGGAGAAGAAAATTGACTAAATGTGCCAGCGTTCCCAGATGTTTATTAGGGCTTGGCATCGATGTATTAGCCCAAAGGTGGCCTCACTACTTTCCACCCCCACGTGGATCAAAAAAATTGCATTGGCCCCAACATTTGGACCAATGTTTGGTAGTATGTAGGGTCAACTTGTCGAGCTGGCTACTCTAAGGAAGTTTCAGTCCATTTAAAATAATGTACCTTCAACAGTAGTCTTCCCTTCCGTAGTAACATCTATCTCTTCAGCACTGGACTTGAGTCTCAGGATCTCATCGAGTTGGTTCTGCTTGAAGCTGGAGCTGTATTTCTTGCTCTGTCTCTTTTTCTCCTCCTCGTTAGTGGCCGCTGGGTTCTGGTCCTCACTCTTCAGTTGGACCAACGGACGTCGACGTTGGACGTTGGTAGTTGGTCGTTGGGTAGTGCTCGGTTTGAGAGATGGATCTTCAATTGCGTCTGTGTGTTGATAAAGGTAAATAAAATGATTCAAAGGTAGGACGTGCGGTAAAAAAAACTTTGGGAGCCCCTGCTTTAGCGTGAGCGATCGTAGAAAGAGACGACACGTTTGTAATATGGCTAGGCCTGCTGGTACCGACTTCCAAAAAAGGAGGAGGTTCTCAATTCTTCGGAATCTTTTATTTTTTTTATTTTTATGTATGTTCGTCGATTACTCGAAGACGGCTGGACCGATTTGGAAAACTCTTTTTTTTTGTTTGGAAGGGTATACTTCTATTTGGATAGGTGGTCCCACTGTGCTCAGGTCAGGATCTGATGAGGGGATTCTGGAGAAATTGAGGGAACTCTTCAAATTTTACGCCTGTACTGATCACTGTTATCTTATTTATCTTTGTTGTATTCTTGTCATTTTTAATTTAAAGTTGATAATTTTCTTTCTTTTACGCCTGTTACTGACAACCATACTAATATAGTAGGTATAATGTAATGGAAGTTGTTTGGCTTTTTTGTATGGAAGTTGTTGGTGTAAATGAATTAAAAAATATATATAGGCACAATTGACTACTTTGTAGTGGCGTTTGAAGTCGGTTTTGTAAAAAGAATTTTTCCGTTTATATCTTGAGAGATTTTATCCGAGTAGTATATACCTATATCTCCGATGTCCTGCAGCGATTCGTCGCTCTCCAGCAGCGCGGTGGTGGGCTGCGCGGTGGTGGTGGTGGTGGTGCTGAAGAAGGGTCGGCGGCGGCTCGCCACGCGGAACGGGCCGCGCCGCAACGCGCTCGCCGATGTTGGCTTCACCGTTGTAGACGTTGCTGATGACATAACAAGACTCGTTAATGTAAATTTTAATATTAATAACTAGTTGGGGCCCGCGGTTTCGCTCGCGTGGATTTAGTTTTTAAAATCCCGCGGGTACTCTTTAATTTTCCGGGATAAAACGTAGCCTATGTCACTTTCCTCGTCCTCAATGCAAAAAATCACGTCGATCCGTTGCTTTGTTGCGGCGTGATTGAAGGACAAACCAACAAACTAACAAACCAACAAACAATTTGCAAATTGGGGATGTATAATTTCTGAAAGGCTGGAAGTTACCTTGGCAAACATAAGTTTGGCTATTTTGGTACCTAAGGCAGACATAGTTCCCTCGTTCCAGTGGTTTAGATGATATTTTTGATGTTATTAGTTTTAATTTATGTGTTATTTTATGTTATATTGAATATAAACGATCTATTAAAAACAGTTATTTTCTTCATTTTGAGTTGTATAACAAGAACAGAACCTATCAATTCGAGGCATTGTTCGTTGCTCACAGACCGGTAAATAGCCGGAAGTGACTCCGAATACAAACACGTACATAATACTCCGATCCGAGAGGTAAAAAGCAATCCAAAACACAATAGGTGTATTACCTCGCTGAGAGTAGGTAAGGTATTTACCGACAGTGGCCAAAAACAGATTTTGATTTAAGTATCTTCTTTTTTTGGACTTGAGAATAATAATGTCCTTCCGACCACGGCGATCTTCCGAATCCGGCCACGGCGGCCAATCACCACAGAGATTAACCATCTGCATGGGAGATATTATTGTGCACAAGTGTGTGCGTACTCTCTATTCCCTTACTCTCACAGTCCAATGGAACGGAAATCCGGCTCTCGGAAATATCTCCAATTGAGATTGGACACCGTGGCCGGCGTGAGGTGATTGTTATTTTTTTGATTTATTATTACTTACCAAGTAGTAAATCTGAATAACAGAAATTAATATTTGGAACAAAAGAGACGAACAAAACGAGAGATTCCTAAATATGAAGAAGTCTTTTATGAAAAATAATAAAATACTATAACAATAGCCTGCCTCAAGTTACTGAAAAGTCTTTTGTAACTTTTAGAAAGAAACTTAGAATGCATTTTCAAAATACTTGTGTCTAGAAATTAGTCTTTTTACTCCTAAAACTTACTTTTTAGACTCCTAATAATAGGATTCACCATTTTTGTTTATTCATATGATTGTACTTTTATATTAATTTTAGTCTTAAGTTCTCTATAAGTGAGCAAACTGTTCTTTGCGAATAAATTCTTTAAACCTTAAACCTTACTTTCTACGTATATTTCAGTTATTAATTAAATTGAAATACTTAATATTTACATGCTCATAGCCGGAAAATACCTATCAACAATTTTCACACCTTAATCCGGAGTTTTGTTTACGCTAGGTATTCAAATCAATCCGAAGATTTTTTTTATTTTATACAAGCAACAAGCAATTACATTTATAATAACGAAATCGCAGTTTCATTTATCTAGTAGGTATCTATTATAATTTAAAATCAAGACTCGTGTAAACGTATAATGGGGAGTGTTCTGAAGAGCTATTTGACCTTATTCCACCGTCTCTCTTCTACAACCGCACCGCTCGCCACCGAAAACAATTTCACCCTCACCACCTGGGTGCCTGGAGCACTTCGACCATCCGATGTTCCAGATCCTTTTTTCCACGTACTTTGAAACTGTGGAACCAACTTCCTGCGACGGTGTTTCCACTGAATTACAACATGGGGTTATTCAAGGGGCGGACCAACAAATTCCTGAAAGGCCGGCAACGCATTGGTGGTGCCTCTGGTGCTACAAGTGTTCATGGGCGGCGGTAATCACTTAACATCAGGTGACCCGCCTGCTCGTTTGCTCGCTAAAAATATATTAAAAATATATATATATAGATATATATAAAAAAATGGCGGCCTAGTAGAGTTTAGACTCTACTAGGTCTGAAAGTCTAGACTTTCAGTGGTAAACCAACCTACTGAAGACTTGATACTCTTTTTCGGGTGGGTTGGGGGTTCGATTCCAGGAACACCAATTAAATAACCAGAAAGTTAGTGTGAGTTAGCAAAGAGTTGCTGGGTTGCTGGTTTAATTAGTTGGCAACATTCCTATTGCGGATTGATTGTCACATATTTGAACTTAATTAATCGGCAATACAAAGCACTATAGCAACCATGATCGATAGTATAATCAAAGTTGTTATTGTAGTACATTAATTGCTCTCATTTCTTTCCATTCATTTCTTAATAGGCACATGGTAGGGGCTAAAATGCCGCTCTCAAGTATATCATTACTTTCAGAACGAGTGAAATAACTAGAGATGAAACTTGTTTTGTTGATTGCTGTTTTTGCTCGCGAGAAACTTAATGGGACAAGTTTAATTTTAAACAGGTATTTTTTTTTTATAATAGGCCTGCGAACGTGAACTATGTAATTTTATGTAAGAGAAATCTTAAAAAAATAATTTTTTGTTTAATATGACATAATATAATATAGTACATAATATGAATACAGTAAGTAGAAATTATGATTATTTTCTCTTGAACATTATAATTATTTAAAGTTTAGGTAAAAGATTTTAGTAGATTTTTCGGATTCCTTTTTGAGTAACATTGCTTTAATTTTTTTATAAATACTGAAATAAAAATGTCGTTAAAGGTTCCAAAAGAAATGTTTTTAAGCCACTAATTGAAAAGAAAGTGAACCACTTTTATAATGAACCTGATTCATTTTGAATTATGATCTATTGTACTATAATAATAATAATAAACCTTAAAATAACAGTAGTAGGTGGTTTCAGATCATCGTTTCGTAGCTACAACTTGACACACATACACGCACACTTTATAACAATTAATTATAGTTCAAATGGCGTAACGAGCGTCGTTTTAGCGCTTTTGGTTACACAACAGAAAATTCGCGGAGAAAATGCCTCTGTCACTAGAGCGTGGGATAACATGCGTAAACGATGTTACAAAATGGGTCATATTCTCACGACATCAATTTGACACATATTATCTTTGACCATACATTATGTAGATCTAAGCATGGAGTCAATTTCACAATATGGCTGCTTTTGCACCATGGATGCGCGAAGATATACATTAAGGCCTATCCTAGGAAACCTATAGACCGCACTCTTAATCTGCTCAGACTCAAGACAGAGCTAAAACGAGACAGACTTATGTCGGAGCATACTTGTGTCTCGTTTTAACTCTTATCTTGAGTCCGAGCTAAGTCAGAGCATACTGTATAGATCTCAGCATAAGACATTGATATCTACTACATAGTTGTACCCACTCACTTACGACTAAGTAAGGGTCCTCTAGTGTAAGAAGTCCCCTAGATCTAGATATCATCCGTAGCATTTAGGTATCCCTTTAAGTTTGAGAGGACCAAATTGCTGTTAAGACTCATACAATTGAACTAAATCGATTCCTAATTTAGGAATTGTCGGAAAAAAGGGCAAGAGAGTTTCATTTCCACATATTGAGTGGGGTTTTCATCCTAGCGCAACATTTGTTAGAAAATTTGTGAAAAATGTTATATGAACTTTGTGTTTCCTTCACTAAATACTATTCTATTTAAGTCATTAAAAACTGCATCGAGTTATAGGTCTATATTTAAATTTTAATTATGATACATCCGTTATCAAATCCGATTTATATTACATTATTGTATCTTATCACGATGATATTACGGAAGCCCTGAGGTAAAGGTATACCTAACAATAGGTGGCATAATAAATGCTTTTTCTTCCTTTCTTTCTTATCAATATAGATTACTATTTATTTTAATATTGGGTTATTTTATAATAGAAAATACAGATAATTGAGATAATTTATAAGTGTCGAGCAATCGCAGACAACGTTAGTAACGATGGTTATCTTGTTAACCTTTGTTAGTTAAAGGTGAACTGGTAATACTTAGATTAATCAACTTGTAGTGCTAATGATTGTGATCTGACGTGTGAGATTACATTACGCGTGTGTAAAGAATAATGCGTATTGTAGAGAAGAAATATTTATGTGACTGTACTGATTGGATGCATGATAACTGCTTGCTAACATTCGGTCTACAATCGATGTATGTAGGGAGTTTCTGTCAATTAGATATTATATTATAGAATGTCACGATTTTGATTAAACTCTGGCAACATCGCAATCCACATATTATTTACAAGAACATCAAACGTTCTATTCCCTTCGTAAAATGTATGTTAACAATAGCTCACGTGTTTTTTTTCCGATTAACGTTGCTCAGAGCAACGTTAATAAATCTCAATCTTATATGAGAGCAACTTGCTCTCATGTAAGATTGAGACGTATACTGTGTACCTATACTTACTGTGTATACAGAGACCAGAGTGTATAGGTATACTTAATGCACTAATTAAGCTCTTCTTAGCAGAATTTGCTTTCAAACTCGTGGTAGAGTTATAAAATAAAATAGTTTATTAGTTCCTAATTAGTTACGAGTAAGGTCATTAAAGCTCATAACTTGTACCTATTGAATAAAAAAACCGTTGAAAATGCATAAAATCCGCAGTGATCCACAGAAAGCATTAGGCACATTACATAACCCAATAAATGTGTTACCCACACGAAGTAATCACGCCTGTATAGTTCCCATAAATCCATAATGAGTAATGATTATCTAATACGTTATTGCGTCATAGAAAGCGTTGGATCCACTCGACCGGCTGCTTTCACCGCATCTCAGCCTCTACTAGCCATTCAGCGTGGTTTCACCCGCTTTTTACGGTAGCTAGCTTTTTATTCCAGTTTTTATTTATCTTTCACGCTTCGATTGACGAAAGATGACAGTTACTTTTTATTTGTTGACAAGTTAAGGCTACGCTGCGCTGAACTCAAACTATTTACGACATGATAATGAAACAAAGCTTTACTAAAGTTATAAGTGTGTTTGGTTATTGATTTACCCTTCATTCACAGTGCAATAGAGCTACGAATTGTCGTCATTATTTGCATGGGTATAGTTGAGTATTTGGGAGGGAGTGCAATACAGGCTACTTTTTATACCGGGAACAAATGGTTCCCGAAGGATTTTAAAAACCAAAGGATTCAGTGTTACATGTATGATGTAGAGAAACCGACGCGGTTTAGGAACAGTTTTGCGATTAACGATGTAATTCAATGAAATACTGTCACCAGAACGACGCCGAATTCAAAATTCAAAATTACATATTTCATGCAGGCCAACTTGTGGCTCTTATGACAAGTCGAGAATCTACCACCGGTTCGGAAAGCTGATTCTGCTGAGAAGAAACGGCAAGAAACTCAGCAGATGCTCTTTTTTAAACAAAAATGTAACAAAATGTAGCTTATCTATCTTATGCTCTAATCTTTAGTCTAATTACTTGTTAACTAGGCACTAAGGCATTCGTTTATTTTTTGTGGTGGAGTTTGAAAGGCTCGTTAAAATTAAAGTAAAATCTGTTTGTATTATCAATTTATAAGTCATTATATAATCAAGTTTTTAAATTAAAATTTTACCTCTTGATTTATGTAGATTTTATAAAATTAGCATTTCTACGAAGACGTGTTAATTATAGATAACACTTTTACGTTAATCTAAACATTGGAAGAACTGGTATAAATTCATTTATCAAACTTTTTCTGGTATGGCGTAATATAGCAAAAGAATTTTGTTTTTCCTTGTGTTTTATTTCCCTCATTAATTAAACAACTCAACCTCAAGGTTATCTCGTGGCCAAGGCACTTGATTTTCCAGCGTGAAGCGTCACGAAAAGCAAGGTGGTGATAATTATTATTAGAATAATTGACAGCACCATTTCAAAATCATGCGATTTTCAACGTCTTTAGCTTCAAGATAAGGTTTGAAATTAATTTTTTTAAAGTGTAAATGAGTCACCGTTAAAAATGTATAATTGGTGAATATAAGTGAGAGTTATAATTGTAGAGATGCCCATGAAAAGTATGTGATTAGCGTGTAGTTATACGAACTTGAACAGTTTGATGCGAAACGTTTTAGAAAAATAGTGATCTTTGTAACATGTCATTTCATTGAGATCTAATCTTAAATATCTACCTTAGTTATTTGAAAACAAAATCTTTCCATCCATCTATATTCCATCCACACAAACATTCGCATTGTCTCGCAAACTTATGGCCATTTAAAACGTGTATTTAATTTTTTTATTAGATTTGTCAGCATGATGATTCTCTAGGATTAATAAAAAGTAATTAACAAATGTGTAATACCTATTTAAATGTGACCGTATGTTAAGTATATTCATAGTTTTATATATTTTTCTTTAAACGTTGCAGAGTGGCATCGAGGACAAACCTCTGTGGTTTTTTCGATGTGCAATAAGTAAAAGTAAATAAGAAATTTGTGAATGGTAAGTCATTAAATAAATGGTCGAATTCATGGGCGTTAAAAAATCGAATTATAGATATGTTGCGTAGTAATACACTTGCCTAACATAATATAGTATAGCTGTTAAACGGTTCGCGTGAGAATGTGAGCAATGTTGTGCTAATGTCATATTGCATTATGTATTTGTAACATATTCGCTTATTCGAGACTAAGATACTCCCGCGTTTTTTCCGCGTACCAGAGATTCTAGAGTAACTTTTTTTAAGAACACTATATAACAGCCACGCTGAACTTGACTAATACTCTCCTCTCCCCTCCAGATAAGCGGAAAGCTTGTGTTATTAGGAGTGGGTACGACAATAGTGTAACGGGTGGGGATTCAATCGTTGAACTTTCGGTTTTCAAGTTTATGTCCTCCCGAATGAATCCAGTAACAACAGCCAATCTCCACGGAGAATAGCTATCTGTACAGGAGATATTATAGTGCACAAAAGAGCGCGTAAACACACTCTCTATACAGTCATGATCACAGTCTAATGGGATGGAAATACGACATTCCGGTTACGTTCCCTCAAATATGGTTGAGCGAAGCAATGGCTGGATCATGCGTCATGCTCGTGAACGGGTGCCACCAACGGGAATGGGTCTGCTTTTGCCTGCCTGTGTTGACATGTATTGAATTGTATTTATTTGTATTTGTATTGTATTTATTTTTACTTGTATTGTACTCAGGAAAATTCATCGTGGAAGCACTGAATACATAGCATAGTTTCAATAACAATTGTAAAATTTTTATTTTTTTTGAAAAGAGCAACCGCCGAGTTTCTTGCTGGCTCTTCTCGGCAGGAAAGGCATTCCGAACCAGTGGTAGATTCATTGACGATTCAAAAGTGCTTGTAAAAAGTTTATTTGAATAAAAAATATTTCTATTCTATTCTATTCTATTCTATTCTATGTCGGATTTCTATCACAGATTTGGCTGTGGAGTGGAATAATGATTTGGATTAACACAGAGGTTACTTTTATCCCGGAAAATTACAGAGTTCCCTCAGGAAACCTTAATCCATGCGGAGGAAGTCGCGGGCATCATCTAGTTTTTATATAAAGGCATGCCAAGGTTGGGGAAAATATTCAGTAATTAAATTAATTATTTATTATAATAAGAGGCGCGTCTGATAATATTTCTGCATACAAAAGAGTTCAACGGCCTCTAAAGAATGAAGAATAACAAAGTAGGATTTTTTGCACGCGACTTCGTTCTTATGCTTTTAAGTTTTTTAAATTCCGTGGAAATCCTCTGGTTCCCGGGATAAAAATTATATGTCAATTCCTAAGATGTAAGTAAACTCTACTCTCGTTGAAATCGGTTTTGTAGTTGAAAAGAAACTAGTAGAAGATGAATTAGGTTGAGGTGCAAAGGAAGCAACAAACAAATAAACAAACAGACAATGTTATACTACTAAAAGATAATATATATTTATATGTACTTATAAAAGATAACTTATAAATTATTATTGGGTTTTACCTCATTCATATTATAATCAATATTTATAAAATAAAATAAGTTAAACTTTCAAAGGTCTTATGGTATTTTCCGTTTATAAATTAGATTTATAGATTTATTAAAATACATAGTAGTTTTTTACTTCACTTTGTCCGCGTGGTGTTAGATTCTAGTTTTTCCAGTAGGTATTAATTATTTATTCATTTATTTATACCCCCTTAAAATGTTAAGGGGGCTTAATGATATTATTAGGTTAAGTTTATGTATATGTTACTGATAAGTTCTCATTGAGTGTTTGTATATTTCTTTTAAGAATAAAAATTCTTTAAATACAAATGCATTTCTTCAGGTTGCAAGACGTTGCGCAATTTTATCAAATTCTGTTCAGCGGTTTGAGTGTGAAAAAGTAACAGACACATAGTTTATTTTTATTTACTTTTGAATTTATTGCTTTAATATGTAATATAGATTTTAGTTTTTACGTAGTACATAATAGGTACTTTGTACAGAAATATATGTATTCTAGATGTAACATATACCTTAACATACATATTATATAAATTCTTACACATACTTACTTTACTATTTATAGATATTATTAATTAATATTCATAAAGAAAACGGAGAAGATAGAAATCGTGTAAACATCGGAACCAGTTTCGCCCATTTCATTATCATTAAGAAAACTCGGTCTTGACGACCTTAGCAGAGGTCTGATTCATAAAACGCAAGTGACAATTGCATAATTATTTCACGGGATTTTAAACTGTAATGCAAGGTGGTGAAAAGGATAATCGCTTGTGTAAATAAGAAGCATGGGCATGATTGGCGTGTGATATTTAATGAGAAGACGAAAGGACGTCGAGCTGCAATAAACATTGTCATGGCCGTTCGTACTTGGTATGTGTAAGATGTACCCTACTCTGTGTACATCCGTGACCTTTACAATCTATCTATACAAATAAATAAAATTGAAGTGTCTGTTTGAATATCAAAAGAAGAGCTTTTTACCTACTAACTGCATACGAAAGTAAATACGGTACTTATAACATGAAAACAATTTTTAAAATTTTTGTCTGTCTGTCTAATTGTTTGATGCCGCTAATCTCGGGAACGGCTGGACCGATTTTGACAGGACTTTCACTGGTAGATAGCTGATATTATCGAACCTAAACTCGAGATTTAGGAATGCGGACGAAGTCACGGGCGTCCACTAGTCAATATCATAAAAATGTATCCTCAGTTTCTTGTTTCTGTCACTTTTCAGCGTCTTTAGTTATGCTTTTATGCCTATTTTATGTCATAATCTCAAAAAATATCATTGTAATGATTCGCCAGAAAAATATTATTTATTATCTACTAGATGATGCCCGCGACTTCGTTCGCGTGGATTGAGGAACTCTCTTATTTTCCGGGATAAAAAGTAGGTTATGTGTTATTCCAGACTTTAATCTACCTATCTCTGTTCTAAATTTCAATCAAATAAGTTCTAGCCTATGTGTTATTCCAGACTATAATCTATCTCTGTTCTAAATTTCAACCAAATCGGTACAGTCGTTGCGGCGTGATTGAGTAACAAACATTAATACATCCAAACTTTCACATTTATAATATTATAATTGGATATTAGGATATAATATAAAATGTAATTATCCATCATATTATTTATTATTTATTAGTTGTAGTTGTAGGCATATATAAATAAGTGCTAAAGTTTCATCGAAGACCATTAAGGTTTAAGTATTATATATCCGTATTAACTATCATTTAAGTATAATACTGACTGACGAAGGTTTAAGGTTCGCGCGCTTTGAGTTGCATAAAAAACTACACAGCTTTTATGGCAAACGCAATCAAAACATTGTCCCGCACTTTGTAAGATTACAAGTCGGCTTTGGAACCGGCGCTAGAGTCAACAGCACGTATAATTTTAAGGTTCTGAAACAGCCACGCCTCCACGCCGCTTAGTTAGGTATTGCGACATTATAAACCAGTAGCTGAACATTAGGTTGGGACACAAACAGTCTATTTTCCAAAGAAAAAAAACGTTTTAACGTTCAAAGACCTCCTTATTTACGAGTTTACCCACGTGGAGTTCAGTTTTTAAAATCTCTCGGGAAATCCTTTGTTTTCTGGGAGAAAGTACGTACGTTACTCTTCAGGTCCTTAACTGTACCCATGCAAAAAATCAAGTCAATCCATTGCTCGTTCCAGCATGATTGAAGGAGAAACCAACAAAGAAATAGACAAAGGCATTTATAATATTAATATGGATGCGAGAGCAATATTTTAATGCAGGTTATGATGAGAAATTAGCTTTTTACTGCGGTTTCACCTGGTGCAAAGTGAAAATGGAGTCTGAAAAGGAAACTGGCAATCAAACCTATCCGTGACCGGCTTCTACGTAGCCACTAGAACGTTAAACCGCTTTTCGATTCAGTTTTGCTAGTAGCGTGGTATCTAACCGGCCGAAAGGCTTCCATCAAACCAGACTCAGTAGCCCAACGGTTAAAGGTGCGGACTGAAAACTGAAAGGTCGCAGGTTCGAGCCCCACCCGTTGAACTTTTGTCGTACCCACTCCTAGGACAAGCTTTACGCTAATTTGAAGGGGAGAGGAGAATTTAAGTCAAGTTAAGCTTGGTTAATATTCTTTTTAGTAAAAAAAAGACTTAAAGGGCTATTCTCTGTCCCAGAAGCTATGGAAAACTGTCAAAGCCGCATTTTGTAAATGTGGCTTTGACAGTTCTTATAGTTAGTAACTCTCGAGGAAACTGAGATAGAGAATAGCTCTACTAGAAATTATAACTTTCGAAATTAACTCGACCGGGAATCGAATTCGGGACCGCCCACTTACAAAAGCTCAGCTTTAATGACTGCATAGAGAGGTTGAGATTGATTACATAGTGCATACTCTCAATTCTCAAAATTTTCCAAACACTGTTTTCCGGTTTTAATATACCAAGTCTTCAAAATAAGCTTTTTTTGAGATCTGTAGAAAATTCATGACCAGAATTCGAACCCGGGACTTGTAGAATAACGTATCCCATTATAGAGCGTACTGTGATATGGCTCTGACTTGAGACAAAGTCAAATTAATAATACTCGTATTTTCTGAGTCGGGACATATTATTTGTTTCTGAACAGAGTAAAGAGAGTACAATCTATCAGCCTCAAACTCCACGGTGGTAAAATACAATTAAATTAAGTGCAAAGAAAAATTCAATAGATTGGAAAGAAAGAGCCAATTACGCAGCTTTCAATAGTAAACAACTATGAGAACTGAAGACCTATAACCGTGCAAACTATAATATCTAAAAATATACCAAGGTATAACAGTTTCTATTATAAATATGTTTTAAAGGTAATTTTCCTTTGGACATTAATAATATGGTGAGCAAATGTTGGTGAATGCAAAACCTAAGATCTGTATACGTACAGAGCACAGCACATATTTCTACCTATTTCATAAATGTGGCATGGAATAATGAATGCAATTATATGGGAATGTAAGTTTCGAAAGGTGGTTTTAGCGTGTGCTGTTTCAGTGTAGTGTGCAAATATCGGTGAATGCTGATATAGATCTGCAGACATGCCAACTTCCAAACTTTAGCTTAGGTTGGGAGCCAACGTAACATGTACAACATGATGACAAGTATAAGGTGTAAAGAATTTCCCCTCCAAGTTTAACGCACTTCCATCATCAACTGATTTACGAGTACCTTTGCCATCAGGCAGATCGAAGTCATTTCGTTAACTTTTCATAGAATGAAAGATTTTTTTAAAGCTCGCACAATACAAGACGATCCGTAGACGCAGTATTTTCTGTTACTGGAAATGCATCCTAATGATGTTACATGCCTTTCTTTAATAACAAAATTAAAAGGCTCAGGCAACTTCCTAATTGGCGTATCGAAGAAAATTGAATTTTTGTTATCCGACCAAAAAAATTCAAAAAACTTTGATTGGATCCGTTCTGTCTGACAAAATCACAAACAGTTAAACCACAAAAGTTATTTTGTTGTGTCGGAAATACGGGACTTAACTTCAGAGGACGTAGAGCTGTGCCTAACGTAAGATTTGTGATCTAAGCCGGCGCGACGGGCCGACAAGTTGGGTCGTCTGTAAACGCCTAGAGAATGCAAAAACCGGACTCACCGTTCGCCCCACCAGGCCGCCGGCGTATGAAGTTGCGGGGTCTATCACTCCGAGCCGCGACACCATTCAACGATGGCTTTTCTGCATCGCTTTCCCGCGGTTTCTCCTCCGTTTTTTGTGGCTTGAACCTGTTGTTCCCGCGCCTCGCGAACTTATTCGTGGTGATGTCTGGTGTGGGCGTGGTGGTGTCGCCGTCGGCAGTGTCCGGTGCTGCAGTGGCTTTGGTCCGGCGCAGGAATGGTCGCCGCTCCCTGGCGGCCTGTTGGCGAAATATCGGGTTAGTTGTTTTGTATTACACCATCGATTGCTTTATGAGCTTTCCATATTTATTGACTTGGCCATATCGTTCGTTTGTTGCAACATTGTTTTATATAAAAAATCCATCGGCTTTTTTCAAAAAAATTCTTCAGAATGTTAGTTTTTGAAAATTTTATAGCAAAGTCTTCTGTTATTTTTCACTAATCTATGTAGTTTAGATAGAGTACGAAATGGCAATTTCTCTATATTAGGCAGTAGATAAAATTACCACTTTTTCGAGACACATTTTGAATGCCAATCAAGTTTATAAGTTTATATAGGTATGCATAGAAGTTTTTTATGTAGCCACATGTGCTAATTTATAAATCGTATTTTGCTGCAGTAATTGACCCAAACGTTCGGTGGATTTATCACGTTGTTTTTCACTGAAATTAATATTGATTTGCGATTTATGTGATATGTGATGCCCGCGACTTTATCCGCGTGGAATTAATTTTTTAAATCCCATGGAAATTCTTTGATTTTCCCATGTAAACAGTAACCTATGTCACTCTCCATGGCTTCAACTATACCCATGCAAAAATCACTTCGATCCGTAGCTCTGTTATGTTGTAGCGTGATCGCAGGACAAACCAACAAACCAAGAAATCAACAAACCAAACACTTTCGCATTCATAATATTAGTAGGATAGTGGAAGTAGTAGTATTGGCAGTGTTTACCTACTATAGTTTTTCACTTGTGTTCCATTGAAAAAATGAATTCGCAATTTGTTTTAACATTGTACCTAGCTTACTTATAATAATTACTTTTAACAATAATCCACAGTTTCTTATAGCCTATAGAATTTAAAAATCATTTTATCTTTAATTTTTAGTTATTTATAAAATAATCTTATCATAAATTAGGTAGGTACTACCTACTACTTAGGTAATGGAAAAAATTTAGTTTAATCGTATTATGTACATAACAAGAGAATAACGTAATTTTTTTGGATTTTGAAGGAGTTAAACAACCATTTCCATAAACCATTAAACATATTGCTTCCTTGTAGTGGTTTGGATGATATTTTCGATATAATGTAATATTTTTTCTTAAATTTTTAAATTAACCCTTTGTAATAATGATTTCTTTACATAAACAACTCAATAATGTTCGTTTAAAAACAACTGAAAGTAAACATAAGAGATAATATCTCAATAAGTACCTACCTACTTAGATACGATATACTTGCGGTGGAGCTTGCGGCTGTAAGTACTTGGAAAATAATATTATGAGGTCACAGATATAATTTACCAGATAAAATTAGCATTTTAGATTTTCACGCGAGATTACCCAATGATTCATGTAAAGGCTTACATTACTTGTGTTACATTTATTGCTCTATATAAATGTCAATGTCAATTATTGTTGGACACGTAAAACCATGCGTAAAACTTTTTTTTAATTCAATGACAAGATAGACCTTGACTGCGATCTCACCTGATGGTAAGTGACGATGCAGTCTAAGATGGTAGCGGACTAACCTGGATAGGGTATGGCAGTGTTCATACCCCTAATTTGTTTCTACACGCCATCATGCCGGCATGCTTAATCGCTGGGCGGCATGTCTTTGACGGTAACTAGCCACGGCCAAAGCCTCCCACCAGACCAGACCAGAGACAATTCAGAAATTATAAATTCCCAAATTGGCCCCGCCGGAAATCGAACCCGAGACCTCCCGGTTATAAGACCACAGCGCTCACCACTGTGCCGGGGAGGTTGTCAACTATTAACGTACAACAGTTTTAGTTTTAATTTATTCATTTATTTACTCTGGAAGACTGTAGCAAAACTTAAGCTTAAACATAAACGTATAAAGGACGTGTACAAAGACAGTTTATACCTAAGGAAGAGATTTTTTCCAGAAGCACTCAAATATTACTGAACATTTTTTAATTAGGCCTAGGTTTCAAGAAAGAAACTCGGGAAGCTATTTTTTTTTTAATTTTAATAGTTAGGTACTCAATGTAGCGTCTATTTTTTATGAAATTTTATGTTATAGTAATTTTTAGTGACGATCAAAGAAATCAATTCCTATTTTTTATTTTTACACTCTGATCTTTTTGAATTTGGTATATTAATATATAAATATAAACAGATATAACTTTGTATACCTAACTAAAACGGAAAAACTTGTTTTTTTTAATGTTATAAGACTGTTTAAAGCTACACAGAATCATTACCATAAATTATGAATCAAAAACAAATTAATGTTTCTTGGTTGTCTATGACTAATCCAGATATAAACAATTCATAAATTAAACGACCCCGAACGACCCCGTCGTTGGCGGAGTGGTAATATAAGCGATACATATAAAAGTTGGAGGACTCGGGTTCGATTCCCGGCAAGGACAATTTCGAAATTTATAATTTCCTAAAATGTCTCTGGTTTGGTCTGGTGGGAGGCTTTAATCGTGGCTGGTTACCACCAATTTAGCGTTCCGGTACCTTCCTTAGAGCGTAGAAGGTTTTCTTAGAGCAGGTAATTCCGAAGGTACCGCTTTTGGTGGATGCGATGCGTAGGTTACGTTAATAGAGATTCATCTCATCAAAACCGGTTTACGCTTCGCGAAATTTACATCATGACCATAAATGTAGTTTGTTAAGTAATCGTTTAGTTTCGTCGTTAGTTTATTTGGAAATCTCTGTTCATACACAGAATATTGTGCTGTTTTCTTTTCAAAATACATTGAGAAATATAAAAGCGAGATGTGAAATTTCAACGTGTTTCTGAAGCTGTAGAGCTGTTGTCCTTATATCCTTACCAATATTATAAATGCAAAAATGTGTCTGTTTGTTGGTTTGTCCTTCAATCACGCAACAACGGGGCAATGGAAGGCCTTGAAGAGGGACACGTAGGATTTTTAAAAACCTAACTCCATGCGGGCGAAGTCGCGGGGAAAAGCTAGCTTTATACAAAATTATACTTAAAACATACAATACCAGTTATTATGTCATATATGTAACAACTTTTACGTTAATTACACATATCTGATACCTATATTGCTGTTAGCGATCGAAATAATATTGAAACCTACATTATTACGTATATTTTACGTAAGAAATATCGCGTTGTGTTCGAAAATTAATATCTTATACGCTACAAATAAAATTAATAAAATCCAACGTTTTATTAAAACATCTTTTTTTATTCGATGACAAGATAGTCCTTGACTGCGATCTCACCTGATGGTAAGTGACGATGCAGTCTAATTTGGTAGCGGGCTAACTTGGAAGGGGTATGGCGGTATACTCATATCCTTAATCGGTTTCTACACGCCATCATGCCGGAACGCTAAATCGCTTGGCGGCACGTCTTTGACGGTAGGTTGGTAACTAGCCACGGCTAAAGCCTCCTACCAGACCAGACCAGAGACAATTTAGAAATTATAAATTCCCAAATTATCCCCGCCGGAAATCGAACCCGAGACCTCCCAGTTATAAAACGACAGCGCTCACCACTACGCCAGGGAGGTCGTCAAAATACCTCTAGCTATCGTCTACGTTGAGTTAGATTTTATGAAACTTCCGCGGGAACTTTTTCTTCTTCAGGGATAAAAACACTATTGCGACGTTATTGAAGAACAAACCAACAAACAAACACGCTTTGCTAGGGATAGATGTTGAGTTCAAACAGAGGATAGTTTCTAACTCTCCATGTTATAAAATAATATTTAAATTAGAAGATTTTATATTACCTACTTATAAAATATTCTATATACTATAGTATAACAGGAAATAAATCTGAATTGTATAAGGGAAAGGCGCTTAAAAACAGAAGAGAGTCTTTTATTTTCCTAAACAAAATATAGTTTTACTTGTATGAATACATACAGATTAGGCATAGACAAGCCATGCTTTTTTATTAACCTCTGATAGTAAGTAGGTACCTATTCTATTACCTACCTACCTAATTAGATTCTGAAAGTATTCACGAAGTCTTCTGAACGTCAAATAAAATGCAAGGTCATTTCAGCTTTCACTTTTTATACAAATAAAATTTCACTGTTTAAAATTCATATCGTAGCAGCCTCTACAGTTAAATATGTTTTAATTTATTACCAGCTGGTAGATTCTGGAAAAGCTGAATCAATCATTGCTATAGTGTCTCAACTGTGGTGATTGGCTGAGTTTATGGTATCCTTGCAGCAAAAATGGATTTTAGCCAATAACAAGAGAGTGTTGCTCTATCAGCACAATCAAAGTCGAAATTCCATTATTCCGCTTACAAAAACGCACACATACGCAAGCCTACACGCACATTGTGAATATCGTGGTTTTTTTTTTACTTTTTTTAACTTCTACTTCGGTTAAATTTTTTTAATTTCTGTTTAAGTACCTAATGTAATCTTTTGGCCTGTAATGAATGGATCTGAGATAACCTTGCAACGGTAAACGGTTTTCATTGCAAATAAAAAAATAAAATAAAACGTTTCTCATTAAACTCGCATTGATGATTGCTGAGATACAGTTCAAAGGATCCGCTCAATGCGGGCATTCTTAAATGGTCACAGACACTGTATATTTTTTGTTAACACTGTCTAGGTATATTTTTTGTTAACATTAATTTTGTTAATATAAAATTGCAGTGGCTGTATATAAACTCAAAATAATTGCTTATTAAATCTCACGTAATTATTTAAACGATCGCATAAACCAAGCATTTTTTTCTTCATATTGTTCTCTGCGACAGTTTGTTCGGATTATTCAAATTTTGAATCATTGGCAGTTAGGGAACTATACAATAGGAGCTATCTAGGCAACTTTAAATCAAGGAAACTCAAAGAGTTCCCTTGGATTTTTTAAACCTAAAACGACGAGGAATAAAGTCGGGGACGTCAGGTAGTTAGTACCTACTTCATACCTACCTACTTTTATTGCGAATGAGTACTTTATATTATGATCCACCAACACACAACCTACTCTCAATTTTGAATACAATGGAAATCGTAATACATATTAGGTGTTGAAATTAATTCTTTTCATACTACAACAATGTCAAAGTATAACGAAGATTACAAATTACAAAAGCATGCTTCAAACAGTAGAAAATGAACATACTGAAACCACTCTGTGACTGAAACTATTAAAAATATTAAACATCTGATTCGTTCAAAAATTAAAAGAAAAAAAAAATTCGTTGAACAACGGACGTCGATCGATCTTGTCAGGTAATATGTCAGATCTTGTAGATCTTGGCCAATGGTAGATACATAAAAAAATGTGATTCATGATACATTAGCATTAATATTTTTGCCTCTACGTAAAAACTTAATCAATCGATACTACTATTACATAGGTATGTTAATAAAGTAGCCAGTATGTATCGCTATAGATACAAGACCAATTGTGTTTCTCATGACTGATAGATAAGTAATCACACGGACATAGTTACGGACAACGTTAATAAATAACAAAGGCTTATCTTTGTGTTTATGTAGCTATAATATACCACAGTATAGCGAGCATACAGTTAAGAAAATGCGACAACTACCGACCGAATAAAATGCGCTGAATGGACGCTGCATTTTGACTACCACTAATTTGTTTCGTTTGTAGCAATAGTTTATGCTATCATATCAAAATTTGGATAAGATTGAAGATGTCTTTGAAACTGTAACTCGTCTAAGTCTTCAAAATCTCCTGCTAATAGACGTGTAAGAATATCTGATAGAGCCTCGTAAAAACGTATGGAGGTGTGAGGTACTCTGTCACTTTTGCCGTATTGGCTAATTAGTTGGCTTTTGTAGGCTTTCACATAAGCGTCGAACGAGGATTTTATGACAATTTGCATCATATGACATAAGTCTGCACTTAATACTTAAACCGATCGAACCATTTGCATCCATTGCAGTCCAAATGCAGACAGTCTATACTTCAGCGTATTATAAATTGTGGCTATTTACAGTCGTCGCCACGCGTTCGGTGTTCGTATCCAATCTGTATGGTCGCTAATCTGTGATGTATAATACAAACTGCGCGTAGGTTGGCAGTCACAGAATAATAATATGAATTAGTAGGAATGTAGCCTCAAGGTGAACCAGCCTCTTCGATGTGAACTTGTAAGGAAGTCTTTTGATCACTGCGGGAGGGGAAATGACCACAGGTGTACCTGGTGTTTTTACGATAGGTTATGTTGTATCTATTGTTGAACGGCTTTGTATGCCAATTTGACTATAATTTTTATGTCTATAAACTTTGAAAAACATAAAATTTGTTGAACAGTCTACAGAGCTATCCGTTGACCAGTCGTCCTGACAAGCACAAGTTTCACGATTGTAACATTCTTTAAAAGTATATACTAAAACTAGCTTTAACCCGCGGCTTCGCTCACGTTAGGTTCGATTTTTAACCCCCTATTTAACCCTCTTGGAGTTGAAATTTTCCAAAATCCTTTCTTAGCGGATGTCTACGTCCTAACAGCTACCTGTATACCAAATTTCAGCTCGATCGGTTCAGTGGTTAGAGCTGTGCGTTGATAGATCAGTCAGTCAGTCAGTCAGTCAGTCAGTCACCTTTGCCTTTTATATATTTAGAAAAACGCATTTGTAAGGAAGAATATAATTTATGTTATATTATATCGTCGAATATAGTTTCAAATTTTATGTAAAATTATGTACATATTTTTATTTTTATGTCAACACTAATTGTTGTCATGAATTATTCACAATTAATCCTACTAATATTATAAATGAAAGTTTGTAAGGATGCATGTATGGATGGATGGATGTTTGTTACTCCTTCACGCTACAACGAATGAACCGATTTGGGTGAAATTTGGAATGGAGATGAGTCCCTTCAACGTTCAACTTAGAACGTTAAAGGAACAAGGTTGTGAAGTTCCTGAGCGCACTCTCAAAGTATACCCAGTAAATGTATACTGATAAACCGAATACCGATGTAAATGTATATTTGTGCCTACCCATTAAAGCTCGCTACTTATTTTAGAACAAGGCAGATGCGTACCTACGTATATAATTAGAATTCCTTTCAAGAAACCAGTTAAAGGTCGAGTAAATATTGTTGTACTAAATTGTATATAGATGGTCGTGGTATTATGTTCTCTTGACATCTTTTTTATGATGATAGCAGTTAAATTAACGGCGCAGTTTAATGCCTACGCCTACTGCGCAGTTCGTAAGCTATTCGCGAATTAGATTTTGAGAACATACTTAATTATGGTAGTACTTATTTTGATAATCCTATTTCCTACTATAATATTATAAATTCGAAAGTTTGGATGGATGTATGGATGTTTGTTACTCAATCACGTTGTATCTACTGAACCGATTTGGCTAAACTTTGTTCGATTGCAGACTAGAATAGCACAAAGGCTACTTTTTATCCCGGAGAATAAAAGAGTTCCTGCGGGAACCCAAAATACCTACGTGATCCACGTGAACGAAGTCGCGGGCATCAACTAGTAATCTATAAATTGCACCAGTAATTTTTAAACAGGAATAAAACCGGCCAATAACTATACAAATAATAAAATATAATAATAAATATTTTATTTTTATTATGTGTATTTAGTTATAGCGGCATTAGATATATCTACTCATTCTGTGAAAATTTCAAGTATCTACCTATTACGGTCCATGAGATACAGCCCACTGACAAACAGACAGACGGACAGCGGAGGCTTAGTAATAGGGTCCTTTAATCTTTAAATGCAACCTATATATTATTAATCCTGGTGCCTGGATATCAGCTATTTCACTTCCTTTCAGTCAAATCGGTTCATTCGTTGTGGCGCAAAAGAGTAACAAACATTCATCCATCCATCCTCACTAACTTTCGCGTTTATAATATTAGTAGGATAGGCTTACGGGTGACTTGTTTTTGCGTCGGTAAAGTTAAGGAGTTGAAGAGTTACGGCTACTTTAAATCCCCCAAAAAAACGAATCCACGCGGAATCGCGGGCAAAAGTAATTAGATAGGCAATTAAAAATTTTCGAGATAGGATTAGCTATGATTTCGATCATTATCTTTCTTAGCGTCCACAGTTGGAATACAGATTAAAGCCAGATATGCACCACACGTAATAAGTGTCGACACTCACGTGCTTAGCCTTGGCTCGCATTGAAAATAATTAGTATTTTTGGTTGCATGTTCTCGTTCTAACTGAACCGCTGCTGCGTGCAGATAGCTACGTGCTCAGTTATTACGTTACGTACGTAATAACTGGCTCGTTGGTCTAATGTTAGCAAGATGACGAAGTTCCAGGTTCGATTCCCGGGTTGGGACAATAAATGTATTGTATTTTTATGTCAAAAAGGTCATGTACTAGTTCGGAGTTAGGAAGTTGGAGGTGTATTACTCCCATGCCTCGGAGAGCATGTAAAGCAGTCCTGCGCCTGATCTCTCTCTGTCGTGTCGGAATTCCGTCCCATCGGACTATGAGAGTGAGGGAATATAGAGTGCACCTGTGTTTGAGCACAACTAAATTGCAGAGTATACTAATAGGCATAGTTAGTTCTGGTAGCCTGCACATCTTATCCAACTAAATCGTCGACTATTTCTTTGTCAAAATCGTTGCATTCGATAGTCGGCCAATTTGAAATTGTGTGTCTGCGGTCGCTTCTATAAGCGTTATGCTGTTTTGTTGTGTGTGTGTGTATATCTATGTGTGTGTATATGTGTGTGTGTGTATGTGAGTGTGTGTTCAAGCCACAACGAATGAACCGATTTGGGTGGGAAAGGAGAAAACTCACCCTGGATTAAAACGTTCCTGCGGGAATTGAAAACCTTTGATCTTGAGGTCGCGAGCATCATCTAGTTTAATATAATTTAAGAAAATCATCGGTTATATATTATGAAGCATCCGGTTAAACGTCGGCCCTATAACAGTACTTAACTCCCAATCCAAGCCAAGGTCCACGGGTGTCGACATGTATTACGTGTCTTGGGTATTTGTATGGTAGGTATTTGCTTGCTTGCTTTAATCTGTATGCGAACTGGCGACTTTACATGGAAAATGGAAATGTGATTGCGAAGTAATGACAATATTATGTTACGTTGAAGATTTTAATACCTACCTATTTAGATAAAAGCATCCTTACTATATTACTTTAATCAAAGCGGCATTTTAAAAACTAAATCCACGCGGACGAAGTCGCGAGCATCAACAACTAGCAATATTATAAATGCGAAAGTGGGTTTGTTTGTTGGTTTGTCCTTCAATAACGCTGCGACAGAGCTACGGATCGACGTGATTTTTGCAAGGTTATAGTTGAGGACCGGGAGAGTGACATAGGCTACTTTTTATGCCTGAAAATCTAAGATTTCCCGCTGGATTTTAAAAACTAAATCCACGCGAGCGAAACAGCGGGCACCATCTAGTAATTAGTAATCATTATTTTTTTAAAGAATATCAGCCAAGCTGAACCTTTCCCCTCCAAATAAGCGAAAAGTTAGGCGTGGGTACGACAATAGTGCAACGAGTGGGGTTCAAACCTGCGACCTTTCAGTTTTGAAGTTTTGTTTTGGTGGACTATGGCCTCTACACAATACACAATACTATATAAGTACAAATTACAAAAAGATGTCATAACGCACTTTTTGGTTCACAAAAAACATTCTCTAATTTGAAATTCAACAACTGCCACTCAAATTGTACCTATGTTTGTCTGTCCTAACCAATTCTGTTACGTGATCTATTTGCTTTGATCTTGAATATTTGCATAATGAGCATACCTGCGTGTTTCGCAACATCTCCGGAATATGGCAAACGTGGTATACGAGCTTTCTCCCTAATGAGTATTTCCTATTCACGTTGATTGCTGAACAAATATTGATTGCACAATTTGTACTCGGTGTCGCTTGAGTTGGAATAAGCTTTTGACTAATCATCATGATTAAAATAATCTCCTGTGAATTGCCTATGACTTACAGTTTGTTAGCAATGATCGCAATGATAGAGCTAGTGGATTGCGGTGAGGGGTCGCGGGTTCGATCCAAGACACGCACTTATGACTTTTCGGAGTTATGTTTGTTTAAGCAATTAAATATCACATGCTCCAATGGTGAAGGAAAATATCGTGGAGAAACCTGCACGCCTGAGAGCTTTCTATATATTTTTTCTTATACATTGTAGGCTCAAGCTTGACCAGTATCACACGTGATGGAAAGTGATGATGTGGTCTAAGTGTGCGTTGCCTAGAAGATGGGTTGCTGATGATGATGCGAATGATATCTAATTGCGAATTGATTATGATTATTTGAGTTTGTGAGGGTGCGTTTAGAATAGCTTTATATATTTATTATATACCTTATAGCTTTAAATTTAAGTTCTCGTGTTACCTCACTACTATAAAGCATTGTATACTTATAAATTAATTATTTATATTCAAAATTGCTTGATGTACCCTACTTAGTAACTTTGAATTTTATTTGCATAGAACAAACTTTACTTTTTGAATGAATTTCTTCTAAAATTATACCATTGTTTTATATTTATACGTTAGTCAATGTAAATAGTTAAGTAGACCGTACACGTTCTTAGAAAATATGTTCGTATTAATAAATTATGTATTACAAAATTCATCAATTAGAAAACTTCTTCCTATAACTTTTACTTAACACCGATTATTCTTAAAATTCCTAAATCTCTACCAGGAACATATTAGTAAATTAGGTATATTAGCACCTATGACACTCTCATAAGGAATTTCGTTCCGTAATAAAACTCAGTTCCTACTTCACCATAATTGTTACCATGGTTTGCGGTGCCTGCTGGCTTGCTGTGAGCGTTGCGCAAAGTCACCGGCCCACGCCTTGTCCGCGTGAATCATAGACTGTGCTAAGATAATGCACGTACCTTATGGTAAAACGATATTAAGTGCGCGTGTAATGCCAGAAGAAAATCCCCGCGATAGAAGAAACACAATCATTTAAGTGTAAAAATTCTTTTTACAAAACCGACTTCAAGCTACAAAGTATATCAATTTTGCCTATAAAATTTGAAGAATTCCCTCGATTTCTCCAGGATCCCATCTTCAGATTCTGACCTGATAACTATGGGACTACCTGGGAAGTATACCCTTTCAAATAAAAAAAGAATTTTTCAAATCAGTCCAGGTGTCTTCGAGTAATCAGGGAACATACATAAAAAAAAGATTCTGACGAATTGAGAACCTCCCCTTTTGTCAAGTCAGCTAAAAATATACTCGAATCCTCGTGTTATACGCGACAGATACTAGCGTGTAGGAGTGTAGAAAGCGCCAAATACATCATGTGTTCTAATAACTCGTAAGATATTCATTAAAAAAATAATAATATGTAAAACTCACAAATATAGGAATTTAATTTATCTAAGACGACAAGGCACAATGACCTTTTCTAAAAAGCATGCAAATAAATTAAATATTAATGAACTATGATGTAACAGAGCGCGTCGGGTTAGACGATCCGAGATGAGAGAAAGCCGTTTTCTCTGCTCTCGCGGGATGCTGTGTGAGATATTTGGACCGCTCAGACGTGCTGAATTGTAATCAGAGTTTAATATTACTACTACGTTTTACTTATATAAATTGGACTACTACGCTTTACTTATATAAAGTGGAATATCCACTGGCAACTTAAATTCCGCAATTTATTACTGAGGTCAAAATATTAGACTAACTAAAACTTGCACAGATTTTACAGTGCTAGTACCTTGCCGAATCTGACTTCTGCGAGTTTTATTGGTTGGCTGTGTCGATAAACTTAATCCTACTAATCCTACTAATATTATAAACGCGAAAGTTTGTAAGTATGGATGGATGGATGGATGGATGTTTGTTACTCTTTCACGTAAAAACTACTGAACTGATTTGGCTGAAATTTGGCATAGAGATAGATTACAGTGTGGAATAACACATAGGCTACTTTTATCCCGGAAAATAAGAGAGTTCTAGCGCGAATTACGAAACTTAATCCACACGAACGAAGTTGCGGGCGTCAACTAGTAAAGAATAAAAGGAAACTCACTTTTATAGAAAAAAAATAAAAAAAACTGCGCATTTAGGTACTCGTATTGCCTACAGATGCCAATATTTTTAATAATTTTATTGCTTTGAACATAAAATTAATAACTTTATCATCTAACATATGTTTTTTGTTTGTTTCAGATGACGAAAGGGGACAAAGAAGCTTTATCAATTAAAATGTTGAAAAAGTATACAAAGTTTAGTTTGAAATTGTAAAATAAAACAACTCTACCCTTGTGTTTTAATTATTTCCCCTACTCCTTAGACCAGTGTGGCTAACATGCGCGCCACGAGAAAATTTTGTCTACACTTTACTCGTGAATCTCTGTAGAGATTCACATAGAGACTACGAGTAAACGTGTAGACAAAACTTTCTCGTGGCGCGCATGTTAGCCCTACAGGTGGAGACGCGATAAATCGTGTATCCACATTGTAGTAAGTGAGAAAGTTAGAAAACCTCAAAGCCCAATAGCCTCAAGCCTCAATAGCCCAACAGTTAAAGGTGTGGACTGAAAACTGAAAGGTCGCAGGTTCGAATCCCACCCGTTGCACTATTGTCGTACCCACTGCTAGCACAAGCCTTCCGCTTATTTGGAGGGGATAGGAGGATATTAGTCAACTTCAGTTTGGCTAATATTCTTTTAAAAAAACATTAGAAAAGTATAGTACTTTATACTGTAAGCCTGAGTCCTGACCCCTAAAATAGGGAAACCTTAGACTCCAGAGGCGATATCATCAGTAACCTATCAACAGCTTACTACTGAGCCTAACTACCTCTATGGTCTAGTGGTTAGCAAGTTCGACTTGGAATAACGAGGTCCCGGGTTCGATTCCCGGGTCGGACCATAAAATGTTTTGGGTTTTACTGTCAAAAAATTCTCAGTACTAGCCCGGAGTTAGGAAGTTGGCGGTAAGTCACCTCTGTGCCTCGGAGAGCACGTAAACGCCGTCGGTCCTGCGCCTGATCTCTCTCCGGTCGTGTCGGATTTTCCGTCCCATCGGACTATGAGAGTGAGGGAATAGAGAGTGCACCAGTGTTTGCCCATACACTTGTGGACTATAATATCTCCCGCGCTGATGGCTAATCTCTGTGGAGACTCGACCGGAAGGAGATTGCTACTGAGCGCAGGTCTTTTCATAGAGAAGGGTTATAGACCTTAGTCCCAAGAATTTAGGAAAATAATAAAAGAAAAGAATTCCCAAGCGTACTGGTTTCCTCACGATATTTTCCTTCACAGATGAATTTGAACAGCATGTGATATTATAGAGAAGATAAATTATACAATTTATTATAACGTGGTGATGCAGTCTAAGATGGTAGCGGGCTAACTTGCAATGGGTATAGCAGTGTAAATTACTATAATCGGTCTCTACACACCAGTGTACCGGAACGCTAAATCGCTTGGCGACAAGTCTTAGATGGAATAGGGTGGGTAACTGTAGGCCTCGGCTAAAGCCTCCTAACAGACTAAACTAGAGACAGACAGTCCCAAAAACTCCGGGAATGGAATCCGAGACGAGTCTATATGTATAAGACCACTGCGACAATACATAGATGCGTAGAAGAAACTTAGAGCATAGATAATGCTAAAAATTCGGAACCATACCATTTCTTTTAAAAGAATATTAGCCAAGCTGAACTTGACTTGTGTTCTCGTCTCCCCTCTAAATAAGCGAAAAGCTTATGCTATGAGAGGGTACGACAATAGTGCAACGGGTGGGTTTCGAACCTGGGACCTTTCAGTTTTAAGTCCGCACCTTTAACCGTTGAGCTATTGAGGCTTTTTACCATACCATTCCTGCGAGTATTTGGTTTTTAGTTTCTACAAAACATTAAACCAAAAATTTGAATTTTTTAGTGCTGTAGCATGGTAGATAACTGTAGTTTAAATCTTCCATTACTTTAGATTTTTAATTCAGAATTGAACCCAGGAACATATATAAAAAAAGCTATACAGTCGTACAACCTCTACGGTATACGGTACGGCGCTAGTACGTACTCTACAATATATAATATATAATATAATACATAGTTGAATGAATCACGAAGGTTGAATTGACGACTGCCTTCTAAGGAGTTGATTGGTTTCATAACAATGCTGATTATTTAAGTCGAAAACACTTGAGCAAGTCTCTTTGGAATTTTATATTACGTCATCTTTACTATGAACTAAATTAAAGTCAATATGAATGGAGACAAAATTACCAACTTTGTTTGTCGCCAAAAAACATGCCATCCATAGATTACGAAAGTAAAGTAACAGCAAAAGTAATTTATTGTAATAGTATCTACTTATTTGTTTTTGGGGGCATGCCACATTCACAATACTGGCAAGATGTATTTTGGGAAAAATAATGTACCAGCAACAAGATATCCACGTTAATTTGACTACGCACTACAAAAGAGAAACAAAAATAAATAATAAATAGTAGGTTCATTTGCTTGTCACTGAAATTCAGGCATAAAAGACGTGGCTTCAACGGATCAACGTAATTTTTGGCATGGGTATAGTTGAGGACCCAGGAGACATTTTCCAGGAAAATCAAAGAGTTCTTAGGGAATTTTTAAAAAATAAATCCAAGCGAACGAAGTCGCGGGCATCAGCTAGTTATAAATAAATAATTAGAAGCTTGAAGTTATTAGTCACACACAATGTTCGACTATTATTATGTACTATCTAATAATAATATTAAAGATTATTATGTATCAATTACAATAATTATCCATTAGTCTTAGCATTAGTATTAGCATTAGAGACTGAATATAGTTCTTTATAATGACACTGGCCTTGAATTTGATAACAATATACATACTTTAATGAGTCATTAGAACGTGTTTTTTTTTTCATACCTAATTGGTAGATATTAGATATATTAGGATCCCTCGCAGCCTTACGGTATATATTCGTTTTTTCGTCCATCTGTCACTGATTAATTTTATTTTCACTAACTAATAAATGTTATTGACTTGGATGCTTTAAAATAATCCTTGCCCAACTTTATTAGGCATTTTTCTAGGCAAGCGCGCTCCATTTATGCTGAATCTTCACTTACTGCACAGGTGTGACCGCAGTCAAGCGCTAGACTATATTACATTAAAGAACCTTAAATGCCAATAAACTAATTGATTGAATATAATTAAATATATTCCTAGCTAAAAGGGGTGGGGATAGGTTTATAAAACAGGAAAAACCACTCGTGCGAAGCCAAGGCGAGTTCAGAGCTAAGAGAAAATAAACCTTTATCAGTTTACGAAACAAAATGCTATAAAATGCGAGGATGTATGCATGGATAGATGGATACTTTTTTTAAATCTTTTATTGGAAGGCTTTTACGTTAGGACGTATGTCAGCCTTATCGTACCCTAAATCACACTTCACATCACATCACATCACACTTCACATCACATCACACTATCACACTAATATTATAAAGGTGAAAGTTTGTATGTGTGTGTGTATGTTTGTTACTCTTTCACGCAAAAACTACAGGACCGATTTGGCTGAAATTTAAAATGGAGATACATTATACCTTGGCTTAAAACATAGGCTACTTTTTATCCCGGAAAATCAAAGAATTCCCGCGGGATTTTAAAAACTAAATTCACGCGGACGAAGTCGCGGGCATCAGCTAGTACAATATAAAACTAAAATACTATTTACTTGTTTGTTTGTTACTGAATCAGGCCGCAACGACTGAACCGATATACTTAGCTGAAATTTGGCATAGAGATAGATTATAGTCTGGAATAACGAATAGCCCGCAAAATAAGAGAGTTCCCGCGGCAATCAAAAAACCTCAATCCATGCGAACGAAGTCGCGGGAATCAACTGGGAAGGGAATAAAGATATATTATAATATCTATAAGATAAAATAGTTTTTCTATGACAACAACACAACGTCAACAGTGCACAGTAAAACCGACTGTGGTTTTTGTTGCACTGAATGTAACACTCATGTACGTATGAAGTATAAGATTAATAATAATAAATAAATAAAATAAAAATATTAAATACCATAATTTACTACAGTTTTGTTACTAAACACAACTTAGTTTTTTAGTTTGAACCGTTACAAAATCTTGTTGCAGAGCCTTTGCAGAGCAATTAAACACGGAACATAAAAAAACTAAATGATCGCGGAAGACGTCCGTAACGACAGCCATTAACATTTATTGTTATTTAATAACGGCTCTCAAAACATGTGTTACATCTCAAAATGTAACTGTTTATAGCTACTATAACACTATCAGTGCGAAAGTGTGTTTGTTTGTGGGTTTATTCTTCAATCAAGCAGCAACGAGTAAAGGATGGTTTATTGTTTCGGTTTATTTATTTATTGGTTTGTCCTTCAATCACGCAACAACGAAGCAAGAACTCGTGGCTGACGTGTGGTTCGGCCGTGGTATAACCGTTAACACACTCGGGCGCGATCCCAGAGAGATGTGGGTTCGAATCCCGCCGGCCTCGGAATTTTTGATATGTATTTGTAAATCTATTAGGTTATTTCCTTTAAGTGTAGAACACTTCAATAAAAAATTAAAAACGAAGCAAGGAAATGACATAATAGAAGCTTCAATAGTCCAACGGTTAAAGGTGCGTACTGAAAACTGAAAGTTCGAATCGAAGGTTCGAATCCCACCCGTTGCACTATTGTCATACCCTCTCATAGCATAAGCTTTTCGCTTATTTGGAGGAGAGAGGAGAATATAAGTCAAGCTCAGCTTGGCTAATTCTTTCAAAAAAAAAAAAAAATTTGCACGGGTATAGTCGATTGCCTGGAGAGAGACATAGGCAACATTTTACTCCGGATAATTTTTAAGCTATTGCATAGCTTCTATCGCGGGCCAGCGTGGAGACCGAATCCAGAAATTCCGTAACGAAAATAACCTGACACGGGACTCCTCTACGGTGAGTCGCTAGATGGCGCATTTTTCATATTTTAAAAAATGCTATGCAATAGCTTTACCGCGGCAGTCCCCGAGTGCCACACGTCTTTTTTATTTGTTAAAAAAACAAAGCATTCTCGGGGAGTTCGTTTAAGTTTTTGACACGACATGGCGCATTGGAATCGCGGGAAAAATCTGCGGTATATACCTACAAAACCTTTTATAAGTTTTCCTCATATTCTGATGCCACTAAATCGCATAATATTGCACAATGCTCAAGCCGAGAGCGAAGTTGCGATATGCAATCCGCATCGACCGGCACCGGTCACGAATTGTGAATCTGCTCTCACAACATCATAACATCCGTTCCTAATGTAAAACATCTATACACATATTATCCCACTAATATTATAAAGTTGCGAAAGTTTGGATGTATTGATGGATGGATGGATGTTTGTAAAACCTCAATCTACTATTTTCTATTAAACTTAGAGATTTATTAGAGCCAATCATCTCCTCTCGACGATGTTCCCACTTAATTACAATATGGGGTTATTCAAGACCAATAAATTCCTAAAAAGCCGGCAACGCATTGGTGGTGCCTCTGGTATAACAAGTGTTCATGGGAGGTGGTAATCACTTAATATATCAGATGACCCGCCTCGATCGTTTGCCCGCTATTCATATAAAAAAAATCACAAAAATAATATTAAGTCTATCCGAGCGTTTTGATATTTTGACAGAATTTAAATACAAAAAGTGTCCGAACGCCCAATTTGTTCTTTGGTTAAACAACACTAGGTAGACGTTAGTGAAATCAGCACTTAGTGTGATAATAAATTCAAAATTCATAAAGGTAGATCGATGAAGGTTCTTCATCTAGTAAGCCAAGTTCTCTTGCGCAAAACGTAAATATACAATACTTAATTAAGGTACAAATCGAAGTAGTTCAAGAGAAGGGCAACTTCTAAATAACTACAAGTTTGGATTTGCCAAGTAAGGGCAAATCGGTCATAGCATACCCAAATAGCTGTTACCTCAGAAATAATAAATTATTCTCCGTTTTTATTTTATGTAACATATAACACAATATATTATGTTTCAATTTTAAGTCCTACAGGAATCAGTGGGGCATTCACAGGACTGGGATATTGCCTATGTTAAAAATAAATTACACATTTCGCATCGAACTATCACGCTTAGAAGCCTAATCGTCGACGCGGCGATAAGCTATTTTTAAACTGATTTCCAAAAAGGATTCGTTGGAATTTTTTTTATGGATGTTCTCCCATTACTCGAAGACATCTGGACCGATTTGGAAAATTCTTTTTTTGTTTGAAAGTTTTTTGTTGAAGACTACCCAGGTGGTCCCATTGCCATCAGGTCAGGATCTGATGACAATTTTCTTTCTCTTTTCTTAGTCAGTCAGTCCTTTTCCTTTAATATAAATATTTAGATTAAATTTTAACGAAGTCGGATTTTGATTTTTAAATTTTTTTTTTTTTTTTTTTAATTTTATTCTATGACAAGATAGCCCTTGACTGCGATCTCACCTGATGGTAAGTGACGATGCAGTCTAAGATGGTAGCGGGCTAACTTGGAAGGGGTATAGCAGTGTAAATTCAACCCAAACCCCTAATCGGTTTCTACACGAAATCGTGCCGGAACGCTAAATCGCTTGGCGGCACGTTTTTGACGGTAGGGTGGTAACTAGCCACGGCCAAAGCCTCCCACCAGACCAGACCAGAGACAATTTAGAAATAATAAATTGCCCCCGCCGGGAATCGAACCCGAGACCTCCCAGTTATAAGACCACAGCGCTCACCACTGCGCCAGGGAGGTCGTCAAAATTTAATATTTTATTATCATATGGACTAATATACGTACGTGCAACGGTCTGGCTTAATGATACGAGCTACGGGTATGGTGTCAGAACAGCTTTATTTCTTTTTAAATTACTTTTCTTGTATCGTCTATGATGAAACATGACGCTCCATACTTTAATTGTGAGCTAATATCATTCGTGATTATATCAGATTTCATAATCCCGCAAAAACCGACAATGTCAAGAATACAAAGGTCAATCTGAGAGAAATCGATACAAAAACGACAACAAAGCAGCCTTTATACGGCTCTGGAAAAAGCTGCAATACGCAGTTTTATGAGCAATTGTTAACAAGCATAAGAAGTGAAACAATGACACTTAATAGGAAAACTATCGAAAACTTGAAGGATGTGAAAACTTTAAGACTAGTAAAAACTTTTGAGCTAAAACTCGTACTATCCCCACTAATATTATAAAGTGTGTTTGTTTATTTGTCCTTCAATCACGCAGCAAGAGAGCTGTCGACGTGATTTTTTGCATGGGCAAAGTTAAAGATTTAGAGAGTGATATCGACTATTTTTTATCTCTGAAAATTAGAGTTACCACGGAACTTTTAAAACTAAATCTACGCCGCAAATGGTTTAAGATATATGATGTGTTTGAAAAAAAAAGAAAATAATAAATAAGAGACGCGACGCCTCTACCAAAATATGGAAAGTCTGTTCAAATAATGTCCGAAGGCTTCTGGAAGAAATCCTTCTTTAGTGATAAGCTGTCCTTGTACATGTTTTTTATAAGTATGTTTACATTAGCATAAGTTATAATAAGTTAGGTTTGTGATACAGAATATACAATTTCCTTTCTTGATTTCCAAAGTTAATGAGATAAAATAAAATGTACTTACCTTATTAACTCCATGGTGTTGAATGTCATTCTTAAGTGCTTTGATATTGGTTACGAAATTAATGTTTTACGTGTCTTAACTTTATGAATGGACTTCTAATAAGTACAAAATTGCAATACGCATTAAATTGTTTTTATCATTAGCCCTTTTTCACTGTCTTTCATTTTCCTGGTGCTATTAAAAAATAATTAGATTAAGTTTACTGATAGTTTATTACAACCTTTTATTAAATTCCGTAAGTTACAGTTACATAATTTTAACATTATGTTCCGATGTCTTTATACAAAATGGTAACGTTAAAAAATATTAGTAAATTAATTAATAATAAAATAATTAAATAAGTTTACACTAATATAACCTATGACAATTTGTGCGCGAAAGCCTTTATACCAAAACGGACTAACATTAAAAATATACATTTTTGGTAAGAAAAACTTTCTGTTCATATAAATAACTAAATTAAAGCTATAATCTTTATAACATGACTACACTGAAAGTGTGGATTATTTCTATATTTACAAGCGAGTCCCGTTACAACTGAAATGCAATAAGAAACTACGATTTTATAATATTTAAGTTACTTTTGTACTGTATGGTATCTTAAGATTATTTATATTTTGTAAAGCAACTTTAAAACAATGCAGAAAAATTATCGTAACCTTTACGTGATAAGATTATTCTTAGTGAAAATCGTAGTCAACTACTACATTTCATTGCCTATCTGTAAACCAACCCAACTAAATATACAGACTTATTATTTAAATTTTGGCCAACAAGACATCTCAAAGATTCGTCAATAGCTATTACGTTTCTGTTACTACCGTTGTAGCGACTGTTGTAAGCCGTCTCGGCACAAATGCTGGTCGCAAGTTGGGCCTTATAGGTTTTATAACGACTTTTCTTTCAGTCGTGGACCGAGGTGATTCCGTCGTATAAGTTCTCGTTTTGTTAAATTTTGGGGCGCTTAACTTTGTCCTAACATCTACCGGTACATTTTGAATTCTTCTATTACCAGAAATTCGCGATCTGCTCGGACTAAAAGTTGTTGTCTTATTGATTTTCTGAACTAAATTAGGCGCAACAGTTGCATTTATTTTCTTTGGCGACCGCGGAATTGAATTTAGTCTCGTTATATTTAACGGTCGAATGACAGGTTTTCTTGGGAATCCGAATTTGGCTCTCTTTGCTTCTAGAGGAGAAGTTTTTATCGTAGTCGTCTCTTCTGGGGCTGTTTCAGTTGTTATTGGGGTTGTTTGTGAGGAAGATTCTGTTGTTTGTATACTTTCTGTTGATATCGTTGTTGATTGAACCGTTGTTAGGAGCTCCACGATTGGACTAGTTTTAACATTTTCTGTTGAATTAGATATTGATGATGGTGATGATATTGTTGGCGAAGGTACTGTTGTAGTAGACGTAGATGTACTAGCCTGTGTCGTTTCAGGAAATTGCTGTAAGATAGAAATACTAAAAGGATATTTTATCGTAGAGTCATCCACTGTCGGTGCACCTTTAAACTCTTTACCTTTTGCAAAAGTTATTATACTTCGTCCAGATTGAGGTTTAACTATCTTTAATTTAACAAGACTAGCATCTTCTTCTTGTGTAGGCACTGTTGCTGAGTATACTACAAATGGTTTATTTATATCAGCATCACCCACTTTTCTAGGTTTCATCGGTGTTTCGGTTTTGAATAAAGCTTCTACTGGTAATGTAGAAGGATCTGTGAGCATTAAACGTGGTGTAACAATTTCAAAGCTTTTTGCTTCATTGTTTTGTTTATATTTTTCATTATCATAAGCTGCAGGTACGAATTTCCAGTGCTCGTGCAGTTGTTCTTCCCCTGATTTATCGGTTTTTTTCTCCTCGTTCACGTAACTTAAAAAATCATCGTTAAATATGTGTTCCACTTGATCTCTTTCATTTTGTTTTGATCTGTCAAAAACCTGATTAATATGCCTATAAGCTTCATTCATACTTTCCGAAGCTACAAGGTTTTCTTTAGGGATATCGGAATAATCAACTAATGCCCTTGCATTTCGCGTTTCATCTATTCGTATAGGATTATCTGGTGGGTTATCTACGGGATAGACATGGCCAAGTTTAGTTAAATAAATAGGAATTTCATCTTCAACGATCTTAATGAGACTGTACCTACTAACCTCTCCTATTTTATCTACCGTTGGTTTCTTTTCTATCATAACTTTTCCTTCTTCAATTAGTGTAGTTTCATTATTCTTATTTAACCTATGCTTTTCTGATTTTGATGTAACTTCAACAACTCTACTTATAGAGAATAGTTTATTGAACTGAGTTTTTATTATAGGTGATACTTCAGGAATGTTTGTTGTTAGTTCAGCTATTGATTCTGTTGTAGTTTCTAAAGCGACCTCTGTCTTCCCAGTCGTAGGTGTATCAGTAGGCATTTCAGTTTCAGAATCGGTTTCTGTTTGCACATTAGTAAATAAATTTTGTGTACTGGGATAAGTAGTATATTCCAAATAATCATCAGTGCTATTATCTACTTCCATTTCAGCTGTAATAGATTCAATTTGAAGTGTTGAAGAGATATTGCTATTATCAGAGGGTGTTGTTGTGCCTGATTCTGATGAAAGATAATCATCGCTTTCTGTTGTGGTAGCATCATTCTCCATTGCTACAAAAGTGGTGGAAATGTCTTCAGCTGGAGTTGTCTTAGTCTGTGATGTAGAATTATTTAAATTAGTAAGCTGTACTTTAGATACATATCCAAGAGGAACGTTTTGCACACGTTTCTTTGTATCATTGACCGGCTTATTGCTACCAAATCTATTGTAAATAGCAGTTCTGTTTTGGTTATTCCTAATCAAAGGTCTAGGAATTTCTGTGGTAGATGTGGAAGTTCTAAAGGTGTTGGAATTCACGATTTTAGGTTTGAAAAGCGGTTTTTTAGAAGTAAGTTTAAACGGTATTGCTTGCTCATCTTCGTAAGTATCATCCTCTGGTGTTTCTTCTAAATCTTCATCAATTGGTTCTTCTTCTGCTTTATCTTCATAATCTACAAAATCTGGTTTTCTTGTGAATAACTGGTTTTGTGGAACAAAAGCAAATGGACTTTCGGGTTCTTCTTCGAGAAGTTCTTCATCTGAATACTCTTCTTCATCTGAATATTGATATTTTGGTGTTGTTCTTGCCGTAGGGTATGTTCTCCTTGTAAACGTTTTTAGAAGTGACGGTTTTCTTGTTGTAATGCGACTAATAAATCCCGGTCTCTCACTTACAGTTGCAGGGCTAGTATACACACCTGGGTTATATTTGCGACTAAATGTTCTACTTCTAGAAGGCACTGATTCAGTTGTAGACGTTAATAACCTTTTTGGGGGTCTGTATGGTGATCTAGACCTTGGTAAGGGTGATGTTAACTGAGACGTACTTGTCTTAGTTGTTGTTTCAGTTTCAGTTTCAGTGAGAGATATTTCAGTTGTAGATGAATCTTCAAGTAATTCTTCGCTCTTATTACTTTCTGAAACGTTATCATTATCTGTAATAAATGTTTTTTTGCTCTCTAAAGTAGCACTTTTATTTTCTTCACTTGTTTTTTCTGTGTCTACTTTTTGATCATTTTCTGTAGTTTCTATATCTGTACTCATATTTTCTGATAAGTCTAATGTTTTCTCATTAGTTTCGACAATGACGTCTGGTTTTTCTTTTACTACACTTGATGATTCTAATGCTAACTTAGAAAGTTCTGTCTGGTTTTCATTTCTCCTCTCCTCTTTTTCGTCAAGTTTTGCAACTGGTTCTTTCAATATTTCGGATATGGAGCCGTAACTTAAATCTTCATTCTCTGTTGTCGTTTTAGGTGCATCCGTTGATACTGAAGGAGTAACTGATGCTCGAGTTCTTTCTCCATAATTAATAGTATTTTTTGGTGCATCTCTAAAACCAGCATTAACAAAAGTTACTACGTTAGGTATTAACGTAGGTTCTTCCTCAACGGGTCTTATTTTTTTCCTTATAATTTTGCGAACTCTTGTAATAGCACTTGTAGTTGTCTCAAAAACGTCAGCTGATATTTTCGATGTTGTTTGAGTTGAAGTAGGTCTCCTGCGAATAACCCTAAATTTTCTTTTTGCGTTTTTATCCTGGTTAGTATCCAATATAGGAATACTTTCTGTTACAACTTCGGGTTCACTTATTTTTTTTTTATCAACATCACTCGTTATCTCATCGTGCTCTTGTTCTTCTATAGCACTCTCAGAGAGAGAAATATCATCACTTTTGTTGTCTATATCATCGTCATCAATTTGGGCTGTTGTTGATTGCTGAATTGTTGACTGTCGAGATGCATATGGTAGCCTTCTGCCTAGTAGTAATGGTGTCACAGTAGATGTTGTAGCCCTTTGTCTATTAAAAGGTAGTCGTGGAGGTATCCTTGGATTTGAAAACTCATTGTCGTTATTTTCAGTATCTGGTGTAATTGAAACTGCTCTGCCGAAAGGTCGAGGTGTAAATCTAGCAAAAGTAGGTCGCCTGAGACTCAATGGGGACTCAGTAGCGACTGATTTAGTAATAGCTTCAGTAGTGGATAGATATCTACCCCGACCTCTTACGGTGGAACGTCTTTCATCTATTGTCGCAGCAGATATCTCACTATCTTCTCCATCGTCGGCCAGTATTCTTGTGACTCTAGTAGGGAATTTAACATCGTTTTCTGGAAATTCTTCATCGTCAATAATTTCTGAGGTATCGACGTCAACTGGTGAGAGTGACAGCAATTCATTATAGTTAAGTCGAGCTCGTAATGGACCTCTTGAAACTTGTGTCGCGGCAGATGAAAATGAATCTTCTGGTCGAGTAATTTGGGACCTACCCCTAAATCTTCTTATTTGTCCACTATTGCCAATTGGTTTTATACCATCTAGTTCACGACTATCGGGAGTAGTGGATCGTATTTTACGTAAAATTTCACCGGATTCATTTGATTCTGATATTTCATTGGGCTGGGATAAAGGTCGTCGTCGGCGTATAAATGAATAATTCCTAGAACTCACCTGTGTCGTAGAAACTGGTGCACCGGTTGTAGAGGTTAGAGTGGTTGATCCTCGGCGGCGTAGAAGAGTTCGTCTAGTGGGTGTACTAGAGGGAGCTGAAGTTGTGCTTGTAGTAGTTGGGGATGGTGTAGTTATTGCCGCGGTCGAAGTCGTTGTTGTTTCGGGCTCGGGAACTTCGGTTGATTGAGTAACTGTAGTTTGCGTTTGTTCGGATTGAAGGCTTTCCGTTTCATCGGAATTAGGAGCATTTAACAAGGAAGATATCTGGACGGAAAGGATCGTAGTAGGTTCAGGAGTGTTTGGTTCTTCGGGAGGAGAGAGTGTAGTAGACCGAGTTCTGAGTACTGAAGTGTAGAGTGGTTGCGAAGATTGGGAAGTAATTTCTCTTTCCAAAACTGTCTCTTGTGATTCCTCTTCTTTTTCAGAAACTTGATACCTGCAATTTAATTAATAATTAGAAACTGTTTTCTTGGAAACTGAATTTATTTGACAAAAAAATTATTTTTGTTCAAATCAAAGTCATTTCAATTGATGAGATTTGGAAGATTAATGTTTGAAAGTATTTTACTTACTGGGCAGTGGTAGTTTCAGCCGTAGGTCGAGATCTTCTGATGGTGACATATTCAGGGACACTCTCTCGCTTAGAGCTGGCTATGTCTAGAGAATTTGGTAATTCTTTTATAGCAACGTACGGTTCCACGCGTTCGAAAAGTGCATTTCTGAAATAACGAAAAACATTAGAATACAGTCCTGTCAACTGTCAACCTTAAAGTAATTACTTTAAAGTTGTCATTGTCACCTCTCAAAATAATATCGAAATAATTTTGCTTTTAACGTTGGTAGTAGGCTCCCTGGATAGGATTTTTTTATTACATAAATGTTTTCACCTTGAATCATCAGGAGTTTCGGTGGTAGCAGCCGTAGAAGGTCTTGATCGTCTTATGTTGACGTACTGAAGAGGTTTGGGCGTAGTGCCGACTGTCGCAACAGGTTCCTGCCTAAATCTCGTGAGCTGTTGTACTTCCTCCGATTCTTCCTCGACTTCCTCACTATCTATGGATTGTTCTGTCGTTGAAGTTGTCGAAGGTCTAGATCGGTTGATTGTTGTGTATCTGTATATTGAACAACATATGTTTAATATAGTAGTTGCTTTGTATATTAACATAGAATTAATTCAAGCACAAAATTAATGTCAATGTAATTTCTTTAACCATAAGGTTTGTTCTTATCTCTGGATTTTTACATGCTAACTAATATCATCTTTCATTGCAATGAGGCGCTAATCATAATTATTTTCCCTAACATAAAATCAAAGGTATGAAGAAATGTTATCCTTACTGTGGCCTTTCTTTCTTGAGCAGTCTATCTTTATCAGGTGCAGATTCCAGTCCAGCATTCTGCGGGCCTCTTCGACTATTTTGAACAGTGTTATCCGTGATTCCGTTAACACCATACCTAAAATTAGATTTTATTCATTTGATTAAATACTATTTTCGTGCAACGTCAACACCCTCAGTATAATATTAGCTCATAAGATTGACGGCCTTCTCTGAAGGTATGCGAACAATGCACATAACAGTACAAGAGTGGTTCTAAGTAGTACGTAGTTTTTAATGTAATTTTATTAGTACTAACACATGGTAAATGAATTGATAACCAACAATTGTGATTTGTTTATCTAGACTCAATGGTCTGAAATAAAAACCTAGGTAAGCGCTTATTTTATATGTTATTATCAATTTATCATTACCATCCACGAAATCGTGAATATGATTTAAATATTGCTCTTAACGAAAAGAGTAAAGGTCAACAAACATGATATCTCCTTAAGGAGTATAGATATATATATGTCTATCTTCTTAATTCTTTCCCTAGACTTCTAGGTCTCGTTCGTGATAGGTCTCGTTGATGAGATAAATTTTGGTACGTTAAAATATCGTAATATCATGATAGATACACTTACTTATTCTGTCCTCTCGCTCTCTCGATCACCCTCTGGTAGAGTTTCTTGTTGAATGCAGAAGGAGTGGTAGAAGCTACGCCATCAGTCGTTCCCGCTGAAGATTCCGAAAGTTTGAGTTGCTTCTCCAATTGTTCTACACCACCTACAATATACCAAATACTTTATTTTGAACACTTTTCAAACTCACATCAAGCCTTTTCTATCATGGGATTTTAAAATTATAAACGCTGCAACCTGCATCCATTTACTTCATGAAAGTAATAATTAATGTATTAGGTAATACATAGGTAATAGAACCAATTTTGACCCATCTCCATTTTTAAGACTGATCCCTTATTTAGTTTACTTACCGACTTTCTTGATAAGATCGATCAGCTCCTTGATAACCTTAGGATCTTCTGCATCTACATCCGAAGAGTCATCTCCTTCCTCTGAATCTTCTTCAACCACCTTAATATTGGCAAAATAATTTATTTTTATATAATATTTTTAGGATGTTTGCGATTATTATTATTGAAAAGTAGGAAGAAAAATTGTAGGTAAAGTTGCAGAATCAGATGAGTTTATTGTTATTTATTACAATTTAAAATTGCAGATAGTTCTTGTAGATTGCTCTTACTATCTGCGATTTATGTGGAAAATATTTGTTGTTTGATTTATTCAATCAATCTTTCAATCAATCGATGAAATCTGTTCAACGATTGAATTTTTTATAAAGATTTTTTTTTACTTTTAATGCGGTATGGCGAAGCGACGCCCATTAGAAGAATGTGACATAAGCCAAAAATGATAAGCTGCCGAACCAAGCTTAAAATAATTAATTAATTTAACACAACATTAGTACCTCAGGTTCAGGAGCAGGAGTAGTAGTAGTAGAAGTAGCAGAAGTGCGGAACAACAAGGAACTCCTCGAAGTCAACCTGATCGGTCGTCTAGTGGTAGTTGTTGTTGTCGTTGTCGTCGAGACTGTTGTTTTGGCTGTTGTCGCTTTGGTGGGCGCCTTTGTTGTCGCCGCGGGTATCTTGCAGATAACATTGCGGGCGAAGTCACAAGAGTCAGCTGCCTTGTTGAAGTAGAGGCCTGAAACGAAAGGTAAGAGTAAGAACATGCCAAAGATAGGTCGCGATACAGCTTGCTACCTCAATGTCTCCATTTAAAACAAATTTGTGTATGTATGCAAATAGACAAGCACATATATGCCAAAGGATACCTCACTGCGATAAATCGCGGGCTGTTTTCGTTACCTAAATGCCTAGAGGAAAACAAAATACTTTGCTTTTAAATTATTGTGGTCGACGACAAGCATTGATGATCTGGGTTCGTGATTGGTTAAATCGATTAGATGTTAATTTACCACTCCTACATGGCTGAATATCCAGGCCCGACTGAACCAAATTATTCGTACCGCCATCCGATTTCCATACAGAAGAACGCAAGTATCGACATTGAGGTATCGATACAGTAACTGCATAATGATTTAACCAGCGAATGATTTAACTCATACCCCAAGACACCCTTTTGATCTAGGTGTGCGGTTATGATTATTGGAACAATAGCAAAAACCAAAGTCACTTTCTTAAAATTTTTGGAATTACTCCTCAATACGCTGGCGAATGTTGTTGGTGTAACATATACAAGTGATCTTATAGTATCAGTAGATATAATCTTACCAGAAGGACAAGTAAAGTGGTGCGCCACGATGCCCAGGTCGGAAGGACCGGAGTCGAGGCACCAGAAGTACTTCTTGCAGTCGCGCGGGTGCGGGAAGAAACCTTCTTCCTTGCACTTGAAATCTGAAAACATTATTATAATCAAATATCTTCCTACTGGAATATTTATGTTACTAAATTTTTTTACAGGTCTATTTTCATTTTGGCCTCATAATATGCATCAAAAAAGTACATTTTCCCATGGATATGGATCCGAAACAAGGTCGCTCACCTCACTATGGGCCTTATAAGAAGGGTCGCTTAGCGGGTAGGTAATGGTAAGAGATTTGATCGGAGTATCTATTCGGAGTATGTAAGCTAAAGTAAGAAGAACCTAAGCGAAGTAGCAATGGGCGGGGCACATGACTTGAAGAACCGATGGGCGTTGGGGTTCCAAATTGCTGCGGACCCTGCACTAGGAGCCACAGCGTTGGTAGATCCTCTACTACATGGACGGACGATCTCATGTAAGTCGCTACAGGCGGCTTAGGCTCTGTGGCGATCATTTTATGAGACCTTTTAACAGTGGACGCCGATAGGTTGAAATTTGACATCCTCTCTGGCGCGGTGATGAGCGCTGTGGTCTTATAACTGGGAGGTCCAGGGATCGATTCCCGGCGGGAAAAAAATATAAACTGTTTAGTTGAGGGTTTAATAGAATTCCTGCAGTGAAGTTGCTTTAAAGCCTACCAGTTCCGGGGTCGGGAGTTGTCGGCGGCTCGGGCGTGATGATGTTCCACGACGGGGTGTTGCTGGCTGCCGTGGTGCTGCCGCTCTTCCGCTTGTTGCTCCTGAAACATTAATATAAATATATAGCTGCTTGTGCTGATTCACTGACTGACTGATTGATCAAAAAAAATTGTAAAAATTGAAGATAGATAGGTGCTCAAACAAAAATCACTCGAAACTTCATCCTCTTGGCAGCGAGCTAAAAATTTACAAAATGGCGGATTCTAGATGGCGGCCATACAAATTTCGTCGGTGTCTATCTCAGAGAGTATAAAAGATGGAAGAGTGTTTTTTTTTTGGAAAAAGATGATCGGGACCCGAAGATCTACTTGATGAACAAGAAAAATGCGGTTCGATTTAGCGAGTCGCGCACCCACGCGCCTCACTAGTATAATATATGTTGAAGCCTGGAGTGAAAATTGTTTAATTTTTTGTGGTTTATACTTTAGTAGACGTCTATCGGTTGATAAAGAACAAGAAACGAGTGCTAACTTGTGGCTAACTTACTTAGTTTTCGGTTTTTTAGTTGTGGTAGTGCTGGTCGTGGTGGAGCTGCTCTTCGGGCGGTTCCTCCTGCGGCTTCCAGATTTTGAGGTAACTTTAGGTGTGTCCTTGAATTTAGTAATGTCGGTTGATCTATAAAAAAAAATGAAATCTTTAATGCCAAAACTTCTACACGGGAAGCCTGTGGGTCAACTACACGCAAAAAGCTATGGATACACTAAGGGTGCAATACAATAATGGTTTCAGGATGCTGTTGGGGCTGCCGCGGTTTTGTTCAGCATCAGGCATGTTTGCAAAAGAGCGTACCGATGACTTCTATGCGATAATGCGGAAGAAGTCGTCATCGCTGCTGACGAGACTGCGCTCAAGCCCCAATAGCATCCTGAACATGTTTGCGAGGAAGATGGACTCACCAATGCTTGAACACATGATTCAAGTGTTGGTGAGGCCACATTTTAATTTATGATATTGTTTAATTTTATTTTGGTGTACACTCTAGTTTTAAGGTACTAACATTAGTTATAAGTACAAGATTGTTTACTAACAAAATGGGCCTCAGTTGCTAAAAATAAAGAAATTATTATTATTATTATTATTTAATGCCTCCATCAATAACCAACCCATTGGTGAATCTTTGAATATTAAACCAAGATACTCAAAGTTGAGAATATAATATCATATTAATCTATCTGTAACCTCATGTCTTATGAGAAATTAGCATGTAGGATCCCAGAAAAAGATTATATTATTATACGCAAAAACATAAGAGATGAAACAAATAAAGTCGTCCTAAATCCAATAAAATTATCCTGCCTTCTCACTGAACGCCAAAAAATGTAAAATTGAAGTCTTTAGACTTCTGAAGTCTACAGAGCGTGGTCTCACTTGCCTCAGACTTGAGACAGAGTTAACGAGGCGAGTCCTGATTTGTCTCGATTTAACTCTGTCTTAAGCCTGAGCGGACTGAAAGTGAGATCCATAGGGACAGAGACCTTAGCGTAGGATAGTGGTTAGTAGGGTGTAGGTGGGTTAGCTCACCCCACCCGTTGTACTATGTCATACCCACAATCCGATGGCGATAGGAAAATATTAGTCATGTTTAACATGACTTTTTTCAAGTTAATAATTTTTTGTTGCAAAAAATACATATTTTTATTCTATTTTAAAGGCAGATTATTTTTAAAGGGTTCTTCTTTTACGATCTTTACTGAATATCTATAAAAGTAAAGTCTTACCCAAGCTTCGTAATATAGGCCTCCTTGGCAGCCTCGATGAGCGGATAGGGCTTGCCGTGACAGGTTCCGCGGAAGTCGTCGTTGTCGATCGACCAGAACATTATGCCTGATAATTACAACAGATCCTATTACTACAGGAAATATTAAGCGTAATAGACGACTTGTGGAAGTATTAACAACATAATTTGATATTATAATGATTAAGATGACCCCATTAAACATTTTTTTTATATAAAAACATGTGATTCATATTACAAATGCGAAAGTTCATCTGACTAATATTCATTTTATTGTATAATATTCACACACCAGCCCTGGTAAAATGTATTAGGCTCGTTTTTCTTATATTACATCATATTGTACCTGCAGTTTGGTGAATAAATAAAAAATAAAAACAAATAAATAAAATAAATAAGTTGATCCGACCGATCTTGATGAAATTTATCTGAGTGGTAGATGAGATTCGAAAGTTGGAATAGGGAACTGTTTATTTCGAAAAATACCTTAGTCCCAGAGCAAAATAGGAAGTAAAAAAAAATAAAGATTTACAAAAAAGTTTGGGTAATATTACGATTTCTCAAAATCAGTAACGCGTTTACTTTATTTTTTAGTGCGTGTCACTATTTGTGTAGAACACTGTAACATTGGTTAACATTGTGCATTGTACATACCATGACTGGTTTAAGTGTGGCAACCAGCCCAGCATGAAGAAAGAAGAAAGAAAGAAAGAAGCAGTAGGTACATACCTCCAAGACCATTTTCAGCCACATATTCAGCCTTCTTCCTTACAATATCTATATCGTCGTAACCAACCCACTGGTTGCCTCTGTACGCGACAGGTCCCATGGCATTGCGGTTTGGATACATTACAGTCCAATCTTCTTGCTCTTCTTCCTCGGAATCTTCCTCTTCTTCTTCATCTTCTTCGGAGTATTCGTCGGATGCGATCGCCCGTTTCTTGCTCTTTGGTTTGAGGGCTTCACAAATCTGGAAATTTTAATGATATTTATAATAGACGTGGACCTTACTTGGTTGTGTAGAATTATGATATCTATCGTCAAGAAAAATTATCATCGTAGCAGGCCCAAATACTTTAAAGTAGAAATAATATATGTCTGTCTCTCTATTGCCTTTTCAAGTGTAAACCACTGAACTGATATAAGCTTAGAAGATATTGTTGTCCTGGAATAACATAGAGTTTCCACGGGATTTAAAAATCATCTAGACAAAGATTTGGGTATCAGATGGTATTTCAAAAAACTTACCTCGTAATACGCCAAGTACCCCTTCTCCCTCGTGGCGTCCCCTTGCTCGCCTGGCCCGTCAGCCGGTGACCCGATCTCCACCGCGTCAGCGTTGAACAGCGTGTAAGAACGTCCGTACGTGGGGATGCCGAGGACCAGCTTGTCACGGTCGGCGCCATTTTCGAGGTAGAACTTGATGGTGTAGTCCTAAAAGAGGAAATAAACGTCCATTAGTTAAATATTACCTAATTTTGACCTTCAAACGCAGAAAGATCAGTTATTTTTGGGATAATATGTTCTCAGAATTGACAATTTCATATAAAGGTAAGCATGTTTTCGGTTTTAACACGGCACGTATCCAGGATGCCAAACTTTCAATCAAAGAAAACTTCGGCTGGGAGAACGATCTTTGATGTTCATGATCTCGATCAATTCGAAGACAAAATCACCTTTCTTTTCTCGTAGGTTTGCTTCAGTCGTTTTTATGATTTTGACTAAAACAGATGACTTGATTTATTGTAATATGGATCAGAAGGACTTAGCATCATCATCATTTCAACCGTTAGTCGTCCACTGCTAAACATAGACCTCTTGAAATGATCGCTACCTAGCTTTTCGAAGTCTACCAACGCTGCGCTAGAAGAAGGGTATAAACTCACAATATTGAGCTCGTTGTCCACGCTGTACTCGTTGGGCTCCTCGATGGGGTAGAGCGGCGCGTGGTGGTTGACCGCCGGCTCGAAGGCGGAGTGGTAGTCGTAGGTCAGCAGGTTCATCCAGTCCAGGTATCTGGAGACAAAGGCCATAGTTTAATTCTCTCTACGTCATGTTCCACGTCATTCATCCCTGTGACTGAGAAACGATAGCGAAAGTTTTTTTATTATGCCGTGCAAATGAGCAGGCGGATCACCTGATGTTAAATGATTACCGTCGCCCATAAATATTCGGAGAAACAGAGGAACCGTAAACGCGGTACCGGCTTTTCAGGAATTTGTTGGTCTGCCCCTTGATGAACCGTTATCATCTTATACTGCATCATCAGTCATCACTTACCATTAGTGAGGTGAGATAAAAGTCATCGAATTAAAAAACCATTGTGAATCACAATAAAATATTCATGAGAGTATAATAATAGGCACAACAGCAAGATGACCTAGTGAAGGACCTTAAAAAAAGATGGATGGGTCTCGCGGAAGAAGATTTACGAAAAATTTGACAAAAGAAAGAAGATAGAAAATAATAATGGATATTGGAAGTTGTAACTTTGTAAGTATATCGCTGAAAATTTCTTGTCTCATGACAAGAAATCGTTTTAAATAGGAAGACAAGCTAACCTTGGTTTCTTTCATCAAGATTTACTTCAGGTCACTGAACTGTTGGAGTGGGAAACGACATAAACTAATGGTGACTTCCTAAAAAGGAAGTTTCCGCGATATATTTCACTGCCTAGGGGTCATTTAAAATAAATTGGATACCTTTAAGGCGTTAATAAATTTTTCATCCACGTAGCGTGTGCAAAATAGTCTCGCAAACGAAAAAAAACACATTATGGTAGGTACCACTACCTCAGGCACGTCTAGGCATGTTAATTTTATTGCTATTGTACTTTTATAGTATCGGAAGATTATTTTGGTGACCACTACTAGTGTGATGATAGTTTTTTGTCGTGTAGAGTCAGGCATGTGGGACTAAGAGGACGTCATGTTACTAATATTATGATTTTTAACCGATTTCCAAAAAAGGAGGAGGTTCTCAATTCATTGGAATCTTTTTTTTAAGCTACTGCATAGCTTCTATCGCGGGCCAGCGTGGAGACCGAATCCAGAAATTCCGTAACAAAAATAACCTGACACGGGACTCCTCTACGGTGAGCCGCTAGATGGCGCATTTTTTATCAACGCCATCTAGTGGTAAGCCGCTAGATGGCGTTGATAAAAAATGCTATGCAATAGCTTAACCGCGGCAGTCCCCGAGTGCCACACGTCTTTTTTATGTATGTTCCCCGATTACTCGAAGATGCCTGGACCGTATTGGAAAATTCTTTTTTCGTTTGAACGGGTATACTTCCCAGGTGGTCCCATTGTCATCAGGTTAGGATCTGGTCATGGGATCCTGGAGAAATAGAGGGAACTCTTGAAATTTTATAGGCACAATTGATATACTTTGTAGTGGCGTTTGAAGTCGGTTTTGGAAAAATAATTTTTACGTTTATAATAATAGTAAGCTTTTAGCTGTTGTCCGCGAGGATTTAATTTTAAATCTCCCTCGGGAACTCTACTTAAAATTCTCGGATAAAAAGTAGTAGATCTTCAAAACATGCAAAAAAACACGCCGATCCGTCGCTGCATTGCACATTGCTGCGTGATTGAACGTTAAACTAACAAACCAACAAACAAACACACTTACGTATTTATAATATTTATTAGAAAGAGTTTAAAAATTTAAAAAAACATTTATCTCATATAGACCAACCTATAGCTCTTATGATATATATCAGGACTCTACCACCCACCGGTCCGAAATGCAGTCTTTAATTTTAATATCAATCCAACATATTGTAATGTCTTATCGAGCACAAAACTAATTAAATAACTAATTAAATAAATTTGTAGGGAAGCTCGAGCTTATATGGGAGGACTCAAGATGTCAGTAAGCCGGTCAACCATGGAATCCAAGACTTCTTTTTAATGAAGCTGGCATTTACACTGAGGCATCACAAAGAAGTCATCAATTAATTTTAATTCCGTTTTTCATTACGCTATTATCTTGTAAGTAAATAAATGGTAGGCTGTGCTTGTACCATTCATAATGGGTATTTATCGTGTAAAGTTATCGTATATCGTATAGTTTTAAAAGGTCAAGGCTACAAAGGAAGCTCTGGACACCATTAATTGTACAACTACCCACATTCTTGCCTTTTAAGGACTACGGAATACGTAGTCAATATGCTTGGGTTGTTCTGATGAGCCTAGTAATTTACATTAAATGCCGGCTGCGGAATTTATGATCTCTTTAATAAGATTGGTATACAAAGGGAATTCTGCATACAAAAGCGTGCAGTACAATGTTACAGATCGTATGGGTAAGCATTGTACCTACATGAATACCGCGTTCCTATACTTTTTTCTTACCATGCACTTGAACTTGAATTTTAAGTCAGCTGCGGCAGACTTTCTTTATTTATTTATTTTATTTTTATTTTTTACTAGCTAGAAGTAGCAATGTGTTATTCCAGACCATAATCTATCTCTGTGCCTTTCAGCCAAATCGGCTCAGTCGTTGCGGCGTGATTGAATAACAAACATACAAAATTTCACATTTATAATATTAATATGTTTTGAAAAATACATAAATTGTGTTTTACAACAAATACCTACAATACTTACTTTTCTTATTACTAATATTATTTAAAATACGAAAGTGTGTGTTTGTTGGTTTGTCTTTCTATCGAAAGCAACGGAGCAACCGATCGACGTGATTCCTTGCATGGACATACTTGAGGACCTGGCGAGTGACATAGGCTATATTTTATCCCGGAAAATCAAAAAGTTCCCGCGGGATTTTAAACACTAAATCCACGCGGATGAAGTCGCGGGCATCAGCTAGTAATTATTATTAATGCCAATAGTGCAAAAAATAAATCGATTATTCATACATTCCACTGATGTCATCAGAATTAAAAACTGGTTCTGATAAAATCATGACTTCTTCTAATCAAGTTGTGAAATTCGTTTCAAATACGTAGTATTTATACTTTAAGGTGTTTGGTCATTTGAAATCAAGTAGTAGGTAATATTGTAAAGTATTCTCCTAATGATGTTGTTTGGCAATTTTATTGTAAAGGCTAAAGTTAAAGGTGATATTAAATTCGAGGAATAATTATGTATTATAATACTTATCAGGTTATTTTAAAACCAAATGTCTGCCTTCCTAAGTGTCTGCTTGTTCAATGTCCACGCTAATTACCAAACATATTAGACATATTTTGGGTATTCTTCTATCGCAAATTAGAAAAAATTGTACATTTTTTGTTTAGAACATTTTGCGAATTGAAAATTTGTTATGTAGACGGTAATTCCATAGGGTTTTTACAGGTAAATTGCACGTAGCTTGTGTCAGCATGTAGGATTAATTTAATTAAAATCGGTTCATGGAAAAAGGTTTCCTTTATTTTATTTAGAAGTCTGCTCAGCTTATGACTGCAGTTCAAAGAAAACCCATGAAATGACTATGTGATTTTTTAATTTAAACCTCTTTTTATACAGGTACTATATCATAGTTTAAACCCAAATCCACCATATATGCTGATTTGTACAAGGCATGCGAGGTTTAAGTAATCAACATTTTGACAATAGAGTTTATAACTACCACAAATAATGACAGAATTTGCCCAGTATGACAAGTTACAAAAGTCTGTAGTTATATTAATGTCACTATCATTACATTGTTCCACGATTGTTCCGAAATGCAAAATAAACAGAGCGGTATGGTGGGTCTTTAGATCTTTTAGATGAATTAACTCGTTTGCTTCATATACAAGGGTAACCATACTATTTAATAATTTCAGCTATTGTCTTAGTTCTGTTATTATGTTATAGAAATAAAAAATAATATAGAAGTTTCATTTTCATCAGCGTTTTGAGGAACAAGTGTGACAAGGTAAGTCATCGCTAACTTCCTAACTCCAGGCTAGTACAGAGAATTTCTTAACAAAAAACCCTAAATATATATTTTTTGGCTCGACCGGGAATCGAATCTGGGACCTCGAACATGCTAACCACCAGACCAACGAAGGAGAAGAGAATTGAATAAATCATCATGATCGTAGAAAAACGACGGATCTGCATTTTATCTTACAACTTTACAGTACAGCGATTTGAAGTTTAGTTGTCATAAATTTAAAAAAAAATGTAGCAATGTTTCACTAGCTTACACCCATTAAAAAGGTTCTGTTTTAAAATAGAAAACAAATGAAAATTGTTAATTAAATGTCCAAATATGCCAAAGAGTAATTTTTGCACTTTTTGCAAATCCGTCACTGTTCTACGATCTTGACGAAATGATTGGGACGGTAGCAAATAGCAATGATATTTACACCATGAAACTTATCCATATAAACAAATCCTCAAGGTCAATGAGAAGTGTGGTCACCCCAGTGCCCTAGCACCTTCCCCATTGTGTATTCGTGGCAATACAAGCATTGTCTTTATTCGAATCAGCACTCCGCAATCTGTGGCCTAACACTCATCATTATGACGATGGACGTTTATAGGTACTATTACTAGCTGTTGCCCGCGGCTTTGCTTACATTACGTTCGATTTTTCAAACCCCTACTTTACCCCTTAGAGTTTGAAATTTCAAATACCCTTTCTTAGTCCCTATTCGTCCTCTGATTAGAGTTGTGCATTGATCAATCAGTCAGTCAGTCAGCTTTTGATTTTATGTATAAGGTAAGACTAGCTTTTGCCCGCAGCTTTGCTCACGTTAAGTTCGATTTTTTCAAACCCTAATTTTATCCTCTTAGTGGTTGAATTTTCAAAAATCCTTTCTTAACGGATGTCTACGTCATAATAGCTTTCTATAGGTATGCCAAACAGTCTGATCCGTCCAGTGCTTTGAGCTGTGCTTTGATAGATCAGTCAGTGAGTCAGTTACCTTCTTTTATATATTAAGAAGAAGAATTAGATATATTACTTTAAAAGCTCATAGCAAACTGTTGGCTAGAAACAAGCGTTATGCATCTAGTATATTAAAAGGAATCCGTTTATTATTCAATCAAATGCAGTTAAAAACTAACTTGAATTAATATTCTCGTAACGATTTAATACGACATTCTTATACATGCACGACTCTTTATGATATATCGTTTGGTACAAGCAAAGAACTGAAGCGAGAGTTTGACGAACAAAAAAAATTTTCTTTCAAAATTAAACTCTAACACTGAAGTCGGTCTGTCTGTTACCTTTTTATGGCGTGAAGGAGTAACAAACACACACACATACAAAATTTTGCCTTTATTATACAAGGTGTTAGTTAATGTCCCTATCCTACCGAAACCCATAAGTTGGGGTCGGTGTATAGATACATGAAAAAATATCATGAGACGTGTAGCTCATATCCTGGCCAAGTTATGAGGACTTCAAAAATTCACCATAAATGTATAGGTGGCAGCCCTTTAAAACAGCTGATTCAATGGCAATGAACTGCCAACGATAAAAATATGAATGAAAAATCTTAAAAGTATTTCTATTGTACTGCTGCGCTGGTATCCTAGTCTCGGCCTACAACGTACTACTTGCTATGCTATAACGTTGCGATAAAATATTCCAGATGCGATACCTAACCATTAATCGGCATGTAAACCTGTAACCTGTAGTTTTGTTCAGTAGAATGAAAACCGATTAGAAATCTCGTATTTTTGCAAGAATATTCCCGACTACTTTCGGACTCAATAAGTTAAAGTCCGTACCTACGTAATCCATAAAGTGACTGCCGCCTCTTAATTTGCAGGTAATTAATATCTCGCGTTGTGGTTTTGATTATGTGAATGAACAATGTGTGTGAAATTTTTAATAATAAATCAATTGCAAAACGATACAATAATTATTGTAACTGTACTGTAATAACTGTACTGCAAGCGATAATAATAATTATAATTATTATTATCAGTACATTGCAATATTGTATAATTGCATTGTATTGCAGTACAGTGCAAGCATAGTACTAGCATTAGAAGTTGAAAGCTAGCGGTATTCGGCGTAGTGATTTGCACCGGAGAAGTGATTTTTCACCGGAGAATCACCGGTGAGTCTCCGGTGAAAGTAATCGGTGTTTAACCGATTATTATTGAATCATAACTCAAGTAATTTTATTATTTAAATAAAAAGAAGTTTGTTGATCAACATTGTTAATTATTTAATAACATTTATTCAAGTACAATTACTTTATCATTATTTCCTACCTCCTTAAATAATAATTATCATAATAAAGTAAAATATTTTTTTCTTAATATTTTTTTTATTTAAAACCTTTACAATACATCTAATATCATTTTGAGTTCACACAATATCGATGCGCTTAAAATTCCATTGCATTGTACTAGAACATTAACAGTTAAAAGCATTTTAATTGATGCTAAATCTGTATTCGAATTCACCGGAGATCTCCGGTGAATCTCCGGAGAATGGCAAATCACCGGTGATTTTCACCGGTGCTCGCCGCAGGTGCCGCTCTAGCTAGCGGCGGGCGGCTCTTTGGCGGTGTTTCTTTGGCGGCGGCGCGGCGGTACGGTTCGAAACACTGCCCGCCGGTAAGGGCGAGCACACATTGGGGTGTGAAGTCGCAGTATTGTAAAAATCATAGACGTCGCACAAAGCACCGTGGAAATGTCCGCTGTGCACCGTAAAAACCTGTACCATTCTATCGGTATCCACACTTCCCAGCGTGTGCATGTCAAGATGATTAATTACGATAACGATTATCTGATTTTCTTGATTCAGGAACGTCCTGTCCTTTGGGAGAAACCAATGGAAGAATACAAAGATAAATTTCTACTAAAGTACTTAGTGTGGTCCATGTCTCATTAGAAACTAAACTAATTGACAGAGTTTTTTCGTACGATGTCCTTCCTATGCTATGAAATTTTTCGTTGCGTAAACGCAACCGCAAGTCTTGTTTGTAACCTCGCCTTTACTTGCACGGCGCGTCAAATATTGGTGTATCGTAAAATTACGTGGAATACTAGGGCACCATGAAAATAAGGAGACTTAGAAAATAATATTTTTTGATAGTGTTTGTCTTTAGAAATTTTGCCTTTACCTCGGGAAAAACAACACAAAATACTTGTATTATAAATGCAAGATTTTTGCTTAACTATTTTTAAAGGAATTGGTGATAATTGCGAGTGCATTTAATAATTTTGGAATCTAACAGTAAATACCAAATGTTAGGTACGTTCCTGAGATGAAAATGTGGCTTTTCAAATGTAACACTTTTGTTAATAAGTAATTTTTAAATTGCTACCTAAAAAAGTATTCAGTTTTTCATTTTACAAGTTATTTGCCAAAAGAAAGTCAAAATATTGTTTTAGGACTAGGGATTCGATGACCTCCCTGGCGCAGTGGTGACCGTTGTGGTCTTATAACTGGGAGGTCTCGGGTTCGATTTCCGGCGGGGGCAATTTAGGAATTTATAATTTCTAAATTGTCTCTGGTCTGGTCTGGTGGGAAGCTTTGGCCGTGGCTAGTTACCACCCTACTGTCAAAGACGTGCCGCCAAGCGATTTAGCGTTCCGGCACGATGGCGTGTAGAAACCGATTAGGGGTATGGGTAGAATTTACACTGCTAAACCTCTTCCAAGTTAGCCCGCTACCATCTTAGACTGCATCGTCACTTACCATCAGGTGAGATCGCAGTCAAGGGCTATCTTGTCATTGAATAAAAAAAAGGGATTTTTTTTAAGAAAAACGGGTAAAATTAAAATCATGACTGGCAACACTCGTCTTGCGGCTTTAATTTTTTGGGATTACAATTTACAACGCAGTTGCACGTGAACGGTTGCGGTATAATCAACTACCGATTGCGTCTCTGTTAAGTGAACTGTGGAATGGAGTATTTAATGACATAATCATGTGTGTGAGTGCTGTGGAGTGTGTGGTTTACATGTTCGGTTCCAAATCTGCTGCGGTCTGAGTTCGAATCCTGCGTAGTCGGTCATAAAATTTTTAGAGTTGAGTTTCTGCCAAGAAACTCCCAGTACCGGCCTAGAGTTAGGAAACTAGGGGCGGCTCTGTTTGAGCTTCTTGAGTCTAAACTAAATCAATCTGGAAGGGAGACCTGTGCCACTCGCAAGTTATTTAGAGATGAACCTAATTAGACCCTCCAATCCAAGTACATCCATACCTCCAAGCTGCTGCAGCTGCGGTTGGTGGGCTTTAATTAATCTTATTTATAATAATTGATAACATGTTCTCCGAGGAACGGGAGTGACACAACGCCAACTTTGTAATTTAACTCCAGGCCGATACTTACTGATAATTTCTTGTCAGAAACCCAATAAGGCAAGGCGTGTGTAATTTTGAACCGACCCGGGATTCGACCCTAGACCTCGTTATCCGGTCATCACCACTACTGACGTAGTGTACGTAGTAACGAGGCAATGTTTGTTCTTGACCCCATTAACAAAACAGCTTTGGAAAAACTAAATAAAGTTCAGTACAAAAGCCTGAGAATTATTCTTGGAGCTATGAAGTCTTCCCCTACAAACACGTTACAGGCGGAATGTGTTGATCCTCCAATTCACATAAGATGTCAGTATTTATGTGACCGCTTTGTCTGCAAGGTTCTGCAATCCTCCTCACATCCAATACTGAACAGCCTTCGACAGCTGTCTTCTGTTATCCGAGCCAACCAAGAAAAACCCTGTCTTTTAAAAAGTTTCTTGAAGTTTACATCCCTCCCTCACCCGGTTAGTTCATCTCCCAAGCTTACCCTTTTTTCTACTCCCTATAAAAGTTTGGTATGTAATCCCCTGACTGTTTCACTAGGTATTCATAAAGATTCAATTGAAGCCAATCACAAATTTAATGAGATAATTCAAAACAACTGGCCTGATTATCTCACAATATATACTGATGCTTCCAAAATATCTCAGAATGGTTGCGTCGGAGTAGCATGCTGGATCCCAAAATACAAAATTAGTTTACAATTTAAGTGCCCCCCAGAAACATCTGTATTCACAGGAGAGTCTATAGGAATCTTAGAAGCTGCTCTTTTTGTTGAAGCCCATAATATAAGTCATGCTTTGCTACTAACTGACTCTTTGAGCTGTGTACAAGCTCTTAAAGATAGCCCATTCCGTAGTAGGTTGAGGATACCTGTTATGTTCAGGATCAGGGAGGTGTTGTATTCATGCCGACAGAAAGGTTTAAACGTTGTCTTGGCCTGGATCCCTGGTCATTCCGGTATAAGTGGAAATGAGACTGCCGATGCTTGTGCCAAACTTGCGGTTGAATCGGGTACTTTGTCCCACTATATAAATTATCCTCAAGACCTCCGTTCCCTAGCGAAAACAGACATGGAGAGCTCTTGGAACTCATTTTATACTGAATCGATTTCTGTAAAGGGCAAGCACTATGCTTCTGTCCAACCTGATATACCTCGACGACCTTGGTTCTTCTTTCATAAAAAATCGGTTCGCTGGATAATCACTTCTATCAGTCGTCTTCGAATTGGTCACGCCTGCACCCCTGTTCATTTATTCAAATTAAGAGTGCGTGATCATTCCCTATGTGAGTGTGGTCTGGACGAAGGATCAGCCTCTCATATACTATTCTCCTGTCCCAAACTCCCCTATAAATTATATGATGTCCTTCCTTTAAAAGTTTCCCGTCCCTTAAACGTTTCATGTGTGTTAATGTTAGTTTTTACTCCCTATGTTAAGTATTTATGTAAGTTTTTTAAAATTAACAAACTTAAATTATAATTTTTACATGTATTTGATTCCTTGGAATTTTTTTTTTTTTTGTGTGTGTTATCGTGTTTGTGACTAACAATAATTATATTATTCTAACCCCTTCTATTACAGATTAATAAAAACCGGCACTTTTTCACCGGCCAATCTCCTTTGTGCCTCTTTCAAACTACTTGACATTGGCGAAGTGCATTGTGCTGGCTTGGCACTGGAGAAAGCCATTCACCAAAGGAAAGAAGAAAGAAAGAGGCAAAGTGGTCGACTTGTCAGTCGTCAGCAAAGGTCGTCAGTGATTTCGCGCTTACCTACCTATTCCGAAAAGACATCACGTGACATCAAGTGCGCGGCACTCGGTAAGAATTTACGACTCTTTCTAAACATCGAACTTGTTTGTACTAGGGAATCAGGAATTGAAAGGGATTTATGTGGCGTGTTGTTATTATGTCTAGTTAGGGTTTCCAAAATGTTTTTTTCTTAATTAATTAATTATTTTTGTATGAAAGTTTTTGATAATTAATTTTTACTTTTTACCACCGCCATTGTGTTTATAGGGTCAAAGTGCATGGGTGGTTGCTGGTAAGTTATACACATTAACAAACACCTTGTATTAGTGTGACTTTTGCACTTTCTTGCAAATTGTTGGCACGCGGGTGTCCCGCCCATTTTCCTGTGTTATATTTCTATGGTACCTACATGCTACATCAAAGCTTATATTTCACGTAAGGAAAGGCTGTAGCCTTCTCGGCCTTCTTGTCTGATCGGCGCTGCTCAAAGACATTGTGTCTGCTTGTGCATTGTGTGTGCATTGGGCCTTACAAGGTCCGAGCAGACACAATGCTGGTCTTTGAGGTTTAATGCAGGTCTTTGAACAGCGCCGATCAGCGTTTTTGCGATTTAGAGTATATCCGCAGAGTAATAATTTCAACTTGGACAACTAAATCGCAGAGTATATTAACAGGCATAGTGACTTATGGTAGCCCGCACATCTTATCCAAGTAAGTCACTTATGTGATGTGTGTTATGTAGTTCAACTTGAAATTATAAGTCAGCGGGTACTCTTAGGCTGAAATCTATAGACCGCACTCTCACTCTGCTCAGAGTCTAGTTAAAAAAAGACAGATTGATGTTAGAGCTTATTTGTATTTCGTTAAACTCTCTCTTAAGTCCGATCTAAGTCAGAGCATACTCTATATCTCAGCATTATAGTCGCTTTTCGGAAGCTCGATGCCGCGTCCGAAACGCTGATCGCCGCTGCCAAAAGCATCATGCCTGTTATGGCCCTTAAAGCACCTACTGACCGCGCTGCGACTTTGCACGCATCAAACAATCGATATTAGGCAACGTGACATTGAATTAGAAAATTAAGTAACGTTAGCACACGCGCCGCAACGGTGTCGCAACCTGATTACCGATATTTATTCACGCTCGCGTCTTCGCAACCGGTGTCAATGGTTGCAACCTATATTGAGTGATCTTGAGGATACGCGTATGGGTGTGTTACTAATTGGTGACAATTTGTTTATTTTTTAGTTACGAAATTTCACGCGTGTACGTGTGAAGTTTGTCATTGTTAAGAGCGCGTGTAATGGTTTGTACTCAAAAAAAAAAATGGTGATTCACCACTGGTGAATCTTCAGATGCAGAGTTGGTTTTTACAGCAGTAGATCAAGTTTTCACTATCCGAAAAAAAAAACAGGCAAAAATTACATCATATTTCCAAGGAACTGCGGTGGCCTATCCGGGAGGTCGCAAGTTTAATCCTGGGCATGCACCACTGACTTTTTGGAGTCATGCGCGTTTAAGCAATTAAATATCACATGCTTCAAAGGTGAAGGAAAACATCGCACATTGTGTTATTTTATTTCAAAATCGGACATCCCTTTTTTATGATACTAATCGAAACTTTAAGCTTTTTTTAATGCTAGAGTAGAACACCCAGAAGTTAATTCTGTTTAGAACCGGAGTTATAAATTTTTTTATGGTTACCAGAAAAAAACTAAGAAATGCTGTAACTTTCTATGTAACGAAAGTTTTTAAGTTTCAATTATAGCATGCTATGAAATCAATTAAGTGCTATTTTTGGAAACATATAATTAATTTCTAAGTGAACAATAAAGGAAGATATGTTTCTTTTAACTAATTTTGAAATTAATTTTTTTCTCATCTTTGTATAGATATTAGCATCTAATTTTCACATATTGTATTTATTAGTGCTATGTTAACCCGCCTGTATAATATCAGATACGTAACACTTAGGACCTCGGAGTATTTGAATTTTATAAATTTCATTTTATGCAACTCAATAATAATCCCTGAAAAACATAACCCTCCGTTTCCACAGTCGGATAAAAATTCTTTCTTTCAGCCACATTTTTAGAATTTTCTCTCGTACATTTGTAATTAAGATCTTTGTGACAACCCTAATATCATTGAAATTGTAAAATCTCATATCTCCAATGTCCTCATAGATTTCTGTGTGATTTTTTTTACTAGTAACAATACAGTTACGAGGTATGTTTTCAGATAGATATCTACTGCTAATCGTAAATGGTTTATGAGAAAAAAAATAAAATGTAAAAATCACAAAATTAAGAATATTAACTTTATTATTAATACTAAAATTATTTTGTTTAGCTTATAAAATGCCCTGTATATAATGCCACTTTGACCTATAAATAATTGTATAAATATCATATGCAATTCTTTTATTTCGCCTTTTTCTGAAAATACAGAATTTTCTAAAAAAAAATATTACTCCGAAGTCCTAAGTGCTATTATACAGGCTGATATATTATAGTATCTGATATTATACAGGCGGGTTAACATAGCACTAATAAATACAATATGTGAAAATTAGATGCTAATATCTATACAAAGATGAGAAAAAAATTAATTTCAAAATTAGTTAAAAAAAACATATCTTCCTTTATTGTTCACTTAGAAATTAATTATATGTTTCCAAAAATAGCACTTAATTGATTTCATAGCATGCTATAATTGAAACTTAAAAACTTTCGTTACATAGAAAGTTACAGCATTTCTTAGTTTTTTTCTGGTAACCATAAAAAAATTTATAACTCCGGTTCTAAACAGAATTAACTTCTGGGTGTTCTACTCTAGCATTAAAAAAAGCTTAAAGTTTCGATTAGTATCATAAAAAAGGGATGTCCGATTTTGAGGTAAAATAACACAATGTGCATCGTGAAGAAACCTGCATGACTGACAGTTTTCCGTAATATTCTCAAAGGTGTGTGAAGTCTACCAATTCTCATTGGGCCAGGCGTGGTGGACTATAGCCTATAACCCGTCTCTGATAAGAGACCTGCGCTCAGTAGTGAGACGTTAATGAGTTACTTATGATTGCATTGTGGAGGTTATAACAGCATTTGTCTGCTGGGAGGCTTTGGCCGTGCCTAGCTACCGAACCCTACCGTCAAAGACCTGCCGCCAAGCGATTTAGCGTTCCGGCACGAGGGCGTGTAGAAACCGACTAGGGGTATAGGTTGAATATACACTGCCATATCCCTTCCAAATTAGCCCGCTACCATTTTAGACTGCATCGTCACTTACCATCAGGTGAGATCGCAGTCAAGGACCATCTTGTTAGCGAATAAAAATAAAAAAGTACCTGTTTAAAGTCTTCACGTCGAATCCCTTCTCGATGTACTCAATACCGGCAGGAACAGCCATGGTCAGCAGCAGTCGAGGCTTCCCGGTCTTCTCGGACTCTTTCTCGAACTCCTCTCGCAGCTCCTTGACGAGCTTGGAGTAGTTATCCCGGTCTTTGGGCTTGCCTCCGTCGCGGAAGGCTGGGTACTCCCAGTCCAGGTCCAGACCGTCGAAGTGGTTTTGTCTGAGGAACTGGGTGAAGCAAAAGGGTTCATAAAAGTTAACTTTGGTGGAGTCTCGATGTGGTGACGTTCGACGTGTCATAAGAGCCATGACGTGTTGGCCTAGATTTAATAAATAATTTTAAACTCGGATTTTAAACAGAATCCGGTTGGTTTGAACTAAAGGTTCCTCTAAATCAATTCTGAAATATTCAAACTGATAATAAAATGATATCGACACCATTTTGTAAAAGTTTATTTGAATAAAAAATTATTCTATTCTATCCAAAACAGGTGTCAAGTTATCCAGAACTCTCGTTGAATCACATGAATGAATGAATATACTTTTAATGTACACCACAATATAAAAGACAAGACAAAAAATATAACAAAGATTTCAATTTGGCACATACTCGTATTCGTAAAATATAGTCGCATCGTCTAGACTAAAACTGATAATAATTTTTATTTCTTGTCACTTCTGGGTTACAAAGATGGACCGAGCTGCCTTATTGGTACATTGAGGTCGTCAAATCGAAATCGAATCTAATCTCTTATGGAATGTGAACTTGGTAGCATTCACTACAGTAGATAAGTAGGTATGCGTGTAGGTACAGATATCCGCCTGTACTTTAATAGCTGAATGACAGAGAAAGTGTAAATGGTGCGCCCAGCTTTCATAGTGGTTGCAGAATTGCTACGTTATCTCTGAGAGATAATTGTAACGTTCTTATATTGAAGGGAAAATAAAATACCTTTGCTATAATCTGCCAAACAAGAAAAACTTTTGCAATTGTGCATTGTTGAGTCATCATCTCCTGAGGATGCCCCGGTTCTGGGGCGAAACGCACGGCAAAACGAGTGTTGTTCGAGGAGTTTGTGTGGTTGGTGTTATGTTGTTCCACCTTTTCTTCTATGGTTCTCGCAACTCACGAGGATGCGTGGCTCATGGTTATGTGCGTGTCGTATCTGTATAAATGTGAGCGAGAGCTTGCTCGCGCCTGACCGCTCCCACCAAGGCTCCGACAAGTACGCACACTTACGAAATATGCATGTACACGACGTAACCACAAGTAAAGCTCACGCGCCTTCGTGAGTTGCAAGAACTGTACATGCGCTCAAAAATGTATAGTTTTCATCCAACAATGTACTTTTTGAAGACTATACAGTAATTTAAATGTATTTGAGAGGTATACCTTAATAACATTCCTGACGAACTCTCTCCTCCTATCCTTGGCAGCGACCATGGGGGAGAAGCGCGAGGAACCCTCGTTCCAGCCTCCGATGGCCAGGATCGTCTTCAGGTTCTTGTTGTACGTCTTCAGCCCATTGAACTTGGCGTAGCCGCCTGAAAAGAGAAGAATATTGAAGAAACTGTTACCTGTTGTAAACGACCTTGGCAAAACAATTAGTTTGGAGTTTTGGACATCCAAAGGGGTAATGCTGCCAGCATTATGGGTACTAACTACTATACCGCGCTGCGGTCACATCGATGAGGTATTAGATTTGTTACATATAACTATTTCATACAAACTATTCAAGTATGATTCAAGTTTATACTCTAAGGCAGGTTAACTCAATTCTAACATAAAGATTCTAACGATCTAAATTGAAATTTTTCCATTCATCAGTGTCCTATCACCGGGCCCGATTTCAAAATTTAAAATATAAACATAAGTATTTATTTCTATACCCACCTAGGCCAATTTGTGCACCTATTACAAGTCAAAGTCACCGATTTGGTTAGCAGATTCTGCTGACCAAATCGGTGACTTGGTCAGCAGAATCTGTTAGTGAATCGATTAGTCTGTCTTTTTTTTTGCTGCATTAATAATATATAATATTTAATATATAAGTATATAGTTACTGCACAAATCAAATATCTATATACATACATATAATAAAATTGTAGAAAAATGGTGTCTGTACAATGGAAATATATAAAAAAAAAGTAGCAGGGGTTGTTATTATATCGATGCCGAACCCGAAATTGTAATTAATTTTTTTTTGTCTGTTTGCCTGTTTGTCTGTGTGTTTGTGCACGCTAATATCAGAAACGGCTTATTCGATTTAGATACGGTTTTCACTAATTTATTATAGTAAGCTTCACTTAATATTTAGTGTTTATGTCATGTCAATCGGTTCATAAATAAAAAAGTTATGTCAATTTAAAGAATCACGGCGAACATTTTAACGTACAGAGTAGGTACGTACTACACGCCTCGCGCCTGAGTGTCAACGTTATAATATGTAATTCAAAATATGCTGCCCGAAAAGTCACTATTCCACGCGAACGAAGTCGCGGGCACAGCTAGTATTCAATATACATAGCTACTCGAATAACACGATTTCCATTGAGTGCTACAAAATTATCTAAGAATTAAATAATATGTTTGTTCCTTCAGCTTCCAATTATAAAGATTAGTAATTATAAATTAATAATTCAGATAATGAGGGAGCAAATTAATTGCTTTGTGTAATTTCGATTGAATGTTTAAGAGGATTTCTGAAAATATCATTCAATTAATATCGATAAACGATTTCCCTAAAGCGAAATCTAAATATTATTATTAAGTAGGATTAACAATGTACAAATATGTAGAGGAAGTTTCAACGATCAGCTTCCGATCATGTCAAAATTATACTTACATGAATATCACGAACATAAAATAACCGAACAAATCCCAGAGCAAATTAAATTCTTATCAACTAACAAACTGAACTCGCCCTCCATTTATATTCCTGCGCTCATCGAACCAGCAGGGATTAGTCGAAATGATAGTAAGAGATCTAATGGATAGACGCCAGTTCCCAGGGAACGCGGATGGGCCCTGTGGGATACAACATGCGTTGACACATTTGCCCCGTGTCATATCAGGGCGACAGCATCAAAACTGGAAGCCGCAGACAGGAATAAGTCCTGTAAAACGACGCAAGTATGCCTCTCTGAAAATTCGGCTTGACAAAATTTCCTAGAGCGGTCCTGGTCGTCGGTTATACAAAATCATCCATAAAAATACAAAAATGAAGAAAAGCCAAAACCAACACCAATCGATAAAATTAGAAAGTTCGATTAGACTAAGATTAACGAATATTTCTAAAAAATATCTTTCTAAGGAATACTTTCTAAAGTAAGTCGTTTTTAAAGAACATTACATTCACTTGTACTAAGTAAAAGGTCGCTAACTATGGGTTCCATAAGAAGCCTTAGAATCGCTTAGCAGGTGATAGAGAGCTCGAAGATACCTTTAGAGATCAAATCTGGAATGAGATCCATAGGAAAACCAGATTCACCGATATACCTTATCGAGTTCCGAAGTGTCAATTGGCGGGGCATATTTAATTCGAAGAATTGATGGCCGATTGAGGTTCTAAGGTGCTGCAATAGCGACCTTCCACTGGAAAGTGAAGTGTTGGCAGATTCATGCCAACACTATAGGTACTTGTTGTTTTTGGTTATAAGGCTGATGCCTTTGTACCAAGCACTATAGTCCGCTCTTTGTCTTTTTGTCCCTTTACAAAGTTTTTTTCTTTTGTGTCATTGGTGCAACAAATGCTGCTAATATTACTACTAGGTGGATTGACAACATCAAATGTGCCAAAGCAGTTGGATACAGCGAGAGCCGTTGAGGGGAGTTGGTGACGCAAGACCGTGGCATGTGTTATGCTCTGTTTACCTGTCTATAGGTTGATAAAGAAGAAAGAAGAAGAAGACAGCCACTGGACCTTTGTCACCTGTTCCGGTCGTACCAGGAGCACATAACTACATTACGATTAATAAAGAAGATTAATAGGTATAAGTAGATGCTCACCTTTCTCAATATCCTGGTACTTGTCGAAGGGTTTGAGCGTGTTGTCCTTGGTGAAGCCCCCGAAGGCGTACACGAGATGCGTGCACAGGTAGGGGTTGATGTTCTGCGGGTTGAACTTGGCGGTGCCCGGCCTGTACACCGACCAGTTTGTGTAGTAGCACACCACGCGCGGCGAACTCGATAACGCTGCAACAGGAAAATGGGATTAGAAATGTATGTCATAACAAGAATAAGTGTAGATATATCTCTTTCAGTATACGCGTGCATCCCGGTCCTTGTTTTTGACTACCTCGTTGGTCTAGTAGTTAGCATTTTCCACTGCGGATAATGAGGTTCATCCTGAGTTCCTGAGTTCGATTCCAGGGTGAGGCCAAAAAATGCATTAGGTTTTTCTGTCAATAAATTCTCAGTAGTTAGTGTTTCGGAGAGCAAGAAAACCGTCGGTCCTGCGTTTGATCTCTCTCCGGTAGGTCGAATTACCGTCCCCCATCGGACTATGAGAGTGAGGGAATAGAAAGTGCACTTGTGCTTGCGCACACACTTGTGCACGATAGTATCCTGGCGTTGACAACGTCATATCGGAAATCTTGTACACAGTGTGAAAACAATGGTGATGAAGGGATAAGCGGGAGGGGCACCACATTCCAGAGATGTGATGTTTCTAAACTCTAGTCTCTAACCCTATCTTAAAGTCTATACTCTAACTCCGCCAAATTTCTTGCTGGTTCTTCTCGGCTGGAATGTTATTCCGAACTAGTAGTAAATTCACTTGACTATTCAAAAGAACTTTGTAAGTTTTTCTGAATAAAAATTTTCTATTCTATTCAATAACTCTCACGAATTTATTACGCAAATGTTGTTCTTATGACAACAGTCTTAAAGGTCACCCAAAATCTGAGATAAAAACTTGATAAAGAAAAAAAAAACTCGTAAACAAAGCGAATTGATCACGAATATAAAAAAATGCTCGGTATCCAATATCTATGGATTTTGTAGCTTTTTGTTCATGGATTTTTTCCCCCGATCGCTGTGCTTCGCTGATTTTGTCCATCGATAATATCATTATATTATGATTATAAAGTAAATTCAATAAGAGTACTTGAGCAACATGGGGATTACTCTAGATTTGATAAATTGAAGACTTTATTATGGTGTCGCAAAAATCTATTTGTGTAGACGGCCATCCATAATCGGTTTGTAATGGAAAATAAAATAACCATAAAATTCATTATCGTTTTTTTTTTTCGATTTCATATTCTTATCGATGTAAGAGATATTTCAGAATGCGTTCTGGACTTCTTGTAGAACATTACCTACTTTTAAAGGCTCCGCAATAATTGAAGTACCTACCTCCTAACCAAAATAGGGACTTTTCCAATATACCTACGGTACTCTAATATTTAGTGTATAATCATATTATGTTTTTAATTTTTCATGAATAATAATAATACACACACAAAATAATAAGATCACATAAAATAATAAGGTACATAAACGATAACGTACTGAAAAAAAATTTTCAGCAGATACAAAATTATTACCTACTAGCTGATGCCCGCGACTTCGTCCGCGTGGATTTAGTTTTTTAATTCCCGCGGGAACTCTTTGATTTTTCGGGATAAAAAGTAGCCTATGTCACTCTCCGGCCCGTAAATTACCCCTATGCAAAAAATCACAGCAAGCCGTTGCTCTGTTGCTGCGTGATTGAAGGACAAACCAACAAACCAACAAACCAACAAACACACTTTCGCATTTATAATATTAGTAGGGTTTAGGGGTTCAGGAATAATAAGTATTCGTAAAATATTTAAGGCCGTGTTCTAACAATCTAACAAAAATATAAATACTATGTTTGCATTAATGAATGTTTAAATTGTAAGATTACAATTAGTATGTATTATAAACGAGTAAATTGAGAAAAAGCTCGAATGTTCCATTACTTCTATATTATGTCTCCTATGTTTTGTACTGTAAGTGAATCTTACAATGGAACATTGTGAGCGACCACTGGATCGTTGGCCTTTGATTGTACGCAGATAACTTGTGGCACAGAGCACTCAGTAGCTCGTACGTGTTCCTGGTACGACCGTGACAAGTGACAGGGTCCAGCGACTGTCACTCCAATACTTGAAGTCGATCAGAACTGGGATTACACTACGCGTTTACTTTGAATAGATGTTGATAGTAAAAAAGGATGGATCTAGATAGACATGTAAACAAGGTGATCCGAGATTACTAGAGGTATACGATTCTTTTCATTCATGGGTTAAAGTTTATTTTTCTATTATGTGTGTGTATTTTCTATTATTTTTATGTTTTGCGTGTTTTGAACAAGAAAGGCTTATTTTTTGAGCTAGTGAGGGAAATAAAAACTTGTAAATTCAAATGTTTCCTATCTATATATATATATAAAATTCAAAGTCCTGACTGACTGACTGACTGAGATATCAACGCACAGATTATTGGAAATTCCATCCCTAAGGGGTTTAAATAGGGGACGAAAGTTTATATGAAACTCCATCATTTTTAAAGATGTTTCCACCAAAGTTGGTATTTGAGCTTTCAGTTAAAAATAAAGAAGTACGTGTGTCACAGTTTTTGAAAATTCCACCCCAAAATCTAATTCCACGCGGACGAAGTCGCGGGGGCAAAAGCTAGTTTGTCTACAATAATTTTGAATGATTGACTAGGTACATCCGACGATATTTCGCAAGATAAAATTTGAACCTATATTTCTTGTTTACCCTGATAAAGTACTACTGCACAAGGCCGCTAAAACGATTTAACTTCTGTGCATGGCCTGCTCTACACAAATAAAACATGATGTACCATCGTACGACACTGCACTTTTAAGTAGGCAGTGGGTAAATACCTTAACTTCGATTCCTTGCATTCGTGAACGGATTCCATAAATGGTGATTCACGAACAGCCGCGTTATTTGTTCCTTTGTGTCTGTTCAGAACAATAGAGCAAAAGTTCTCTCGTGGAGACACAATGCTTTAAGAGTCAATTGATAGCGAACGTTTTTTAGTTACATGTTTTTTTTTGCATACGTGTTATGAAATTATAGAGCTGTCTATGTGTTTACTCATCATCATGAGCAACCTATTAACGTCTCACGCTGAGATCTATAAAGCGTACTCTTACTTAGCTCAGACTCAGATAGATTTAAAAAGGGACAAAAGTTGACATAAATCTGTCTAGTTTTATCTTTGTCTTGAGTCTAAGCAGAGTAAGAATGCGGTCTATAGATTTCAGCCTGAGAGAGGAGTTATATTATGCAACAGCCCACCATGCTGGCCCAATGCGAAATGGTAAACTTCACACACCTTTGAGAACATTATGTTATGGAGAACTTGGCTGCCCCATTGCAAAACCTAGTGAGAGTGATTGACAAAATTTTACAGGAGACCTAAAGCCCTTTGGCTTGACTAGTAGAATGCACTATGATAAATTTCAAATCCAAAATGGCCGCCACCCCAAAATGGCGAATTTCATTTTTTTAATTTCACATATCGGGGGTGTTTTAAATTTTCAATTTACACTTGTTAATTTTTTAAAGGGTCTTTGAATCTCTCTATAGAGGATTGGAATCGAAAATGTATACTTACCTAACTATGTATAATAGGTAAGTACTTTATCTTGATTCGTTTCATGTTATTTTCTAATGCAAATTATGGTACTTAATGTTTTTTTTGTCAAAATAATAGGTAAAAAGGCTTACCAGGTGTGACTAGTGTGATGAGGGCTACTAGTAACGATAGCCATGTCGTGTGTTCCTGTGGACAAGAAAAAATCTTATTAATTTACAATAAGCCAACTAAAAATCTCTTAAATTATATTTAATACTAGCTTAGTCACAAGTAATTATAATAATATATTAACATCATTTAAAATAAACCTAAATCTAAATTAATTAATTAATATTAAAATTAAAACTAATAAAATCGAAAACCCTATCGAAGTCACAGCAGTGTGGCATAGTACCCAAGATGCTGGCAGCATTGCCCCTTTGAATGGCCATACTAGCCATTAATCCTTTGGTCAAGGTAGCTGCCAGCTCTTGGATCCCCGGTAGCCTCGAATACCCTTTTTGATAGTTCTACAAAAAGTGCTCGAGCCTCTGGGGCCCGCTAAAAATTAAAAAGAATCGCTTGTTTTTGTGAAAATATTTTAAGAAATTCTTAACAAATAAACCAATATAGCGGGTAAATATATTTTAGCTTTAATGACCTTTAAAATTGCCATAACGAGTTTTCTCAAGTTTTTGGGATCACATTACGTATAAGTAGGTAGATATATTGCCACATCAAGATGTTACGCAATTCGGAATAACTCCAATCAAATAAAAGCATATATGCACGCTTGAGAGTTTTCCATAATTTACTCGCAATGCCAATTTGCATTGGGCCAGCGTGACGGACTATGACCTAATAGCCCTTCTCTGAAAAGAGAGCTGCGCTCAGTAGTGACTCGTTAATGGGATGATGATGTAGATCAGTGATTTTCAAAGTGGTCCAGGAGGACTCCCAAGGGTCCACGATGGGGGTCTAGGTTAGCGTGAAAAAAATAGGGGTTCACAAGTTGTAAGTTTTGGTCCGCGAAAAATCTGGTTTCGATAGTAAAAAACAATAATGTTGGCTTAGCTGGAAATGAATCAGATAGTGTTTATTTAGCATTCATTTCTCTTTTAAAACCTCCCTCAATTATAAAAAACTTGCATATTGGATTTTCCATCGTTAGGATATTTACACATTTTTGACGAGTTTTGGGACTAAAATAGAAATGTAGCATCAGGGGAGTCCACCAAGACCAGTAAAATTTTGAAAGTGGTCTAGGAGAAAGAAAGTTTGGGAACCTCTGATGTAGATCGATCCTAGGCAAGCTTTGCTGACTTCTCACAGAAATATCGCGTTTAAACTATTTCGTTTGATTCCTCTGCAACAAATGAACTAAAATATCCCGTTCCGAAGCCCAATTCGGCGTCCCGTTGGCTCTGTGCCCAATACAAAGAGCTCATCATCCTAAAACGTAACTACAGTTAGTCGGCGACGGGTGAACTGACCGCTCCACATCATGCCATGAATATGTATGGCTTATTACAATTACAATCAGATGTGGAACGTTCTTCAAAGGAGTCGATGCTAATATGCCTTTTGTGCACTTCCGACACACCTGCCTACTTCTAGTGACGGGATATTCACTCAAGTTTATATTGTTTAGGAACCTGCTTGTTCTCGCGACTTTATTCGCGTGGAGTTAGTTAGGTGTGAATGTTACTATGCCATGCAAGAAATCACGTCACCGTTCACCCTTGCTGCGTGATTGAAGAACCAATCAACAAACACAATTTCGCATTTATATTCGTAAATTAGTAGGATTACAGTTTGAACAGGCTTCACTGAGTTCACTCATTTTAAGTTCGATTTTTCTAATCCCTATTTTACCCCCTTAGGGGTTGAATTTTCAAAAATCCTGATGCCTACGTCCAAATAGACTTCTTTATGCCAAACACCCCAATCCGTGGTTTGAGCTGTGCTTTGATAGATCAGTCAGTCAGTCAGTCATCTTTTCCTTTTATATACCTACATATATAGATCTGTGTTTATGTGTTGACGACCTCGGTTTGGTCCATGTTAGGAGGTCAGCTTAAGAAATAATAATTGCTTCTTGTAAAACCTCTATTTGGCTCAAAGATTGTGGTGAGCTGTTATTTGACCTTAAAACCTTAAAACTAGCTGGACGATTAGCATATTTAAAACTTTAACTTCTACTAACTTCGATTATTTTCATTTGACTATGCATAATTGGCTAATTTTGGGAACTTGGCTAAATATTCTTCCCTCCAAAGAAGCGGGAGGTGGGTACGACAGTCAGAGGTGGCTCTAGCCCATGTAGCGCCCGTGTGCAATCAATATCTTGGCGCCCTCTAGTAGACGCACGGCCAAAATGGATTACTTATTAATGGACAGTGAAAGGAAATTCAGGTGCAAAAAATGGTGCAATTTTAAATGATGCTGGGAAGCAATAGGTACATGAGTAAAAAATATTTTTTATCGCTGCGAGCGACGGCGACGCATGCTTTTTGGAGGTGTCGCGAGCGCGGCTCGGCGCGGCGCACCCTAAAACCCTGCGCCCGTGTGCGTTGCACACCCTGCACCATAGGTAAAGCCGGCTCTGACGACAATAACGCAACGGGTGGGGATCGAACCGTCGGCCTTTCAGTTTTCAATTCGCACCATTAACAGTTGCGGTATTGAGACTATTGCATTAAATCATTTGGTTGCATCTACCCCTTTCATTCCACTACTACAGCAGGCCGATTCTGTACAAGCTGCATCAATCACTGATGCAGTCTCTACTGCTGCAATCGCCCAGCAGGTTTCGGGCAGGTGCTACATATGGCCTACATATCTATAGTATCTCGTGTTCATAAAACGTAGTTTAACGTAAATGCAGCAACGATTTTACGTAAGTTAACGGCACAAGCGTCCGTGACGGGTGCAAGCCTCCATAACTCCTTAGATAATGCCGTTATTACATTGTTATTATTGAATAGTGGCTGTAGTGAGTGATGGTGGAAAAAGCGGGATAAGGTATTATTTTTAATATCCTCACTATTATTATAAATGAGAAAGTGTGTTTGTTTGTTCTTCAACCACGCCGCAACTAAGCAATGAATCGATGTGAGTTTTGCATGGGTACAGTTGAGGATCGGGAGAGTGACATAGGCTCCCCGAAAAATCAAAGAGTTACCTCGGAATTTTAAAAACTAAATCCAAGCGAGCGAAGCCGCGAAGAAAAATTATTTGTATAAATAATTCACAGACACTTCAATAAAATGAGCGCCGTAGTTATTTAAGCTATTGCATAGCTTCTATCGCGGGCCTTGAGCGTGGAGACCGAATCCAGAAATTCCGTAACGAAAATAACCTGACACGGGACTCCTCTCACCGCTAGATGGCGTTGATAAAAAATGCTATGCAATAGCTTTACCGCGGCAGTCCCCGATTGACACACGTCTTTTATTTTAAGGGAAATTTTTTTTCGATGTACGACTCTACTAATTATTTTATTTAAATAAATCGGGACGCAATGCTATTTGTGGTCTTCTTGCCCAGCACTATCGACCATACTCGATGACGTTACATTTAGCTCGGCTCTGCAATTTATCGCCACATACAGAATGCAACTATTTCCTTATTGGGTCTTATTAACTTATCTCACTGAGCTTTTCTAATTTCTTCATAAGTCTGACACGCTATTTAAGTAAATAAGTATTGTAAAGTAGAGCATAGTTAAAACTAAAAAGCCTAAGCTAATACTATTATAAATGAGCTTAATAGTTGCAAAATGAATTTTATAAAGGGTAGTAAGTTCAGTTATTACAATTTTCTACCAATAAAAAAATAATTATTGAGCGAAGGAATCAACGCAATATATTTTGGTGGCTTTAATCAATTATGAAATAAATAATTACGAGAAGACATCGTTTAGGTACACATTCGATTTCTAATCATATTATTATGTGTGTAATTTTTGTTAGGTACTGTAAATTGGGTGTTTGACCGTTGTCAAAATCTGAATACTCATTAATTACAATCGAAAACAAATAAGTTATAACTGTTTTACTGCGACTGTATCCGTCTCTTTCTAAAACGAAATTTCGTATGAGTGTATGGAGCTACTGAATCGTGACATCAAAGTTACAATAGCGCTCTCTTTTTCTAACAGTAAACCTAAATAAAAGCTCTACATTTTTAAGATATTAAAAAAAGAAAAATTACATTGTGTTATAAATAATATTAAAAAACCTTTATTTAAAAAAAAAGTTTAGGCAAACACCCAATTATTGCCACCGCCATGTGACATCATTTAAAGCCATAGCGTACGGACTTTACCAGCAGCAGCAGTGGAATAACAGCCATTACAGTTTGTATTGTGAAATAGTCGTAAGTCGTGGTGTAATACTGTGGTAACTCTCGCAAATCGGGGATACGGCTTGATTGATCGAGCTAATGTTAAGTATTCATTACATACATACCCACTTTTAGGGCTACTTGCATTTTTACCTTTTAAGTTAAAACTAGTGGTTCGCCCCGAACTGAGACCTCGCGATATCCCATAATTCCCAAAAATTTTAATTATATATTGTAATAATTAACTTTTAACATTAGACACAATAAAAAAAATAATAGTTGACATAAAACTGTTTTACTGACACAGCGCCATCTATTAGCATTATAGTGAAGCTATTAGCCTCACAATAATGCTAATGGATGGCGCATTAAAATTAAATAATTTCGTTTCTTTATAACATTTATCTAATTTTAGTATTTGTTGTTCAAGTACAGGATATAACTGAATTTTCAACCAAGTTTCACGTTCTAATATTCAGTAATTCAGAAGTTATAGGGCTCTGACAGACATTTAGACGGACACACTTCTGTCTAGTAGGCAAGCGCCCTAGTTGACTCAGAGAACTCGCTTCGCTCGTTCAATAAGACCCCAGAAAAGTGTATAAGTTGTTGTATTCGTGCATCTATGTTAGGGGTTCCGAGTCAAATTATGATAAAAAGTTAACTTGAACAACTTAACGTGGCTGGTGGCTCTTTTGGTAGTCAAACTTAACCTTGACTTAACCTGGTTTTAAACTCTGATAAACAACTAACCCATGTTGATACAAATTATGTCTGGTGGGAGGCTTTGGCCGTGGCTAATTACCACCCTACCGTCTAAGACTTGCCGCCAAGCGATTTAGCGTTCCGGCACGATGGTGTGTAGAAATCGATTAGGGGTATAAGTAGACTGCCATACCCCGTTTAAATTAGCCCGTTACCATCTTAGACTGCATCATCACTTACAATCAGGTGAGATTGCAGTCATGGTCTTGTCATCGAATAGAATAAAAAAAATTGGAAGGAAATTGCGTGAAAATAAAAAATATTATGTTTCCTTTGTGAAATTCGAAAAGTCAGTGCACGATTCAAAACAAAGTGTGAACTTTGTTTTGAATCGTGCACTGACTTTTCGAATATAAAATTCACTAAATTAAAAGTAATTTTTCTTTGGTTTCAAGTGCGCTTTACCTATTGTTTGAGCTGAGTGTGAATTAATCTGTATACACATAGATAACCATTCCCGTGTGACGTTCTAAATGATGTGAAAACCGCACGATAATCCACTGAGTGAAGTATTAAAGAATTTAGATATAGAAAATATGTTGTACCAATTTTCCTTTAAATTAAGCGTATGTTAGAAGCGAGTATAAGGTATATCCACTTCTACTACAGCACTATTATGTATTCTGTGGCCGTAGTGCAGCGGGTGGGGATTAAACCTTTGAACAATTCTGCCCAAACCATAAACATACCTTAAGTTAAGCCTCAATAGCCCAATGGTTACAGGTGCGAACTGAAATCTTAAAGGTTGCAGGTTCGATCCTCACCCGTTGCCCTATAGTCGTACCCACTCCTAACACAAGTTTTCACTTATTTGGAGAGGAGATAAGAACATCAGTCAAGTTCAGCTTGGCTGATATAAAAAGAAGTATACCTAGTATTCCTTACTACCGTAAGTAGACGGACAAATGCAGTAAGGAATGCTATATTTATGGTCCAAACCTTTGGACCTTTCGGTTTTCAGTCCGTATATTTAACCATTGGACTATGGAGAGTATATTTTCTACTAGATGACGCCCGCGACTTCGTCCGAGTGGATTAAAAGGTTTTTTTAATTCACGCGGGAAATCTTTAATTTTTCGAGATAATAAAATGTAGCCTATGTGTTAATCCTGGGTATGAGCTATCTTCATTCCAGATTTCAGCCAAATCAGTTTATTTGTTGTAGTATGAAAGAGTAACAAATACACACGCATACGATCAATATGATTATTTATTATTGAGTACCTAATATCAATTATTTTGACATTTATCAATCTGCATACCTTAGTTCTCCAAAATGTTCTCAGAGCTATGTGAACTGTGAAGTCTGCCAATCCTCATTTGACCAGCGTGATGCTGTGGATGCGTGGTGTGGTTTGATTGGGTTAGTACGTACCTAACTATAGATTTTAAAATATAGTCCAAGGAATTCGAACACGGAATCTAGCGCATTCATTGCTCCTAAACAATTTGCCAACCAAGATTTCAACCGGTTCTGTCCAGTGATTACATAACACATAAACACGGCGACGCTCGCTGGTTCGATTCCTGAATATGGCGTTTGTTGCATTCTCACTCCGAAAGCGGTTTCACTTTCCGTGAAGTACGCGCCGACACTTCATAATATATTTCAAAGAACACAAGAACAAAGTGTCTTCATTCCACCAACGGGAATGGGTCTGCTTTGACTGCCCGTCTTGACATGCGTTGGATTGGTGCACCTACGTATGCATTTTTGCATTTTTGAAGCTTTATTGTGGAAGCACTGTATACATAGCATAGCTTTGTAAAAAAAAAATTTTTTTTGAAAAGAGCAACTGCTGAGTTTCTTACCGGCTCTTCTCAGCAGAATCTGCATTCCGAACCGGTGGTACATTTATGACATGTCATAAGAGCTACAAGTTAGCCTACATGAAATAAATTAATTTTGAATTTTAAATTTTGTATCGATAAAGAAAGACGATGCGGCAATGGACTACTTCTCAGTATATAAGGTACTAGATGATGTCTGCGACTTTGTCCGCGTGAATTAATATTTTTTGTTTCCCACAGGAACTCTTTAATTTCTGTAAAAACTAGCCTACTTATTGTTCCAGATTATAATCTATCTCTGTGTAAATTTCAGCCAAATCGGTCTAGTCGTTGCGGCGTGATTGAGCAACAAACATCCATCCGTCCATCCATCCATCGCTCCATATATCTAAAAGAATATTGGCTAAGCTGCCTGATATTCTCCTCTCTCCCCTCCAAATAAATGGAAAGTTCGTATTAGGTATGGGTACGATTATAGTGCAACGGGTGGCATCGAACCTGTGACCGTTCAGATTTCAGTCCTCACCTTTAATCTTTGAACTATTGATTCTTAAAACCCTTATTTATCGAAGTTAAAATCTTAGTTACATTTATACGTCTGATGTAAGAAGAGCATACTTGGGTCGGCCAATAGGAAAACGCTCTGTTGGACGACGGGATTGAACCGTCGCCCTTTCAGTTTTAAGTCCGCACCTTTAACCGTTGAACTATTGAGGCTTCAAAGTTAGAAATAAGACGTTCACTAAGTTAAAGTTAGGTACACTCAAGGTTTGTTTTCATTTAAATTTACATGTTGATTCATGATTACAAAAGGCTTGGAAGTTCACGCGTAACGATTACGAAGTACGTGCGTTTTAAGTAAGTCATAAGTTACGTATTTAACGCTACCTATTATGGCTGATATAAGTTCAATATTAACATAATATTATGCTCTGACTCGAGCCATTTCTCTCACATACGTACTGTTATGTGCTCTGTTGGAAATTGGTTTTTAAAAAAAAACTTTATTTTACGCTATTAAAGAAACTTTAATTTAATTGATTTCAGAACACATAAAAATATAAAATAAAATAAATTAAGAGATGTCCTGCTCGGACAAGTGTTGCTACCCGACTGACGACAATCTGTCAGGTCTGGAAACAGCCAAGTGTGACCAAAGCTTAGGTCAGCACCTTCATATACTGTTTAAGGGTATAACAGCCCCCCTGTTTAAGAGTAAACTTTGCGGTTACCAGGGCGAAGTTTACTAATTCAAACACTAGTTTTTAACGTAGGGAAACGGTCAGGTCCGTCGGTTGATGTATCATGGGAACAAGGTCTAATTGAACTTAATTGGGGCAAATCAATAGCATCGTTAATATCCGTGTTATCCGGATTAGAAATAGAATTTACTTTATATTTTGCATACAAAGCCTGACATCTCTTATTACAACAGTAATAAAATACAAATAACATACAAAAGCTTACAAAGATATATGACAAAATGGAATGAGTCGGTATCGAATCATTTTCAATTTTGGATTCTAATCTCTCAATAAGCATTAAAGCGTCATCAGTTCTGTCGTTAATTTTCATGAAATTATCGGAATTGATTTGGGAATACGGAGACCTTAATGGGAAAGAGAAATTTATTTTGTTAAATGCAGTAACGTTACAACAACTATCATTTATTAAGTTAAAATCAGAAAATACCTTGTTTATTTCAATCGTTGGGTTGCTTGTACTAATTAGCTTTGTGTTTTTACAGTAACCATCACATTTTGGTTTTAAGGTCAGCATTCCTGTACCTAACAAAACAGTGTCAAGGTTTCCGTTTTCACAATTAATGTGTAATTTAGTAGGTTCCGAATGCGTAAAAATCCATTGATTGTTACCAACCGTTTGCCAGACATGGACTTTTCCTGAAATGAAATTAATTTTACATTCACTGGGGAGTGAATTGATTACTTTAGTCATTATTTCGGTTTCGCATACCGGCTCATTATTAACACTAAATCTATCAATATTATTACATATATAGAAATTTCTCATGATCAACTTACAATTATCAATTAAATTGTTAAATGAACAATATTCTAATTTATCTTTACTTATGGCGATATAGGATGCAGATGGTACAATTAATGCGAATGAACTAGGTGTGCTAGCATTATGTGCCACAGGAATTGGCATAGCTTTATATAAACTAAAATGGGTAATTGACACTAGAGGAATTTTGAGTGTGAAAACTAACTTATCATCTAGAATACATGATAAAATTTCTGACAACTTAATTATTACATGTATGTTGTTAAGTTCTAAACTTACTGGAAATTCTGAATATCTTGGTATGTATTTTACATTTGCAACTAGTTCATTATACAGATCCTTTGGAGATATTACGGAAGGATGTAGTGTGTTGGTTTTTGAAAACAGAATAGAATTTACTATATCTTCAAGTTTATAGGATAAATTTAACATACTTGATTGTATCACACTAAATACTTCCTGTAAAGTTGTTTTGAACAAGAGTGAATTTGAAATTACTGTAAGGTTATTAATATGTGATGTAAAATTACCAATAATATAATTGAGACGTTCTTCATTTTTATTTACTTCTATTAAGGTTTCATTAAAATTGCTTATAGCCAATTTGGAGATAAGAATATTTTCTTTTATTAAACTCAATACATTTTTATCATTTTCTTTCAGCTTTCTAATAGCGTTACTATATTTTATAGCATCATCTTCATCCATGGTACCAAAGATATGTTTGAGAATGGTGCCAACACCAGGTATCCATGCTGATCTTCTACCCTTGGACGAAATTAAATGTGATATTGAATAATAATTCTGTGTTAAATCTTGGAACATAGATAAAAGAGGTTGAAAAACATTTTGACATTCAAGATTATTTAGGGCATTACTCTTAATACAAAGATGTTGTGAAGTGTACAAGACGCTATTAATGTTATCAAGGTGAGGTTTTATGTACTCCAATTCAATTGGTATAAGTATATGTAGATGATCGTTGATAATTTTAACTGAACCTATTGGGTTAAAATAGATTCCGGGACTGCTTGTAATCGGTTCGATGAAGTCGTCATGTTTTAAATCTTGACAGTAAACTGCCAGACTGAAAATACAAATAAACAATAATTGAAAATAAATCAAAACTAGAACTAAGTAAATAATAATTGATTAAAACTAATCTTATGTTAATTACAGCTAAGAGAATATATGTATTCTCCATTATTGGCTTTATGAAATATTTGTCGTAGCCAATTTTACCTGGTCATAATGATGTGTTATATGACGCCTGTTTATTAACAGTGATAATGTATTATTACCAAGGATCTTAACTACCTTGTAGGGTCCTTTCCATAAAGGTGAAAGGCCTTTGCGCAGTCTAAGATGGTTTTTAAGGTAAACGTAATCGCCTACTTTATATTTCACCGGTCTACTATGGGAGTCATAGTAGTTCTTGGAAGTACTTTTGGAATATCGTATGTTCTGAGTTGCTTTCTCCTGAGATAATTTTAACCTATTTTGAAGCATTTTGACATATTCAGGATACGTTGCTCCTGGCGATTCCTCGAATATGGAATTTGGAATAAATGGTTTATGACCATACATTAACTCATAAGGAGTATAATGTGTTGTGCAATGTACTGACGTGTTGTAAGCTAACATGGCCGTGTAAACGTAACGGGGCCAGTCAGTCTGATCCTTGTTAACGAAAGACTTTAAGTACTCTTTCAAAGTTGAGTGGCTCCTCTCCAGGGCACCTTGTGTTTGCGGGTGGTATGGTGAGGCCCAGAGTTGTTTTATTTTAAGGAATTGACAAGTCTGCTTGAACAATTCCGCTGTGAAATTTGTTCCCTGATCCGTGAGGATCATCTTAGGTATGCCAAACATTGAAATAAAATGAAGAAGACATTCACTTGTTTCTTCAGCTGTTGTACTACGTATGGGGTAAGCTACTGAAAATTTGGTAAGGTCGTCTTGAAGAGTAAGTATGTATTTTAATTTAGCTGTTCCAGATTCTGGAAGTGGTCCTACTATGTCCAAACTAAGACGTTGCCATGGTGCAGTGGAAGTACTGGTTATTTGCATGGGAGCTCTATTTATTCTTCTTAATGCTTTGTTTTCCTGACATGACTTGCATGCTTTTACATATACCTCTATATCTTTACGCATTCCTTTCCAATAATACATATCTTTTATTCTATTGTACATACGTACTGAACCAAGATGTCCAGCAATGGGGATATCATGGTTTTCGTGTAATATCTTTTTTATTTCAGTGGGTGTAGGAAATATAATATTATTGTGATATATATTAACTTTAATGCCTGTATCATGGAAAAGATATAATATAATATTGTATATTTTGGTAAAGTTATGCTTTTCAAATGCATTTTTGAAATCTGAAATTGCTATTTCATCTACATCACCGAATATTAACATTCTATTTCTTAAATGTTTTAGGGTTTCAAATATTTCGGTGTATCGTGATTCATCGAAATGGTGTACTCTTGTAAAAAGAAAAAGGTAAGTCTTATTATTTGCTTCTACTTTGTGAAATGAATGAAGTTGTTTTTCGGCTTCTATTATTTCTTTTGAATTTTCTATATTACCTAATATTTCTTCAATATAAGGGTTTGATTCATCAAGATCTATAGATGTGGGTATTAATATGGTTTTTACAGGGGATTTCATTAAACTTTCATTATGTTCTGTAATTTGTGTATTAAAATTTCTATTTCTTTCAGATATAGCTTTTAGGAACGTGGAATAATCATCAGCAGTTGGACTACAATCAGGTGGTATTACATCATCTACTTCTTCATTTGGTATAACAACGGGTTCTACAGGTGGTAAGTTATAAGGTTCTGCAGGTGGTGAACTGTGACGTTCTGCAGGTGGTGAACCAACCGGTTCTGGTGGTGATGGATTTGCAGGTTCTGCTGAGGGTATTAGATCGAATATTTCTGGAAGATCATCAACAACAGGTAAGGGTGAAAGCTCTTGAACTTGAGGATTAGAAGTGGGGATATTAAGTGGATCTTCCGTGTCAGAAATGACTTCATCTAAACGGAAAGAAGGTGGTGATATTAACAATTCATCTAGATCTCTGTCAACGTTTACATGCTCCTGTGAGGGAGTTTGGGGTGAAATTGGATTTGGTTCATCTGAATTTAATGTGACTGGATTTACGGGGTATCTGGATAATGCATCAGCATTTGCATTAACCTTTCCTTTTTTGTACTTTATATTGTAATTGTATTCTTCTAGTTTCAATCTCCATCTTACTAGTCTAGAACCTGGGTCCTTGCAATTAAATAGCCACTGTAGGGGTTTATGGTCCGTGACAATGGTGAAAGTTCTACCATAGAGGTAAGGTCTGAACAGTTTTGTACCAAATACAATTGCTAGACACTCTTTTTCAGTAGTGCTGTAGTTGGTTTCAGCTTTATTAAGTGTCCTTGAACCAAAAGCAATTGGTCGGTCTTTACCAATTTCTCCTTGGGATAGAATTGCAGAAATAGCGTAGTTTGACGCATCACAAGTGAGAATGAATGGTTTTGTAAAATCCGGGTAAGTAAGTATGGGTGCAGATATTAATTTGCCTTTCAAGGTTTCGAAAGCAAGCTGCTGTTCATTTTGCCAATTAAATTTGGAGTCCTTTTTTAAAAGAGATGTTAGGGGTTTCGCTAATAAAGAAAAATCTGGAATAAAACGTCGGTAGTATGAGATTAGACCTAAAAATGATTTAATATCTTTTTGCGTTTTTGGAATGGGGAAATCTCTTACTGCTTTTACCTTTTCTGGGTTTGGTTTAACACCTTCGTCTGTTATAATGTGTCCTAAGTAGTTTACTTCTCTTCTGAGAAATTCACACTTGTCAGGTTGTAATTTTAAGTTAAAGTCACGTAGTTTTTGGAATACCTTCCCTAGCTTTTCAATGTGGGAATTTAAATCATATGAATAAATAACAATGTCATCTAGATAGACGTAACAATGAATTCCTTGTAAGCCGGATAAAACTGTATTCATCAACCTTTGGAAGGTTGCTGGGGCGTTTTTAAGACCAAATGGCATTCGTTTAAATTGGAAGTGTCCTTCTGGGACAGTGAATGCTGTCTTATCTGCATTTCTGGATCTAACTGAATTTGATGAAATCCGGATGCTAAATCAAGTGTTGAAAAATATTTACTGTTACCTAGTTGGTCAAGAATCTCGTTGATTTGTGGAATGGGATAGGATTCACCGATTGTAATGTCATTTAGTTTTCGGTAGTCTATTACTACTCTCCATTTCTTTTCTCCTGAAGCATCTATCTTTTTGGGAACTATCCATATTGGTGATGACCATGGTGATACTGATGGTTCAATTATTTCCTGATCTAACATTTTATTAATTTGACTGTGAACTTCCTCTTTGTGACATTGAGGGAATCTATATGATTTTGTATTAATAGGAATGTTCGAATTTGTTCTTATTTGATGGTTCAATGCGTTAGTGTAAGTCAGTTTGTCATTGGGTAAATGGAAAATATCCGAATATTGAGCACAGATGTTGAGGAGTTCTTCATTCTCCTCTTGGTTTAAGTGTGATGTTCTTAAGGAACTTAACACTGTTTCGGTTCTTTCTACTGCACTGTCATAAGCAGTTGCAAGTTTTAAATTTTGATTGGGGACCTTTTGTAATTTTAATTTCAAATTCGAATTTATTTTAACGGGTTTTTCAGACATGTTTAATATTGTAACATTAATTCTTTTATTTGGTTTTACCCTTACAATTGAGTTTGCAATTAGAACTTCGTCGGAAATTTTTTCATCTAGAATAATACCTTCCTTAATTTCGGGGTTGTATACTGTACATTCAATGACTGTTTCTGATCTAGGTTTGATAGTATAGACAGGTTCATTAAATAAAAGATAAGCTTTTTGCTGATTAATTTCAAGACTATTGGTATTGTAGTTAATTTGACAGTTATATGTCATAAAAAGATCTGTACCTATTATTCCATCATATGGTATTTGCAAATCGTCAAAAACATGAAATTTGTGGGAAATCGTATTCTTTCCAATTCTTAATTTTAAATTTACACAACCAAGACTTTTAAGTGGAATATTGTCCTTGGAGTCTATACCTTTTACTGAAATGTCATCAGGGTATACTTTAATTGTGTTTGTGAGAACTGATCTTTTGATTAAACAAATCGATGCACCTGTATCTAATAGTAGTGATAGAGGTCTGGAACTTCCAGATGTCACTAAATCAATATGTGGTAAATACCTGTTATTATTAGTCAAGATTTTGTAAATTTTATGCGTGCCGTGTTTGTTTGTGTGTCTCGACCGGCACGACGAAGAGACATTTACTCGTTTAAATCCTGGTTTTCGTCATCATAATCATAGCTATCGTCGTAACCCTGTTCAGTGTACTGTTGATTAGTATAATGTTGTTCCGTGTAATGTTCGTCGTAAGTTGGTTCGTCGGTGTAGTGTTCGTGAGGAACTGAGGTTGACTCGTCGCCCTCTACAAAGTTTACTCGTTCCTTATTATAAGGAAACCTATTCACCTGGTGACCTTGAGGAGGTCTTGGTTGAAATGGTTTGGTTGGGCCTTGAGGAGGCCTATAAAAGTTGGATGAGCCTTGAGGAGGCCTATTGAAACTAGGTTGACCTTGAGGAGGTCTGTGAAAGTTAGGTGAGCCTTGAGGAGGCCTGTAAAAGTTTGATGGGCCTTGAGGAGGCCTAGGCGTAAAAGAATTCGAAGGGCCTTGAAGAGGCCTGTAAAATTTCTTTTGACCTTGCGAGCTACTATTGTAGTTTTTCTTTTCCTTTAAGGAATTTTCTTGTTTCCTATAAAGGGTTTGTTGTATTTTCTCTTCTGAAATTGCAAAACCTATTGCTTCATTAAGTGTTCGAGGAGAACGACACCTAACGATGTTTGATACTCTGGGGTGTAACCCCATTAAGAAATGATGTAGGGCTAAATCTTCCATAGCCGCTGTGCGACCAGGAATTTCACTCTTTTTGGTTGGGTTCATGGAAATTTCTGTCAATAGTTGTGTTAAAATGGACTCAATCCTTGTTGAAAACTGAACTACACTTTCGTTGGGTAATTGTTTCGATTCTTGTAAATCTGTAATTAAGTGTGCATAATGTTTTCGCTGACTAAATTGTGTTTTTAGAAAGTCTTTTAACTGTTCGAAAGTTGTAAAGTCCTTAATTGAAGCTGCTATTTCGGCTTTTCCTTGAAGCTGACTCAAAATATATTTAAATAATATAAACTTTTGCGATTCACTCGCCAATTCATACGCATTATTACAATTGGTTAGGAATGAATTTATTGTGTCCCTAGAACCGTCGTAGGGTTTTATGAATTTTAACAAAATGTTCAAATCAATTTCTCCAACTATTTTGTTTTTGTTATTTTTTGTAATAGCAGGAGATGGTGTTTTTTCTGTTTCCACAGATGGGAGTATTGGTATTTCTACATTTAAGCTTTTCGCCATTTTAAATTATTATATATGTATAACAATGTAATATAAAAATTTAGAAACACAAATAATTTAACGTTATTTTATACGTTAATGATTACAATTATAAGATCGTCAATAACGATAGTGATAATAAAATAAAGAACTTATTTTACATTCCCTATTTTCCAATAGTTATATTATAACACTTTTTAAATTAACACTTTTACTTTTGCGCTTTTTAACGCTTAATTTTAACGCTTTAATATATATATTACACGTAGCCTTTAAAACAATAAACTTATATATAACACTTACTGTCCGTAAGTAGCAATTACAAGCAGGATGTAGCACAGCATTCCTTGCTTATCGCGTTCCCGCGATGTGTTGTTTACAAAAAGATACGGCCGGACCTCACGCGATGACCAACTCAGTGGTATTAGGGAATTCCCCCAGCGCCTTGCCGGACGGGCATAAGCGCACCGCGTGGATGAGGTCTTCTGCCAAGGTTATAGTCACTCTCTGGTGACTACAGGAACTCGCACTTTTCACTTTTCACTTTATTTTCACCTTATTTATTCACACACTTTCTTTACTTTACACCAGTGCACTTTGAGTCCTGTTTTTTTTTTAATATGTTTGGCTACGCGGAGCCGGGAGCTTTTATACACTTTTTAAAGGGACCGGAATTTTCCGCATCCCACCGCTGCCACCAAAATGTTATGTGCTCTGTTGGAAATTGGTTTTTAAAAAAAAACTTTATTTTACGCTATTAAAGAAACTTTAATTTAATTGATTTCAGAACACATAAAAATCACTACATAGTATAAAACAAAGTCGCTTTTTCTGTCCCTATTTCCCCTTGGTTGCTTAAATCTTTAAAACTACGCAACGGATTTTGATGCGGTTTTTTTTAATAGATAGAGTGATTTAAGAGGAAGGTTTATATGTATAATAACATCCTTTAAATAGTGGAGAAATACTGTTATTTTTGAGTTTTCTAAAGTGATGTCGTAAATAATTACATTTTTTCCGCTTACATTGCAAACGCAGGCTGAACCCTACGAGATTTATCAAAATAATGTACTAAGTATTGTACACATTGAAAAAGTCTACAGAAAACTCCGCGATGGTATATGTCTACCTCTTATAGATATCCCACAATAACGTTTTTTTGTCATTTACTTTTTACGACAAATAATGGCTAATTTTCGAAGCGATTTTAACCAATACAGCATTAATCCTTATCTAATTAAATACCTTAAATACATTGTTGATTTAATATAGATCTATATGGCCCTTTACAGCATATGATTTAAATGAATATTTTCGAAGATATTACAGATTTAAAAATTGCGGGACGTAGCGCTTGCGGCGGTTCCGGCTGGCCGGGGCAGCGGGAGTGTGCCTATAAAATATATTGTCTAACTAGCGGACGCCCGCGACTTCGTCCGCGTTCCTACATCACCACAATTTAGGTTGGCAGAACCCCTTCAGCATCAGGATTGAGGAGTTGGGTCCTGGAATTTAACGATGTAGTCTTTATTTGGTCCCTACAATAACTATTCATAATCAACAGTTTCTAAATCCCCACAGTTTAGGGGAGCAGTACCCCTGCAGCATCAGGATTGAAGAGTTGGAACCCGAACTTTTTATGGGACCATCTCGCAAAGTTTTTATGTCGATTAAAAAAAGATTCACGCAAATCGGTTAAGAAATCACGGAGACATTGATATGCAGAGGTAGAAAAACACAACTCCTTCTCCTCCTTTTTCGAAAGTCGGTTAAAAAAGTATACGTTGCCCGATAATATCAGCTATCTACCAGTGAAAGCCCCGTCAAAATCGGTCCAGCCGTTCCCGAGATTAGCGGTAACAAACAGACAGACAGACAAACAGACGGACAGACAGACAAAAATTTTAAAAATTGTTTTCTTGGTATAAGTATCGTATTTACTTTCGTATGCAGTTAGTAAAAAGCTGTTCTTTTGATAGTACAAACAGACACTTCAATTTTATTTTACAAGAAAGCTGTGAACGTTATATATAAAGACAATCTGTAATATATTAATTGTTGTATAAATAGAATAAATACGTAAAAATGTAAAAAGTAAATAAGTTAGAATGTAGTGTATGAATTTAGATATTAAAAAATAGCAGGAAATCTTCATGGTTTAGGGAAAGAAGAATTGTCTTACTCTAAAAACGCGTGCGGGCCACGGGCAGTAATGAATAAATCAAATTGTTTTGATCGATTTTAATCATTTTATCAGTGAATGACATAGGCTATATATTTTATACCCGTGCGAAGCCGGAGCGGGCCGCTAGTATAAAATAAAATAAATTAAGAGATGTCCTGCTCGGACAAGTGTTGCTACCCGACTGACGACAATCTGTCAGGTCTGGAAACAGCCAAGTGTGACCAAAGCTTAGGTCAGCACCTTCATATACTGTTTAAGGGTATAACAGTACGCGTAACTACTTCCTTCCCGGTTCTAGGTTCTAGCGGAAAAACAAGGAAATCTGTTAAAGGTGTAACAATGTTATACTGAAAATAAAATTGATATTCAAAAAGTTTATAATGTTACCAAATTTTATTAGAAACTAGTTGATGCCCGCGGCTTCGTTCACGTGGATTTAATTTTTAAAAATCCCGCGGGATCTCTTTGATTTTCCGGAATAAAAAGTAGCCTGTGTCACTCTCCTGCTCCTAAGAGCAGGAGAGTGACACAGGCTACTTTACTATACCCATGCAAAAATCACGTCGATCCGTTGCTTTGTTGCTGCGTGATTGAAGGACAAACCAACAAACAAACACACTTTCGCATTTATTACATTAAAAGTAAGGATAAGGATATAAGCAAGGATTAGTAAGGAAGTACCTAAGGATAATATTAGTAAGGATTTTGTTTGGACTTTGTTGGCGTCTTGGATGTGTTGATTTACGCTCTATAGATGTTAAGTTAGTCTAGGAGTTATCCGCAAGATCTAGCCGAGATCAACGGCCCGGCCGGGGATATGTGCGCGAGTGCACGCAACGCGCGCAACGGATGTGCAAATCATGTTTCGACACCGCGCTCTACTTATTTTGCTCTTGGGCGTACCTACTGTTTCTAACGCTGAGAAATTCCTCAGTGCACTACCGGTGTTCGCTGCATTATTTACCGCACGAGCTGGTTTTTTATGAAACTTTAATAGCCCCAATAGTCGACCGATAAATGTGTCGATCAAAAACTGAAAGTTTGCAGGTAGACCTCCCTGGCGCAGTGGTGAGCGCTGTGGTCTGAGGTCTCGGGTTCAATTCCCGGCGGGGGCAATTTGGAAATTTACAATTTCTACATTGTCTCTGGTCTGACCTGGTCAGTCACACATAACTGCCAGATCCTATACAATAGAATAGATTTTTTATTCGATTTCAAGATAGTTCTTGACTGTTACCATCAGGTGAGATCTCACCTGATGGTAAGTGACGATGCAGTCTAAGATGGTAAGATAACTGGTAGGTTTGATTCCCGGCGGGGCCAATTTGGTAATTTCTGAATTGTCACTGGTCTGGTTTGGTGGGAAGCTTTGGCCGTGGCTCGTTACCACTTACCACCCTAATGTCAAAGACATGCCGCCAAGCGATTTACCGTTCCGGCACGATGGCGTGTAGAAAAGTTTAGGGGTATGGGTTGAATGTACACTGCCATACCACTTGCAAGCTAGTCCGCTACCATCTTAGACCGCATCGTCACTTACCAGTAGGTGAAATTGCAGCCAAGGACTATCTTGTCATCGAAAAAAAAGACCATCCGCCCCACCCTAGGACTTTTCAGCTTCATAATATCGTATTCAACTAATGATTTGTTTTCAATAATCCAACAATCTGGACAGTATCAAAAAACAGTTTTACGCAAGTGCCAAATTCGCAACGTCTATGAAAAAGGTTACCTAAAGGTCGCAGTTTCGAATACAACGTAATCAAATTCTTTGCAGAAAGGCAAAGCTCCGTATTAATAATAATAGTAGTATATAATACGATATTTACTGTATGTCACAATATTATTGTATCGTTTTATGAACGAGTAAGCAAGCAGTTGAAACTGTGATAGTCTAGTGGTTAGGAAAGCAATCTCCTGTTCAGGGGGTCGCAGCTTCGAGCCCGGGCACGCGCCTCCAAGTCGTTTTTGAGTTTTAGCCAGACTGACCAACAGTAATTGATTTTTTACAAAACTTTGACAGTACATATAAGATGTTGGGCGTAATTTTGAAACGTAGTCGTGCGTATCCGGTATTACAAGTATAACATATCCATTCGAGTTAATTGTAGTGCCAGTCCGATATAACGATTGCGTATTACTACCAGTAATGCATTGTGAAGTAGATCGTGTCATTACGGCCTTGCTGCCCAGATCCAGTTTCTTTCTATTCTATTTTACATTGACCTAGGAAAGACCTAGGTGACAACACACGTCTAAAGGCTCGCGTATACTTTCTACAGCTTCAACTGAAAGTTACCACTAGTTAGCTAGTTACCACCCAGCCAAGCTATTTAGGGTTCCGGTACGATAGCGTTCAAAAAGCGATTAGGTTTATGGGTTTTGGTAATAAACATTGCGTTACTCTTTTTTAAGTTAGTCCACTAGATAGCAGGCTCCATCATCAGTAAATATAAGTGAATGCGTAGTGAAGGAATATTTTGTCACCGAATAAACAAGGATAAAAGTTAGAGAAGGTACAGAAATTTTGATGTGACATACGTTATATTAATTTTCTTCGTATAAAATGTAGCCTATGTCAGCCGGAACTTAATAATAAATCGATAAACACCTCATTCATCAAAATCAGATCAGTAATTTAGGCGCTATAGTAAAACATGCGTAAAGAGAAACATATATAAATACATAGATACTTAGACTGCTAAAATCATAACCCTTCCTTTTGGTTTTGCAGTCGAGTAAAGAAAGCATTACCTTTACAGTCAGCGACTGCCTTTTCTAAAATCGGTTATTATCTGTATAACAGCAGTCCTTAAAAGTTAAAGTTCAACAGGGGTTGCACCTACGGGTTTCACAGTAACTATTTGTGATTTCTCCCAAGTTCAAGAAGAACTACTTAATTATAAAGTGTACTTTCTCTCCCTGCCATGACCCGTTATTATACCGGTTAGTAATAATCACTAACATCTGTATTACGATGTCAATCGTAAAGCCAATGGAAATTTCTAAGCCTGCTATGGGATGTCTTGACAGATCTCAGTAGGTTACAGAAGTCAAAATGGAAACCGTACATATAAAACTTGGTAGTCTACCAAACATGGATTAGAATAGATATATCTGCATATGTATCAGTAACTCAATGGTTTGATTTGAAAAGCACATATGTACCTATCATATTACGCTAATATTATAAAGGAGAAAGTTACGTTAAGTTGGGTTTATGCCTGGACGGGGAACGACAGATGCCATATTTGCCCTTCGGCAGCTGTGCGAGAAATATAGGGGTGCACACAGAAATCTGCATATGGCATTTATTGACCTAGAGAAAGCTTACGATAGAGTTCCCCGAGAGGTGCTGTGGTGGGCGTGAAAGTGAAGAGAGTGCCAGAGAAGTATGTAAGACTTATAAAAGAGATGTATAGGGAAGCGAGTACAAACGTCCGGTCAGAAGCTGGCGTTACAGACAAGTTCAATGTGGAAGTGGGCTTGCATCAGGGATCGGCTTTAAGCCCCTATTTGTTTCTCCTGGTAATGGATGCGCTAACATCAGACATACAAGCACCCTGGTGCATGCTGTTTGCTGATGACATTGTACTTGTCGGAGAAGATGCGTCGGAGGTCCAGAGCAGACTGGAAAAATGGCAAGAGAAATTGGAGAGTGTTGGCCTGAGAATCAGTCGAACTAAAACAGAACATCTGTTCTGTGACTTCGGTGGCCCCTCTAATTTTTCAAAAATTGCCTTAGATGGTGTACCCCTACCAGTCTGTTCCGATTTTAAGTACCTCGGTTCGCTCTTTCAAAGCGACGGTAATATTGGCCGAGACGTAAGTAACAGAATGAATGCAGGATGGATGAAATGGCGACAGGTCTCAGGAGTGCTTTGCGACCCACGAATGCCCCTTAAACTAAAGGGGAAAATTTATAAGACGGTTGTTAGACCTGTCACATTGTATGGTTCAGAATGTTGGGCGGTAAAAGGGACGGATGTTAGAAGAGTACATGTTACCGAAATGCGTATGTTGAGTGTGTGGTGTGACAAGAATGGATAAGATAAAGAATGAGTATATAAGAGGAAGTTTGAAAGTAGCGCCAGTAATCGAAAAGATGAGGAGTAATAGGCTCGCGTGGTATGGGCATGTAATGAGGAGGGAAGAAAACCATATTAGTAGAAGAATGTTAAATATGCATGTAGAAGGGCAAAAGAGTAGAGGAAGACCAAAAAAGAGATGGATGGACTGTGTGAAAGAGGATATACGTGTAAGAGGAGTAGATACTGAGTTGACGAATGATAGAAATGAGTGGAAGAAAAAGACATGTTGTGCCGACCCCACATAGCGTGGGAAAAGGACAAGGACATGATGATTATAAAGGAGAAAGTTACATATTGCTGAAATTTCATTTCATCCTAAAGGAAGACTTTGAAGTAGATACGCTACCGAGTGATACATTAGTTAAACTGCTTTGTATGAAATTTTTTTATATTTTCTCTTTAGCTACCACAGGTGATGTAGAAGGATTATTTAGAGGATTATTATATTATAGCCTTTTATTTACTGAAAATGATATTTACAAAACTATAGCTAGGTAATCCTATCCTTATCCTATTTTTCACTTCTTTTTTTATAAATTATATTATAACATTTTCCTTATTCTATAAGTACTAACGATAAGTTTTTTTTTTTCAGTACGCCCTTTGGACGAAGGCCTCCTTCCAGTCTTTTCTGAGAGGATTATTAGAGAATAATAATTGCTTTATTGTTTCCTTAAACTAAACAGTAACTGTTTCGACAATACTAACATAGTTTAAGAAACATTCTTTACTAACCTAATTGTAATCTTTTTTTTTTAATGAGCTTAAGATTTCAAAAGATTTATTTATTTTAATTTTAGTTTAAGGAAACACTGTAAGGAAACAATAAAGCTATTATTATTATTAATTTAGAGGAGATGGTCTGGTCTGGTCTGGTGGGAGGCTTTGGCCGTGGCTAGTTACCACCCTACCGTCAAAGACGTGCCGCCAAGAGATTTACCGTTCCGGCATGATGGCGTGTAGAAACCGATACTCCTGGGGTTTCTTCTCCGCAAGTAGGCGTCAATCGCCCGTTTTGCGTTGAAACCGATAAGGAGTATGGGTTGAATTTACACTGCTATACTTCCAAGTTAGCTGGCTACCATCTTAGACTGCATCGTCACTTACCATCAAGTGAGATCGCAGTCAAGGGCTATCTTGTCATCGAAAAAAAAAAAAAAAGATTAGGAGATAAATATCTTGCGTCTCTATGAACTCCGTCTGTCCTGAACCCCATGTCTCCAGAAACACTCAGCGTATTATACAACGTCGCCCGTCGACGCAACGTCATAGGGGCGCATCTTGTCTTGCGACCTTTTCCACATTACACAGTCAACTCAATCATATCGCCTAGAGTCGTATATCGCTATTTATCAGCAGTCATACGGCATACCTATGAGTCGGTATTTTCGTACAGACTTGATTTCGTAGAACCGGTCCCGCACCTGTGGTTCCGGCTAAACTCTCACTTTCCTCGTTCGCGATGACCAAAGTATTATGTGTGTAGAATACAACGATTACATAGACTCCTAGCTCGAGGTGTCTCGACTGTACCTTTTTTACGGGAGGGTATAAATAGTATAGGAATGGCATTCCGAAACAATGGTATTTTCACTTGACGCTTCGAAAGCATTTTGTAAAAGTTTATTTGAATAAATAATTATTAAAAAATTAATTTATTTGGCAACCTCCCTGGCGCAGTGGTCAGCGCTGTGGTCTGAGGTCTCGGGTTCGATTCCCGGCGGGGGCAATTTGGAAATTTACAATTTCTACATTGTCTCTGGTCTGATCTGATCAGTCACATATAACTGCCAGATCCTATACAATAGAATAGATTTTTTTTATTCGATGACAAGATAGTTCTTGCCTGCGATCTCACCTGATAGTAAGTGACGATACAGTCTAAGATGGTAGCGGGCTAACTTGGAAGGGGTATAGCAGTGTAGATTCAACCCATACCCCTAATCGGTTTCTACACGCCATCGTGCCGGAACGCTAAATCGCTTGGCGGCATGTCTCACCAGACGAATATCCTTAGTCCCTACTAATATTATAAGTGCCAAAATGTGTTTGTTTGTTGGTTTGTCCTTCAATAACGCTGCAATAGAGCTACGGACCTGGAGAGCGACATAGGCTACTTTTTATCCCGGAAAATCAAAGAATTTCCGCGGAAGTCGCGGGCATCAGCTAGTGTATAATAAATAGTCATTTAAGACTTTTAATTTAGTTACACCCAACTCCACGTAGGTATAACCTTGAGTACCAGTAGCAAGGAATTCAATAAGTAGTCATATCTATGCGAAACAGGTCCAAATTCGTCCGGCCCAAGGTCGCGGGTGGCACGTAACGCTCGAGCCGGTCAGGGTGGCTCGCTATGTGACAGAATATACAATGTGTGCTACGAGATCTCCGTCTATGATTAGCATCACGACATATGACGTAGGTACGTTCCTTTATATCTAAAAAATCCTGGTTTTTTCCCAAAAAATCTAAAGTTTTCTAAATTTTCGAAATCTTGGTTTTTGATTTTATCGTAACGACTGAAAAAAAATGAAAATGAAAATGAAAAATATTTATTTAACAAAAATTACATCCGCATAATATTAACTATGGATCCCACACTAGAAGGCCTTCTGTGTTATGTACAGTGATAGGCGTAGGTAGTACAATTTGGGATGAATGACCTCAAACAATATCATAGTATGGATACGACTCAGTGCCGTAAATAGGGCGGTGCCACCGGTGCCCAGGCACAGGGCGTAGACTCTGGGGGGCGCAAGAATGGCCAGACCAGGCAGGACTATTATTTTTTCGGTTTGCTCCTGATAAGTTCCCGCTGCGCCCCTAGTGCTCGTTTGCCCACATCAGTTCTAGTTCTTTAAAAAAATAGATTCTTCTTCCAAAATATTAGATGATTTGTATACCAACAGTCAACACCCAAGGTCCTTGTGCTTTATTTTATCACCCTGAATGAAATAAAGTAGGCCTATACATAGCATTGCTCTAGCTAGGGTACCTATAATATCTAAAAAAAAAACAAGGGCGCTGTTATAGAAGCTCGCACAGGGCGCAGTTATAAAAACTCGCACAAGGCGCAGAAAATGCTATTTACGGCACTGATACGACTGCGGGATTACGGGATTGAAATGATAAAATATGTATAATATAAATATAATATGACAAAGTTGCAATTTTTTCACTAGTCAAACAATATTGTTACAGCAAATTATCTACCAATTTCCTATTTATACAATATTTCCTACTAATATTTTGCCTACACGCGAAAGTTTGTGGAAAATGAGGATGGATGGGTAGTCGGATATTTGTTTCTCTTTCACGCAAAAACTACATACTGGACAGATTTTGATAAAACTTCATAATGGAATAGCTCATATATCAGAAAAGCACATAGACTACATATTTTATCCCGGAAAATTAAAAAAATACAGAAGTCGCGGCCATCAGCTAGTCAGCTAGTATAAGAACAAGTCATTTTAGAGTTTGAATATCTATCAGATGGATGCGTTTCAGGAATAATAATAAAATAGAACCTAGTTAGGTTGTTCCAAACAGCAAAAGATAGGAAATGCTAGAAAACTTTTCCCGCGTCTTTTTTGGGCTTGATTCCCTCAATCCAAACATACAATTGGCTATACATAGAAATAGATATACCTACACTAGCTGATTCCCGCGACTTCGTCCGCGTGGAAAAAGTTTAGAGTGACTTGCTACTATCCGCGGATAGAAATCAACTGTGAAGTCAACAGTGTTCGCATAGATGGCGCTGTATTACTTTAGATCGCATTATAAGTTCAGTCCTTAAAAAACATATATCGCAACTGCAAGACATGATTAGACAATGACGAGACGAAATGCTTCACAAAATAACATAGGTACTACGTTTTAGTACGTTACCATGTTAAAAAATATTTTTGGAAGAGTTGCTCTTTCTGGCAACTTCATACATCTATATTCTATATATGTATATGTATATAAAATTCAAAGTCCTGACTGACTGGCTGAGATATCAACGCACAGCCTAAACTACTGAAGTTAGAAACTTGAAATTTTTACAGTTGGTTCCTTTTATGACGTAGGCGCACACTAAGAAAGGATTTTTTGAAATTCCACCCCCAAGAGGGTTAAATAAGGGTTTAAGTTTTGGATGCTCTCTTTAAAGTTTCTGTGGTGGTGTCGTGTGGTGCGGGTTGTTACGTTCCCTCAAATATGGTTGAGCGAAGCAATGGCTGGATCATGCGTCATGCTCGTGAACGGGTGCCACCAACGGGAATGGGTCTGCTTTTGCCTGCCTGTGTTAACATGTATTGAATTGTATTTATTTGTATTTGTATTGTATTTATTTTTACTTGTATTATACTCAGGAAAATTCATCGTGGAAGCACTGAATACATAGCATAGTTTCAATAACAATTGTAAAATTTTTATTTTTTGAAAAGAGCAACCGCCGAGTTTCTTGCTGGCTCTTCTCGGCAGGAAAGGCATTCCGAACCAGTGGTAGATTCATTGACGATTCAAAAGTGCTTGTAAAAGTTTATTTGAATAAAAAATATTTCTATTGTATTCTATTCGATGAAAGTCCGTCATTTTTTCAAGTTATACCCATGAAACTTGGTATTTGGGCCTTCAATTAAAAATGAAGAAATACGCATTACAGTTTTTGAAAATTCCACCCCCAAAAGGAATAAATAGGGGATGAATGTTTGTAGGAAAGTCCGTCATTTTACAAGTTATATTATCAATGAAAATCTGTATTTTACCTTTCGATTTAAAATAAAGAAGGACGTGTCATAGTTTTTGAAAATTCCACCCCAAAACCTAATTCCAAGCGGACGAAGTCGCGGGCGCCCTCTAGTCTACCATAAGATAAGACTAAGAGTAACAAACAACAATCAACAGACGCACTTACACACTTTCGCCTTTAAAATATTAGTGTGATGTACAGAATTCATCCCGTTACAGTTTTATTAGTGTTGGGTAGGAAAACATGACTTGAAAAAGAGTTTGTAAGAGTAGCCTCTTTTTTTTGTACTGAGCCAGTACATTGTCCCACTTCAAATGAGGCGAGGCGTACTGAAGCTTGGCATTACATTACATTTGATTTAATGAGTACAAATGGAATTTGATGTCACTACAGTCGGATTGGAGACATTGATACTGAATCGCCTCAGCCTCAAAAATATAAGTAACGCGACTACCGCGACAAAAAATGTGAAGTAAAAAGTACATTTTGAAATGTTGAGCCGCTCTTACATTTTGATTTTTGACGTCATGTACGGGACAAAAATGTACCGCCTCTTGTATGTCCTACTCAACACTGAGTTTTATTATCTAATATATAAAAATGAATCGCTTAATGTGTTGGTAAGCGCATCACGCGTGAACGGCTGGACCGATTTCGCTAATTCTTTTTTTATTGTGTTTGTTATTGTTAGGAGAAGGTTCTTATGAAAGAAAAAATTAAGAAAATTGCGCGGAAAATTAGAAAATTTAAGAAATATTAACCACCATATTAAATTATTTCTAATGTAACCGCTTTTACAATTCAAACTTTTTTGATGTAACCTTATGGCGTTTGACATAACATTGACAGAATGCGTGCTGCCAATTTCGTCAAAGAGGATGTAAAAAAACTTAAGACAGGACAACGTCTGTCGGGTCCGCTAGTAATTAATATCATCATCATCATCATCATCAACTTATGGACGTCCACTGCTGGACATAAGTCTCTTGCATGGACCTCCACAGACCTCGGTCTTGCGCCGCCTGAATCCAGCGACTCCCTGCGACTCGTTTGATGTCGTCGGTCCACCTAGTGGGGGGTCTGCCAACACTGCGCTTCCCGGTGCGGGGTCGCCACTCCAGCACCTTGGGACCCCAACGACCATCAGCTCTTCGAACTATGTGCCCCGCCCATTTCCACTTCAGTTTCGCGACTCGCTGAGCTATGTCGGTGACTTTGGTTCTCCTACGGATCTCCTCATTTCTGATTTGATCTCGCAGGGATACTCCGAGCATAGCTCTCTCCATCGCCCGCTGAGTGATCCTGAGCCTTCTTATGAGGCCCATAGTTAGCGACCATGTTTCGGATCCATAGGTCATCACTGGCAACACGCACTGTTCGAAGACTTTAGTCTTCAGGCACTGAGGAATTTTTTTTGAGTAATTAATATAGATAGATAGATATGTTATGATAGCTAATTGTTTCAGAAATCGTTTACATACCAAAACAGACGTGAGATCACACGTCATTCATACAAACAATAGTTAGCAAGTTAACACAAATCGTTACAACATATCATTTCACAACTAATTTCGCACGCACTTTTGATTCAAGTAATCATCTCGCAGCCAAATTAGATCCTTTTTTCATAGACATAAAGTATAAATTTGTATGAAATTACTATTCGTGTTTATGGATAATGAAGAGTTGAAGAACTAGTTTGTAAGAAAAATCTCGCAATCAAAACTGTTTCAATAACCGGAACAGTTTTTTTAAAATGTTTATTGTTTATGTTTGATACGATAATGTTTACGTTTATGTTTTGACCATAAACGCACTATTCCATAATACCGTTAATCATATCGTTGGCCTAATTATCAAACTTCGTATCTCCATTTGGTCAAACTTTACAGGAGAAAGAAAAACTTTTTTATTATATAACTAACAATAAAAACATAGACAAAGAGCTTTATTTACATTTGAATATTAATTGTGCTTATGTTTGTTGTAATTATGATTTATTATCTGTTATCATGATTCAATAAATGGACGTATTAGGTCAAAATGGCGTCGGCTTATGCCGTGGTATTTTTATTTTTTGTAAATAGCAAAAAAAACTAAAAACAAATGGGAGATACGAGTGATTCTATCGTGTTCGTTACCGAATTTTACACTTGATGGCGTCAAAATAAAAAAATCGGAAATTTTGGAGTTACGAAGTTTGATAATAATTAAGCCGACGATATTTAGAATATCATTGACGTCGCAACGGCTGAATCGACTTAGTTGTTTGGCACAGAGGTTATCGACTGGAATAGCACAAAGGCTACTTTTTGTCCCGAAAAATATGAGAATTACCGCGGGAATCCAAAAAACCCTCAATCCACACGACCGAAGTCGCGGGCATGAAATGAAATGAAATGAAATGAATACACTTTATTGTACACCACATAAATACAGAAACATATACCTACTTATACAACTAGTTTGAAATAAATAATTGTGGAAGTCTATACAAGAGACGTAGGTCCAGCAGTGGACGACTAGTGGCTTAAGTCTGTCATGCTCTCTTTAAAAATTTCTGTGGTGGTGTCGTGTGGTGCGGGTTGTTACGTTCCCTCAAATATGGTTGAGCGAAGCAACGGCTGGAGCTTGCGTCATGCTCGTGAACGGGTGCCACCAACGGGAATGGGTCTGCTTTGTCTGCCCGTGTTGACATGCGTTGGATTGGGTACCTACGCATGCATTTTTGAAGCTTCATTGTGGAAGCACTGTATACGCAGCATAGCTTTTTTACTTATTGTAAAAAAAAAAAATTTTTTTGAAAAGAGCAACTGCTGAATTTCTTGCCAGTTCTTCTCAGCAGAATCTGCATTCCGAAGCGATGGTAGATTTATGACGTGTCACAAGTTGTCCTACATGAAATAAATAAATTTTGAATTTGAATTTGAATTATCTGCTGATGAGGGAGATGAGAATTGTAATTTCAAGCATTCTTCATACATAGACACGCCCTACAAATAGGTGCAATATATCAACAGAATAAGTAACCTAGATTGCTAGTCTAGCAACGCCTTTCCGCGAAAATTCCTGCTAAATGGATTGGGAAACTTGAAAATAGCTTCGACGGTCCGATTTGGTTGATGCTGCAGCGCGACTTGGCGACTTGTTGTAAAGGTGGGTTCTTCTATTCTATTCATGAACTTGTTCAAGTCATTTCAAAATGGTCCTACGTTCATATTTCAAATCCATCGATGTTTGAATCAAAATGGCTTCGACACCTAGTTCAGCCTTTTTTAATGCGTACCTGAAACAAAAAATAAACAATAATTAGTTATATGAAATAAAATTTTGTAAAGCAGTTACCCCGCTTTTGACGTCGAATAGAAGAGGTCTCTGATTCTGACGCGGAATCTTGTTCTGGATCAATGATCAACTGATCAGATGCGATCAAAGTGTGCGTTGTATTCCTTCGTAGTGACACATACTTCCTCACACGTCCTCATACTTCCTCATTCTTCCTCATACTTCCTCATACTTCCTCATACTTCCTCATACTTCCTCTTACTTCCTCATACTTCCTCATACTTCCTCATACTTCCTCATACTTCCTCATACTTCCTCATACTTCCTCATACTTCCTCATACTTCCTCATACTTCCTCATACTTCCTCATACTTCCTCATACTTCCTCATACTTCCTTATACTTCCTCATACTTCATCGTACCTAATTTTTGTATTAGTGTACGCCCTCAGTAATGTTAGTACAAGTTTAATACGATTGATCGTAATCGATGACATTAGCGTTAAAGTAAAATGAACCATAGCTCCATTCAATTAGAGCTTATAATTTCGTGCATGCATTCTTAAAGTTTACGTATACGGATACGCTCCAAATTAAAATCGGTTGTACTGAATTTGTGACTTTAAATCAACAGTGGTAAGGTACATTTTACTTTGACGCTAATGTCATCGAATACGAATACAGATAGAAAATATTTTTCGCGCATCCGGTACATCATGTGTGCTCTATGGGTAGAGGCGTAGAGTTAAAGGCGCAGGTCATCAATCTATTACAAGATCTAGTCAAATAAGGAAGGAAGAAATGGTTCCGCACTAATTAATGTCTTTTTACTTCAAATACCTTTCCTTCTACGGAAACTTCACGCTTACACCAACATTCCTATAAGGATCGACTCCTTAGTTTGCGACATGAATTCCACGTGTTAATGTAAATTCAATCGTGTTTAAATCTGCGTAAAGTTTAGATTGCCTTGATCACATCCAGCAGCAGCAGCACGTAAGTTGCAAAATAGACATCTGTGATGTAAGTTGCCGAGAGTTTTCGAGATGCGTAATATTTTAACGAATACGTATAAATATTAAAATATGTTGTGTACAGTCGGATAAGCCATTTCGTCAACACAATTTGCCAATCATCATTGATCCGGATCAATACACTACTATAGGTACCCCAGGGTACCTATAGTCCGCGCGCGAGTTCCGAGGAATTTTAAGGAATGTTGACGTAAGAGCTAGAGTTGTTATTTAGTCGATATTACGTTATCTAAATATATAAAAGGCAAAGGTGACTGACTGACTGATCTATCAACGCACAGCTCAAACCACTGGACGGATCGGGCTGAAATTTGGCATACAGATAGCTATTATGACGTATGCATCCGCTAAGAAAATATTTTTAAAAATTCAACCCCTAAGGGGTTAAAATAGGGGTTAGAAAAATCGAACTTAACGTGAGCGAAGCCGTGGGAAAAAGCTAGTCGATAATAAGACATCTTTAGCATCCGCGCACGTGCATTAAATTAATCTATACATATAATAAAATTGTAGAAAAGTGGTGTCTGTACAATGGAAATATATAAAAAAAAAGTAGCAGGGGTTGTTATTATATCGATGCCGAACCCGAAATTGTAATTAATTTTTTTTTTGTCTGTTTGTCTGTTTGTCTGTGTGTTTGTGCACGCTAATATCAGAAACGGCTAATTCGATTTAGATACGGTTTTCACTAATATATTGTAGTAAGCTTCACTTAACATTTAGTGTTTATTTCATGTCAATCGGTTCATAAATAAAAAAGTTATGTCAATTTAAAGAATCACGGCGAACATTTTTAACGTACAGAGTACGTACTACACGCCTCGCGCCTGAGCGTCCGTGGCTATATAAAGCGCGCTGAGAGCCGCGCCCCGAAAAGTCACGATTCCACGCGAACGAAGTCGCGGGCACAGCTAGTTGTGAAATAATAATTCTTTCAGGATAGTACCCATGTGCATGGTGCGTTCTCGCCATTTCTTTTTCGTCGAAATCTAAACAGCTATTTGCAAACACGAAGAAAACTATTTAGTTTAGTACTATTTATACCTAGTACCAAAGAACATGTATTTTTCTGTTTATCTATGCTAGTACTAAATAACACTGCTACACACAGACCTCGATATTCTATATTAGACACTAGTACTGGGAGTGCGCGGTGTGAGGTGCGACGGTCGTCAGCCCCCGATTCCTCGGAGCTCGCGCGCGGACTATACCTATTACCCGATTTTTACCACTTTTACCAATTTCACACTTGTTTTTAATTTACAATAATTGTAAAGGGTACACGGTCCGGTCCATACACGACTCTCGTAACACAAACGTCTGTGTGTAAAACCAAAACTGTAACTATAAAATGCGAAAGTGTGTTTGTCCCTCAATCATGCAGCAACACAGCAGCCTAAGCATACGCTGAAACGCGCAGTCTGCGAATGACTTTAGACTACAGCATGTGGGAGTCTCGCAAGTTACTGCTAAAGCGAAATTTACGCTAAACTGATTAGAGACTGTGTGATAACTGTGCGTTACCTACACACTATTGTGCACCTTCTATTGTGACATGAAAATAAATAAGCATAAAACACGCCAAATTACTTACGCACTGTTAGAACATCACTGACGTTTAGTCATTTTATTTACATACATGCTGATGCCCACGACTTCATCCGCGTGGATTTATTTTTTAAAATAAATCCACGCGGGAAGCGGGAACTCTGCTTTCCCGGGATAAAGGAGCCTATGTCACTCTCCCGGTCCTCAATTCATGTTAAAAATCACGTCGATCCGTTGCTTTGTTGCTGCGTGATTGAAGGGCAAACCAACAAACAAACAAACACACTTTTGCATTTATAATATTAGTAAGAATTTGACAAGTTATTACTGAATTCCCACGACAAACTTCCGAAACATGTACTTCCATACGTGAGCGTTTTGCAAGCGGATGCGCTTTCGCGCCGGAGGTCGTGCGACGCATCTTAATACCGAAACTGGCAACGAAAGCGTAGATGACGGCAAGGCTGTTGATCCCCACTGTTGGTAGACGAGTGAGGGCTTAGTGCTTATGACTTTGGCCTTTGGGTGGTCCGGAGTTCGATCCCGAGCACAAATCTCTTTCCTTTCGGAGAACGGAGAAAGACTTTTCGGAGCTATATCCATTTTAGGAAAGAAATAAAAAGCATTTATTTGAGACACACGCATAACACAGTTAAAGACAGACGTATGTGTATGTTAGACAAAAAAAAAGTGTGGTCCCAAAATGGACTCCACTATAACACCATATGCTATCCCTGTGGTGAAAGCACAGGCATAGAGCTGGTAGTAGTAAAGGAGAACATTGTGAGGAAACGTTCATGGCTGAGAGTTCGCCATAATATTCTCAATGGTGTGTCAAGTCTGCCAAGTCGCACTGGGCTAGCGTGTTGGACAATGTCCTTATTATTATTTTTAAATAACAGTAATGTAGCTTTGTTACATTATCATAGATTTTATACTAATAGCCGTACAATCCGTTCTATAATACTTTACCAACCAAGTGCGCACACAGTATAAGGTCAGAGCATTATATGGTATAATTGTTTTTAACAAATACATTACATAAGTTCGATACCCTGAGTCGGCGCGGCCAAGCGTAACGCACCGCAGAAAATCAGCCGAGTAATCTAATTATCTTAGAGTAAACGGTGAAAATGGTTTCGGCTCAGATATCGCTATCCCCACTGACCTAGTCGTAATGCGTAACAAGTTCTCGCCTAACTTCGCTCTCAGGATAATCAATCCAATCCATCCATCCATTTCAAATCTTAACTCACCACTGGACTACTGACTGACTGGAAAAATTTGGAATGCCCTTTCAGCTTCCGTTTTAATCAAGAGTGAATGCGCATCTTCTAGGCAAGCGCGCACTGAAATCGCAGTCAAGCGCTAGTCTACTGTATATTAAAATAATAACCGGTCGAAAAATGCGAGTCGCACTCGCATACGAAAAGTTTCGTACCAAAAAAACGCCAAATAACGTTTCTAGTAGGGGAGCCCCCTTTAATATTTAATTTATTTTTAAGCTATTGCATAGCTTCTATCGCGGGCCTTGAGCGTGGAGACTGAATCCAGAAATTCCGTAACAAAAATAACCTGACACGGAACTCCTCTCACCGCTAGATGGCGTTGATAAAAAATGCTATGCAATAGCTTTACCGCGGCAATCCCCGAGTGCCACACGTCTTTTTATTTGTTGTTATAGCGCTTTGAGTATATAATTATAGCGGCAACAGAAATATATATTCTCTGAAAATTTCAGCTCTCTACCTTTTACGGATCATGAAATACAGCCCGCTGACAGACAGACGGACGAACGGACAGCGCAGGCTTAGTAATAGGGTCCAATTGTTTACTATTCAGGTACGGAATCCTAAAAACTGGACCTCTTGAAATGACATACGTGGACATTGGACATTAATTCATTGTCTAGGCAGTGCATTTTAAAGCTGAGTAACAGTAAAACCATAAATAATGTTATTAATTAAACATGCAACATTCGTACCCACCTCACAGCGCATCCCATTCCGCAATCTGTCGACCAGTTCTTTGAATGTCAAAGTTAGCATTTACAATTCCTTCTACAGCCTTGCCAAAGGCCACGTTCTATTAACATAATGGAAAATTACTTAAAACAAAACCTTATTGAGTTATGAATAATGCTGATTAATCAATACAATCAATACACGGTATGTATACCTACTCTAAATATAACTTTGTTGGTAATCCGTTAAATATTGCATAGGTCTCAGTGTTGTTAGATGATTAACAAATATACTATTGTTAGTTAAGGAGTCAAACAAGTATCTTTACTCTCCCTGCTCTCAACCCTACACTAATACCTTGCTAATACCTATGTTAAAAGTATGGTAACATAAAATGGTACGAACATATTATATCATATACTAGCTTTTGCCCGCGACTTCGTCCGCGTCACTTAGATTACTGTTTTTCCGGGTAAAAGGTCACTTTCTTTGCCATAAAAACTCGTTCTGTACAAAATGTATGAAAAAATGAAATGTTTCATAATTTTTTCTTTCGTCAATTTTCCAATGTTTTTCCAACGTTGTTTTTTTTGTTATAAGTGTTCGAACAAACCCGACCCCCTTTGTTAAACGACTTCCAAACTGACTTATAGAACAGACTATATCAGAGACAGTGAGCGGGAATTTAATAAAAATTACTAATTGGTATCATTTCACTTATTTGATTTAATATTTCTAGTAATATAGTTAAATACTTTTCGATAGTTGGCTCGTTACATAAATGAGTAATGTAACTTAATTTTGTAAAGTTATGACTAAGATAAAATATTTTGCTTATTTGTCACCATTGCATCGTGAATCTAATAATAACTTAAAATTGTTTTTCACTAAAAATATATCTGAGGCAATTAATGTAGTCGCGTGGTAGTCGCGATCAAAAACCTAGTATAGATTATTATCAGTATTTAAAATAATATATATTAGACTAGTTGATGCTCGCGACGTCGTTTGCGTGCATTAAGGTTTTTTTAATTCTCGCGGGCACTCTTTTATTTTCGGGAAAAAGCCTGTGTGTTATTCCAGACTATGATCTATCTCTGTGCCAAATTACAGCCAAATCGGTTTAGTCGTTGTGGCGTGATTGAGCAACCAACATCCATTCATCCATCCATACATCCAAACTTTCGCATTTATAATATTAGGTAATTGGATAAGATTGTATTTAAACCTATGGGTATTAAGTTTAGGGACATGACGGTATAATAGGTCGTCATGGCGTTTGCCGTCACGGCATACTAGTCGATCTTACCCCCAAGGTGCGCCAATACATGTTTCATATCAAAAACCCTCAATGACTCAGAGTAGGTGACGAATATAGTCTAGGTACGGAATGCTTGGGCGCAACCGGCTATACCTAAGGCGTTTGGCACACGACACCGCGCAACGCCGCGGAGGGCGGTGAAGCAGATCGTTGGGCTTATATGTAATTTGTCGATACCTCACACGTGCACCGCCTGACTGTACGGAGGAAACCACAGGAAACCTGTGTTTGTGATCTTATAGAAACCACATATCGTTGCGGATCACTGTCTTACACAGCTGTGTACTTATTAACTTTTTGTTATTTAAAATGGATTTTGATGTAGAAAGATTTATTTCTGAGCTTGAGAGTTTCTTGTACAGTAACCAAATTGCTGCTACCACTTCAACGTCCATTATTTTCAACATCCTTGACAGTACTTATCAGAATTAGATTAGGTTATAAGATTAGGTTATTTATTTTTAATAAAACATGGGATATATGATAGTTTTAAGGTATATACACTAGCGAATTGGGATTTTTGTCCTGTAAGGCTAATGAAAGAGTTAGTTAATAAATAAATAAATAAATAAAATGCATCCGGACGGGTTTACCTCCGCTCCGCGCGGTGCACCGCTGCAAAATCCGCTTCACGCCTCCGCGGCGTTGCGCGGTCCGTGTGCCAATCGCCTAAGCTATTGGCAAGGGTGAGAGGACAAAGCACGACTTTGACATTATCTGCGATGACATCCAACCCACTCACGGACTATCCTTGTGATTGTGGATCCCTATCTGAATTTTAAACGGGTTTTGCGGACCAATTTTTTATCTACGAATATGCAATGACAACATACAAAAATCTATAAATGACTCATGACGCAATTCGCAGAATCAAACACCGAAACTGCATCTACGGTGTCTTCTATGTAGGATGTAAGGGACATTCTGGTGTTTCTTCTTTTCTGGAGAACCGACGGTTTAAAGCGCGGGCAACGGGTTCGCCATACAGATTTTTTCTGTTTCTTTCAGTATTATCAAGGAAATCCGCAAAGTGACGCCTACTTCTATCCAATATTTCAATCGTAGAACTGTGGGGATTTTTTCCCAGCATGTACTACAACTGCGTCTAAATCCTTTTAACAGCTGTACCTACTTCTGGGAAAAAAGTCCCACTAGTTCAACGGTTGAGCTAATCAGTTGTACTCGTACTAGTGGAAATGAGCACCTTTATGATCTTATGAATAGTAATACCCACTAAAATACACACACACAACACTTAAATATGATAAGTATAGAGCGATTTAAAGCTACAAATGTAAATTGCTCCTAAATACACTATTCTAACCAATGATTTTTGGTCATTTCTAAAATGATGTGTTATTTGGTTGACCCAGTTATTTGTTTCCTTATGTGGCAATTTCACCAGCTCTAAGTGACGTTTAAAAGCCGACGAATTTTGATGTTTTTAACCGACTTACGGTAAAGCCTAAAGAAAGAGTTAGGTATTATTTAAGAAGTCTATGTGTGTATGTATGTATGTGACTATTTATGAATTTTCCCCCGTAGAGCCAGAACTACATAGCCGATTTTGATGAATGAGATGCCAATTGATTCGTTATTACATGGTCCAGGTGGTATAGGGTACATCTTCTATAATTATATAGTACAAAAAGTCTTGTCCTGACTGAATAATCTATACACGTAAAGCCTAATCTACTGGAGTTAGAAGCTTATGAGTTTGATAGTAGGTTTATTGTAAAACATAGGCATCAGTAAAAAAGGATCTTTAGAGTTTAGAAATTCCACCCCCATGGGGATTAAATACTGGGTGAAATTTTATATAAAAATCCGTCATTTTTCAAGTTATAAATATTCATGAATGTATTTGGGCTTTCAATTAAAAATGAAGAAATAAGTGTGTCACAGTTTTTGAATTCCACCCTAAAACGTATTTTTTTTTCTTGTCAATATAAAACTTGTGAGAACGCCTTTAATCTTCGGCTGAACTTTGCTCAGTGATGGTGAAATTAAGGCAACTAATAGTTATGGGAACCAGAAACTCAATTTATAACATAGCATATTACGGGTAGTAGACAGATATCTATAAAATATGTCGTGCATTTTGCGGCATCTAAAATATCTGCAGTGAAAGGAAATCAGCGGCGCAGCGCACAATATCGTGAGAATACAGAATTCTGCGCCTGATCAATATGGGTTAGGTTTTGAGCTGCCAAATGTTAAGGTTATCTTATCGGAAACAAAAAGATCATGTTCACATAATATCAAACAAGTGTAAATATAACAAAATAAAAACTTAAATAAATAACTTAAATAAATTAAAACTACCACTACTTATATTTACAAAAAATACACGCCGTCCAAGTGGCCGTTTATGGGCATGGTGCCCAAAACACTGGCGCTATTTCCTCGTTGTATAGCGAGGCTTAGGCGTTGGGCTAAATAAGCGCCAGCTCTTTGGTCACCTGAGGCGTGGATCAGTCTTTCGGACACGACATTCATAAAATTCTTCGTGTCCGATGACCATGGGCCCAGAGTCTCAAAAGCAAGCGCCGCAAAAACGTAGTCCTTAGAAATGGCTGAGTATTTGCGGCGCTTGAGTAATTGAGCAGATTCGGCAGCTGCACCCGCTTTTTGGCACGAGCCCTGTAGATGGGACGCTGCCAACGTATCAACGCATCCCACACCAGTGCTCGACCCATCGTCCACGGTACTATAGTCATCCCGTCCGGCCTCTTGCCGTCATCCCTGAACAAACTGGAGGGTTCCAACAAGTGTAAATTGAAAATTTAAAACACCGCCGACATGTGAATCTATGGCGATATATCTGACATCCTGTTACCCAGTTTTCTCCATCATCAGATCCTCCTCTTCGATCCTCGATCATCGCCTGTCTAACAATTACTCATTGAGACCTTGAAATGAGCCTAAACACACTGTATCTGCTGGACATAGGTAGCGCAAGACCGACGACGTGGTAGACCATGCAAGCGACCTTTGTTCAGCAGAAGATGTCTATCGGTAGATAAAGAGGAAGAAGAAGAACGATCACAATCCAAACCGGTGGTAGAGTCATGACGTGTCATAAGAGCTACAGGTTGGCCTACATGAAATCAATAATTTTGAATCTGAATTTGAATCATCTCTGATGGGCCGACACTCTCTCGCTATTGGTTAAGATGTATTTTTACAGCTAGACCGCCAGACATTCAGCCAATTTTTTGATTGACGCAGCTTTTCTTTCACACGAACCTTGATAAATGACGTGAAAATTTCAGTGGAAATACAGCCTTTTAGTTTATACACAGGCACAAATCAATGCAGTTGCATGTTTACAGTTTTCAAATCGATTTAGTTACATTACATTGTAACAAATTTACATAAACTAAAACACTCATAAACACTTTTACCGTCGTCGTCCAAACGGAATACAGATCGCGGAAAAATAAATAATCTTTATAACAGGCACATCACTATCGCATATCCGAGAAAGTACAACGTGTTCGGCGTACGATATCGATTCTTTCACTCGGACACGAGAATTTTTGCAACACTATTATACTGAGCGATTTCTAGTCTATCGAATTCCATGAATGTATTGATTACTTTCGATCTTTTTTATCATGTACCACACAAAAAACTCATTGTCATCATCAAACAAAACAATCTAGTGATTATCAGGTTCGACTACGAATGATTAGGGTTCAATTCCCGGATCGGGTTAAAAATGTATTATGTATGTTAATTGCAAATTGGGTTATCTATCCCGAAATTCTGAGCACTAGCCCAGAAAAAGTTGGCGGTGTGCGCAAACACATGTGCACTCTCTGTTCCCTCACTCTCATAGTCAGATGGGCGGAAATTCCGACACCAGAGAGAAATCAGGCGCAGGACCGACGGCTTTACGTGCTCTCCGAAGTACGGAGGTGACTCACCGTCAACTTCCTAACTCCGGGCAATTGTACTGAGAATTTCTTAACAGAAAACCCCAATACATTTTTGGCCTGATCCGGAAACTCAACTCGGGACCTCGTCGTTCGCAGTTGAACTTGCTAACCACTAGACCAATGATGCACAAATAAGCTGTTATTCTATACCATGTCTGTAAATGTTTTTATTATATATCTGATTTTGAATAAACCTCCAAATATCGATTACCTAACAAAGAATATCCGTATCATCGTAAATTGGCACCGTAACCAGCTTACGCAACGGAATTTCTCTCAAAAGTCGCCAAGCCTCATTTCGGATGATAATGTGTTGGCCGCAATCATACACCGCGGCTTGTGACTTACGTGTTTGTTAATTGACGGGCCGCTGTGTTTATTTTACGTAAATTTGAACGAGTTTCATTAATGTGCAACTTAACCATTGCTGTGGATTTGAACCAGTGTAAACTATGCTTCAGTTAAGGGTCCCTTACACGCCGCAACTACAAGGCCTAGTTAAGCTATTGCATAGCTTCTATCGCGGGCCAGGGTAGAGACCGAATCCAGAAATTCCGTAACGAAAATAACCTGACACGGGACTCCTCTACGGTGAGCCGCTAGATGGCGTTGATAAAAAATGCTATGCAATAGCTTTACCGCGGCAGTCCCCGAGTGCCACACGTCTTTTTTTTTATTGCATGTACCGCAACACCTAAGGAGTAATCTTTGGTCAGTGCGACCTACTCGTCATGACTTACGGTGCTGAAATGTGAACGTGGAGTTTAATTTACAAAAGTCAAATCGCTATTCTCGGAATTTCCTTGAGGGATGAAGTCTTTTTATTGGTGCGGGTTGTTACGTTCCCTCAAATATGGTGAGCGAAGCAACGGCTGGATCATGCGTCATGCTCGTGAACTGGTGCTACCAACGGGAATGGGTCTACTTTCTGTCTGCCCGTCTTAACATGTTTGCAACCGCCGAGTTTATTGCTGGCTCTTCTCGGCAGGAAGGGCATTCCGAACCAGTGATAGATTCATCGACAATTCAAAAGCACTTGTAAAAGTTTATCTGAATAAAAAATATTTCTATTCTATTCTATGCTATTCTATTAAAGTGATGGCGATACTAATGTATTTTGTGGTGATGGTGTCATACATTACTATGACTAAGGACCGATGGCCGATATGACATGTCCCTGTGCCCATAGATTAATAAAATTATATTGCCGTAATCTTTCGGTCCTGTGCCTGATCTCTCTCGGGATCATTAAGTTGCTGTCTAATCGGCCTATGTGGATGTTGGAACACATTTCCTCATTCACATAGTACCATGGGTACACTTGTTTATTTTAACATTATGATACCTTTTGCGTAGTTGGCATGTCTCCGCTGTGGCCAAAGTTTGGTCGGAAGGATATAATTATTGAGAATCTCATAATCTGAGATACCATTTTGACGACCTCCCTGGCGCAGTGGTGAGCGCTTTGGTCTTATAACTGGGAGGTCTCGGGTTCGATTCCCGGCGGGGGCAATTTAGTAATTTATTATTTCTAAATTGTCTCTGGTCTGGTCTGGTGGGAGGCTTTGGCCGTGACTAGCTACCACCCTACCGTCAAAGACTTGCCGCCAAGCGATTTAGCGTTCCGGCACGATGGCGTGTAGAAACCGATTAGGGGTATGGGTTGAATTTACACTGCTATACCCCTTCCAAGTTAGCCCGCTATCATCTTAGACTGCATCGTCTCTTACCATCAGGTGAGATCGCAGTCAAGGGCTATCTTGTCATAGAATAAAAAAAACCAACATAAGTTAAAGATTTTTGTTTAACGTTATACCAAAAATACTGCCATTTTAAAAAGTAGGCTAATAGTCGTGCGTGCAATAATTATTCGGCGATTTATTGTAATTAAAAGATGAAATGAATAAATGATTGACATTTTAATAGCAAAAATGGTGAATTATGACCGTGTTATTACAAATTCTTAGGGTATCGATATGATAATTTTACTATTCATGGATTAATTGACCTCATTTCATCCTATCATTATGTTATTTCACGCATTTTATATAATTTTATGATGATATACATATGACATAACTCATTCAGGTCAACGCGTATGCGTTTCATTTTAGAACTTATACCTACCTACCTAATCTTATTCAATTTTCAAAGGTGAGATCAAATAACATTAAAATTCACAGCGACAAAAATAATGTCGTTCCAACCGAATTTTGGACACACCTAGACGAACCAACTACGTAGCAGATATAGAACGTTACGATTGCTATGCAATGTGTATCAAAAGTCCGAAATAATACTGAAGGGCACCTTTATACCCTTCATACAGATTATTATTAAAGCAACTCTTCAGCATAGACGCTGGACTCGAAGCCCTTATAGTTTTTGAGTAAACCACACTGAAAGTTTTAACCAATAACAATCCTAAAAACATAAGAAATAAAAGGAACAGCTGATACTTAGAGTGGAATTGCATATTTCTACGTCTGGTCCATTGTTTTTTAGGTACGGTTGCGAAAATGGGGATTTTTTGAAAATTCAACCCCTAGGGAGGTACAAGAAGCCGCGGGCCACAACTAGCTTAGGATAAAACTATAGATGAGTGATACTGCTAAGAAACCCTGTCCAAATTGATTGAGTTCTAAAACGCTTATAGGAGCTTGATATGTTTATTAATTTACACAGTGTATTTGTGGGAAACCAGACCACACTTCCTCGTAGACAAGTACCTAGCGATCAAGGTACAACAGTAACCTTATTTCAATCTCGTAACGATGCGGTTGAAACCTGCAGATTTTGCTATCGCTTATTGCAATCCAACAACGAACCTATATTATTTTATGTTACGATTTGTGGGATTTAACGAGTATAATTATGTAGGCTTTTATAAAATGTAATAAAAATATCTAGTGAATATATATCTAACCTATTGCAATTTGAAACCTTTATTGTGCCTAGTAGTAGTGTGATGAGTCCTATAATTAAATTGTCTATAATAAATCCTAAATAAAAGCGCAAACTATTTATCTATGATCTTTCTATCGTTACTAAAGGTATCGTTATACTAGGTAATAATTTGAGTCATAGAAAACCAAATAACCTATATTTTTCCTCTTCCTAGTTTTTTTTACCTATAACACTTTGAGCATTTAATTGGTTAAATGCTCTAAGATACTATAACATAATTAATATATACCATCGAACAGTAAATAAGCATTTTTTGTACAGTTTTTTGTTCGTGGTGATTTTATAAAAAACATTGTATTATTTTTAAACAAATTAAAGCGAGATATAGATAGATTAATAATTAATTATAATTATAGAGTTATAAAAGGTTAACGCTTTAGTTTTTTACCAACTAAAAACCTCAAGCGAAATATCAAAACATAATCATGCTTTTGTGACTTTTCCAAATCATTAAACCGTTTAATATATATAATTTTTTTACCTATTATTTAGTACATATTTTCTTGTCACATTTTCTTTTAATTCCATTAAATAATTATTTTCTATTCTATAATAGTTATATCCAAAAGTTTCGCTCAATGGGCTACTTACTACCTACTCTATCATCTACGTATTTATCCAAAATAGTTTAATATACATAGTAATATACTATAATTATATTATTGCCAGCCTTCTGGGGACATTACGATCTGGCATCGATATGGCCCCTAATATTTAGAGTTTATTTATGTTTTATTATAAGATTTTGTTTCTTATTTTAATTGTTTTAATTTAGAATTTAGTTTTATATTTTTGTATTTTAGTTTTAATTTAGAATTAGTATTATTTAAGTAGTAGTTTTAATTTATTTAAGTTTTATAATATTTCGGTTGTACTTAAAATAAAAAAAGATTATGTTGCTTACCGAAAAAAAAAAAAAGTTATATTATTAATAATTAATTTAGCGTCTATAATATTCCAATATGAATTACAGTGTACAATCACAAAATTATTCAAAACTTTACTACTCACATAAAACTATTACTTAAATAAAAAGTCGTTATTCATCAATTAAAATGCAATTTGAAAATCGTATCTATTTAGAGGACATATTTCTAGACAGCGTAATTTGGTGTAATACTAAAATTATTTCAGCTTTAATAAGCGTAATTACTAAAATGCCAATTGTATTCAAGTGTCTATGGTGCAACTCTCCCGTGATTATCTACCTACCGCGGACTGACGAAATTTTTACTTAAGCACCTAACTAGCAAATAATACCGAAATATGGCAAACTTAAAACTGAAAAAGTATTATAATACTACTTTTAATGTTATCTTATTATTTGATTGATTTAATTAATGTTTAAGTTTGATTAACCTTTTGTTTTCTTCATGTAGATTCAAGCTTTTGTATATTTCTTTGAAACTAGCTGATTCTCACGACTTCATCGTAAAAGTTTAGAGTGACTTGCTACTATCCGCGAGAAGTTACGTCTTCCATCTCCGAAATTCACGGGAATGCGAAATTCCGAAAAATGAAATTCACGGGGATGAAGTCGCGGGCATCAGCTAGTTTTAAAGAAATATACAAAAATGTGAATCTACATGAAGAGAACAAAAGGTTAATCAAACTCAAACATTAATTAAATCAATCAAATAATAAGATAACATTAAAAAACAAACAAGCTAAATGGCCTCCAACTCTGAAGGCATAATTCAATGTCTTATATCCCCTGCTACAGAACAGCTATCATTATAAAGTTAGTGTTTCCCATGCAGTGTGCAGGACCGGAAAGCGTTTTATCCTACCGATCTTTACCAAAACAATGACCAATTAACGAACAATGAAGTGATATGTTACTAAAATTATTTAATATTTACAAAAAAAACACTTACGAGTAAGTGTGTTGGTTAAAGTATGTCATTGTACAAGATCCTAAAAAAAGAGAAAACAAAAGAAATTAAAAAAATATTATAAATATACCTACTAACTATCATTAACGACTAGATATTGATCTAAACTTATTAATTGTTTTTCACATTTTCTTCTTTTCATTTGTTACACTATTTTGATGCCTTCGGTAAAATCTTGGTAAAATCGATGAGTTAACGATTTGGCAGCTTCTCTGACAGCTCAATGCATTGGTCACTAGGGCCAGTTTATTGCTGAAAGCTTGCTCAAAGTTACTGGGTATCATTTAAGAACTTTATTTGACAGATACGCATAAAGAATTACGAATATATTATCCAGTAGGTATGCTGTATTACCAGCTGTAAGGTACTTAAATTTAAATTCTTCACCGTACATTGTCCATTGTTCACAATGTTAAGTTTATCCTACGTCGTGTATTATCAAGATATACCTTGTCGCATAAGACCCGAGAACTCATGAGAATTCAATGAAATAATTAAAATATATCCACCAAAGCCATCGATGACCTTTCATTTTTAAATATGCAACGCTTTGTTTTTGTTCTTTAAAAATTATTAGAATAATCTGCACATCATATACGCGTACCGACCATACTTTTCTGAGGTAAAGGAAGACATCCTAAAGAAACCTACACACCTGAGAGTTCAGAAGTAATGTTCAGAAGTAAGTATGTAACGTCTGCAAATTTGCATTAGTCCAGGGAGGTGGGCTTTGGCCAGTGAACATTCTCTGAGAGGAGACTTGCGCTCAGTAGTGAGCCGTCGATGCTTTTTTTAATTCGTTGACTGCGATCTCACCTAATAGTAACGATGCAGTCTAAGATGGTAGCGGGCTAACTTGGAACGGGTATGGTAGTGTAGATTCAATCCATACCCCCTAATCGGTTTCTACACGCCATCGTGGTTGAACGCTAAATCGCTTGGCGCCAAGTGACGGTAGGGTGGTAACTAACCACGCCTAAAGTCTCCCAATAGACCAGACCAGAGACAATTCAGAAATTATAAATTCCCAAATTCCCGCCGAGAATCGAATGCGAGACCTCCCAGTTATAAGACCACAGCGCTCACCACTGCGCCAGGGAGGTCGTCACCCTGAGTTTGAGTACAATATCACCAATATCATTTGCAAGAAGAATGTCAGGCTGGAATTATGGCTTGAATATTTGTATCTACTTACCTACCTATTTTTTGTCCTACTTCCTTAAACAGAGCAAATATTTTCAAAGTATTGGCTCATCTGTTAACTCATACACAAACAACGCTTTCTATGCCGAGGTGCCGTGATCACGCAACTGTTTGCTATTTGCACCATAATTTCTTGATGTATACGGCAACTGCCTCATTGCATGGGCTCGACATTCTTCGGCGTTTGGAAATATCGACATAAAATATGGACCGGGCATCTATATTTGCAAATTCATAAATAATGGTACATTTACAATATGAATCATTTAAACATACTCAAAGATCTAAAAACTGATGGCCGTTGGAGTTCAAGCTAAAATGGCGATCTCGTATCAGGAAGCGTAGTAAGATTACCCACAAGGTGGACGGATGATAAAGTAAGTCGCTGGATACAGGTGGCACAAATCATGTTCTGTGGAGAACTTTCATGAAACTTATGTCCAGCAGTAGATGGCTATACGTTAAGATGGTGATGAAGCGTTCGTTATTATATTGGATATAAGTACGAGTACTCTTGGAGTAGATTTTCATTGGTGATTCGGTATTCGAAAAATTCCTTAAAATTTTTGAGCTTGAATTTCTGAGTAACTACAATATAAACTTTCTGATAAACGCTGAAAGAATAAAATTTCCATTCAATTAATAAATACATATTTGTGAATACAATATTGTATGTTCAAAAACTTCGTCTTTCAAGGACAAGACAACTTATTGATATGGAACTTCCAATATTATATTTTCCTTATTGAATAAATATTTCGTATTAAACATTTGTATTGTAAATCAATAAGGACAACTTAAGTTTATTCGCTGTTAAAAACGTAATAAAACGTAACTTTTATTTCAACGTTTCTGAATCGAACCGCTAAGGTGTAGAACGCACTTTCGGCGTCTGTGTGTGGCCACGTATTGAGTGCCTTGAAGGCAAGAGTGAATAGACATTTTCTAGGCAAGCGCGCTCCAATCTAGACCTCATCAGTGCTTTCAATTATTTGTCATCAAGTGCAAGCCTATCTCGTAATGCTATTAATCCTATTATCCTATTAATATTATAAATGCGAAAGTTTGGATGGATGTGTATTGTATAGTGTTTGTTACTCAATCACACTGCGACGACTATACGTTGTCCAAGCCTTTATTTTCTTTTTGGCATCTGCCAAATACCCTACGCCTATAAATTACCGCTTTTTTGTTTTCGGAATAATGTACTAAAATAATGTCGTACTTTATTGACGTTTAGTGAAGTGCCCTGTTTTTTTTTTTTTTTTTTTAAACTGGTTTAACGGCTTTGGGTTCTAGCCCTTTTAAGCCTGTCTTTAGTTTATTGTTCCATTTTCCAGTATTCGAGACATTCTATTTTTTTCGTCATTATTTTCGATTTGTATTTTAACGAATTCTATATAATTATATCATTCTTGGATCTATATATCATTTTGAACTGCAGCCATAAAAGCATATAGTGGACGGAAAAATTTTTGATTCGATAATAAACTTTGAAGAGTGTGAGGAACTTCACCATCATTTATATCTTGTATTGTACTGATGAGGAGCAATCTATTCAGACCAAAACGATGACATTGAAATACAAGATGATTTAAATCTCCCCGTTCTTCATCACAGTATTCACAATTTGGGTTTTCTTTAATTCCCAGACGGTGCAAGTGGGCAGCCACTTTGCTGTGTCCAAATCTCATTCGATTGATAGTGGTGATAAATTTTCTATGATAAATTCCTTTTTGGTGATACCAAGGAGTGGTTGGCGGGCTTTTTTGGATTTCATAATACCAGATTCCTTTGGATTTGCTTATCTCTTCCCAGTATAGTTTCCATAAGGATTTTGATTTATTATTTAGCAAGACATAGTAATCTGTAAATGGTATTTCCAGCTTTGAGGTATGATCTGAACATGATGAAGAGGTTACATCTCTGGTGGCTTTATCTACTTCTTCATTTCCAGTTATTCCTGAATGTGATGGGACCCACATAAAACTGACATTCTTATTGTTTTTAACTAAATAAAGTAAATTTCTTATATTATATACAATATAATTTCTTTTATAGTCTATTTTATTTGATTCTATAGCCTGAATAGCACTTTTCGAATCAGTTACAATTAAAAATTTTGAGTTATCAATATGATTTATGTATAACAGAGCTAAATATATTGCATAACACTCAGCAGTAAAAATAGAACATGTATTATCAATTTTAAATGTTTTAGTTAATTTTTTTTGTGGATCATAAAATGCAGATGTAGTATACTCTTTTGTTTTTGAGCCATCTGTATAGATTGTATAGAAGTGATTATCATTTAAAAATTGTAACATCTCTACTTGAGAATTTACTTTTTTGTCACATATAGAAATATCAGTGTTTATTAATGCATCATATTCAATTTTGTATAAGGGCCATGGTCTGCCTTTATACATATTTCTAGTAATGCTTTCTAAGTACAACACCATTCTAAGAATTGCAGGCAGTTGGCCTGATAAAAGCATATTTACATCAACATATGTAGCAATGTCAAAATCTTGAACTTCAAAGGGAAGTATTTTTTTTAAAACAAAACTATTTTTTGATGTAATTAATTTAAGACAAAACCGCTCAGCAATTTGCAGTCTCCTAAATAAAAGTGGAGGAATACAACTTTCTACTTCCATTACATGAATTGGTGTAGAGCATATAGCTCCAGTTATTATACGTAAAGCTTTATTCTGAATGACATCTAATTTCTTTTGAATAATTTTATTTGCATTTAAATATGCTATTGTGCTATAATCAAAATGACTTCGGACTATACTTTTATAGAGCATTGACAATATCTTTGGGTCAGCTCCCCAGTGAACACCTGCCAAGGACTTTAAAACATTAAGTGCCCTATAGGCATTTTTACATAAATTATTTATATGATCTTGAAAAGTTAACTTTTGATCTAGCCATATTCCTAGAAACTTTTTTTGTAATAACCATGGCAATGGTGCATTATTATACTTTACAAAAGTATCACATGAGTTAGATGTTTTTGAGAAAATTAGAGCTCCACTTTTACTTGGACTTATATTTAATTTCAACTTATTTGTATAATAATCATGTACTTGTTCTAAACCTATATTTAAATTAGTTACAGCTACATTTACATCTTTATTTACAGTATATATGAGTAGATCGTCTGCAAATTGCAAAAAATTTATATTTCTATCTGTAATATATTTGCTTATCATACATGTATATATATTATATAACAAGGGAGATATAGTGGCACCTTGCATTGTGCCTTTATATACTTTTCTAGGGCCATGTATAAGATTATTAAATTTAACATACATAGTTCGGTCATATAAAAAATTAAAAATCCATTTGCACACTTTTCCAGGTACACCTGTTTCACACATAATACTCGTAAGTATGGTTGGATCTACATTGTCAAAGGCACCTTGTATATCAAGAAATGCACAAACTGTATTGGCATGACTCAAAAATGAATGATTAATGTCTGAGGTTAGGGAAGCAAAACTCTCTGTAGCACTTTTTCCTCTCCGGAAACCAAATTGTTGTTCTGGAAGAATATTATTTACTTCCATATAATAATCCAGCCTATTTTTCAACATATATTCAAATACTTTGCCTACACAAGAAGATAGGGAAATTGGCCTGTAAGAGTTGCAATCATGTTCAGGTTTATCAGGTTTTAAAATTGGAATAACACATTGTGTTTTCCAAGATTCTGGAATACATTGATTTTCCCAAAGCAAATTATAGATTTTTAAAAGAATTTTTTTCCCAACATCATCCATGTTACTAATAAGTTTGTAAGTAATATTATCTAATCCAGGAGAAGTATCTTTCCTTGATTGTATGGCTGTTGTGAATTCCTGCCAGGTGAATGATTGCAAGAGAAAAGAACCATTGAGACTACCTATTTGATTAAACATTAAATTTAACTTTGATATATCTATGTCTTTTTCAGGTGGTGAAATTGGTGCAAATTTATCTAAGAAAGAAGGAATCCATACATCATTTTTTGAAGGCTTAATTATGGGTATTCTCTTAAATCTTCTAATATAATTCCAGATATAGTGTACGGGTGTGTATCTGTTAAATGAGTCACAAATTCTTCTCCAACTTGTTTTCTTTTTTTCACAAATCAATCTTTTTTTTAAAGCATCTTTTTTTTTATATTCTATAAAATTTTCTATCGTTGGATTCAATCTATAAAATTTTAATGCATTTTTACTTTGTTTTACAGCTTCTAAACACTCTTCGTCCCACCAAGGAACCGGTTTTCTCATATTAAACATATTGGGTTTGGAGATTAAAGGTACACAGTCTTTCCTAATTTCTAGTAATAAAGAGCAGAAGTTTTCATATGTAGTAAGAAGATTAAATGGATCAATTGTAAAGTTTTCAAATTTATTTTTTGTTTCAGATTGAAATTTTGACCAGTCTGCTTTATTATAATTGAAACGCTCAAAGGGTTGCCCTATATCATACTTTTCCACACTAGTATATAAATCTATAAGAGTTGGATAGTGATAACTACCCATAGGATCATCATAAACTCTCCATTCACATAGTGGGGCTAATGAAGGACTTATACAGGAAATGTCAATAGCAGATTGATTAAAGTTAACACTTCCTACTGTAGTTGGAGAACCAGTATTTAAAATGCAAAGATCACATTCATCTAACATATTATAGATATCTGAGCCTCTACTTTTTGTTGTATGACATCCAAAAGCAATATGATGGGCATTTAAATCCCCTGAAAGGAGAACTGGAGCTGGTAGCCTATTAATTATTTGTTTAAGTTGTCTAACTTTAAACCGACCTCCACTGGGTGGAGCATATACACATAATATAGACAAATTACCTAGACTAGTGCTTAAAGTTATAGCTACTGACTGCATATAATCATAGTAAGGTGTAGGAACAACAAAGTATTTATAATTATTTTTAATCAAAATTGCTACACCACCATGTCCATTTTTTCCATTCTGATTAATGAAATTGTAATAAGGAATATTAAAAGATCTATTATCTCGTAACCATGTTTCATTTAATAAACAAATATCTATATTATTTTTAATTAGGTAGTCAATAAGTAAAGGTTTTTTGTTATTGATAGATTGTGCATTAAATTGAGAGATTCTAATGAACTGTTTATCCATTAATTTATTTTAAGGTTAGTTATAATCATTTCTTTTATAACAGATGTAGTGAGTTTACGCTCCGAGTTACCTATGGCTACCAGTGTTGCAATAAGTCCTTTTAGAATGGTATCATTAGTCACAATATGTTCAATAAGAGTTTGTGTATTCATTTGGGGTATATCTGTCTTAGTCTTTTGTGTTTTAGGGGTGTCACTAGAGGGCTTAGGTTGGGAATGGTCTACAGATACTGGAATTGTTGGTTTTACAGGCATAGAAGGGAAATTTACATTGTAGTTTTTATATAGATTCTGAGTCTGTGTCTGTAGAACTTTAGCATATGATGATTTATTAAGTTTTTCTTCTATTTTTTGTTTTTTTACTGGGCAATCTCGAGAAATGGCCAGATGAGAGCCACCACAGTTTATGCATTTAATGACTGCATTCTCATTACATTCAGTATACCGATGATTTTCTGTACAGATTGAACACAGCTGAATTGATTTACAAATTCTAGCTCCGTGGTTAAATTTAAAACATTTGAAACATTGTAACAGAGGTTGAACATACTCATGTACTCTATATTGGAATAAATCCAGGTGCACGTAATCAGGTAAACTAGTTGACAGAAATGTTACACTTACTGAACTAAAAGGTTTGATTTGTCCATTAGTTTTTTTTAAGAAACGACGCACTGCAACAATCTCGTATTTTGACGACAATTTTTTGAAGAGCTCTTCATTACTTATGCTGATTGGTACGTGTCGCAAGACACCGATAGTTTCCACAGCTCTCGCTGGAATAAATGCCTTGTACTCAAATTTGTCTAGAAAGTTTTCATTCTTTAAAAAGTCATTGGCATTAATAGCCCTAGCAAAAACCACTCCTACTTTTGAGGCGTTAATTCGCCTGATATTTATCACACCTTTGATTTCGTTTTTAAATATTCCTGTTAGTATTAATGGGTTTGTATTACCTAGTTTTTGCTCCTCCTTTCTACTTTCTATGAAGACCGTGAATTCACCAGTGCCTGACGATGATTCTGGGAAAATTCTTTTATAATTTTGTTTGAGGAAAGGTTTGTAGAAGTTTGCATCTTCTTGTTGTTCAGGCCGCCTTGGCGGTTTTCTCTTCCCAGTATCATTTCGATCCTTGCCGTCGCTATCGGACGGCATTTTGCACAGCTATTATTTTGCCAATAGGTAATTTAATCCGAATTTAATTTAATAAAACTAGAAAATATAGTTCTCAACGCCACTGCTTTCCCGCCAAAAAAAAACTGAAGTGCCCTGTGCATAACAAACAACCACAGAGTATAACACAGTTCTTGAAAGACGATAAATCATTCACGATTATGATAAAAATAATTTGACTTTGTGTAAGTATTGTTTCTGTAAATTTAATAAAAAAAGGAAATAAAAATAGTAACTATGACTCCAATATTGAATATTTGCAAGGAATTAAGTTGAAATCTTGGAATTTAAGTTCAAACCAAGAGTAAAGAAATTTTTCTTTTCATTTATTTATTTTTTGACGGCTGCCTTAAAATGTAACTATGCACGCGTTAGTGAAGTGAGTTAACTTCAAAACGCGTGGTTAATAACGTCTAAACCAAGTTTAAATCAAGAGTTATGAGCAAATATACTTGGAAAATCACATACCTACCTACTTATTTATTTAACAAACTAGCTACGTAATTGGGTATACAAATGAAACAAGTAAAATTATTAAATACTAGCGGCTCGTCCTGGCTTCGCACGGCTGGACATTTATTTTTTAAACATTTTGGCATAAACGTACATTAAATGCAGGACAACTGACATCAACGCGTAATTTTTAAAAAACATTTCACTGAGCAATTTTATTAAACTCGTAATATGTTTCGAATGGAATGTCCGATTTTAATAAACTAAAAAGTAATTTACAGGTATTTAAACTGCCTTGCTTGAGAAATCATTTATTTAGGTAAGGATTAAGGCAAAGGTATAAATAACTTGATCTGATTTATATACACTATACAATTTAAATTAATATCGGAGTTATCAGAAAATGAATATTTCCGCGTGATAAAATAATAAAATGGTGCCAGCCGGTGCGGCGGGGCACGGTGGCAGGTATCGGCGCGGAAGATTCCTGTGGTTCCTGTGGTGATCTTATTAACAATCGTTTCCTATAAGAAGCTCTGTGCGATCGCAGCCCCGTAAAAACAAATATTTAATATTTCAACCCAGACGAAGTCGGGGCAGGTCGCTAGTTAAACATATTTTGAAAGAAAACCTTAATTATTATTATTATCGATAAAGAACCCAAATCAACTTATTATTTTTTTCTGTTTGTCTGTACCGCAAACATATGTCAAATTAATTTATCTAAGTGATTAAAAATATATAATAAAATGTAAGTACGTTAAATCAAAATTAAAAAGTATTTCATTAAATCGATTGAAAGTTCTTCTTAAATAAAATCGATTATTACTTCAAATCGAATCGGTAACGTGTGAAGGCGTCACTAAAGTCAAAATTTCTTGATCTGCCAAAAAGAAAATAAAGAATTGGACAATCTATAAACCGATTTGACTAAAATATGGCACAAAGTTAGATCATAGACTGGAATAGCACATAGACAACTTTTGTCCCGGAAAATAAGAGAGTTCCCGAGGGACTCCAAAAAAACCTCAAAAGTCGCGGGTATCAGCAAGTAAAAAATAAAAAAAAACGTGGACACTGGACGTATAGATAATAATCAAAAAGTGCAAAACGAGCTAGCCTCAACATGTAGGACTAATGATATTTAAGAATTCATTAAGCCCGGCTTGATTGCCTCGTGATGAGAATTCCGTTCAAGATAATGCCATACTCGTCGACATTGGCGCTGACCGCACCCTTGAAGGCGATCATAATGACGCCTTTCGAATGAATCTTTTGGTTAATAACCAAACATTATGGTTCCAAATGATTACAATCTAAAACGTACCATTCTGCCACCGAACCACAAGGTATTGTACGAATCTGCACCGCTACGTAGTCGAAATTCCACGATCTCGCACCAAGCGCTTTGCTTCCTCGTTCCTAATACGCAGCGTAAAAATTTGGAATGCCTTTTCGGCTTTCGTTTTTCCAACTAACTATAATGTGGGTGTCTTTAAATCAAGAGTGAATAGGCATCTTCTAGGCAAGCGCGCACCATCTTAGGCTGCATCTTCACTTACCATCAGGTGAGATCGCAGTCTGCTATAATATAAGCGCTAGTCTGTATGTATTAAAAAAAATACTTTTGTTTGTGTGAAATATTTCTCCTTATTTAGAAACACACATATAACATCGTCATCGACAGCTATTAAATATCACTTGCTTGACGGCAAAAGAAAATATCGTGAGGTAACCTCTTGGTAACCTGCATGCCTGAGAGTTCTCCATGCCTAATGTTCTCAAAGGTGAAGCCTATCAATCCGCACTTAGCCAGCCTGATAGGTTATTATTATTATTTACCAGACCATGCCCGCGACTTCGTCCGCGTGGATTAAAATTAGTTGGAAAAACGGAAGCGGAGTGGAATTTCGACCACGTAGCGGTGCAGATTTGTACGATGCCTTGCGGTTCGATGGTAGAAAGACGGTGGTGGAACTAAATTGAATAGTTCTTGAGCACACTCTCCGAAATATATCCTGTAGAACACCGACAGACAGGCAACCTTGCGCCGATGTTTCAGACTTTGGAGTCTGGAATTAACCAGCGATTCGTCGCCTATGAGTCCTCTGGCAAGTTGATCCACCGAATCCAAAGCAGACAGCTCTACAAAGTACCACCTTGCTTTAAGTAGAACTTAAGTAAGTAATTTAATGTCAAGACTACACAACCAACCTATGAAATGTGACCGTCCGAAGACAAGCGCCGTTGAAAAAAAAATTAGAAACAAACACCAATTTAATAATTTAACTCTCACTTTATAACTATTGTGCCACAACCTTTCATTTAAGATTTTTAATGCCACGGGCATTTTGAGCATAAAACATTGAGAAACGAATATGTTAGACAAAAGTGGTCCGTAATTAGTGAAAGCATTTGCGCGCGTTTAATTCTTCCATTATGTTTTTACTTTCTTTTGAGTTTCAACTAACTATCTTCCTTGATATTAAATGATTAGGACATTTTCATATTACCTTAAGATTACTGGGCTATAGAGAAATCTCAGAATTAAATATATCTTACTCTATTAGAACAATCGTATTTATGAACGATATTTTTGCTAGGTCGATGAAGAGACGATGTCTTTTAAGGGGATGATAGTGCCCATGTGACGTGTAACAATATATTAAAATGTATCGTTATTACAGTAATTTTTCATACATTTGTCACCATAACAGTATATAGATAAGATCAAGCTTCTTATACAACATGTATTGTTGTTTACGTTCTGTGTTTAGCATGTTGTTGAAGTTCCAAGAACGCACACTATTCAATTTATTTTCAAAATTGATAAGTACCTGGAATCGATCTTATTTGAAGGTGAGTATTCAAATCAGTACGCCTACGTATGTTCACATTGCAGTATTGTATACGTAAAGAGCGTGGTCGCTTTGTGCGATAAACGCTGCGGAAGATGCGGCGAACGCAATCAATTTGCCGCGTGTGTGTCATAAAGAGACGATATTCTTTTTAGCGGTTGTTACGCTGCGTACTTTTATTTCTAATAAAACAAAGTTTTCCCGTGAAAATATTAAAAACCTACCCCCTCGCGGATGAAATCGCGATCAAAGGCTAGCATTTTATTTTCAGCAGTCAAACTTACAATCGATAACTTACAGTCGATCGTCGATGATGTCTCAACTTATGAATGTTCACTGATCGATGGAGTTATAGTTCTTGCGTAAGTGTGCGTGCCTATCAGTAGCCTAGGTGAGAGCGGTCAGGCGCGAGCAAGCTCTCGCTCACACTTATACAGATACGACACACACACAACCATGAGCCACTCGCCCTCATGAATTGAAAGAACTATACCATTTTTCCCGGGCTTATGCCGCTAGTGACCAGTGACTCCATGCGACTCATTGGATGTCGTCAGTCAAGCATACACATAATTATTATCATTTAAATACGTTATAGCTAGTATCACTAGGCTGTAGGCAGTCCTTCGGCCTTGGTTACGCCGAGTGCGCTGCGCCCGCGTACATTCCCTGCGCATTCCGCAACGTCTCGAATCAACGACTGTATGTTTTTTGTTGGGCTATCTTTTTTTTTTTGACTATGAGAAAAGATCGTCAGATAAGTTCCTTTATTTCCATCTTATTATGTTCAATCAATAACGTACTACATTTATGCATTCCAAATCAGCGGTAAAGTCTTAACGTGTCTTAAGACTCACAAGTCGGTCTACGTGAAATAATGATATTATATTTTTAATAATAATATATTTCTAATAAAATATTGACTTGTTTTGTTCTTGGTCATATAACGCAGTATGCTACACCTATTGCCCAGCAGAACAGTATTAATTGCGTCTCTTGCAGCAATTAGTAAAAATAGCCAATGTCATTTGGAATGATATTAGAATACATGCAAATTGGTTCAGGCATTTAAAAGTTATGGTGGAATAAAGAAACTCACATACATACACGAACCCTGAAAACGTTAAACTCCTTTATTTGGGCAGTCGTGTATCTAATAAAAGAACAGCCAAGTCATTTAAAATGAAGATACGGCCTTATTAGTTAGATGTTCCGTAGAGATAGACGAGTTAATTTCAATCTGAATCGATTGATACAGTAGATATTATATTCTCGTGATGTCGAAAGACATGCTGAGAATCATATTATTAACTATACCTACCTCATAACTTCTAAAACTTACCCAAACTTACTTATTTCGTACTGTTCTTGTGAGCGTTGAAATCGTTTGATTTCATCGAACGAAATCATTTGTAAGCCTTTCAAATAATTTGAATGACGAAGTAATATAACAAACAAATCTTCATTTAGGTTGACATATAAAATATATATTTTTTTTCATATTATACTAAAATGAAAATTGAAGTCGTTAAAATTAGCGTAGCTGATAAAAATTTATGTAAAATTCGCATAGGTCACGGACGATATGGAAACAACCTTGGCCTATCACTAATTAGGTATTGAAAGTATGAAATATTTTAGTTATTAACTGGTTTTCACTAAAAAGCTATTTAAAATTGATGCTTAATTAATATTACGTAACTATTACAGGTAGTTCTCCAAAGCCAATTTAAACTATGTTAACTATGGTGATTTTACTTCATAAATTCGTTAAACCTGAATCAATCCATACTTAATATTATAAATGCGAAAGTGTGTTTGTTTGTTGGTTTGTGTTTCAATCACGCCGCAACAAAGCAACGGACTAACATGATTTTTTGTATGGGTATAGTTAAGGAGTTGAGGACAGGGAGAGTGAGTTTTATCCCGGAAAATCAAAGAGTTCCTGCGGAATTTTAAAAACAAGTTTCACTCGAGCGAAGCCACAGACATCAACTAGTTTTAATAATAAATCTTTCTTTACAGAAAATTTTTTATTATCAGGCAAGTTTTGCTCAATTTTGGAGAAGATCTAATTAATATTTCTGAAGATAGAGCACATAATTCCTCACGGATAGCAGCAAGTCACTCGCATAACATTTAATGATCTTAATATTTTAATAAATTTTTATAAAAGAATCTAAATGAACGCGGATGAAGTCGGCATCAGCCCATAATAATAATTTGTAACCTACCTAATAAGGTAGGATACAAATTATTATTATTTGTTTAAATGTCGCCTCTTAATTGTTTGTCACGCGAAAATACAAAGTAGAATAAATGAGAAATGATTCACCAATTTTTTTTTTAATATTATCCATGCTACTCCTTCTCCAAATAAACGTAAAGCTTGTGTTAGGAGTGGGTACGTTAATAATGCAACGGGTGGGGATTGAAACGTTGACCTTTCTGGTTTCAGTCCACACCTTTAACCGTTGGGCCATTGAGGCTTATTAATCAAACTTTAGATAGTTGTCAAGTAACCTTGTTTACTTTTGACAGATTGCAGGATTGCAAAGGTCACGACACAGAGAATGACGTCAAGTGAGCTTACATGTCTTCCGTAAAGATTTAGGTGTTACAAAAATGTTTCATCAAAAAAGCCCACTCCTTGTTACCAATTTTGCCGTATACACCTAGGGTATATATATATTTCCAAATCTCTAGTTCCACTGGTTCAGTTAGTTATAGATTATTTTATCTATAAGTTAGTCCTTAAGAAAATAGAGTATATAATATGAATAGACAAAATCAAACTTTCAAAGAATTTTTATGATTTTGAAATTTTTTATCACATTTTGAGCTAGGGCGAAGAATACATAATATAATATTGATGAAAATTGTGGTACAACGAAGTACTTAATAATAACATCCTCCCGACCGAATCTGGCCACAGCACATAACCTCCTCAGAGATTAACCATTTGCGCGGGAGATATTAGAGTGCACAAGTATGTGCGCAAACACAGGTGCACTATCTATTCCCTCATTCTCATAGTCCGATGGTAGAGATCTGGAGAGAGATAAGAGGCAGGAGCGAACGTCCAAGTTTATTCCAGACGTTTTCTTTAGATTTCTTTTCCGTGTAAATAAATAATAAGTACCTCATCATCGTATGCGTCAAAAATAGCATCGTATAAACATCTATCCTTCACCTAATTATTTTTAATAGACGCGACTCATGCCAACACGCAAGCCTACATTGCGTCGCATGGATTGATTTGAAAAAGTCAGTATGTTAACTATCCGTGCCGTTTTACGTATACATAATACGATCAGTGGTATTATTATTGAGTTTACTTTTATTTAAAGCTAATTAAGCCTCAACGGTTCAAGGTGTAGACTGAAATCCGAAAGGTCACTGGTTTCAAACTCTATCCGTTTAAAAAATATATATAAAATCTTGAAAAATTTATTTTTAAGAAATAGAAAAAGTTCTTCTAAATCTAAATACCTATATAAGAGGAAAGGTTACTGACTGTCTGATTTATCAACGCACAGCTCAAACCACTGAACGATCAGTCTGAAATTCAGCATACAGATAGCTATTATGACGTATAGTCATTAAATTACGAATTAAATTAAATAGATTTATAGATAGGAAGAGACCATTCACTTCTTCCTTGCGCATTCAATGTACCTCGATTGGAAAAGGATAATTTCAGTGCTGCAACATTGGAAGCGAGATCTACCAATTAAACTGGTTAGAATAGTGAGCGGAAAATAAACAGCCTAATGGGGAGAAACTCTGATATGGAGTTATTATAATTTATTTATACCTGCTATTCAACTTTGGTGCTAATACGAGATTCAGTAAAAGTGACAAATTACCATATGTTACATGATTAAGCATTTTGAATTTATGCTAATTTTGTTTTATGTTGTTATGCATCAGTATTAAAATTATTGTTTAGTTTTGTAATAGATTGTTTTGGTAAATTTAATAGAACGAAGTGATTAGTACTTGTTTTTGCAATCAAATCAGGTTTGATAAGAACTTTTCTCACGTAGTTGTTGAGCTTTCCGCCAGACACATATTTTCCTATAAAACAGGTCTTAGATAATAATTAAAATATTATAGACAGTTCTTACCATTTTTAGATGATTGAACTTTCTCCCATCGGAGTTCCCCATTTTTAACTGAACATGCATAAAAAATCCGAAAGTGTTATTTTAGGCACAAAACTCACTATCACAACATCGCGGAACCAATTAAAAAATATATATATAATTGACACTGGCAACTATAACAGCTCTACGAAAAAAAAAGTTGCGTATGATAGGCGATTTTTGACGTTTGTCTCGTTTGGTGGGAAACGTCGTTTCGACCGGAGTTCGCGCCACAGACTGGCAAGATGGCGGATTTTTTTGACGGTTCACACAAGCCGATTCACTTTCTACGACCTTACGTTATGTGTCTCGTAATTAAGCATAGATTTACGTAACCCGCCGATGTAATATTGGTTTTTCGATTTCCTCAAAACTTTAAATTCGGTTTGGTATACAAACCCCTATCTCTGAATCTCTGAATATTCAATAAAAGAATTTTCTGAAAGAGTCTTCAGTCACATAAGAAAAATTTTCAGGAAACCCATTTAAATCAGTGCTTTACTTTCAAATATCAACTTGTGTGAAAAGCGTAAACCCCAAGTTGCTTTATAGAAATATAAAATATAAGAATATAGACTTTTCCCCTACAGAAGTACCAAATTAAAAGTTTTACTTATCCATCCAATTGACTCTATGACCTAGGTAACTTGAAAAGTTACAATACCTAGACATTTACTAAGTATTTTTACTGTGTGCTATTTAATTCAAGGTGCCTAATCATGGAATTAATAAAAAATATGATATTTTGTCATAGCTCTTGTATCTACATACTATTTTAGATAAGAGCTTTTCATTAAAACATTTAGAGTATGTAAATAACCTGTAACCATTATTAGTTCTGTCGTGTAACTTAAATAATCGGAACTAAATATTATTAATATATTAACTAAAACAATTCTATATATATATATTTATACAAGAAATATTTAGAACAAAGTACAAAAGAGTCGAGTCTTCATTAACCTTGGGACGAGTGCGCGTTGAAGTCTTTTGTATGGAGCTTCGTAATACCCACTGTTCCACTTCGCATTCAATGAATAATTTCGTACGTAGTATTTTTATAATATTTAATAAATATACAAAAATATTTTTATCTTATACGATAGTAATTTTATATAATATTGAAATTACAGAAATTCTAAAAGTACAACTTAATACAGTTTAGTTTGATCAGTATAATAAAGAAGAAAATATGTATCGTTATAGTCAAAACCAGTAAACCATATTTTCATATAAGTACTTAACGTTTTGTTTGGTATTTAAACCCAAAACTTAACGAAAACTTGGAAGTAAATCGTTCTAGATTTCTACCAGACACCTAAACTAGATGTAGGCAGTAAAAAATGAGACATATCAAAGCAACGCTAACCAGCTCGCCGCGCCTATCTGGTCGAGGAATTTAGGTTCACATACATATTGCTTACTTGGACTAGAGTAACGCAGAAATACTAGTTTTTGTGTACAACTTTTCCTGTACCTTTTTTAGACATTATTGACTCATACTTCTGGAGAGAATCTTCTGCGTAAGAATCCTGACTATATTATATACTAGCTTTTACCCGCGGTTTTGCTCACGTTAGGTTCGATTTTTTAAACCCCTATTTTACCTCCTTCGGGGTTGAATTTTGAAAAATCCGTTCTTAGCGGATGACTACGTCATCATAGCTATATGTATGCAAAACTGTATGTAAAGTGGTTTGAGCTGTGCGGTGATAGATCAATCAGTCAGTCAGTTAGTCACCTTTGCCTTTTATATATTTAGATGATGCCTTTTGGGGTAGATATTTAAGTTACCTGTTAGAAAAAGAGAGCGCTATTGCAACATGACGTCAGGATTCAGTAGTTCCATACACTCTCCATACAAAATTTCGTTTTAGAAAGAGACGGAGACAGTCGCAGTAAAACAGCTTATAACTTATTTGTTTTTTGACCGATTTATTTTCTATTTAGTGGTAGATTTATGACGTTACAAGTTAGCCTAGCCTAGTTAGCCTATATGAAATAAATAAATTTTGAATTTGAATTTTTACAATATCAGTCCTACGTGTTACATTTTCCATTGTAATTAATGAATATCCATTTTGACAAAACAGTCAAATTCCCAATTACGCATTTATTTGCATGATAAACATGATGTGCTTTGAGTGGCTACCAACCTTGTGGTCAAAACTTGTAATGTCCTTTTATGGACTTGTTATTGTCGTTGTTGGTATATTCGTCGCAAAAACTTGTCGATGACTCTTCGATGACTAGATCTGTTTAATTAATTAAACTTATATTTTTTGTTGCTATTATTATATGGCATGTAATTAAACAGGCTTCTATTTAATAGCATTATATTAGCCTCTAAAAGTATACATTGACGTCTAAATTACTAAGTCAGCCACAATCAATGTGCTTCTAAAAAATACTGTTTAGCCACAAAATATTGTAAATATAAGCTTCTATAAATACAACTCAGCATCATAGCACAGCAACAGCAAATGATAGGTATCTACGTAAATAAATTGAAAAAAATTATTTTTTGAGATAAATGGAATAAAAAAAAATGTTTTTAATATACTTAACTAAAGAAAAAAAGGAATTTTTTTTTTTTGAGAAAATTAAAACTTAAAAAAATGATAATTTTTTGACTAAAGTAGGTTTACGATCCCAATAGAACCTAAGTTTGAATATTTATGTATAACCCCAACCTAACGTAACTTTTATCCGTGGCTTAGTTCGTAAATTAGATGGCGATGTATTAATCTTGTGGCCAAGTTATAAAAATTGTGGTTCTTTATTTGACGCTTTCTTTGGAATATTTTGTGGCTATTGTGAAAAAGGCGAGTTAGTTTATTAGAAGTTTCATCATTTTCCCGTGGCTAAGTTATAAAATTAGAAGCTAAGTTTTGTGGCCAAAAAAAAATTCTGCGGCTTGACTTATTATATCCCTTATTATATTATAAATGCTACATAATTGTTGGTTTCTGAGTTCCCGCAAGTCAGCCTATTTAACCTTTACCGCTCTATTCACTAAGCGAGACCATAACAATCATCCTATTATCCTATTAATCCTATTAATAAAATGCGAAAGTTTGAATGTATGGATGGATGGAAGGATGTTTCTTACTCAATCACGCCGCAATGACTGAACCGATTTAGCTGAAATTTAGCACAGAGATAGATAGTCTGGAATAACACATAGGCTACTTTATCCCTAAAAATAACAAGTTCCCGCGGAAATTAAAATTTTAATTCAAGCGAATGAAGTCGCGGGCATCAAATAGTTCCTATTTAATATATTAGAAGCAGCCTAGATCTACGTATGTAAACGGCTTTGTTTCTGTGTAAGTTAAGTATAAAAACAAAAATTACAAAAAGTCTGGTAGGCATAGACTCTAAAACGTCTTAGGTACATAATTAATACCCCGTGTTACTACTGTTAGTAAGAATGATAGTAACACAAGTAACGAACGTGCATAAAGAATATTAAAGTTACAAATAATGTAAAAAATATAATTACTTAATTAAAATTCCATCGTCACCTCGCATTTTTGAATGACAAAACGGAACCGGACATCCGGACAAACAATTCAAGTTAACTGAATAATAACTAACTAACCAAATGTATTTCTAATGGAAAATATTTTTCCTAGAAATTACATAATATAATATGAAATATATCCAATGACATCGTAACCTTGACCTGATGCTGCAACAAGGAAAGTCTGCGTACTATCCTACTTATCAACAACAACAGTTAGTTATGCAGGTAGAGGTAGCAAAATTAAAAAAAAAACTACTCTAAAATGCACGTTTGGTTTATTCCTTTTCCTACTTCCATAATTTTTGCTAATAATAACGACACTAGATTATAAGTTTGGAGAAAAATATTTTAGTGAGCGCCATCTCGCGGAAAAAAGAATTATTCCCTCATTAGATTGGATAAGAAACCTACATATGCTGCCATCTATCAACGTAGATCAAACTTTGATTATTGCTGCCATCTATCAACCTAGAGTGGAACATGCAAAGATAGGGAAACATAGAAACTGTGTTACCATTAAAATTATTTACAAAATGTAAGCTTACAACACCAACTTTAAATGACGTCTTGACTTATGTCATTAAAATATTATTATTTTTTTACTCTGTAAGAAACACCGTTTGAGGTGGTTGTGTTGTTGGAATTTTCGGAGATCGTTCTAATATGAAAATATTACGCGCACTGTAATCGATTTGTTTTCCTGTATTTTTACCCGTGTATTATGTTATCATTCTAAAACCGTGCCCTGAAGCAGAGAAGGAACTGAAAATCGTCCAAAATGGCAAAGTATGTAATGTTAAATTTAATTTCCGTAGATGCAATGATTAGCTTAGGCTAGACATCGATATTTCTGCGGTGGAGATCAAGTTGTGAAATTGTAGAGACCATAAAATATCAATTTACAAAACCATTATACGGTGACATGTTCGATTTTTAAAATCCGTCAACTATTGAAGTGTTTCAAATACTTAGCGTTAATTTAAGAAAATGACCATTAAAATTGTGCATTCAGTTTCTTTTGATATTATTAGTTTTCTTTTTATCAAAATACGATCTAGCCGCTATAAGTACAATTTTTTTAGAATTTTTAGAAATATGTATTATTAAGACTTGCGTTGTTCTTGCTTGTACCTAATCATTAAAAATAATATGCACATTTAAATCATGTAGGTAAGTATACCATAATTAATTTATTGGTAAACCATAAATATTAAGTATTATATTTTGGTAAGAACTTTACTTATTTTACTACTGTAGTAAGTATGTTTGTCTTTACCTACTTAGTAGATACAGATAATTTAATACAACTTACAGTATCTGCTACTATTAAGGCTTTTGCATGTGTATTCCCATTTATTCTCATTAAAAATATTTACATAAATATCTCTACATTCTTAAAAGAAATATCAACGTAACTCCCAACTTTAGTAAGTGCCTATTTAAACAGTTAGGTAATTACAATTTGTCAATTAGATGTGTCTTCAAACTAAGGCCCTCGGCCAAAAATGACCCACAAACATTCTTAAACTGGCCAGTTTTAACAGATTAAATCTGCCAGAATTTGCTTCACATCTGGCATGTAATCGTTTAAATTTTTTCACAATTTATTTGACACAAATAAATGGTGCCAAAAATATTGAACTATAATGCTTTGAAGCACAATAGTCCACACAGTGTAAGATTTTAAAGGCTGAGTACACACATATCGTCATGTTAGTATGATGAGCTCAGAGAAAATTATTAAAAAATTATGTACTGTGCTGTGAAACAGTGCCATAATTCATCACAATAACCATTAAAACATCAGGACCATTACAGAAAAGAATTACATGGCACTCACACATACATTGGTTGCCTAATTAATAAATTCACAAGTCATTTATTGCATTAAACATTGCCTCTTCGGGCGTGCAACATACATACATACAAGAAAATATGAATTAACAATGTCCGAGTCTAAAATTACATATAAAATTAAATATAATAATTAATTATTTAATTATTTCTAAAATGAATAATTAATTAATTATTTCTAAAGTGAAAATAATCCAAACAAACTTACAAAGATTTATGGCATTAACCTGAACAGTAGAATGCTACTAAAAATTATACCATGTTTGTCTTCTAAAGTCCAAACTAAAGGAATATGTGCCTATTAATAGAATTAAAATGCATTAAGTGCTGACATTCTACGAAATTATGTTAATATTAGTTTACTAAGGTACTCTAATAATATTTATTAGTAAGTATACTTTAGTTATTTTATCTGGAATGTCAATCTTAAGAAAATATTTTATTTAAATATCCTAATGATCATTAAAATATTTGTATTATCAATAATATTATCATCGAGTTTTATAAATATGTAGATGTTATTTTTTTCTCATTGAATAATTTCTAGTGCTATAATTAATCATTAAGTAATCACTTAGTTATACTTTTGCTTGTGCATGATATTATACCTACTACATACATCATTTATTATTCATTATCTGTAATAACATTTATACACAACAGAAGTTATTTATATTTTTGGTACATATAGTGTTTACAAGTTTATCTTGTCATAATTAATCCAAGGTCAAGTTGGCTAGGTTTGGGCGCCGACTGACCTATATCGGTTGGAGTGTTGCTCCTGAAGGCAGGCGTGGATCTGGTGTGTGCAGCTTGCATGAGCCTCTTGACCTGACCCAAGTCAACCAAGGTGGTTCAAGTTATACGCTTGTTGCAGGGAAATGATGATAGTATTCGTGTATGACACGGCGTGCTGCGTGGCGGAGGAGGATGACCCGGCTGACGCGGTGCTCTACTTCCATCCGGGGTGGGTGTCCGACACACAGCGGCATGCACTCGCCGGACAGGTGCGTTCACGCTGTACACTCGCTACAGGACAATAATGATAGTGGATAGCAGTGATAGTGGAAATAGAAATAGAAATAATTTTGTTCAAATAAACTTTTACAAGCACTTTTGAATTGTCAATGAATCTACCACTGGTTCGGAATGCCTTTCCTGCCGAGAAGAGCCAGCAAGAAACTCGGCGGTTGCTCTTTTCAAAAAAAAAAAAATTTTACAATAGTTAATGAAACTATGCTATGTTTACAGTGCTTCCACAATGAAGTTTCCTAAGTCCAATACAATACAAATACAAATAAATACAATCCAGTGCATGTTAAGATAAGTAGATAGAAAGCAGACCCATTCCCGTTGGTGGCACCCGTTTACGAGCATGACGCATGATCCAGACGTTGCTTCGCTCAACCATATTTGTGGATGGAACCATATTAGTGGATGTACGAGTATCTATGTTATAACTTGTATCTGGCATCCACTATGAGATTAAAGGTCCACTATCCGAGATCTATAGATCGCATTCTAACTCTATTTAGACTCAAGATAGAGTTAAATAAAACAATTGAAATGTTTGCATGCAATGTCTGAATGAGAGAGTAGGCGTGCCTTTCCCATACTCATTTCTCCCTTTGATTATATACTCTCATTTCTCCTATTACCAAAATAATCTTTATTTATTCCAAACATAACTTCTCTATTCAGCTTCAATTTTACTTTAGGTACATATCTATTTTTAGGATAGCCACCCGCACTGCCCATAAGGTATTAATTATTTACGCACTGCCTTGTTTTGAATCAATCGATGTGGATGTGACGAGCCTACGCACGAATAATGGTTGTGCAATAATTAGGAGTGGAAACCTGTTATTTGTTTCGAGTTAAGTTATTCTAATATCCATCAGCCACGTGGTTTCAACGGGCCTGCATCATCATTAAAATACGACCTTAATACGTCTTACCTTCGTTCAAAAGCCGACCTTTCTATTTGGTATGCCGTTAGATTCATTTTTGGAATAATTAATATTTTTAAGAATATATAAACAGATATGATATTAAACATATTTGATTTTATCTAACTTAATTGCGACTTACTGTATCTGTTTAGATACACTTACAGATACAGATTTACATCTATATACGTAAATGAAAATGAAATAAAGTTCTCAACACCCAAAACTAGGTTCTTCACAAAAGTCACTTAGCAAAAGCGAGTCTGTCTGTCAGCAATTTTCTAGTTAGACTTTGCCAAGATATTGATGGAAAGCACTGATGTGGTCTATGGTTGGAGAGCGCTTGCCTAGATGATATCTATAATATATCTATTCTTGGCTTGACTTGAAAGTATTCAAATTGTATGTGGCAGGAACACGGACTCCGGAAGGGAGTCCCAAAGCTTTCTTTATTCTAAACCAATATTGATGAGGCTTTTTATTGTTGACTCACTGAGGTCGAGACTTCCTGTAGAAACTCTTCTCGGGGATAAAAAGTATTCTATGTCCATTTCTAAGCCATTTCTAGATGCAAACTGTCTGATTATCAGGTTCTAATTGAACTGGATAAACGCGAGCGTATAAAGGGTGCATCTTTATTATAATTTAGTTCAGTTCAGATGCCTTCAATTGACCTAATTAAAGCTATTTATATACGTAATTGAAAACAGACTTCGATCTTGTTAAATAGTCGTAAATATACCTAGTAGTAATAAGATTACCTATTGGTAATTAGAGCACCTTAGATAATGTTTCTCGAGTTTTTGTCGATCGAAACATGATAAGTGCACGGAATTTTTTGCAGTTACAAAAGCAGACACTCAGAGAAAGAATTTTGTAGCCAAGTTAATCTTGGTTGATATTTTCCTAAAAAAAAAAGTAAGATAGTTTAAGGCTAAAATCTATAGACCGCACTCTCACTCGGCTCAGACTCAAGACAGAGTTAAAACGAGACAGATTTATGTCAGAGCATATTTGTATCTCGTTTTAACCTCTATCTTGAGTCTGAGCTGACTCAGAGTACGCTCTACAGATCTCAACATTGGTCTAAGGCCGAAAAAGAGATGACGAACAAATAGAAAATGTCTTAGAGTAAATGTGAGAAAAGATGAAGAAAAAAAATCTTAGAAAGTCACTCATAAAACAAGCTTTAGGGTATTTGAAGAGAGGGGAATATTAGTTTAAAGATACTCTACATGTCTGGAAAAGTCACTTCGAAGTCTAGCCCGGTCAAAAATATGTAGAACTCAGAATATACCTACGTCAATTTTACTCACTTATTCACAGTTCATAGTTTTTTCATCCAAGTTTTTCACTCTAGTTTTACTTCACGCGAAATAAAAATGCGCTGAAAATAAAATTAAAGTTTTCACCACCGCCTACCTGCATTTTGACCCAGTAAGTATTCACCAAATTGCTCTTCATTCAGTAGAACGACGCGACGTGAAAAATTTCGAAAGTTTTTGTGAAAAAACGAATATGTTTTTATATTCTACTAATCGTTACTAAATTCAAAATTAATAAACATTATCATGCACATAATATAATATTAGGTACATAGTATTATAAAAATTCTCGTCTAACATTTTTCTTGTTTCGTTGGTTGGTTTAAAAAGTAAAACAAAATGTCATGTTTCTTTTTTCAATAGCTTCGAAAATATAGCCTGTTAGAAAAAGAGAGCGCTATTGCAACATGACGTCACGATTCAATAGCTCTTTACATTCTCCATACAAAAGTCACGATTCAATAGCTCCATACACTCTCCATACATAATTTTGTCTTAGAAAGAGAAAGATACAGTCGCTCTTCTCATTTCTGATTTGATCCTGCGACTAACGTGTCCACTTCACGTGTAACGTGGCTAGCGTTGTAACAGTCTATTTATTAGGCCATATTCAAAGTTTCTGGCGACCCGTACGGTTTGGATATCACAGGTCACAGTAATCTAAGGGCTTTGATAACAATGTCGTCCTCTATCCCTATTTCGTTTCCCATAAGTGAATAATAATAATTATTATCATCTCTTGCTTTACAAACACTGCGTTCAGTGGGATCACAAGTGTTTCTTTTGAGCATCATAAAAGAATTTTTAATTATGCACACCGCGCTCATTTCTCATCCCTCGGGAACGGTACTAGAGCCCATTTTTGAATACGTCTATCTGAAGCACGTATTGACGGCTAGCATATTTTTTGTTAAATCTGCATTCAAATGGGGTTGTTTTATTATGCGTGCTCAGGCCACAACGGGGAACACACAATTTGTATAGACTCACCGAGCTGGAAATTTTATTCTTTGGAGTGCTTACCATTGAAAACATTAATTTTCTAACAGTATAGAGCTGACAAAATAAAGCCAGATTTCTTTTACATGCTTTTAAAATTACCAACACCGAATGCCACAAATCATACATCCTCGTATACGAACGAAACATTTTATTATATTCCATATTTTTAATTCGAAATGCTATTAGAATAGAAAAAGAATTGCTTCCTCTGGGAATCTTGATTTCAGCCATGCTGAATTAGTCATGACGTCATGAATATAGTCTACACAAGGAACGCAAAGAAGAAGCAAATAGTTCTACCACAGACTTAGACCAGAGGAACATACAACCTTATACCCTTAGTAGGTTAAAATAAGCTTATAATTATTCAGAATTTCCTATTTGTCCCAAGCTGAAACCGTTTTTTTTAATTTAGCAATTGGTATTTGTCTAGGTGGTGGGTGCAGCACACTGCATCAAGTCCCTCTTCTCACAACCGCTGGCCATCACGCTGCAGAGCGGAAAATTTATTATCAGAGAATATGGCCGATACATATTGGTGAGCCTACTAATACCATTGTTATTGTAAAATTATCGACTATATCTGTACTATTTAGATTAGTGGATCGCTGATATTTTGCCTGGACCTTTCTGAGCTTTTCAAGCGATACTGGTCCTTAGCGATTATGTAGATAAAGTTTAAAATTATTTCACACTGAAAGTGCTCGCCGCGCCGCTGCCATTCCGGAGTTGATCGGCCCTTACTGTTGTTTTATTTTGATTTGAAAATCCACAAAAAATAGCCAATTTCTCCATTTTTACCCGACTATGGCAAATCCAGAAAGAAAGCCCTTTAGAAAACTCAATAGCCCAACGGTTGAAGGTGTGAACTTAAAACTGTAAGGTCGCGGGTTCGAATCCCACCCATTGCACTATTGTCGTACCCTCTCCTAATACAAGCTTTCTGCTTATTTGGAGGGGACAGGAGAATATTAGTCAACTTTAGGTTGGCTAATATTCTTTACATGTGCTGATTTTGGTGAATGAGATGTCAATCGATTCGCCATGATCTGGGTGATATAGGCTATTATACGAATAAAATCAGTATGTCAGATCATATATCCAATTTTCCGAAGTTGGGATACAGTCTTAAAAAGATGTTTCCTGTATTTGCCCTTACCAGGCAATAGGAAGCGATCGCAACATACCCGACTGGGTGCTAAAGAACCGAGCCAGCCTCCTCACGTCGATGATCAAAGTGTACCACGGCGACCTGCAAGCCCTGGCCGACACCATGGAAGACCAGAAGCGGTTGGCGGAGAAGCTGTACCAGATCTTCGAGACCTACCTGCCGGTGCTGCAGTACGGCTGCCATATATTCCAGCGGGTGCCAATGTTGAGTCTTCCAAAGGTAAGTTAAATCTAAGACTGAAATCTATAAACCGCACTCTCACTCAGCTCAGAGTCAAGACAATTAAAACGAGACATTTATGTCGGAGCATATTTGTGTCTCGTTTTAACGTCTGAGCTCAACATAAGTGCGAAATTCACTTTTCGCACGCATTCGTTTGTATTTGTTTGCGATCTACATGATTAATTTATCAATTATTGGAATCGTTTTTTATTTTATTACTAAACATCTAAATATATAAAAGGCAAAGGTGACTGACTGAATGACTGACTGACTGACTGACTGACTGATCTATCAACGCACAGCTCTAACCACTGGACCGATCGAGCTGAAATTTGGTATACAGGTAGCTGTTAGGACGTAGACATCCGCTAAGAAAGGATTTTGGAAAATTTCAACCCCAAGAGGGTTAAATAGGGGGCTAACGTGAGCGAAGCCGCGGGTTAAAGCTAGTAAAATATATTAGTCCAGCGGGGTTAAAAAAACCTAGTAAGCACCATTTTAGTACATCATAGAATAAGGGCAGTTATACTGTACTCGCAGTTAAGGCATGCACCTCTTTTCGGAGTTATGTGAACGGAGTTGGAAGTATTACTTTCTAATTTTTTTTTACCGATGACAAGATGGCCTCTTGCTGCGATCTCACTTGGCGATGCAATCGTTCCCTAACTTTTACGAGTTACCTAAACTATTTAAGGTTACGCTTTCTGTCAATTTCGTTTTTCGAACCTTTATGGATCACCTAAAGGTGAAAATAAAATTGAGTAAGGACTTGTATTTAGGGACTTTAAGGCCTATGTAAAGAGATTCCAACTTAGGGGATGATTTAGGTATGATTGATGAAAATAGGCAAAAGATCTTTAGACAGGCTGACTTTTTCGATTAAAAGTTACTAGGAAATTATGAAAAAAGCCTTTAATGCAATAAAGTAATTATCAACCACGCGACCTTTACAAGCATACTATAACAAGATTAACGAATTACTTTTTACCTACCTACGTAGAGTTTTTATCGCTCATACGATATGTTTCAACGGAAGCAAGGACGTCACAAATCAGAAGAATGAAACCTTACTACTATTTTAATATTACACGTGGCCCTATAATGCATGTGATCTCGCTACAACAATTACCTAGGTCTACAAGGAAACAGGTGTCATATTTGATAGACGAGACGACCACAGCTAGACTTTTTTTTTAATTCTCATCATTTATATGGGACTTTTAAAGTAGACCTTATGCCAGCCTTATCGGTACACGTAAAATATTACAATTAGCTATATACAAAATCAACTACCTATATCTTAAGTCTAATATAGTGACTTACACATGGCAATCTTGCGCCGCTTGTATCCAGCGGTTCGTTAACTTTTTTATTTTTGATAAATTATCCTGTAGGGTCAGTATAAGATTTAATTCGATTGATCCTATTCGTATTCGATGACAATATTAGCGTCAAAGTAAAATTAAGCATAGCGGTATTGCATTAGGGCTCAATTTCGTGTATGCATTCTTATACGTTTACGTATACGCTCCAAATTAAAATCGGTTGTACTGAATTTGTGACTTTAAATCAATGCAGGCAAGGTTCATTTTACTTTCACGCTAATGTCATTGAATACGTTTACTACCCTGCTGTTTCGAGTCAAAAATTGGTGAACCAACCCCTTTGGTGAAGTGAACCAACTTACGTATAATCAAAATTTTTATTCTGTTCCAAGCCTTAAGTGTTCCATAGATAAAGACTCTTAATCCCAAAACTTTCCTAGTAGCCTAGACAGTTTCTAGTGTTTATTTATACTTTGTATCTTATCAATAGTTTTGATAATTAAAGACTTGATAATAATTATTGTAATAAAATGGTACCTACCTACTCTGATAAGTGATAACTTACGATATGGATCGTCAGAGCTACGAAAGCAGATTCTACAAATCTGTGGTATTAACTAATATTGACCATGTTTATGTAAGTTATTTTAAAGCTGTGACAGGCTAGCGTTATTTACGATGCATCCAGACTATGTAGGGTGGCAGACCCAATTATGGGCACTTTAAGAGTTTATCTTATTTCAAATATGTTTTTTAAGTATAAATTTAACCAAATTCTATAAATCACTGTGTTCATAAGGTTACTTGTTTAATAAAATATATAATTAAAGAAGATATTGAAATTTTTTTGTTTAAATCAACTAGAATTTTAAATAAGATTGAAAAATGACCCAGTCCCCAATTATTCGCACATTTGTTACCAGTTATGGGCACAAAATTATCCAATTATCAACACTTAGATTTTAATAGAGTTTAAGGGAAATATAACGCTAGGCTACCTACGGAAGTCTTTTAGAATATAGATTTTATTACGAAATAATATACGGAAATTCTTATAGTAACTGTAGGTGACTTAATTTTTTTATATTTATTACCTATATTTAAAACAAACACCCTTACATATTTAATAATAAAACGTAAACATAGTCTTTATCAAACGACAGACGTCTACAGCTGGACAAAGGTCTCTTATATGGACTTCCACAGGCCTCGGTCTTACGCTACCTGAATCCAGCGGCTCTCTGCGACTCGTTTGATGTCGTCGGTCCACCTAGCTTCCTGGTACGGGATCGCTACTCCAACACCATGGGATCCCATCGACCATCAGCTCTTCGAACTATATGCCCGCCCATTTCCACTTCAGTTTCGCTTAGCTATGTCCGTGACTTTGATTCTCTTACAGATATCCTCATTTCTGATATGATCTCGCAGGGATACTCCGAGCATAGCTCTCTCCATCGTCCGCTGAATGATTTTTGTTTCGTGATAAATAACTGCCCATAGAACTTCTCAACCTCTCTCCATACCTCAGGTGGAGAAGAAACGTGACAGCCTTCGTCAGTTTTCAGCCGCGTCAGCTGGCTCTGTCCGATCGATAGATTTCTCACGGACACTTTGGATTGGAACTTCTGTTCCACTAGATGGTATCTTTAATACACTTGGTATTCAAGGCCCGCAGGTCGCGAGTTCTTTTCTTAGAGATCTGCCTATTAACCTACCAGTAGGCATCCGCGTCTGCTGACGACTGAAGTCTCTTGTCTGTCTTCCATCAGTTTGAGAGTAAGGTCAGAGAACTTCTTGGTCCTTTTCGTGTGATGGGTTTTAAAGAATTTAGATTCCAGAGTATGGACAGTTTACACACACTTGTTAAGATCATCTACAGACTCCCAGTCTGCTAGGGAATCGAATCGCTTCGGAGTGTTAATAAACAGGAAAATCTCCAAATTTTGTAACCAGATACTGACACCCCTTGTTTTGCAATGAAATAACGGGAAAGTTTCATTTACTTTTTGAATTAGTAACTAATAATACTTAGAAAATCAATTGAAAACAATTATATTATTAAAACTCAAATAAAACCATAGTTAAATCATTATTAAGTAAGTACTGACCCTTAACGTCGTTGAGTCAAAATGGCCGAAAAACTTCGGGAACTCCAGAACGATATCTTTCAACTACGATACTGACGTCATTTTAAAACTTTTCAGTTTAGAAAGGTTTCGATTGTGAAAAATATGAATTCCCCTAAATATTTTTTAATCTGAAAATTTAAAAACCACAATCAGAAACTTATATTTTAATCTTTTTTGCCAAAGTGCGAATAAACTGGTGCAGTGCTAGCTATTGGGTTGGTCACCCTATACCTAGAGATAAATGTATTGCCGCTTCATTTTCGTCCGCGTGGATTTTGTTTTTTTTTTTTAACCCCTTGAGAACTTTTTTGGTCGTTCCATCGCACTAGGAAAGTGGGGAAATAAAGGGTACCGCTATTTTTCCGCACACATTTGTGCACAATAATACCTCTTGGTTTGTTACATACCAAATGACGATTGTCCGGGGCCGGTATTTAGAAGGACATTGCTTATTATCGTAACGCACCTTTATGCTATCCTGTTATGTATCCTGTATGTCTATCTTGAGTCTGAGCTGAGTCAGAGCTTGCTCTATAGATCTCAGCATTAGGTAATGCTGAGATCTATAGAGCTCAGACTCAAGATAGAGGTTAAAACGAGATACAAATATGATCTGACATAAATCTGGCTCGTTTTAACTCTGTCGTGAATCTGAGTTAAGTAAGAGTGCGGTCTATAGATTTCAGCCTAAGAGTTTTGTTCATCTGCCCTTTGAAAACCCCGATATCATAGTTAAGGCTGGCCTCATAATATCAGACATTTTCTGCATGCAATCAGACTAAATTCTGATGGTTTGCAGAATTTACTACAAAATGTATGGACAAAATGCCTTCCAGTGGGAATCCAAATTTCTCGAACAGAAATGTCTGAAAATATAAAGCTAACCGAAAAAATTGGAGGAACGCGATTTTATGTATGATTTGTTCTGTTTCAGAGTGCTACATCAGTTTATATGGAATCGATGCAAATCTTGGAGCACTGCCGCAGGAGTAAAGGTGTATTGGGCGGTGTTATACTATACAATAACAAGTAAATATATCGGATATAACATCATCCTTACTAATATAACTAAATGCGAAAGTGAGCGAAGACAATCACGCACTAACGGATCAACGAATCGACGTGATTTCTTGCATGGGTACAGTTGAGAATTTGAAGAGTGACAGAGCCTACCTTTTATTCTGGAAAAATAGAGGGTACCCGCGGAATGTTTTAAAACTAACACGCGGCAAAGTCGTAGGCAAAAGCTAAGTAATATTATGACGATTGATAAAGTCCAATTTTATTTACATACTTGGGTGCGACACTTTATATCAACCGCTTATCTTTTTTTTTACTTGTATATTTTATACGCTAAGAGCGTATGAAATTTATACTTGGCCTAGTAGTGTCCTAAAGCTTCTGACATTAAACACTGTTAACAACACCCAAAACACATTTTTATAATAATTGGTCTTTTTATACTAAAGAAAATTTGGTACATGCGGTATCCGCGCGTCGCCTGTTTTAGAAGTTAGTCCGAGTTTATTCACAGTTCTTTAACAACTTCCAAATGATTTTCAGAATAATATCAACACAACTGCCGCCAAGCCTGACCTCGTATTTAACAGTCGTGGACCCGTATAGGATAAAATCTCCAGCCGAAAACCTGGAAACTGAAACACCTTTGCCCTTAGGAGCTCAACTTTTAGTAGTTTATGTAGGAAAGAAAACTTATAGCACATTGAAGAAGCAAGCGGACAAGTTACAAGATTTCTATCAGCGGGGTGAAGAAGTCATTGCTAGATTTAAAAAGGTAATTTTTTTTACTAGGTAGGAATTTAATATTAGAATTTTTAATTTTATTCAACTGCGAAGTTACAAAACTAATTTTTTTGCAGTTACAAGAGGTGGAACGTGAAAAAGCCCGGGATCATCCCCAATCGGGGATGAAAAGGGACAAATCCTTACTGTTTACTGCCGTCCCCGAGGAAGATAACACAATGTTATCTCCGCCGAATAAAGAAGACAATCCAGGTGTACAAAGAAAACCCAGCATGCCTGACGTTGTGCCATTCACGAACAAGCCTAGGCCGCGTCCAAACAAATTGTCCCTTAGCTTCAAAACACAGAAATCTTTAGATGAAGACGCAAAAGAAAACGAAAACGTTTTCACCGGTCAAACTAGTGTCTGCTCTACGCCTATGGTCGAATACAAACGCTTGCACGGAAACATGTTGTCGATATGCCAGAACCTAGATAAACCAGATTGCATCGCAGACGAAAGGGAAATCGTAGAACCCGACGTGCTTAAAAACATTGAGAACACAACGAATGGTGTGGAAGACGAAAAACGGAATAACAAAACAGTTTTAGACAGTAATTGTATAGGAGAACACTTTATAAACAAACCAGAGCCAATCAGAAAGTTGGCAAGCGTTACGGACTTACAGGAAACTTTTAGAAAATTATCCACGAGAACCTCGTCAAAGATGAAAGTAAGACGGTCGAAAATGGACGAGTCAGATCCTTCCCCAGAAGAAAAGAGTCAAAACACAATGACGATCAATGATCCATTATTCCCAGTATTCAGAAACGATGGCGTTGCGATATCGGAATCCTTATTCAACCAATACCTAGAGCAGTATTACTCCGGAATAAAACAGAAAACGAAAGAGGAGAATATGTTTAATTTCAACCTCAAACTGTGCGAGGAAAAGTTCAAAGATTTCGATTCGGATTTGATTAAGTCCCCTCAACGGACGCCGAAGAAAGTGGCAAAAGATTCGACGAAAACGGTACAAACAGACCAATCTAGGCGAAAATCTTTATCGCTACCTCTTAAATCGTTATCAGAAAGCAGTGAAACGCAAATTGGGATGGATTCAGATGGGATAAGTTTAAAGAAGAAATTGTCGGGAGTACAATTAACGCCATTAATGGAGAAATTAAGTCATTTAGCATTTTCCGACAAATCCAGTGGATATAGTAGTAGAGTTATGACTCCTTTGGAATTGAGAGAGTTTCTGACTCCAGCTTTGGATAAGCAAGTTACATTTTCGGAAAGGTATGTTAAATTCTTCGCAGTAGGTATAGGTACATGATATCTGAAAAGTGGTGCAAGGGACGAGCGCACATATGTGACGCATTTATTTAGTTACTCGAAGATAAGAGAATATTGTAATCCCTAGCCTAACCTACTTTGTTAACCTCTATGGCGAGTCCCATTAAAAAAATCTTGAGGGCTACTAATACTTAAATTTATTTTAGTACTGCTAGATTAGGTTTTTTAGTTTTTTTTTTTTTGTATGTCTAGCCTATATCTTCGTTACTTTTCATACTAAATTGGAATTAAAATAGCAGTGTTTTAAGCTTACCTTAGGGTGTCCGAATCATTAATTTGAATCCTTAAACCTTCGTATTCTAAAAATACAATCTTAACTAAGGTGAACAGAATCCGAAAACATTTTTTACATATTTTACGTGAGATTAGTTATAAATAAAAATAAGTAGATAATCCTTTAACGTGCTATAATAAATGCAACTTGCTTTTAAAATAAACGGGTTTACCAAAACTATTTATAAACCCGTCGAGATTATACAAATAACAGAGTGCATCATACCTTCTTATCTCTAGTTGCCATTCACAAAGGACGGCTGTGCGATATTTTGTCATTTGTGATTATAGCTTCCTATTTTTTTTTAAGTAAAGTTGTCGAATGTTTGAGATGAGGGTTTTTTGGTTAACTCGAAAGACGACTCTTCGAACCCTAAACCCTTGGTCCCAACTATATTAAGCGTCGACGCCATAAATTCTGCACAAGAAAATGAAATCAATTAAATCATCCACAATCTCGTGGAGGAAACTTGCTTTATTATAGCTTGTATTTTTGCCAGATAATTTGAATGGCTTTTTAAAGTCACATTCCTTAACAATAGGACAAAACAACTACGACAAGAAGATAGTGAAGATTCAGACATGGACAGCGATAGTGATTTGGAAATACTGCCAACGTTCAGCGCGGAGGCTGTCAAATGCGCGCTGTTCGTGAGCGGCCTGCACAACATGGCGCTGCTCGCGCTGATGGACCTCGAGGCGGCGAACGATGCTGACACTATCAACTCATTGGTAAGAGTTCTCTGAGCTGGCATACAATCTTTACGGCCCGGAAGGCCCAATTCCCTGAACGTTCAATGTCTTTTACGTCCTATTCCCGGAATTTACAGACTCATAGACTCGCGAAGCAACAGTATCAATGAGCGGAACACAGCTCGAAGAACCTTAGAACTGATAGTAATTGGAATTTGGATTCCCAATGCGTTCCCAAGTTGTTCTGTGGCGATCCTTGCAAGAGACATTTCCAGCTCTAGACAAAGGTTGAGACGACGACAGATAGTTAAGATGGGCTCAGAAACTTTTTTTTTTTTAATTCTTATTATTTCCCTGGGGGTTTTGTCAACACTGACAATGTCACCCCCGTACGTTCAACAATACATAAAAAGACTAAAACGCTCAGCAACTTAGTGGTAAATATAAGCTACGAAAATTTTGAGTGATCACGAAAATCCCAAAATTAAGAAAGTCTTTCACGAAAAAATATGATATTTTAACCAATAGTGAGAATAGCCAATTAGAAGTGAACGTGATCTTCAGACTGATGCGATCATTTTTAGCAACTCCACAGCAGGATATATTAAAGAGTAATTACTTTCGGCTTGATTTCTACTTAAATAACAGCTGTCAAAAATAGCAGTTTATATGCAAACATTAGAAATAGGTATTCGCTAATTTGTTTCAGTGGGAGACGTCTCTAAACGCCTTAGGACCAATCGAACAGAAATGTATGGAGCCCCTGACTACGCAAACGGATGCGTCCGACTACAGCTACCTGGTGCTGGACCCGGACTGGGGCACCGTGAAGAAGGGTGGGCCCTGGGCGGCGCTGGACATCGCGACCATGGGCTTCATACACAACGAGTTCGAAGAACAACCTGACCTCACAGAATTTATACTACGGTAAGTTGATGACACACCAATACATATATGTAGGTACTAGGGACGTATTTTTTTTAAAGGCGAAAGTTTTTGAGTTTGTGTGTGTGTGTGCGCGTGTGTGCGCTTGTTACTGCTGCACGCCATAACGAATGAACCAATTCGGCTGAAATTCAGAATCGAGATAACTCACACCTAGGATTAACACATGGGCTACATGTTATCCCAGGAAATTAAAGAGTTCCCGCGGGTATTGAAAAACCATAATCCGCGCGGAATCCATCCATTACACAGGTCTACAGTGAAAATGTTGCAGCCAAAACTATAACTGTTTTTTAGTATATCGGGTACCCGGATTACAACTGCATACTTATTTTTTTAATGCTACGTGTAGTTTTTGAGATACGAGGTATGTGTAAAAAAGACAAAATATCCAATTTTAAACATTTAATTACATTATTTTACAGCTAGGAAGCTTCTTATTCAGATTTTTTTAAAATGTTCATTGCTATGATTGTCCCATGTGATACTCCAACAATAATCTGCCATCATATGCTCATCCCAACGATCTTGGTACCTATTTTCCGTCAGTTTTAGATCCTGATGGAAGCGCTCTCCTCGTTCTTTGTTGTAGGAGCCAAGATTTTCATGAAACTTGTCCAAGTGGCTGTACAGGGTGCACTTGTATGCTCATGCTACAGCCAACCTTTTTAAAGTTATCTAGAAGGTCCTGAACTAATTCCACGTCATTTTTTGCCTTTCATTACCTAAGAAATTTTTGAAAATTTTTTCTCTGTCACGCTCACGACAAAATGAGACTTTCGTGCCTGTAGCAATTAAATTCCTTTCTTTAAGTCTCGATGCTAGTCTCAGACCTCTCTTTGCAATGGTAAATACGTAAAGTACTGAGTAAAGAATACGGGCGCCGCTGATGATTCAAGATCACTGTCTCGTTCATTTGAAGAGACCTCCATCATATCTGTCTCCGACGAATCCGATGGTGCTGCCCTCATAGTATCGTCTGAGAGTGGTAAAGGCCGTCTAGCAGACGATAGGTCTGGATATGTCATTTTTTTTCAATTTACCCCATGCAATTTGATTAAACAAAAATAAAAATCATCAAAATAGTTTTTTGGTTCTGATCAAATCATAGGTACACCGAACCTCAATTGTGCTCGTTTACCACTCGACCACTGACTCGAATATTCAATACGCAATTTGCACATGATATTTTGTACCCAGGGATGGTTAAAGCCCTTGATCTCGATCTTAAAAGAGTCAAAATACGCTCTTTTTATGAAGGCCGTTATAGGTTTTCTGAGTTTTTTCACTACATGTTCACCAAAAATGTTACAAAATGTATTCGAATTATTTAATCAACTCCTCCTAAATGACGACATAATGATATTATCGGATAATCACACAAATTGGCGGAATACGAACACATTAAACATAGCAAAATGGGTATTTTTTTCCGATGAGGGTAGTTCAAAAACTACACGTAGTTTTGACCTTAAAAAACTTCTGTACGACTAATTATCAAGTCATTCATCAAATCATATAATGGGATTGCTAGCAAAAAAAGTTTTTCATTTTTTGTAGACCTGTGTTATCTATTATTGAATAAATACGCAACCTGTTTGGTTATATCGCCAGGAGCGAAGACAGCGTGGTGCTGGGCGCAGCGTGCGGCGGCGCGCAGATCTACTACCAGGAGAACGGCGCGCGGCAAGCCGGCCCGCCGCCGCCCTCCGACATCCTCGCCACCGCGCCGCTGCGCGCGCGCCGCCGCCTGCACCGCGACCACTCCGCGCTGCTCTTGTAAACCGCTCGAGCCAAGCCCGAGGACAAACAACCTTCAGGCCCGTCCCTTAACTGGCAGCCGGTCGGCCGAAAGACAATCACCGGGACATTTTTCCAGATAATGGGACCCTTACACGGTCAAATATGTTTGTCAAACAAACGGAAACGGAGGTGTTTGATTGGGTGCTCTGGTGTTTGATGACCTTGATCAAACAGCGCACCCAATCGAACACCTCCGTTTCCGTTTGTTTGACAAACATGTTTAACCGTCTATGGACCCCCTAAGAGGCCATGCTTTACTCCCGCTGGCTATGACCCACACCGAATCCCGATTACCCATGCTAGTTAAGTTTCTTTTGTAAACCTCAATCACTTGTTCAAGCGTGCGAGCATCCTAAGTGATTTCTAAGGCAAAACTATGTACGTATAATGCTATTCAAATAACAATAGGAATGAGAAGCCGCCATTTTCTGTTTCTATCTCAGTGTAAACCGCATATGAGCAGGACATAAATATAAAATGGCTGTTTGACAGTCCTATTCTCATTTGAATCGCTGCTGGAATGTCAGCTTGGACTTGCCGCAAAAACACTGACGCCCATATTCACAAATTTTACTACTTAATTCTTCACAATTTGCGAGTACCGCGACATTACGCGTCAATCAGAAACTCTAATCGTCTTTGACTATTCGATAAATACCAGTTGATTAAAACCATCGACGCAATCGAAGGATAGGAAATCGCCACGCAAGTCTTAAGAGCTATTCTAGCCTTAGATTCTAAAGAGGAAATCGATTTGGTAGTAGAAACTGTCAAAGGTTGTTGACTGATCTCATTCTACTATCATTGCCATCGATTAAGAATAAATTATTCCTTACTGCTTTTATAAAATACTGCCGTCATAAGGAAAAAAGACGCATCTGTCAATTTTTTCGAAATTGAGTTAGGCACATATTCGGCATCAAAACAAAAAAACGCATCTACCAGTACTTACCAGAATTTTAAATTTTGTTTAAACATATCACAGTGATAAGTTTAAACAAAATTTAAAAATACTGGTAGCTGCGTTTTTTTGTTTTGATGCCAAATATGTGTCTAACTCTATTTCGAAAAAAATTACAGATGCGTCTTTTTTCCTTATGACGGCAGAATAGAGGTTCTTCCAAGATAAAAAAATGCACGCCCGCTGTAATTTTTAAGTTTGATTACCGATTTAACTACAATATGTGCGTCAAATGTTTAAGTTATTTTCTTTCGTAGTTTTGTTTCAGTTTTAAAAAACAGATTTAGAAGAGAAAAGAAGCCGATTAGATATTATTAAAAATTTTAAAATGAAGGTAGGCGTAGTTTGTCATTTAATGATTAGAATATTGCAAGTAGACAATCTAAAAATTTTTAAGACTAAACTTAGTATTAATTCTACTGCAACTTTAGTCTTTTCAAATAATTTATCAATTCTTTTGAGAAATATTCTAAACTTCTAAACAAATTTCGTATCTAATGCCGTTCAATATTATTTGGTTGTAGACTATTCGCCATTTTCCTAATTAGTCCGTAGTAAAGTTTACAGGATCAGTACATATCTTTGAATCCATCTCAACAAAAAAAAAAAAAATAGAAAATTATTAAAACTTAGCCAAAGATAATAATTTGCTGCACAAAATACTGCAGCTTGAAGCCAAAATTGTGTGAAGTTGAGCTTATAAAATTGCGTTTCATATTTCAATGTTCTGTTCTATACAAATTCTTTTGTATACAATCTTCTCTAACCTAAATTGGCAAGGTCTAGAACTCAAAGAAATAGTGATATCCCTTTCACAATGCTCCCAAAAGAAAAGTGAAGCACTTACATACATTTAGGTATATGCAATGCATAATTTGGATTTTTCGAACGTTCCGCCTATACTACAAATTCTAAAAAAAATATAATTATTTATTGTAATATACGGCTGCGTGGCCTCTTCCACGTTAGCTAAATTAAAATTCAAAATTATTTATTTCATGTAGGCCAACTTAAGAGCTACCACCCGCACCGGTTCAAAAAGCAGATTGTGCTGAGAAGCTAAATTCCCGTTTACCACTTAAAGGTAAACTAAGGCTATGAAACGCAATATATTAAACTGAACTTCCACATTCAGTCCACCCATTTTTTATTACTCTACTATGCTAGTTATTTATGTAGTCTATGGTAGCGAAAAAGAAATTTTCTTGTACGCTCATAGTATCTCGCCACTAGTTAGTAAGTTCCCGGCCACGTAGTATGTATTGCTATATAATCTGTGCTCAATCTTGCCATCTTGTAGCTTATATAGTACTGTTAAATATAGCCAGTTATATTTTTATTTATTAGCGATAGAATATAGCCATTTTATATGCTGTTCTTTTTATAGCTTAAAAATTGTTATTTTCTGCAAGGTGCATATTATTAAACCTAGTTTAAGATCAACGTGCTCCCCGAGTCCTCGCAAACTGCGGCCGATAGTTTATACAGATTACTAAGATGTCAGATAAACTGCAGAGTACCTACTCTATAAATTCTCAATATAGACTTGGGCGGCCCTACAAGCTTATATAACGAAAAAATAAGTACTACTACTACCCGTTCACGTCAAGATGGCCGTCGTCGACGAAGATTAATAGTTGTATTTTTTACTGTAACCACAACTATGACGGAAGTTTTCTTCTCTGGCAACGGTTATTATGATAATGACATATTGAATGTCGAAAGGCGTAATTTTTTTCTCATTTTTTCCCCGTTTACTTGACGTGGACGAGTAGTAATGTATTCTCCACCCCCAAGGTACTCATGCTTATGGAGCAACTAAACTTCGATTCACATCTAACGGAAAATTGAAATGTATAATTTGACGCTTAATATTTACATATGCCATATCTGGGAATCCTCGCGCCTGCTTGCGCTGGAGTATTAGGGGACTACTTATAATATGTAATAGTTAAATAAAATGTCAGCAATGCTTTTCGCCAATTAACGCACTGAATGTCTTGGGACCTAAATTGTAAACATTTTTCAATTTACAATCCATTACAACTAAAGCCCAAATTAGACGGTTTATTTTTTAAGGTTTCAGCTTTCATTTTCAAAGGCTTCATCAATGAGTCATCAAAAATGAACCGTCTAAACGCCGACCTTTCCGTTCATAGGCGATTTGCCTCCACGAGGAAAACGTGCACTGGTATTAGGCATCGTTCATCGCAAGAATGAAGTGAACGATGAACAGTCTACGTTCACTATCACTTGATAATAAATCAACGGTGATATTCAGTTACTTCATTTTGACATCGCCTAGCTAAAGCCTCCACTGTACTAGTCTCATGTAAATATCAGTGTATTTGGCACTTGCAGATATGAATTTTAAGCGTTAAATTCATATTTACCTACATTTTTCTAATAATGCAATAGCACTCCGTCAGATGTAGATCGTACATAACAAAACAATCCGCCTGTCAAATGTCGGTAGTTTGTAGGAGGATTTTTTTTTGGAAATACATAAGCTCTACTCAGTGCTCCTTTAAAAATAAAATTGATCACAATCTGCTCCCGTCCATATTTACCTGCTCCGCTGGATGACGCTGACTCGAGCATACTTTGCTGAATAATTTGGACACCTATATGACGATTATAGAATTCAATCTATCTATAATCTGTTTTAGTTACTGACAGGTACAGGTGTGTAGTAAAAATGTTTTTTTTTTTTTGACAAATAGTATAAAAACAAAGATAATAAATTACCTAGCAACGTTTCTATTTGTCAAAAAAGTCCATACAATTTTTGCTACTCAACCTTGCTATACCTTGTTTAAAGGACGTGGAAAAAATTACAAACTTTATTTGCGATCCATAAACGCAGTCCAGATTTTTGTTTTTTGCTGAAATTGTTAGGCAATACAAAGTAGTTTTTTTTTGTTGCACCACATTCACGAAGGAGGCACAATCTGTTTTTAACCGCAAATAAGTAAGGTCATAATTTATTGGAAAAAAATCTACAAAATTCTACGTTTTACGACTATTAACAACGTTTTTAGTTAAATGCAGATTACAGATAGATTGAATATAGGAACCGGGCATAGTAAGCTTGTTGTCGTTGTAATCTAGAAATACCTGCTTAATCAAAAACCAAACTGTTCAAATAAGTGACGTATTAAAAATGTTTTATCATTATTTTAACTAGTGTGTAAGTGCCGTGTATTATTTGAAACATTCCAATGATGTATATTTTTAATATGAAAACAGGTTCAAAATTGTTAATCAATTCGCGTCCAAAGCCAAAAGTTTTGCCGCTTGGTTTTATTTTTGTTATTGTCTTGTTTTATATTCTGGCCCTTATTCATAAAAATTCAAACTAATGCTAAGATCTATATAGAGCGTGCTCTGACTTAGCTCAGACTTAAGATAGAGTTAAAACGGGACACAAATCGACCTTTCCGTAGAACAAAGTCTCATCTGCTAAATTCATAACTTGAGATTTGAGCCTTGCAGATGTGACTTTTAAGGCTCAAATTTCAAGTTGTAAATTTAGCAGATGAGACTTTGTTCTACGGAACGGTCGAAATATGCTTTGATGTAAATCTGTCACGTATCTCTGTCTTAAGTCTGAGAAGAGTAAGCGTGCGTGCTAGATTTTAGACTTAAACCTTTGGAATTTCAAGTAATATGCCAAAATAAACTCAGGTCTGAATTTTTATGATATGAGAGTAATATTTTTACTAATTATGTACAGTCATATCTTGAACGTATGTTTAACACAAACAGAATAAACTATCCGTCTTAACCGCTCGATTCCTATGTTATTTTCAAGGTATTACTGTAGGTATTGCAATTAGCATTTAAGGTGTGCCAATGCGTCACAGATAATGTGGTATTTATTTATAATTTTTACATAATATATAGATAATGTTAAGAATTTTAATAAAACCCGATAGTGAGATTTTGTTAATTGTACGCCAGTGTAATAAATATACCCCAATAAAGTTAATACATAAAATATATATATTGCATTATTATTGATAGCTAAATGAGTTTTAATTTTTACATGACATGAAATATTGAAATCTTAATTCAGATTTCTTACAAAAAGGATTTCTTTTTTTGTCCTGTTGATTAATTTAGTAGTAAAGTTGATAAATAATATAATTAAATGTCATGAATTGATACAAACAATATACTATTACCCCTTTGATTGTACATACTGAATCGAAACACAGCGTAATAATTTTATGAAAGGCGTCAGGACATCGGAATAGGACAGAAATGGATGAGGACAGAATAATATGATTGAAAGAAGAATCACTATAAAACTATTTTATTAACAAGTCGCTCACAACACAAGTCTAAAACTAAAATATATTTACGGTGACACTATAGGCTACAATATCTGACAAATAGATACATACTATGAATTAGATAAAATGCATAGGGATCACCATAAGTGTAATCTGTGTAAACTGTATCGTGTGCGGGTGGATTAGTGGAGTCGGAAAGAATATGATCTGCGTGCGTCAGAGCGCCTCCGTCTTGAGTGCTTGAGCTTGAACTACAAACCGTGACTCGATCATATTCTTTTCAGAGTGAGAGCGTTCGCGAATACTTCGCTTCGGCGCCGACATTTTCTTTTCGGCGCCCACCGGCCCGGTCCGGGTTTCGGAAACCGCCATTTCGAAAGAGCTTTTCAATCAAACATTTTCAAAACTTCATTCAACACAGTTAGTTTTTCAAGGAACTTCATCCTTTACTTCTTGTTTCAATACCTTTTCAAAACAAACAAAATCAATATTAGACTTAGTATTAGACCTTTATTAGAGCTATCTTTACATCCTAGAGGCGTCGCCCGGGGGCGTTTACAAACTAACTTACAACTAGACCCTTTGTATCACTTCTATTATAGTACGGTTGCGGTGACAAACTCGCGACTCGGGAGGCGAAGTGCGCCCGTTGCCAGGCAACGCGCGCAGCTCGCGTCTTACAATGGTCAAGTTAACGACAGTCGCAAGCCGGCCGACAGGTACGGTATAAATGCATTAGTGGCCGGCGACATGGGAAGTGATGGTGTATCAAAATCTATGCTAGTCTGAAGATGACCTCAGCGTCACGATATTAATATCGACCTGTAAAGTCAAAGAGGGAAATAACCATGGTGTCCATTAAGAGCACTCTTAAAGTACACAACACATTTATTTATATCACTGCAGCTATTGCAGACTAATTTTCTTCCCTGGATATAAGATACCCTCAATTTTGAACAGAAAATTTTATTTCGAATTTCGAACAAACTCAAAGGTCACTATACAAAACAATATTCATTTTTAAAGGTAATTGCATTTTGATGCCAGAAATTAAGTGTAGATTCCATATAGAGGAAAGAAAATACGTTAATTAGTATGGAATAGCTAAGTGGCATTAGGACAAATCTGAATATATGACTTGAATATTCTTTGTAGATGACTCTAGTATGGTCTATAAACTTTGGTAAGTAGCTAGTTGTCAGATGTGAGGTGATATTCATTTATTGATCTCAAATTAAACTATAAATATAGTATAATAACAAATGATGTCGTGCATCGCTTGCAATTTCGTTATTATCCGCGTGAGACAAAATAAAAGAGCATTTACGAAATTTTGCACAAATGTGAATTTAGAAAACAATAGTTCATTCTTAATAATCTTGAGGTATCTTGATATAAAGGACTCTTTTTTTTAATTATTAATAATAATACACCAATCACGTCAAGCCTTATAATAAGGCATCAATTTTATCAACTACTTATTTAACATCAGAAATGGATTTACAAAATTTTGAGCCATTGTGATTTAATGAATGATATTTGAACTGCAATTGAAAGTAGAGTGAGTAGAAAGATGTTTGTCTGAATTGCATGCTCATCTTTTTTTTTTTAATTATTAATAATAATACACCAATCACGTCGAGCCTTATAAGGCATCAATTTTGTTATTTTCTCAACTATATATTTAACATCAGAAGTGGGATTACAAAATTTTGAGCCATTGTATTTTAATGAATTTATATTTGATATTTGATCTGCAATTCAAGGTAGATTAGAAAAATGTTTGTCTCGATTGCACGTTTACAGTTCATGCAAGAAAATATTTTGCATCACTTATTACAATTGATAACGCGTATTTCATACGCAAATACGCGTTTTATTGCATAATACGCGTTATCTTACTTGCATTGTTTGATCTAAGTTAGCGTACAAGAGAGAAACAACTTAAAAGTTGATTTTCTATTCCGAGCTCAGTATAAATGATTTAACTACGGTTTACATGAAAATAAAATGATAAATGGATGATTCCAAAAAACAATAATAAAAGAGAATGATTGGAATTAATGGCACCATGATACTATATGAGCAATTTTGTATACAGAATCCCGATTATCCGAACATCGATTATCCGAACATCCGATTATCCGAACTCATTCGTGATCACTCAAAAGATGTGATTGATTACGTCAAAGATCAATAACAAGTTATTTCCAACCAAAATTTTAAATAACATAGGTACTTTGTAATTCATTTGCTTTGAAATCGATTATCCGGATTTTCGATTATACGGAATACCCCTGGTTTTATTTGATCCGGTTAATCGGGATTCTACTGTAATCTCTTTTACTAGAGGTATTCTTGTGGGCGATTAACCTCGGAATCACGTGCGAGATAAATAAAATAATTAATTAATTAATTATTTGTCCTGAATTCGTGAAATGTCAAAGAATTATTTAAAACTAATGTCAATGCGGTTGCAGTATTCCAAGGTTAGATCGTCGGTTGCTTTGAAACCAAGATAATGGATAATAAATCTGGTTGGTCTCAGAATACACAGAGAAACAAAATTTATGTAAGAAAAAATATAAATGAATTACAACATAAAAAAATACAACATTAAATGAAAAAACTTATCCATTCACTGTGTGTTTCGAGCTTTATGGAAAATATTTATAAGGGAGATGTAGTCTTTAGTAATGTGTTCTAAACCCAAGTTAGTCTTGTCACTAGCCAGAAGAACGTATGGTAGTCAGAAAAAAAATTTATGATGGGGAATAGGGGAAAAGTAAGTTAAGAGTCTTGTCAGGTAGTCAGCAGTCACTAATTTGGTAGGCGGCAGTCATTAAAGAGCACAGGATGTTGGAAATTCAGATAAATTGCAGTTACTGGCTAGTTATTCGGAGGCAGTTGTGACCCGAACAAGTCAGCATTAATAATGTGGTAGATGAAACTATGACATAATAGATTTATAAATACATATCAAAAATTGACGTGTGGTTCGGCCGTGGTGTAACGGTTAACACACTCGGGCGCGATTCCCAGAGAGATGTGGGTTCGAATACCGCCAGCCTCGGAATTCTTGATATGTATTTATAAATCTATTAGGTTATTTCCTTTAAGTGTAGGTTAACACTTCAATAAAAAATTAAAAAAATTGAAACTATGACAGGTTAAAAGTAGCCACATTTAGTAGCGAAAGAAATTGTCAGTGGTCACTAGCTTAGTCAAGCCTGGAGCTACAAGTACATGACATACCGCTTCCAAGGGATAAATTCAGAGAGTGCGAAGGGATAAGAGTTAAGGATAAGGGATAGAAAGAGATAAGTCTAGGTGAATAAGACGGTAGGTAAGTAGTGCTATGTCAATCTGAATTGCACTTTATTGTGTGGTAACAATAGTCGCTATTTATTTAAATTATTTTGTTGAGTGAATTTTCTGTACCCTTAGGTACTATTAGGTATTAGTTATGGTGGGGTAGTAATCGAGTCTCTTCAGGGTCTTGTAAGGGTGTTATTATGGTCCCCTGTAGTTATTATGATTCACTTAGGCTGTTAGGTAGGAACAATTTGAATAAAGTAGAAGGTATCATGAGGTAGTGTAGGAGTGTTATTAGCATCTCTACAGAGACTTTGTCATTTATAGAGCAATTGTGAATTATTTAATTGAATTACTTATATGTATAGAAGTCATATAAGGGTGCTATTAGTGCACTTCTGACTCACACGGTGGGTAGCCGCATTTTGACTGAACAAAGTAATTGGTGCGGTAGTCAAGTCATAAAGAGGTAGTATAAGGGTGTTCTTAGGGTCCAAATCAAAGTTACGCGGCGCGTAGCAGCTTTTGGCTGAATTACGTAGTGGGGTAGTACTAATAGTCACATAGAGGTCGTATAGGGATATTAGGGTCCCCAGTAAGACTTACGCGGCGAGTAGGAGCGCTCTCGCTCGTAGCGGCGGCGGCGGTAGTGCGGCGACGGCGAGCGGTGGCGGTACCCGCGCGCGTAGTAGTCGCGCTCGCGCTCGCGGTAGTTGCCGCGGTAGTAGTAGTCGCTGCTGTAATATACACACAAAATATAATAAAAATAACAACACTGAATACGGAAGTGACAGACTTGGCATTTTACCTGCAAGCTGCAGTAGGGTACTCTGAAAATAATTGCTACAGTGTGACGATCGCAATCACCTCTGATTGGTCGATAATATCCCGCTATCGCTCAATATAATCCTACTAATATTATAAATATGTGAAAGTGTCGATGTTTGGATGTTTGTTACTCAATCACACTCCAAGTGCCACCCTGCCACTGCTCGAATATCGTCCACCCATCTTTTCAAATTCAAAATTTATTTATTTCATGTAGGCTAACTTGTAGCTACCACCGGTTCGGAATGCAGATTCTGCTGAGAAGAGCTGGTAAGAAACTCAGCAGTTGCTCTTTTTTTAAAAAAAAGATATTTTTTTACAATAGGTAACAAAACTATGCTATGTATACTCATACAGTGCTTCCACAATGAAGCTTCAAAAATGCATACGTGGGTACACACAATCAAAAAAAAAGCATGTCAAGATTGGCAGACAAAGCAGACCCATTCCCAGTGGCGGCACCCGTTCTTTGCATTACCAATACATTACTGTACATTATTGCTCAATATGCAATGTTATAAATAGTGTGATGTTGTGTTTGCTCCAATGTATGATTGCAGCCAGTGTGAAGTTCTAGTACAATGGATACAGCTTATCGGCAGTTTCAATGCAGTTACATAAACTGTATGTTATGATCGTAAATAATATTATATAATAATAAATTGAAAAGTACTCACTCCCTATCCCTACGTCTGTCGTAGCCGTTGTCACCTCTGACACTTGAAATTGAAAAAAAAAAATCATCTATTAGGTTAAGTACATTTTTTTTAAAGAATATTAGCCAAGCTGAACTTGACCCTCCAAATAAGGGAAAAGCTTGTGCTTGGAGTGGGTACGACAATAGTTCAACGGGTGGGAATCGAAACTGCAACCTTTCAGTTTTCAGTCCGCACCTTTAACCATTGGACTATTGAGGCTTAATTTGATTTCTACTAAGCAGCAGTACATACTGTTGGAATTTTTGTTACACTGTTTAAGTAGGCCTTTCATAATCCGACAAATCTTACAGTCAGTTTATACTAAATCTACTTATATTTAATGTACCAATAAATTGACAACCCACAAAATTATACAAAATAAAGAGGGCGCTTTTATATTGGAATTATCAGAACAAATATTTTATTGTCTTCACAATAATATCTGTTACAGTGATGCAATAGCTTCAACGATAATGTAATTTATCATGTTGAGTTGACAGTCATCACAACTTTGAAGGTCTGAATATGTTTTCATGCAAAGAAAATATTTTTAGCTGTATTTACTGATCCAGAGACTGTCGACAGTCAGTCCCTAGCAAACGCCTTCTATATGCCATCGTGCCGGAACGCTAAATCGCTTGGCGGCACGTTTTTGACCTGACCCCACCAGACCAGATTAGAGACAATTTAAATTGCCTCCGTTGGAAATTTAACCCGAAACCTCCCAGTTATAAGACCACAGCGCTCACCACTGCGCCAGGGAGATCATCGAAATGTGGTTAAAGAATTTGTATGTAATGCTATTCAATACAGTGGTGGCAGCCAACACTCATTTGCGACAAGAGTGACATAATTCAAAATCGACGATGAGAGAATTCTCTCGTTAGAGAGTAATGTTTTGTGGATGCTGCGGTCTCGAAACAACACAGCGGCCAATAAAGCGACCGAGCAATTTTTTTTTTTTTAAATGAATATTAGCCAAGTTGAACTTGACTTATATTCTCCTCTCCCCTCCAAATAAGCTGAAAGCTTGTGTTAGGAGTGGCTCAACTCAAGCAATAGCTCAACGGGTGGGGATCGAACAAGCGACCTTTCAGTTTTCAGTCCGCACCTTTAACCGTTGGGCTATTGAGGCTTCATAAATTCAGAGGAGCATTAAGTCACAATCTCTTTCACTCTTATTTTTTTGTGCTTAGCGTAATGTTGTTTTTATAGCAAAAAGTATAAATTTTCGACACTAAAATTGGTGAATTTTGAGTTATGTCACCCTTGTCGCAAATGAGCGATTTAACTGTTCAGAAAAATAGTCGAAAAATAGGACGATGAAGAGTCAGAAAATTGGAGTACTTACTGCGTCGGTTTGCCCATGTATATGCCAGGCGTAGGTGTGTGAGCGCGCTGAGTGATGGAAAAGTCGACACGGATCCGACGCCCGTCTATCTCCATGCCAGTACACTCATTCTTTGCCACCTTCGCGTCATCTTGAGATTCGAAGTAAACGAAGCAAAACCCTCGGGAGCGACCAGTCTGAGAATCACAATAGAAACACTGTTAAGTGGCAGGCAGGATTGGAAAAAAAGTTTTTTTTTTTTTTTAATTTTTATATAACAAACAGATAAAATTTAAGATTGAAGAACAAACCGACAAACACTTTGGCATTTACCTATATAATTATAATTTTAAGTGTTGCTTTTGAATTAATGTTACATTGTTTAAATAGGTCTTTAATAATCTGACAAAAATTGCAGTCAGTTTACACTAAAGCTACTTATATTTGATGTACCAATAGATTGACAACCCACAAACTTATAAAAAAATTAAGTGGGCGCTTTTATATTGGAATTATATAAGAAATTAAATGAAAAACCAATGGGAATGGGTCTGCTTTTGTCTGCCTGTCTTAACATGTATTGGATTGTTTTGCATTTTTTAAACTTCACAGGGGAAACATTTTTTTTAAAGAGCAGCTCTAGGAATTCTCTAGGCAAGCGCGCTCCAACCTCTCATCAGTGTTATCCAGCTATGATTATCGTCAAGCGCACGCCTATCATTAATAAAAAGGTGATAATGGCGATATTTTCTGGATAGATTAAAATCGGTTTTACAAAACACAAATCCACATAGGCAACCTTCTAATTTAGTTTGCAGCATTTGATTAACTCCAATAAAACACTCACCTTTGCATCAATAACAACTTGAACTTTGTCAACGGGGCCGTATTTTGAGAAGATGTGGTGAATCTGCTGTTCAGTTGTGTACAGGCTCAAGCCAAAAACGCCCAAGCACCGAGAAGGTGTTGGGTTTTCCTGTGGACAAAATACGGGCAATATACATATTTTTTAAACACTAATTGCTTAGAGCAAAGAAATGGAAAATTTTTATGATCATCAACTATCATTTTTGCCATTGCAAGAAAGGTAGTATGTCACCTTTTTGGATAATATAAATTGTTAAATTGGTTTTATTTCCAATGAAGATATTTTTTTTTATCAATGTTTGTAACATGAAATCAAGTGTATAATTTTTTCACAAACTAGGTATTTAAAACAAATGTTTAAGTGTCATTTATTCGAAATCGTCTTTTATGACTTACTACCTTCTTGCTTACAATGGCAGTATTCAGATGGCCATACTACCACGTAAGTATATAAGTTACATGTACATATATGAAATGCTATGACACCAATATAATTATATTGATTGATCAATACATATCTACTCTAAAACAACAGCAAGAAAATACATTATCAACATTTTCTGTGAATTATAAAAAGTAACATGTTTAAATTCAAAGCCTAAATAGCCCAACGGTTAAAGGTCGCACCTCAAAACTGAAAGGTCGCAGGTTCAAATCCCACCCGTTGCACTATTGTCGTACCCACTCCTAGCACAAGCTTTCAGCTTGGCTAATATTCTTTGTTAATAAAAATATATATGAAAATGTAATAACGTCTGTGTGGACAAACGCGCAAGGAGCGTGACCTTAAAGACGAAACTACTTATCACTCATTTGCGACAAGGGTGACATAACTCAAAATTCACCAATGTGTCGAAAATTTATACTTTTTGCTATAAAAACAACATTATGCTAAGCACAAAAAAATAAGAGCGAGAGAGATTGTGACTTAATGCTCTGTCGCTTTGTTGGCCGCTGTGTTGTTTCGAGACCGTAGCATCTACAAAACATTACTCTCTAACGAAAGAATTCTCTCATCGTCGATTTTGAATTATGTCATTCTTGTCGCTAATTAGCGTTATAATTAATTATATTTTATGATCACCTAAGTGTCCTTTAACGATTTATGAAGGATTTAAAATGGGACTGCACAAGTGGCACCTGATAAAATAGTCTCTACTAAACTAAAATCTTCCAAACAAAATGTTATGAATTAAGTAGGTACATTAATGTAAAAACGGTTGATAAGAATATTATGTTACAATAAAGTTATCAAACAGTAGGTTTTTCATTTTTTTTTTTATATATAAAAGTTATATTGAGCTCTGTTAATGACTTCCGAGCTGTTTGATAACTTCAATGCAAGCATGTTAATGCATTGGTTAATAGGGGAAAATTTTCTTCCTCTGTTGTAAACAATCACTAAACTAAATGTACAGTGTGTCGATTTTCTAAAAAGATTGCATAAATGTAATGATCGCAATGGCCTTATTCAATATTTATGGCACATATTCAAAACCTGAATGTAAAATATATTCAACATATTCAACACCCATATTCACTAAATAGGAATGTTGGTGAAATATGGTCAGTAGTTAAGAGATTGTGAACAACAAAATCAGCAATTTCTATATTATTTAGTTACTCAATGAATTAAAACTATATGTAGATGAACTTCAACTTATACAGTGTCATATTTCCTTATTATCTGAGGCATTGAATTGTAGAAATTTTGAGAATTTAGAATTTTCATTGATATTCCAATGTAAAACATGCAATATAAATAACAATTAGAATAATTAAAGTAGGATTTAGGATTTAATTGGACAAATTTTTTTCTTGCTTCCCCAGTTTGTGTAGTTTGCTAGCTTTTAAGATAGAAAAAATTTGATATGAATGAATGAATAGAAAAAATATAAGTCCTAAATAAACTAGTCAGTTTTTTTCATTGTTTAAGCAGACATTTAATAATCCAACCAAGTTGTAGTCAGTTTACACTAAAGCTACTTATATTTGATGTACCAATAGATTGACAACCCACAAAATTATACAAAAATTAAGTGGGCGCTTTTATATTGGAAATATTTCAAAAATAATAAAATACCATTGACGACTTCCCTGGCGCAGTGGTGAGAGCTGTGGTCTTATAACCGGGAGGTCTCGGGTTTGATTCCTGTTGGGGGTAATTTGGGAATTTATAATTTCGGAATTGTCTCTGGTCTGGTCTGGTGGGAAGCTTTGGCCGTGGCTAGTTACCACTCTAACATCAAAGACGTGTCGCCAAGTGATATAGTGTTCTGGCACAATGGTGTGAAGAAACAGATTAGGGGTATAGGTTGAATTTACACTGCCATACCCCTTCCAAGTTAGCCCTCTACCGTCTTAGACTGCATCGTCACTAAAAGGAGCACTCTATACTAAGTGACTGAGCAAGAACAAGCCTATTATAGAAATACACATATACATGATCCCTGAAAACATACTACGACTAGCTATACGAAAGTCGGTTTTCGGCAAGCTCTTTTCTGCTACACCAGATTGTTCCATTGTCTGATAATATTGTAATTAATGAGTGAACAATAAGGAAACAATTTAGGTTTAAGCATTATATATATGTTTTAGCTTTAATATTTTTACTACACTGTATGTTTCTTCAAAATAAATAAATAAATAAACATAATAATCCTTTCTTGGGCAGTTGTGTAAAAGTTTAGTTAGCGGGAAATTTACAATCTGTACATTTGAAGTCCAACTACAGTTAATAATAATAAATATGTAAAAAAATGTGTCTGTACCAAAAGCCTCACCCGATCACCTTGGTGCCGCCTTCGGGACGACATCGGGCTGTGCGAGTGCGAGCGGCGGTACGAGTCGCGGGGCGAGTAGGAGCGCGAGCGGCTGCGCGAGTAGCGCGAGCCGCGGTAGCCGCGGCGCGGCGTGCCCGAGCGCGACCGCGTCCTGCCGACAACATAACAATTCATTTTATCAATACAACTAAGTAACACAAAAGATCACACAAACATCGTAACAAAAAAAATTGCTAAAGTTGCACAATTTTTTTTTGTTAAATAAAACTTAAAAAAATTAAAAATCCCACGAAAACTAATTGATTTTCCGAGTAGCCTATGTCATTCTCTCTGTCCTCAACTATATCCATGCAAAAATCATGTTGATCCCTTGCTTTATTGTGGCGTGATTGAAGGACAAACCAACAAACAAACACACTTTCGCATTTATTTATTAGTAATATAAGTAGGGATTACAAAGTAATTCTCAAATTTCCTGGCATAAACACAACTTGAGGTCATGAAAATTTTGCTTTGGAGATAGCACACTTTTTTTTTTATTCGAAGATAAGATCGAATAAAAAAAGTCCTTGATTGCATTTTCACCTGATGGTAAGGGACGATGGAGTCTAAAATGGTAGCGGATTAACTTGGAAGGGGTATGGCTGTGTACATTAAACCCGTTCCCTAATAGGTTTCTACATACTATTATACCAACATGCTAAATAACTTGGTGGCACATCTTTGATGATAAATGCCTGCAAACTACAACTGATTTGTCCACACATAATCTAAGTGTAGATGTGGCCACATACAGCCATTTTCATCATCTATATATATAAAAATAAATCCCTATTTCCTTGGTCATCGCATCACGCGTGAACGGCTGGACCGATTTCGCTAATTCTTTTTTTATTGTGTTTGTTATTGTTAGGAGAAGGTTCTTATGAAAGAAAAAATTAAGAAAATTGCGCGGAAAATTAGAAAATTTAAGAAATATTAACCACCATATTAAATTATTTCTAATGTAACCGCTTTTACAATTCAAACTTTTTTGATGTAACCTTATGGCGTTGGACATAACATTGAAAGAATGCGTGCTGCCAATTTCGTCAAAGAGGATGTAAAAAAACTTAAGACAGGACAACGTCTGTCGGGTCCGCTAGTCATTAATAAAATTTATTGATGATCCATAACAATATGTTTATAATTAATATATTCTGAATATTTTATCCAACTTGATACTAACTTAAAGGAAGGAAAAATGTTTACTTAAGTTGGCTGGCAAGGTCAGAAAATGCTAATCAAAATGTAATTTGAACAATAAAAAATATTTTTTGTGATATATTCATATAATGAAAACGTGAAAGTATTGCTATTTGAAATTGCAAGAAAGGCAAAATTGAAAAATATGAAATCTTATACTTGTGCATGAAAATGTATGTTCATGAAAAAATCCTACTAATATGAGAAAGTGTGTCGGTTTATCTTTCAAACAACTGAGCAACATATTGATGAATTTATTCATTTTAGAGAGAGAGTGACATAGACTATTTTCAACATGGAACAACAAAATGATTTCTACAGAAAGGAGGTGGGTTGATAAGGCAACAAAATCCGCCCCTCAGACACTCGAAAAAAAAAGTTCCAGATTTCGACAAATTGTAAATGTATTTATATACTTGAAGATATAAACTTTATTTTAATATAAAGTTTAGGTGATAAAAAAAATAGTAAGTTACAGAAAATATTACCCAAAAAGAGAGTGTTTCTTTTACTTTTCTTACATTTTCATACATTTTAGTCGTTTTTTAAGCTTTGATTTAATATTTTAGAATGAGGCGCTCCATGAACCAAAATAAATTAATACTCATATAAAAGCTTATAAAAAGGAGCATCATTATCAGTTACGTTTACCATGGTTCAAGGAGCGCCTCATTCTAAAATATTAAATCAAAGCTTAAAAAACGACTAAAATGTATGAAAATGTAAGAAAAGTAAAAGAAACACTCTCTTTTTGGGTAATATTTTCTGTAACTTACTATTTTTTTTATCACCTAAACTTTATATTAATATAAAGTTTATATTTTCAAGTATATAAATACATTTACAATTTGTCGGAATCTGAAACTTTTTTTTTCGAGTGTATGAGGGGCGGATTTTGGGCCTTATCAACCCACCTCCTTTGCAAAAATGATGTTGACAAAAGCTAGTTAAAAATTAAGTTGACCCATTGCTCCATTGCTGCGTAATTGAAGGACAATGTGTTTGCTTGCCTCATTGCCCACTACAAGGCTTATCAGTACATTGTGTATAGATTAAACTGTTGCTATAGCGCTGCCTACAGTATATTGATAAAATACTTACAAACAGTTATTTGTTAAATCAATAATATGTCTATTTAACATTTTTTTGAAACAGGAAATGAAATAAATTACAAGAAACAAGGAAATTATACAACAGAATTATTCATTATAGGTAATTAATACCTACCTAAAAATACACATATTAAACACAATAGAATTTGGCAAAGGATAAGAAATAAATTAAAGTAAAAAAAATTCATGTTTTTATTATGCCCACATTATCGTTAGGTTTGCATAAGTACATCAATTTTATGAATGCCTATAGCTATAAATATGAAATTGCGCAACGATCGCCTTGACGAGGTTATGATAAAAATCTATGCGGAAACTACACGAATTGGCAAAATTTACAAGGTTAAAACCTTTATATGTTAGATAGGCTTCAAAAATAGTCGATTCGACTTACGGGCTCCTATATTTTCGGCTGGATGCTTTTGGCGGTGGCGGAGTGCGAGACCGGCTTCGGCTGTGACCGCGTGTCATTGTAGGGGCTTTGGGCGCTGGCTCCCGTGACCCGTTGCGGGTCCGCGAGCGGCTCCTCTGAAACCACCCAGAAAAAATTATGATTATCCTGCTCAACCGGCAAAATAAATGCAACGCGCATGGGGCGCGAACCGCATTCGCTCGATGCCCAGATAAATATAGTACCTCACGATCCGACATGACGAGTATTACAATACAAACAACAGAAGCGTTGTTAACACACAATCAATCAATCTAATTATAAACTATAAACTCTTCAAATATAAATCACTCGGACACAATGCGGCCGCAATGAAAAACAAAATGGCGTCACTTGAAAATAAAAATCGTCAATTGACGTGCGACAAACGACGTCCGACGCATCCACGTTCTTGCGCGGCAAACAAAACTTCAAAATCAAAAGTCAAAACAAAAGTTGACTACCATTTCCGATTTCATTTCCATAGACAAAAGTTTAGTGTTGCTGCTGAAAAATTTTTAATTTACATAAAATGAATACCTTTGTATTAAATTAAAACCTCATTAATCCGTGAATTCGTTGGTTCGTTATTAAATTCAATGGAATTTTTTTGTAACAAACTATAATTGAATGAAAAGTGAGCTCTAGTACTTTCCTTTTCATTTTCATTAAGCATAAGTATAATTGAATAATCTCGTGGTTAAGTTAAAGATGACGATTCTATTAAATTCAAATTCAAATTAAATGTATTTCATGTAGGCTAACTTGTAGCTCTTATGACACGTCATAAATCTACCACCGGTTCGGAATGCAGATTCTGCTGAGAAGAGTCGGTAAGAAACTCAGCAACGAACTCAGAAAAGAAGTCATTCATATTAATTATCGTGTTCCACTGTACTTTCATCACTGTATCTTTCTATCCACCATGTTTTATCTTTTGCCTTTATGATTTTTGTACTCATTATTACTCATTACTGCATTAGACAGCACAATAATTTTTAATTCTGTGATCTTCATATACGATTTTTATGATAACTATTAAGTTTTTCCATCAATTATGGAAAAATTTCCTTAAGTAGCAGCACTGTATCTAAACTGGAAACAGTTGTAACCATAAAGCAAAGATTATCTTGATACGTGAGAGAAGACTATTTTAAAACTGTTAAAGTGTGAGTGAGCCGTAGACAGAGAAGGCAATAGACCAAGGTACTGTGTAACCGCGACTGAAATAGAGATAACATGACGTAACGATGACGTCACATGACAAGTTCGAGTTTAATGTTGCCACAATAACTGCACTCCCCTAGTACCCCAAATTAGATGGAAAATTCTTCCCAGGATTTTTAAATAAAACGACAAAACAGATGCTGAACTGTTTTATTTTTTAAATAACATACCTACACATATAAGGTTGTCTGGGAGAGACATACCTATTAGGGTAAGCTTCTATTTTTTACATATATCTTAATATTGTGTGCAATAAAGAATTTATTATTCTTTATTGCACACAATATTAACTTCAACCACCACTTAAAAGTATAAAATAATTTTAGTTTGTACACGTAAGTCGGTTTTTTAAAAATATTTTTTTTTATACTAAAGTTTTTTAATGTACTTTCATAGGACCAATTCACTAGATAATTATTTGCTCCTTAAAAAAAATATTGAAATGCCGAATAGAAATTTAGCATATGTGAGTCACTTTGAAAAAAGATGTATGTAACACAAAGGAAAATTTTTTTTCGTTACTAGTAAGAATGTTACACAAAATAATTTGTAATGAACAGTTAAAATTTTCCTTCGATCGAGTAATGCTATTGAATTAAAAGCAACAAAAATTGTATATTTAGTCATCAAAATCATCATTAATGAAATTAACAGTATATTCCTTTTTTCAGGCAGTCGTATAAAACTGCAACTCTTCATAGTTTAAGTTAATAATTATTTAAAAAAAACATTAAAAGTCTGCCTCTAGCTATTTAAAAATGGCTTTAAAAATTAAGAACTTTGTAAATAAAATAATTCTTAAGATCGCCAACAGTTCTCGACTGGTTGTTGGACATTCGAACGAAACTTCAGGATGATTCAGAACAGTAACCGACACTATCTAACTGAATACACTTTAATCATCGCCGACATATATTATATTCTAGTATCCATCATCTTTCTTTTCTTTTCTCATAATATTCATTTCTTCCATCACGACTTTATTTTGTTTCAACAAAAATTAAAAAAAAAATTGAAAAAGTAGCCAAAGTAACCCGCCGTTACGGTATGTCAGAGGACATTACTAAAAAAAACCTATCTCCGTGCCAAATTTCAGCCATATCGGTTTAGTGTGGCGTATTGAGTAACAAACATCCATATGTTTGTTACTCAATCACGCCACACTAAACCGATATGGCTGAAATTTGGATGTATGTATGGATGGCCCTACATACATTCAAACTTTCACATTTATAATATAAGTAGGATAGGGAAAATCGGGACATTGTATAGGTACCTAAAGCTGGCAACACACATAGATACTAAATTTTCTTATTAACTGTCAGTTTGTTGGGCACAAAAGTGTGTCGACCTTGAAAAAAACTGGTTACACGATGAGGGACAAAAAATTGGGTAGCTGCGTCTCTGTTTATCACATTAATAACTTTATCTCTGCTCTCTTTTTAGTGTGAGTGAGAAAGAAATCGTCACTGACTCTATGTCTTCTCTCTCTACGGAGTGAGCAAAACAAAGGAAGTTTATGTTGGCGAAAATGATAATCTGTCATTGTCAATGTCAATACTGCCAATGTCATCATCGTATTCGTGGTCTGTGATTGACAATTGTCATTTAAATGTCATGAATTCCACTTATGAATTCCACGACCGCACGAGTGGATTTCATCCCACACTCGCTTTGCTCGGTTTTAACTGAAGTCTTTATTAAATGTGAACATCTTCAGATATCGTGATTTCCAATAAGAATGACAGACAGCGAACCCCAAAATGGCCCCTCAGGGGATGAGCCGCAAGAAAAGACCGCGAAACAATTGGAGAAAGAAGCAAAAAAAGCGGCCAAATTAGAGAAACTGAAAGCGAAATTGGATAAAAAGAGCTCTGCGCCAGCTGTTCAGAAAGATAAGCCCGAGGTTAGATACAAATCATTTATAACTTTTCCCAAATATACAAAGAAAATTTCTTTTTCTGTCGCGCATGCTTTTTAATATAACACAAAAGGTAAGGAATGGTAAGTATAAAATTATCGTAAACACACCACGCGACAGTGAAAGGTTTACGTGTATTATTTTAAACACATTGCATCACTTGGCTTCACTAGTAAGAGCTTGGCTTTTAGGAAAGTGTAAATAGCACTACATAATATCTGAAATTCCTAGGTAACATGTCACTTATTTATCTTTAAAACCAGCTGAAGTAACATAAATAAATTTATAGCGAATTTTTCATTAGAAAGTTTACACTGATGTCATATTAAAAAAAGAGAGCAGCTGAATTGAGAACTTCCTCCTTTTTTGGAACTCTGTAAAAAAATAATTGGTATACCTTTCATATTTTTTTTTTAATTTTTAGAAAAAGGTCAAAGAGAGCAAGGAGAGCGTAGTGTACACTGCTAACACTGCAGCAGGTGATAAGAAGGACATCTCCGGTGTTATGCCTGATGCATACAGCCCACTCTATGTAGAGGCTGCATGGTATGCATGGTGGGAGAAACAGGGGTTCTTCAAACCTGAGTATGGGGTAAGTAAGATATTTATTGGCACCAATATAATGTATGTATAAATAAGTAGGCCCTACAGTTAAATGTGCAGACTGAAAACTGAAAGGTTGCCGGTTCAATCCCCACCTGTTGCACTATTTTTGGACCCACTCCTTACACAAGCTTTCCTCTTATTTCGAGGAATAGGAAAATATTAATCAAGGTCAACTTGGCTAGTATTCTTTTTTTTTTTAAATACTATAAGGCTGATTTTCAGGCATAGCCTTTAGTGACGTCGTAACCTGACGGTGACGTAGTATATACTAGATAACTTATAACAAGTAATAAATAAATAGAGAAATTAGCAAGTAATAGTTGATACCTATACAATAGTGGTAATAGTGTTGTGCACCTTCTAACTTTGTTGATCTTTATGGAATAAATAAGTGAATTTATACAGAGTCTAGAGCTGGATGCTGTTAACAAGTTTTCTGTTAACATTTTCAGAGGAAATCAGTACTGGAGCCAAATCCGAAGGGAAGTTTTGTGATGGTGATCCCTCCTCCAAATGTAACGGGCACACTACATCTTGGTCACGCTCTTACCAATGCTGTTGAAGATGCCATCACTAGATGGCACAGGTAAATTATTAGAATAGAATAGATTTTTTTCTATTCAAATAAACTTTTACAAAGTGCTTTTGAATTGTCAAATGAATCTACTACTGGTTCGGAGTGTCGGTTCATATTACTTTTAGGGTCCCAACCCTCATTTAGAAGAACAAATCGTTATTGTGGTTTTGTATGTCATAATGGAGAACTAAACTCTTTTAGGATCACTTTATTGTCCGTCTATCTATCGGTACGTCCATATGTCAAAGCCCTAAGGTACTATGTTGAAAGTACTGAATAATATATTTGTCCTCATCTACAGAAAATTCATCTTAATTGTGGAAGTATAAAATTTTAACATGACATAAAGTATAAAATTTGCTATGGTGTCTGAAAAAAAAAGAATCAATTTGAATTTTGAGTTGTTATTCTTAGAGCAGTCTGGTTTTTGTTTTAGCTGGTCCAAGTAATTCGACCGTTCCGTAGAACAAAGTTTCATCTGCTAGATTCACAACTTGAAATTTGAGCCTTAAAAGTCACATCTGCAAGGTTCAAATCTCAAGTTATGAATTTAGCAGATGAGACTTTGTTCTACGGAACGGTCGAATTGTCTATATTATGGCATTAAGTTAACCCAAGTAACTGTCTTTTAGAAGTTTCAATTTTAACTCAAAAATGAACAATTCAATTTCAGAATGAACGGCCGCACCACACTTTGGAACCCCGGATGCGACCACGCCGGTATCGCCACACAGGTTGTGGTGGAGAAGAAGCTGTGGCGAGAGGAGAAGAAAACTCGCCACCAATTAGGCCGAGATGAGTTCATCAAACGCGTGTGGGACTGGAAAAATGAGTGAGAGCATTATTTTACTAAGCTGCTACGTAACTCACTGTAATGCATATGCATATAATAATCATAATAATATACTTTATTTAATATCAATATTTACATTTACACATTTTTAGTTTTCAATTTATAATTTTAGAATGGATCCCATATCCCGGGTGAAAGCCTCCTCCATTCCATTCCATTTTTTTCTGTCTGAGCTAGTGTGAGCGAGCGCAATGCTCGCGCCTGCCCGCTTCCACCTAGGCCCCGACAGGCACGCACACTTACGCAATGTGCATGTACACGACGTAACCACAAATAAAGCACCCGTAACTTCAATGATACTATACTAGTCCTGACTGACATATCTATCACGCATAGCATAACACATTCCTTTTATGACTTAGGCTCCCACTAAAAAAGGATTCTTTGAAACTGCACCCCCAAGGGGGTTAAATATGGGATAAAAGTTTTATGGGACGACAGTTTGTTTGTGTGTGTGTGTTTTACACGACCTTACCACAAGTAAAGTTGCAAGAATTTTGCAAGAACTATAAATTAACTTACTCCAAAGGATTACTTGATCTTTTGCAGAAAAGGCGATAGAATCTACGAGCAACTCCGATCGCTGGGGTCCTCGTTAGACTGGTCGCGCGTACGATTCACGATGGACCCCACTATGTGTAGAGCCGTCAACGAGGCATTCATACGCCTGCACGAGTCCGGCGACATATACCGCGCTAACCGGCTCGTCAACTGGTCGTGTACTCTCAAGAGTGCTATCTCAGACATAGAGGTGGACAAAGTGGAGCTGCCCGGGCGGACTATGCTGACTATACCGGGCTATGACAGCAAGGTACTTACCTTTTTTATTATGAGATAGGCTTGCGCTTGACGACAATCAATGATGTAAAGCAATGATGAGGTCTAGGTTGGAGCACGCTTGCCTAGAAAATGCCTATTCACTCTTGTCTTGAAGGTACTCAGATTACACGTGGCCGGAAACAAAAGCTGGAAGTGTGTTCCATACCTTAGCCGTAAGTTTCAGAAACGTTGAACTGAAGCGTTTCGTGCGAGTAGATTGAATTTCACCACGTATGGGTGCCATCGCTCACGATTTCTCGAATTTCTTACCAGAGTATTTTTAGTTACTTTTTCTGGTGGGAGGCTTTGGCCGTGGCTAGTTACTACTCTACTGTCAAAGATGTGCCGCCAAGCGATTTAGCGTTCCGGCACGATGGCGTGTAGAAACCGATTAGGGGTATGGTTTTAATGTACACTGCCGTACCCCTTCCAAGTTAGCCCGGTGCCAGGTGAGATCACAGTCAAGAACTAACTTGCCAAAAAATAAAAAAAAAACCTGACCAAGTGGTCAGATACTCTGTTAAGTTTGTTATCTCCAAAGCGAAATATTCATAGCCTCAAGTTGTGCTTATGCCAAGAAATTTGAGAATTACTTTGTATTCCTTACTCATATTAAAATGCGAAAGTGTGTTTGTGTGTTGGTTTGTCAATCACGCCGCAATAAAGGGATCGACGTGATTGTGTAACCTTTAGCCATTGAGCTATTAAGGCTACTTATGTCCACAGGTGGAATTCGGCGTGCTCGTGTACTTCGCGTACCGAGTGGAGGACAGCGACGAGGAGATAGTGGTGGCCACCACCAGGATAGAGACCATGCTGGCGGACGCGGCCGTCGCCGTGCACCCCGACGACACCAGGTACCAGCCCTTATGGGTTACTTAAGACCCAACACCGTGAACTCTTAAGCCTTTATGAAACACACGGCGAACGAAACGCGTGACGAAGCGTTTTTATTTTGTAATGTACACCTCCCTGGCGCAGTGGTAAGCGCTGTGGTCTTATAACTGGGAGGTCTCGGGTTCGATTCCCGGCGGGGGCAATTTAGGAATTTATAATTTCTAAATTGTCTCTGGTCTGGTCTGGTGGAAGGCTTTAGCCGTGGCTAGTCACCACCCTACAGTCAAAGACGTGCCGCCAAGCGATTTAGCGTTCCGGCACGATGGCGTGTAGAAACCGATTAGGGGTATAGGTTGAATTTACACTGCTATACCCCTTCCAAGTTAGTCCACTACCGTCTTAGACTGCATCGTTACTTACCATCAGGTGAGATCGCAGTCAAGGGTGGGTTTTGAACCTGCGACCTTTTACTTTTCAGTCTGCACCTTTAACCGTTGGGCTGTTGAGGCTTTTTGTATTTGTATTTTTGTATATGACTAGAAATGCATTGAAAAGGGCAGAAATATGGAAATATGGCGACTCAGTATTGCGCGACGACTTCGCTTCGTTTCCCTTTCACCACTCCTACCTATTATGGTTCATGAGATACAGCCCGCAGACAGACGGACGGATAGCGGAGGCTTAGTAATAGGGTACTGTTGGCACCCTTTGGGTAGTGGGTACTCAGTGACGTGCACAGAGGGTAGGCATAACGCGGCAAAATGACATAAAATGGAGAAAATCGTCAGTACGAGTTATAAAAACTTAAGGGTAGGCTTTTTATAATTTGTACAATGCCAATCCTTAATTTTTTTATAATTCGCACTGAAGATTTTATCCATTTTGTATCATCTACCTACCCTGTAGTACATCCTGTGCACGCCACTAACCGTACTGAACCTTAAAAACATAATATCCATTGAGATGTGTACAGGCGTGCTGGTAGTTATTTTGTTCCTTAAATTGTTTTAGGTACAAGCATCTAGTCGGAAGAAATGTTCTCCATCCAATAGTTAAGAGGAAACTTCCCATCATTGCAGATGAATATGTCGATATGAATTTTGGAACAGGTGTGTTTTACAGACTCTCTTTCTCTTATAGTCTCTGTTAAATGTGTATTTTATACTGTACTAGCGAACGCTCGCGACTTCGCCCGCTTCTTCAATTCACAATCGATTCTTTATTTCTAACCGACTTCCGAAAAAGGAGGTTCTCAATTCATCGGAATCTTTTTTTTTATGTCTGTTCCCCGATTACTCAAAGACGCCTGGACCGATTTAGAAAATTTTTTTCTTGTTTGAAAGGGTATCCCAGGTCCCATTGTCATCAGGTCAGGACTGGAGAAATCAAAGGAACTTTTTTTTCTATAATTTTTTACAAAAATAAACTTTTACTAAGTGCTTTCGCATCATCAAATGAATCTACCACAGGTTTGGAATGCCTTAGTGTTTTTAAGTAACATTTTAGTAGTTCACAATATTTATTGCACCGCACGACTCTAGCAGTGATGAACTGACCCAAACATTTTATTTATTTATTTTAAGGTAACATTAGTGTCATAAAATATGAAAGTTAATACAGATATAATATAATACTTAAACCTTAATTGTCTCCAATGAAACTTTAGCACTTATTACATAAAATTATAATCCGACAATGAAACAATCGGGTATAGCAGCATACGAAATCAAAAACTTATAATTTTTCAACTATTCAACTTTTCAAATTCTATTGGCACAATTGATATACTTTGTAGTGGTGTTTGAAGTCGGTTTTGTAAAAAGAATTTTTACTTTTATATTATCTTCTAATACTATCGTTCGTGTATTATCGTAGGTGCCGTGAAAATGTCCCCGGCGCACGATGTGAATGACTTCGAGGTCGCCAAACGTCACAACCTGCCCTTCATCAACATCTTCGACGACGAGGGCAGGATGTTGGACAACTGCGGGCCGTTTGCCGTAAGAATTTATATGCTTACTAGCTTTAACCCGCGGCTTCGCTCACGTTAGGTTCGATTTTTTAACCCCCTATTTAACCCTCTTGGGGTTGAAATTTTCCAAAATCCTATCTTAGCGGATGTCTACGTCCTAACAGCTACCTGTATACCAAATTTCAGCTCGATCGGTCCAATGGTTAGAGCTGTGCGTTGATAGATCAGTCAGTCAGTCAGTCACCTTTGCCTTTTATATATTTAGACAAATACTATAAATGTTTTTGGTAGTTGGTAGTATTGCAAAACTATCGGTAATTGATCTCGAAAACTATTCAGGATATCGTTAGTACGATCGACAGTATTGCCACGTGTCGATAGTAATCGATGGTATCGATTGTTTCTTGTAAGTAATTATTGATAAATTTTGCAATATTATCAAAAATATTTTTGAACCAAAACTTTTGATTAGCCTATGTCACTCTCCAGGTCCTCAACTATACCCTAATCATCACGTCAATCGGTTGCTCCGTTGCTTCGTGATTGAAGAACAAACCAATAAATCAACAATCCAACAAACAAACATACTTTCTCATTTATAACATGAGTACATTTCATTTATTTATTTCATTTCATTAATTTCATTTATTTTAGTCAGTTTTAGTGATAAACAGATCAGAATTCAAAAAAAGTTTTTTTTTCGATATAGTTAAAATTTTATTTGTGATTTCAGGGCAAAAAACGCTACGACGTTCGACGCGAGATCATCAAAACGTTAGAAAACTGTAAGTCTTACAAAGAGACCAAGGAACACGCTATGGTGGTACCGCTCTGCAGCCGCTCCAAGGATGTGGTCGAACCCATGCTCAAACCTCAGTGGTAAGTGTGAAGAGCAAGTTAAATTAAACATCAACCCCAACATGACTGGTCTAACTTTTTTTTTTTGTTATTGGCTGACAAGATAATAGCGGGCTAGCTTGGAAGGGGTATGGCAGTGTAGATTCAACCCAAACCCCTAAACTGTTTCTACACGCCATCGCACCGGAACGCTAAATCGCTTGGCAGCACTTTTTGACGGTAGGGTGGTAACTAGCCACGGTCAAAGCCAAACGACCAGACCAGATCAGAGACAAATCAGAAATTATAGGTTCCCAAACTGCCCCCGCCGGGACTTGAACCTCGCGAGAGATGAGACGTCTCAGTTATCAGACCATAGCGCTCACCACTGCACACCCGTAATTTTTCGAATTTGCTTTTACCGTTTTAACCTCGTAGACTTGACGCGACTCCCAAGTAGCACAGATAGCTGTATAAATACTCACTTGTAGACCTATTTGAAACTCTATGCGTATTAAGACTCTTTTAAGAGTACACTGGTGATCCTACAGCTGCATAATAGCTGTCAGTGATATTTAAACAGCTTAGGCTGAATAAGGGCTGTTTAGTGGATAAAATTACGCCAAATGCTGTATAAGAAGGTATTTGTGAACTCTTATTACACTGACTTATTAAGGGGGCACGTGTGAACTATTATGAAGCTTATTGCTGAATATCAGAGTTTTAACTATTCACGTCGCTGTTTAACATGAATCCACCATTTTATTGCATAACCTCATAACCTATATAAATATACTGATTCATTTTTCAACTTTTATGATGTTTTGTGTATGAATTAGGAATGGATTGCATTAGTTTTTACTTCTCGATATCATAATAACAACTTTTTATCTTATAATTCTTTTCAAAGCACTAAAAATTGTTTATTCAAGTTTTCATCACGGCTTATTTATATCACGAAACTAATTAAAAACCGAATATTTTCGTGGCGCACTAAAATTTTCTTAGGTAATATATATGTATAATGTCAGTAAAATTACATTCCCAATCATTTTTCTTTTATAAATATGAAAACAATGCACTTAACTTTGAATATATAACCACACGTATTCAATCAAATTCAATTCCCTCCACGAAGTATATTAATTTGCTAGATTTGTATTATCTATGGTTTGCTACTTCACTTTTACGTCACGTGACATATTTGCTGAATAAAGAGTAACTTGTAATCTTTTACTCAACTTAAGGCTGTATAATTTGTGCCCATTTAAGAGGTATAAGAGCTGTATACGGCCGTATACAGCCCTTATGCAGCTTTTTTATACAGCTTTAAGCGTGACGGGAATTCGTTATTCAGCTGCTAAGCAGCCTTCGTGTGCTACTTGGGCTGCTTTGTCACACCAAAAAGTCTAGCTGATTTTTCTACAAAATAATGAGTTTTTCTCTTTTCAATCATTGTTTTCCTAAATAAATCCTACAATGGACTTACCAATATAATTGGACGCACATACGCAATAAAGAGTCAACCCACACAACTTATCAATTGAAAAGTTAACTTTATTCCTTTACACTAAGTATGTATTTAATTTGACAAAGGTTTGTGGGTTGAAACGTTATTGCGTACGTGCGTCCAATTAAAGACGAACATTTACAATCGCAAAGGTACATCCGCTGCGACAACATGGCGGCGGAGGCGGTGAAGGCCGTCAAAACTGGTGAACTTAAAATCATACCGGACGTGCACGAAAAGATCTGGTACCACTGGATGGAGGGAATCCGGGACTGGTGCATCTCCCGCCAGCTGTGGTGGGGGCACCGGATACCGGCCTACCGCGTTACCTTACCTGCGACCGAGGTGGGCAATTCATAATTTTTTTTTTCTTTATTGTTAACTGATGTATGTACGTCCACTGTTGAACAAAAGCCTCTTGCATGAATTTCCACAGGACTCGCTCTTCCGCCGCCTGGATCCAGTGGCTTCCTGTGACTCGTCTGATATCGGTCCACTTAGTGGGGGGTCTGCCAACACTGTGTTCCCTGGTGCAGGGTCGCCACAGCACCTTGGGACCTTACCCAAGTAGCACACGGAGGCTGCTTAGCAGCTGAATAACAAATTCCCGTCACGCTTAAAGCTGTATAAAAAAGCTGCATAAGGGCTGTATACGGCCGTATACAGCTCTTATACCTCTTAAATGGGCACAAATTATACAGCCTTAAGTTCAAATAGCTGCTTAAGAGCTGTATAGCAGCAAAATAACAGTGTTATAAAGGGTAACGACAGTACTATGCGCTGAATAACGACTGAGTAAAAGATAACAAGTTACTCTTTATTCAGTTAAAATTACGTCATGTGACACATGACGTAAAAGTGAAGTAGCAAACTTTAATCTAGCAAATTATAACCTTGTAGCTTAAACACAATTTCGTGGAGTGAATTAAATACGTGGCTATATATTCAAAGTTCCCTGATTAGTAAGAAAAATGATTGGGAATGTAATTTTACTGACATTATACATATATATTACCTAAGAAAATTTAAGTGCGCCACGAAAATATTCGGTTTTTAATTAGTTTCGTGATATAAATAAGCCGTGATGAAAACTTGAATAAACAATTTTTAGTGCTTTGAAAAGAATTATAAGATAAAAAGTTATTATTATGATATACGGAAGTAAAAACTAATGCAATCCATTCCTAATTCATACACAAAACATAAAAGTTGAAAAATGAATCAGTATATTTATGTGAGGTTATACAATAAAATGGTGGATATCATGTTATAGTTAGAGAGCTGGTGATATGATTTTAAAAGCCTATAGCTTAGAATAAAGGCCTATATAAAAAAAGAGTGTTCGTCCGAAAAAAAGTAAATAAAAACGGATCTTTATAAGTTTGTCTGGTGTAAGAACTGCGTAATATTAGTACGTAAAGATGAAACCGACAAAATACATCATATACGATCTAGCAAGGATACCTATAGAGAGATTGGTGAATCTAGCCACCACTAAATGAAGTTAGGTTATATTTACTAACAATCGACAACCCTCATAATGCACTAAATGGAATGATTTCGTGGACAACGGAGAAGTAACAAACCCTTCGGAGAAGTAACAAACAACTTGTGTACTCTGGATGTAAACATAAGTCTCAAGAACTTTAATTGCAATAGCAGACGTGGGCCTGGAATACATAATAAAGAACAGCTCGAACCAAATTCATATTGTCGTTGTTACTGAAGCTAACATAAGGGTCACAAACTCAAAATTGTTTCAAAGATAACTACAAGATGTTTTCGCAGCTACTGAATCACCGATGAAGTGATGGTGTAATCCCATTGTAATCCTCTATGTGCATAAAAGTGTATTGTTCTACAGGTTAACAGTGAATACAAGCTACTCTGAATCAGTTATTGGTGAAATTGTCACAAGTTTCAATTAAGTATAAATTAAGTGTTTGTGCATTGTACTGACCTCTGAATACTAACCAAGTATGTTTCATACAGGAACTTAAACAAATAATCTCTCAATTTTCAGGTAAAAGTAATCTTGTAATTAGTGGTGATATGAATATAAACATAATGTTAAACGATCCCAGTGTAAATTTATACTTAAATTCTATGAGTGAAGTAGGTATTGACTGTAGTATAAGGCAGTATACACGGATAGAACCTAAAGGGGATAGGATAACTAAAAGTTGTATTGATCACATATTCATACGATGTGTGGACAATCCCAGCCAACATAGCTTATGTATACAAACAGCAGTTATAAACAATCCTATAGCAAACCACTATTTTACCAGTTTGCAACATTAAAAATTAGCTTAAAATCTATTTCATTACATTACTATTAATTTATTACAATACATTATTATTAATTTATTTAAGTTAGAAGCTTTGTGTTTACATTGCAATATTATTTAAATGTCTAATATAAAATTTCTTATTAAAATGTCAAAAGTTCATAATTAAAATTTTTCCATGAGGTAATCACTGGTTTTAAAGTATGTCCTGTCAATCAAAAATTTAAGCCTTTTTTTAAAAAGTGGTATTTCTTGTGTTTCTAAATGGTTATATAAAAGGGGCCCAGTGCAGAAGAAACTCTTAGAAAAATGTGCACAACAACTGGGTGGTGGACGCAGTTCAATTAGGTACATGCCTTTTGCTGTGACGATTTTGAAATAAATTCAAGTTACTTTTGACAAATATGACAGTTTCATATACATACAGACATGGCATTGTAAGAATATTATATTGTTTAAAATAGGGTTTACAACTATCAGTCGATTTTAATTTAAATATTGCCCTTAAGCATTTTTTTTGTACCTTTAATACAGCCTCTTTTTAAGTGGAATTACCCCAGAATAAAATACAATATCTCAACAGCGAGTCAACATAGCCATGGTAAACAGTCAGTAACGCTGACACATTTACTGTTTTCCCCAACATATAAAGTGTGTAGGAGAATTGATTTAACTTTGTGCAAATATGACTCAAGTGTTCTTTCCAATTTAGAGTAGAATTAATATTCAGACCTAAGAATTTTGTTACATTGACTTCATTGATAGTTTTCCATTCATAATTTACATCTAAAGCAAATGATGCATTTTCTCTGAGCTTAAAAGTCATTAAGTTCGTTTTGTCTAAGTTAATTATGAGTTGGTTGCGATTCAGCCAGTGTAGATAATAAAATTAAACTGTCAGTCATGTATGAAGCTGTGTGTGATGTGAGCATGTGAGCTCACTAACAAAATACAGTAGATGGGTATACTTAAGACAGCTTAAAAACTTGCCAATTATAGCAGTACCTCTGGAAAAATGACTTGGGAATACATGCTTCCTTTACTGCTCAATGAACTGCCAGCTGATTTATTATTTATTTATACAATAAGATACAAAATAAAAAGAACTATCACAAACTTTATGATTAAATAAGGGTGATTTTGAAAATAATTTATATATACATATTATATTACATAATTAGAACATAATATTATATATTTAAAGATATTATTTGCTAGAATTAATTTATTTGTGTTTTTTTATGTAATTAAAATGTAAAAGTATACTATGTCTGCGCAAAAACCCTGCGTGGTTTATGTGGAGGCTTTCACAAGAACCTTGTAACAATTTCTCCTTTATGTTTGGATAATAAAGATTAAAAAAAGGTATCTTTTTGGCTTTTTATGATCATTTTACTTAACTTCATAAAAAATCTTTTGAAAAAACCTACTTCTTAACTTGTCCCTGCTCTCTTTCTCTCTTCCCTCCAAAACGCTACTAATCCCTACTAATATTATAAATGCGAAAGTGTGTTTGTTGGTTTGTTGGTTTGTTGGTTTGTCCTTCAATCACGCAGCAACAGAGCAACGGCTTGCTGTGATTTTTTGCATAGGGGTAATTTACGGGCCGGAGAGTGACATAGGCTACTTTTTATCCCGAAAAATCAAAGAGTTCCCGCGGGAATTCCTTGATGTAGTCTATGCTTGATACATACAATAACAGTTCGTAATCTATCATGGTAGTAGACGAGGTTCTTGATGTTTCTTAGGGTATAATTATCACTATTAATAACGTCTGCCATGTGTGCTGATCATATAGAAATTTTGCTCGCCAGCTCCCTAACTATTAAACAGCTACGTGAATAGTTAAAACTCTGATATTCTGCCAAAGGCTGTCTAATAGTTCACACGTGCCCCCTTAATAAGTCAGTGTAATAGGAGTTCACAAATACCTTCTTATACAGCATTTGGCGTAATTTTATCCACTAAACAACCCTTATTCAGCCTAAGCTGTTTAAATATCACTGACAGCTATTATGCAGCTGTAGGATCACCAGTGTACTCTTAAAAGAGTCTTAATACGCTTAGAGGTTCAAATAGGTCTAAAAGTGAATACTTACGCAGCTATCTGTGCTACTTGGGTAACGACCATCAGCTCTTCGAATTATGTGCCCCGCTTATTTCTAGTTATGACAACTGCCTCGTAAGTGGTTAGCAAGTTCGACTACGGATGTTGAGGTCTCAGGTTCAATTCCCGGGTCGGGTCGAAAAATGTATTGTGTATACGTAAGGCTACCGTTCCTGCGCCTGATGTATCTCCAGTCGTGGCGAATTTCCGTCCCATTCGACTATGAGAGTGAGGGAACAGAGAGTGAATCAGCGTTTGCGCCCACTCCTGTGCACTTTATAATCTCCCGTGATTGGCCGGATTGTACCTGTACCTATGTAGCGTATGTTTAATGTCAGATGTGGTATAATTTCACGCGGCAAGGAGGCTCGCGAGGCGGGCAAGCCGCGGCGGCGCCGCACGCGCAGCGGCCGCAAGAAGCACGTGCGGCGGACGCGCGCGCCGCCCAGCGCTGTACGTGCCCGCTAGCGATGCATGATCCGTTATTCTGTTGCTCATGTCTATGTGTTTTTGTTTTTCATTGTTTTTAACCCTCGACGGACCTCAAAAAAATCATGATCACAATTTTTAAAAAAGAACCTGTTTCATGACAAACTAAAAGAGAAAGGCTATTAAAAAAAAGGAAGGTCGTGTTAAGCTATTCTAAAGTCTCAAATAACCATGTCAGAGGATTATCAGCGGAACATACATTTAAAAAAAACCCCCTTAAAGGGAAAAGATAGATGACTAGCCGCGACTTCGTTCGCGTGGATTAAGGTTTTTTATTCCCGCGGGAACTCTCTTATTTCCCGGGATAAAAAGCAGCCTATGTGCTGTTCCAGACTATAATCTATCTCTATAACAAATTTCATCCAAATCCGTTAAGCCGTTTTTGCGTGATTGAGTAACAAACATCCAAACTTCCACATCTAATATTAGTAGGATATCAGAAACAACCAACAACAATGTTAGAACACTCGACAACATGTCGTACGCATGTCTTGCACATTGTTTCAAAACATGTTGTGTGAATTAACGGCACGTACGTTCGTAATTTGAAAATAAAATGTAGCACCGAAATGTTCAACAAGTAAAAAAAATCGTTCCTAAGGGCCCTATCTCATTGGGATGCCATGGCAGCAACGCCTGCAGCGCCGCCAGTCAAAAAGTGTCAAATTGTATTAAAAAGTACCTATCTCACTTGGCGAAGGCTTGGCGTCGACGCCAGTGCATATACGTCGACGTCCCGTCTTAATGAGATCTAACAGTTTTCGAGGTTTAACACATTAAAAACTTACAAAATCATTTATTAATCCATAACCTTGTATCTTATTCATCAACTCTCCATAGTATTCTAAATACATACAAATAAATAAAATGGAAGCGTCTGTCTGTAATATCAGAATAACAGCTTTTTACTAAATGCATATGTAAGTAAATTTTTGTTCTGTCTGTTTGTTGCCGCTAATCTCAGGAACGGCTGGACCAATTTTGACGGGACTTTCACTAGTCAATAATAAAATAAATTGTAGTAGTCGACGTACTTAATCGCTCATTTGCGACAAGAGTGACATAATTCAAAATCGACGATGAGAGAACTCTCTCGTTAGAGAGTAATGTTTTGTGGATGCTGCGGTCTCGAAACAACACAGCGTTCAACAAAGCGACAGAGCATTAAGTCACAATCTCTCTCGCTCTTATTTTTTTGTGCTTAGTGTAATATTGTTTTTATAGCATAAAGTATAAGTGTTCGACACTAAAATTGCTGAATTTTGAGTTATGTCACCGTTGTTGCAAATGAGCGAATCTAAATATATAAAAGGCAAAGGTGACTGACTGACTGATCTATTAACGCACAGCTCTAACCACTGGACCGATCGAGCCGAAATTTGGCATGCAGGTAGCTATTAGGATGTAGGCATCCGCTAAGAAAGTATTTTTCAAAATTCAACCCCGCAGGAGGTAAAATAGGGGTTTCAAAATCGAACCTAACGTGAGCGAAGCCACGGGTTAAAGCTAGTTATATGATAATCTTGATCAGAAAAATACAAAAGAAAGCTTTTTCAAGACATGAATTTTTCTGCAGAAAGAAGAACAGTGGGTATCGGCGCATAGCGAAGAGGAGGCTCTCGCCAAAGCCGCGTCCAAGTTCGGCGTGGCCGCTGAAGATATCAAGCTGTCCAGGGACGACGATGTGCTAGACACGTGGTTCTCGTCTGGCCTGTTCCCCTTCTCTATATTCGGATGGCCCGATAATACTGACGACTTGCAGGTAAAGTGGGATGTTATCATCGAATTATAATGCTTAGAAGCGTAATTGTTGGCACGGTGATTAGTCATTTTATTAAGCTTTTAAAGGCCGAGCACGTAGTATCTAGCGAGCTCGAAATTATTAAAAAATGAATAAAGTACATTAAAAAATGACGGTGTGCTGTGAAAGGATGTCATAATTCATCACAATACAAAAACGTAATTATCAGTAATGGTACAGAAAATATTTAAATAGCACTCACACATTCATTGGTTGTTTTGAGCTTACATTTGGAGCGGAACTTTGTTAGTTTTAAGCCTTATAGTTCGATGGATGTTATCTTCGATGTTATTTATTTTATTTTGGGTCTGTATTAAAATTTCACACTTACCTTTACAGAAGTTATAAAATCTGTAAAAATATGCTCGTGAAAGAACCTCATATTTACTATCAAAGATAATCGCAAAAAAAAATTATCCCGGAAAAACAAAAGGTTCCCGCGAAAAAATCTAAAACCGGAATAAAGCTCCGGGCAAGAGCACCGTTGCGATGCAAAATGTTCAATACGCAGAATGTACAATTTCGCAAAATGTTCAAAACGCATTATGTTCAATACGCAGAATGTTCACAGAATAAACCGTCTAAAACAATGGAACACTTTACAGGCCTTTTATCCGGGAACTCTCCTCGAGACCGGGCACGACATTCTCTTCTTTTGGGTCGCCAGAATGGTGTTCTTCGGACAAAAGTTACTCGGGAAATTACCGTTCAAGTGAGTATCAACTCGCCTCTCTATTGCCAAACTACTTCATCAATACTTATAATATGTATCCTTTGAATTAGCTGTCCTGACTGACACTCCCCATTAGTGACTGTTAACCACAGACGCAAAAACGGGTGTTATAAGTTTGACGTGCGTGCGTAAGTGCGTGCGTGCGTGCGTGCGTGCGTGCGTGCGTGCGTACGTGCGTACGCGTGCGCGTGTGTGTTTGTGTCTGTCTGTGGCATCGTAGCAGCCGAACGGATGAACGAATTTTTATTTGTTTTTTTGTTTAAAAGGTGAATTAGTCAGGAGTGTTTTAGCTATGTTTGTTGAAAATCGGTCCAAGATGGCCGCCACCACAAAATGGCGAATTACATATTTTGTTCTAATTTCACATGTCGGAGGTGTTTTAAATTTTCAATTAAATTTACACTTGTTTAAAAAGCGACCGCCGTTTTTTGCTGGTTCTTCTCGGTTGGAACGGTATTCCGAACCAGTGGTAGATTCATTGACAATTCGAAAGCACTTTGTAAAAGTTTATTTGAAAAAAAATTTATTCTAATTCTAACAAGTGTGAATTAAAAATTTAATGCACCCCCGACATTTGAAATTAAAAAAAAATTTAATTCGCCATTTGATACCGAGCGAGATTTGAGGGAGATATGAAAAAATATGTAATCTGCCATTTTGTGGCGGCGGCCATCTTGGACCGATTTTCATCAAACATAGCTAAATCGGTTCAGCCGTTCGGCTGCTACGATGCCACAGACAGACACAAACACACACTCACACGCGTCAAACTTATACTACCCCGTTGTTTTTAAGTCGGGGGTTAAAAATACTTTGCTGTACTATTCCCTGAAATTTTGTACAATATGTTCTCAGAGAAATCTACCTCCATCCAATGGTGAGGGACGCTCACGGGCGCAAAATGTCCAAATCCCTGGGCAACGTGATCGACCCCGTGGACGTGGTGCGCGGCATCACCCTGGAGCAGCTTCACGCGCAGCTCGCGGACTCGAACCTGGACCCGCGTGAGGTCGAGAAGGCCAAGCAGGGCCAGAAGCAGGACTACCCCAATGGGATACCCGAGTGTGGCACCGATGCGCTGAGGTAAGGACTATCATATACCGACGGCATCTGACGAGATACTCAAGTTAGACCCGCTTAGTACAGATAGCAACGTACCGCTCGTAATTGTCACGACCAAATTTTTTCAAAGTTTTGTTATTGTTACGTTTTGAACGTTTTTGTTATCTTTAAATTAGTTATTTATTTTTGTTTGGTTACTATTGTTAGCGAATCGTTTTCTACGATGAGTAAAAAAGGAAAAGTTTTGCATAATGCAGATTATTAATTACTTTAATTTTCAAGCGGAAAAAAAAGAAATAAAAAAATTACACCTTTAGACTTTCAAGATGTCATTGCCATGAAAAGAATTGTCAGAGAAAAATCTTTCGTCATAGTTGTGGTTACAGTAAATAAGTACAGCTGCAAAATGACGTCATACCGTACGTATGACGTCATTTTGTAGCTGTCGACGACCGCTAACTTGAGATGGCAGGGTAATCTTATTAATATTATAAATGCGAATGTTGTATGTTTAACCGATTTGGCTGAAATTTGGATAGAGATAAATTCTGTGGCCTGGTGCTAAAAGGGCCAAAGTACGTTTTTTTTAAGAAATGAGATTTTAAGCAAAAATATTATAGAAAAAGTATGAAAGGGCGTACGTTTATTGATAGTCTTTGAAAGATACGATGTAAAAAAAGCCAATGTAACTTGCTGACTACACTTACTACTACTGCTACTATTACTGCTGGTCTATTGGTTAAAAATGCTCATCACCCAAAATAATGACTTTAGATATTGGCCCTTTTAGCACCAGGCCACAGAATTATAGTCTGGAAAAGGACATAGGCTAGTTTTTATCCCGGGAAATAAGAGAGTTCCCGCGGGAATAAAAAAACCTTAATCCACGCGAACGAGGACCTGGGTATCATCTAGTATTGTAAAACATTCATATGCGAAATGTTGGATGCGGCAGGTTCGCGCTGTGCGCCATGACGCAGGGTCGGGACCTCAACCTGGACATCCAGCGCGTGCAGGGCTACCGGTTCTTCTGCAACAAGCTGTGGAACGCGGCCAAGTTCGCGCTCATGTACTTCCCGCAGGACACCAGCTACAAGGTCAATAACTGTAGTAAACTCAAACACTCACGTATATATTAGTCAATTATATAGTCCGTATATACCAATGCACACTTCAGGCACACATAATATGTGCTACACAACCGACGCGACGTGCTGTCCGACCCGTGGTCCTAGCACGACTGACTAATGACTCTAATGGCGCCTGTATTTGTAACATGTTACCTCCAATATTCACAGACTACCCTCTGTATGCTACAATAACCATACCTGACAAACCCTCGATAGTCCAACGGTTAAAGGTGCGGACTAAAAACTGAATGGTCGCAGGTTCGAACCCCACTCGTTGCACTATTGTCGTAGTCCTAGCACAAGCTTTCTGTTTATGTGGAGGGGATAGGAATTAGTCAACTTCAGATTGCCTAATATTCTAAAAAAAAAATAGCCCAACGGTTAAAGGTGCGGACTGAAAACTGAAAGGTTGCATGTTCGAACCCCACCCGTTACACTATAATAAAATAAATTATTAGTATAAATACAAATGTCCATACAATGTCGTGCAAAAATTCAATTATTATTGCGATCCCCCGTCTCTAAGTTACATTAAGTTCTCTCGTACAGGTTGCCTGGAAGAGATCACTTAGCGATATGGTCTCCTTTTGTGTTACACTGTTCATTTCCATATATTTTGTTCTTTTTTTCCAATAAAGTTGTATAAATAAATAAACATAATCTTCCCAATCCCAAACTAACCTGCTCGCTGGAAAGCTTGGAACATCACAGAGACGTAAGCTCTCTTTGCGTCCTCTATCGGCTATATAACGGGGAGTGTTCTGAAGAGCTGTTTGATCTTATTCCGCCCTTTAACTTCTACAACCGCACCGCACGTCACCGAACGTCACCACCTGGTTGCCTGGAGCACTTCGACCATCCGTGGCTCCAGATCTTTTTTTCCACGTACTACCAAATTGTGGAATCATCTCTCTTCGACAGTGTTCCCACTTAATTACAATATGGGGTTATTCAAGGGGCAAACCAATAAGTTCCTGAAAAGCCGACAACACATTGGTGGTGCCTCTGGTACTACAAGTGTTCATGGGCGGCGGTAATCACTTTACATCAGGTGACCCGCCAGCTCGTTTGCTATTCATATAAAAAACTTACTAAGTAATCATATAATTTCCAGGTCCACGAACCCACCCTACCCCCCGGCCTGTCCTCAATGGACCGTTGGATGTTATCGAAGCTGGCGCTGGCCGTGCAGAAGGTCAACCGAGGATTCCAGAGTTACGACTTTCCATCGGCCACCACACACTGCTATAATCTATGGCTTTATGACCTTTGCGATGTCTACTTGGTGAGTGACGATTTCTATAATAATTTATTCTTTAAATACCACGAGTAATATAAGAGTATTTCATGAGGCATTTTAGGTTAGGTTATCCTAGAAATTAATAAATATAATGTGCCAGAACAATAAAATAGGATATTTTGTGGATTTGAATTTAAAATAAAATTGTAATCATAGTAACACCGTTTAGAAGCTTTTTCAAGCAATGTTTCTCAACAATTTTTATAGAATATGTTTTGTGGATGCTGCGGTCTCGAAACAACACAGCGGCCAACAAAGCGACAGAGCATTAAGTCACAATCTCTCGCTCTTATTTTTTTTGTGCTTAGCGTAACGTTGTTTTTATAGCAAAAATTATAAATTTTCGACACTAAAATTGGTGATTTTTGAATTATGTCACCCTTGTCGCAAATGAGCGACATATTTAAATATTGTTGTTGTTTAATTGTTGTAACAAAAACCGCGACCCCCATGTTGAGAAACAATGCCTTATAGTATCGCCCATTTCGTCTGCGTGTCTGTTTGTCACTGCCGTTCCTCGCAGGAGTACCTCAAGCCAGTGTTCGCGCAAGGCGGCGAGGAGCAGAAGGCGGGCGCGCGCCGCACGCTGTACACGGCGCTGGAGTACGGGCTCAAGCTGCTCAGCCCGTTCATGCCCTTCGTGACCGAGGAGCTGTACCAGCGCCTGCCGCGCAGCGACACCAGCTGTCCCTCCATTTGCGTAGCCGAGTACCCCACTGTGAGTGCTCCAACTTGTATTAAAAAATCCTTGCTTTATATATAACTAGCTTTTGCTCGCGACTTCGCGTGACTTAGGTTACTGTTTTTCCGGGGTGAAAGGTCACTTTCCTTGCCATCAAAAAACCTGTTCAATACAAAATGTATGAGATGATGAAATTTTTTCATAATTTTTTTTTTCGTGAATTTTCCCGATATTTTAATAGTTCTTCTGCTTCAAAAACCATGAAAATCGGTCTAGCCCTTCTAGAATTATAAGTGTTCGAACAAACCCGACTTTGTTTTAAAGATTATAAATGTAAAAGTGCGTTTCTCTTTTTATTTGCCCTTCAGTCACACCGGAAAAGAGCTACAGAGTGACGTGATTTTTACATGGGTATAGTTGAATACTTGAAGAGTGACAGTTATTGGAAAATCAAAGCAGTCCCGCAGGAAGCTATTTCATTAAGATCCATTAAGAAGTGTAGCCACGGATCAAGTGTAACAGTGGAAAAGTTACTTTCGCAGGCACATTATCTAAATATATAAAAGGCTAAGGTGACTGACTGACTGACTGATCTATCAACACACAGCTCAAATCCCTGGACGGATCAGGCTATCTGGGCCGATCTACACCGGAATGGCAGTGGCCGGCAGCGGTGCGGCGAGAACTTTCAGTGTGAAATAATTTTAAACTTTATCTACATATTCGCTAAAGACCAGTATCGCTTCACGCATGTTCCCGAGCTGCCGCGTGACATTTTTGCGCTTTTTAAGCGATATTGGTCTTTAGCGATTATGTAGATAAAGTTTAAAATTATTTCACACTGAAAGTGCTCGCCGCGCCCCTGCCGCACATTGTGAAATTTTTCCCAAAATCGGACATCCCTTTTTTATGATACTAATCGAAACTTTAAGCTTTTTTTAATGCTAGAGTTACCCAGAAGTTAATTCTGTTTAGAACCGGAGTTATAATTTTTTTAAATTTTTTTTATGGTTACCAGAAAAAAACTAAGAAATGCTGTAACTTTCTACGTAACGAAAGTTTTCAAGTTTCAATTATAGCATGCTATAAAATCAATTAAGTGCTATTTTTGGAAACATATAATTAATTTCTAAGTGAACAATAAAGGAAGATATGCTTTTTTAAAACTAATTTTGAAATTATTTTTTTTCTCATCTTTGTATAGATATTAGCATCTAAATTTCACATATTGTATTTATTAGTGCTATGTTAACCCGCCTGTATAATATCATATACGTAACACTTAAGACCTCGGAGTAATATTTTTTTTTAGAAAATTCTGTATTTTCAGAAAAAGGCGAAATAAAAGAATTGCATATGATATTTATACAATTATTTACAGGGCAAAGTGGCATTATATACAGGGCATTTTATAAGCTAAACAAAATAATTTTAGTATTAATAATAAAGTAATTATTCTTAATTTTGTGATTTTTACATTTTATTTTTTTTCTCATAAACCATTTACGATTAGCAGTAGATATCTGTCTGAAAACATACCTCGTAACTGTATTGTTACTAGTAAAAAAAATCACACAGAAATCTATGAGGACATTGGAGATATGAGATTTTACAATTTCTATGATATTAGGGTTGTCACAAAGATCTTAATTACAAATGTACGAGAGAAAATTCTAAAAAAGTGGCTGAAAGAAAGAATTTTTATCCGACTATAAAAACGGAGGGTTATGTTTTTCAGGGATTATTATTGAGTTGCATAAAATGAAATTTTTAAAATTCAATAACTCCGAGGTCCTAAGTGTTACGTATCTGATATTATACAGGCGGGTTAACATAACACTAATAAATACAATATGTGAAAATTAGATGCTAATATCTATACAAAGATGAGAAAAAAAATAATTTCAAAATTAGTTTTAAAAAAGCATATCTTCCTTTATTGTTCACTTAGAAATTAATTATATGTTTCCAAAAATAGCACTTAATTGATTTTATAGCATGCTATAATTGAAACTTGAAAACTTTCGTTACGTAGAAAGTTACAGCATTTCTTATTTTTTTTCTGGTAACCATAAAAAAAATTTAAAAAAATTATAACTCCGGTTCTAAACAGAATTAACTTCTGGGTGTTCTACTCTAGCATTAAAAAAAGCTTAAAGTTTCGATTAGTATCATAAAAAAGGGATGTCCGATTTTGGGAAAAATTTCACAATGTGTGCCGGCCGCTGCCATTCCGGTGAAGATCGGCCCTTAGGTCAAGAGTGAATATGCATCTTCTAGGCAAAGTCGTCCCTTAGGCTGCATGTTCATGTGCCAACAAAAAAAAACATTGTATTCCATTTTTTTTTTTTTTTAATAGGAGTCAGACACGCCCTGGCGCAGCGAAGACCTAGAGACAAACGTGGACACTGCCCTGAAGATCGTCCACCTCATCCGCTCCACGCGCTCGGAGTACAACCTCACGCACAAGCAGAAGACCAGCGTGCACCTGGTGACCAGCGGAGACCAGCTCGAGGTCCGGGAGCTGTTCCGCAAGCTCCAGACCCTGGCCAGCAGTGAACTGAGTGACGAGGAGCCTCCGAACGGGTGCTCAATACTAACCGTCTCGGATAAGATCGAAGTGCATCTAGTTTTGAAGGTTTGTGCTGCTTTACCGACAGTGTCATGCTGAGCGTCCATTCTCCTATCGCGTTTATCTATGACTAGTTGATATCCGCGACTTCGTGCGCGTGGATTGAGGTTTTCTTGGAGTCCCACGGGAACTATAATATATTTTTTTTTTCGGGACAAAAAGTAGCCTATGTTTCAATTCAAGGTACAGTCTATCTCCATTTTGAATTTGACTGTAATAATATAGTTTAAAAGAGCTAGACTTATTATATCTATCTCTTTCGCTCCGCGGTTACGGTGTCGCGACGATGAGCCAACTTAAAGAAACGACTGTCATTTCCAGCTACTTAAATGTATTTTCTTTATTATTGCAGGGGCTGATAGACCCCCAAAAGGAGATCACCAAACTAGAAAAGAAGAAGGAAACTTTATCTCAAACGATAAGCAAGTTACAACAAGCGATATCTGCAGATGATTACACGATTAAAGTTCCACTCGATGTGCAGAAACTGAACTCTGACAAACTCTCGCAGTCCCAAGGCGAGATTGAACGGTTGCAAGCCGCCATAGAAACTTTGAAGCTTATGTGATGTTCTACTCGTTAGCAAGATGTGTACAATTTTATACCTTGTTCTTAAGAAAAATGTTGCAAATATCTTTGAAGAATCACACTTAGATCCAATCTCGTGAACATTGAATGAAGATTTTGGACTTATTTCGTTATTTGATGACTTATTGTGTTATTATCATGCATTTTGCCCGCTACTTGGTCCGCGTGGAGGTAGGTTTCAAGAAATTCCGTGGGATATAAAAATAACCTAAAATGTCACTCTCCAAGTTTTCAAAATTACGTCGATCTGTTGCTGCGTGTTTGAAGGATAAATTATACATTATAATAAAATTAAAACATGAAATAAGTCTATCGAGAGTAAATAAGAAATTTTCCATTACCTGCATTTTGTTTATGTAAAAAGTGTTACCATACTAATTTATTTATCCTTTTTAGCAATAAATATTTCAATATTGTGCTTCAATAATTTTCTTTTCTTTGAGTTTTGTTTCTTCCGTAAACTAAGCTCTCCGCCTCAGGTTGTAGATTCTATTCCTACATATTCTAAGATGCTGGATAAAAATCACGGAAGTAGGACTAATCCATGATCAAAATCCTTGTAATTTACAAAATATGCTGATTATAGAAAGCAAAATTAAAATCAAACGTTTGATTATTTATTAGATAACTATATAAATAACGTCATAATATTACCCAAAATCCTTGTGTAATAAAGTAAATGTTGCGCTAAACGTTGATTTCTTTTTTAACGGACTTCTTAGTTTTTTTTTTCATAGAAACATCGGAAATCTACACAGACTATAACGGACTATAAAGAAGGGTTGTGAAGAAGGCGTAGACAGAGAAGGCAATAGACCAAGGTACTGTGTAACCGCGACTGAAATAGAGATAACATGACGTAACGATGACGTCACATGACAAGTTCGAGTTTAATGTTGCCACAATAACTGCACTCCCCTAGTACCCCAAATTAGATGGAAAATTCTTCCCAGGATTTTTAAATAAAACGACAAAACAGATGCTGAACTGTTTTATTTTTTAAATAACATACCTACACATATAAGGTTGTCTGGGAGAGACATACCTATTAGGGTAAGCTTCTATTTTTTACATATATCTTAATATTGTGTGCAATAAAGAATTTATTATTCTTTATTGCACACAATATTAACTTCAACCACCACTTAAAAGTATAAAATAATTTTAGTTTGTACACGTAAGTCGGTTTTTTAAAAATATTTTTTTTTATACTAAAGTTTTTTAATGTACTTTCATAGGACCAATTCACTAGATAATTATTTGCTCCTTAAAAAAAATATTGAAATGCCGAATAGAAATTTAGCATATGTGAGTCACTTTGAAAAAAGATGTATGTAACACAAAGGAAAATTTTTTTTCGTTACTAGTAAGAATGTTACACAAAATAATTTGTAATGAACAGTTAAAATTTTCCTTCGATCGAGTAATGCTATTGAATTAAAAGCAACAAAAATTGTATATTTAGTCATCAAAATCATCATTAATGAAATTAACAGTATATTCCTTTTTTCAGGCAGTCGTATAAAACTGCAACTCTTCATAGTTTAAGTTAATAATTATTTAAAAAAAACATTAAAAGTCTGCCTCTAGCTATTTAAAAATGGCTTTAAAAATTAAGAACTTTGTAAATAAAATAATTCTTAAGATCGCCAACAGTTCTCGACTGGTTGTTGGACATTCGAACGAAACTTCAGGATGATTCAGAACAGTAACCGACACTATCTAACTGAATACACTTTAATCATCGCCGACATATATTATATTCTAGTATCCATCATCTTTCTTTTCTTTTCTCATAATATTCATTTCTTCCATCACGACTTTATTTTGTTTCAACAAAAATTAAAAAAAAAATTGAAAAAGTAGCCAAAGTAACCCGCCGTTACGGTATGTCAGAGGACATTACTAAAAAAAACCTATCTCCGTGCCAAATTTCAGCCATATCGGTTTAGTGTGGCGTATTGAGTAACAAACATCCATATGTTTGTTACTCAATCACGCCACACTAAACCGATATGGCTGAAATTTGGATGTATGTATGGATGGCCCTACATACATTCAAACTTTCACATTTATAATATAAGTAGGATAGGGAAAATCGGGACATTGTATAGGTACCTAAAGCTGGCAACACACATAGATACTAAATTTTCTTATTAACTGTCAGTTTGTTGGGCACAAAAGTGTGTCGACCTTGAAAAAAACTGGTTACACGATGAGGGACAAAAAATTGGGTAGCTGCGTCTCTGTTTATCACATTAATAACTTTATCTCTGCTCTCTTTTTAGTGTGAGTGAGAAAGAAATCGTCACTGACTCTATGTCTTCTCTCTCTACGGAGTGAGCAAAACAAAGGAAGTTTATGTTGGCGAAAATGATAATCTGTCATTGTCAATGTCAATACTGCCAATGTCATCATCGTATTCGTGGTCTGTGATTGACAATTGTCATTTAAATGTCATGAATTCCACTTATGAATTCCACGACCGCACGAGTGGATTTCATCCCACACTCGCTTTGCTCGGTTTTAACTGAAGTCTTTATTAAATGTGAACATCTTCAGATATCGTGATTTCCAATAAGAATGACAGACAGCGAACCCCAAAATGGCCCCTCAGGGGATGAGCCGCAAGAAAAGACCGCGAAACAATTGGAGAAAGAAGCAAAAAAAGCGGCCAAATTAGAGAAACTGAAAGCGAAATTGGATAAAAAGAGCTCTGCGCCAGCTGTTCAGAAAGATAAGCCCGAGGTTAGATACAAATCATTTATAACTTTTCCCAAATATACAAAGAAAATTTCTTTTTCTGTCGCGCATGCTTTTTAATATAACACAAAAGGTAAGGAATGGTAAGTATAAAATTATCGTAAACACACCACGCGACAGTGAAAGGTTTACGTGTATTATTTTAAACACATTGCATCACTTGGCTTCACTAGTAAGAGCTTGGCTTTTAGGAAAGTGTAAATAGCACTACATAATATCTGAAATTCCTAGGTAACATGTCACTTATTTATCTTTAAAACCAGCTGAAGTAACATAAATAAATTTATAGCGAATTTTTCATTAGAAAGTTTACACTGATGTCATATTAAAAAAAGAGAGCAGCTGAATTGAGAACTTCCTCCTTTTTTGGAACTCTGTAAAAAAATAATTGGTATACCTTTCATATTTTTTTTTTAATTTTTAGAAAAAGGTCAAAGAGAGCAAGGAGAGCGTAGTGTACACTGCTAACACTGCAGCAGGTGATAAGAAGGACATCTCCGGTGTTATGCCTGATGCATACAGCCCACTCTATGTAGAGGCTGCATGGTATGCATGGTGGGAGAAACAGGGGTTCTTCAAACCTGAGTATGGGGTAAGTAAGATATTTATTGGCACCAATATAATGTATGTATAAATAAGTAGGCCCTACAGTTAAATGTGCAGACTGAAAACTGAAAGGTTGCCGGTTCAATCCCCACCTGTTGCACTATTTTTGGACCCACTCCTTACACAAGCTTTCCTCTTATTTCGAGGAATAGGAAAATATTAATCAAGGTCAACTTGGCTAGTATTCTTTTTTTTTTTAAATACTATAAGGCTGATTTTCAGGCATAGCCTTTAGTGACGTCGTAACCTGACGGTGACGTAGTATATACTAGATAACTTATAACAAGTAATAAATAAATAGAGAAATTAGCAAGTAATAGTTGATACCTATACAATAGTGGTAATAGTGTTGTGCACCTTCTAACTTTGTTGATCTTTATGGAATAAATAAGTGAATTTATACAGAGTCTAGAGCTGGATGCTGTTAACAAGTTTTCTGTTAACATTTTCAGAGGAAATCAGTACTGGAGCCAAATCCGAAGGGAAGTTTTGTGATGGTGATCCCTCCTCCAAATGTAACGGGCACACTACATCTTGGTCACGCTCTTACCAATGCTGTTGAAGATGCCATCACTAGATGGCACAGGTAAATTATTAGAATAGAATAGATTTTTTTCTATTCAAATAAACTTTTACAAAGTGCTTTTGAATTGTCAAATGAATCTACTACTGGTTCGGAGTGTCGGTTCATATTACTTTTAGGGTCCCAACCCTCATTTAGAAGAACAAATCGTTATTGTGGTTTTGTATGTCATAATGGAGAACTAAACTCTTTTAGGATCACTTTATTGTCCGTCTATCTATCGGTACGTCCATATGTCAAAGCCCTAAGGTACTATGTTGAAAGTACTGAATAATATATTTGTCCTCATCTACAGAAAATTCATCTTAATTGTGGAAGTATAAAATTTTAACATGACATAAAGTATAAAATTTGCTATGGTGTCTGAAAAAAAAAGAATCAATTTGAATTTTGAGTTGTTATTCTTAGAGCAGTCTGGTTTTTGTTTTAGCTGGTCCAAGTAATTCGACCGTTCCGTAGAACAAAGTTTCATCTGCTAGATTCACAACTTGAAATTTGAGCCTTAAAAGTCACATCTGCAAGGTTCAAATCTCAAGTTATGAATTTAGCAGATGAGACTTTGTTCTACGGAACGGTCGAATTGTCTATATTATGGCATTAAGTTAACCCAAGTAACTGTCTTTTAGAAGTTTCAATTTTAACTCAAAAATGAACAATTCAATTTCAGAATGAACGGCCGCACCACACTTTGGAACCCCGGATGCGACCACGCCGGTATCGCCACACAGGTTGTGGTGGAGAAGAAGCTGTGGCGAGAGGAGAAGAAAACTCGCCACCAATTAGGCCGAGATGAGTTCATCAAACGCGTGTGGGACTGGAAAAATGAGTGAGAGCATTATTTTACTAAGCTGCTACGTAACTCACTGTAATGCATATGCATATAATAATCATAATAATATACTTTATTTAATATCAATATTTACATTTACACATTTTTAGTTTTCAATTTATAATTTTAGAATGGATCCCATATCCCGGGTGAAAGCCTCCTCCATTCCATTCCATTTTTTTCTGTCTGAGCTAGTGTGAGCGAGCGCAATGCTCGCGCCTGCCCGCTTCCACCTAGGCCCCGACAGGCACGCACACTTACGCAATGTGCATGTACACGACGTAACCACAAATAAAGCACCCGTAACTTCAATGATACTATACTAGTCCTGACTGACATATCTATCACGCATAGCATAACACATTCCTTTTATGACTTAGGCTCCCACTAAAAAAGGATTCTTTGAAACTGCACCCCCAAGGGGGTTAAATATGGGATAAAAGTTTTATGGGACGACAGTTTGTTTGTGTGTGTGTGTTTTACACGACCTTACCACAAGTAAAGTTGCAAGAATTTTGCAAGAACTATAAATTAACTTACTCCAAAGGATTACTTGATCTTTTGCAGAAAAGGCGATAGAATCTACGAGCAACTCCGATCGCTGGGGTCCTCGTTAGACTGGTCGCGCGTACGATTCACGATGGACCCCACTATGTGTAGAGCCGTCAACGAGGCATTCATACGCCTGCACGAGTCCGGCGACATATACCGCGCTAACCGGCTCGTCAACTGGTCGTGTACTCTCAAGAGTGCTATCTCAGACATAGAGGTGGACAAAGTGGAGCTGCCCGGGCGGACTATGCTGACTATACCGGGCTATGACAGCAAGGTACTTACCTTTTTTATTATGAGATAGGCTTGCGCTTGACGACAATCAATGATGTAAAGCAATGATGAGGTCTAGGTTGGAGCACGCTTGCCTAGAAAATGCCTATTCACTCTTGTCTTGAAGGTACTCAGATTACACGTGGCCGGAAACAAAAGCTGGAAGTGTGTTCCATACCTTAGCCGTAAGTTTCAGAAACGTTGAACTGAAGCGTTTCGTGCGAGTAGATTGAATTTCACCACGTATGGGTGCCATCGCTCACGATTTCTCGAATTTCTTACCAGAGTATTTTTAGTTACTTTTTCTGGTGGGAGGCTTTGGCCGTGGCTAGTTACTACTCTACTGTCAAAGATGTGCCGCCAAGCGATTTAGCGTTCCGGCACGATGGCGTGTAGAAACCGATTAGGGGTATGGTTTTAATGTACACTGCCGTACCCCTTCCAAGTTAGCCCGGTGCCAGGTGAGATCACAGTCAAGAACTAACTTGCCAAAAAATAAAAAAAAAACCTGACCAAGTGGTCAGATACTCTGTTAAGTTTGTTATCTCCAAAGCGAAATATTCATAGCCTCAAGTTGTGCTTATGCCAAGAAATTTGAGAATTACTTTGTATTCCTTACTCATATTAAAATGCGAAAGTGTGTTTGTGTGTTGGTTTGTCAATCACGCCGCAATAAAGGGATCGACGTGATTGTGTAACCTTTAGCCATTGAGCTATTAAGGCTACTTATGTCCACAGGTGGAATTCGGCGTGCTCGTGTACTTCGCGTACCGAGTGGAGGACAGCGACGAGGAGATAGTGGTGGCCACCACCAGGATAGAGACCATGCTGGCGGACGCGGCCGTCGCCGTGCACCCCGACGACACCAGGTACCAGCCCTTATGGGTTACTTAAGACCCAACACCGTGAACTCTTAAGCCTTTATGAAACACACGGCGAACGAAACGCGTGACGAAGCGTTTTTATTTTGTAATGTACACCTCCCTGGCGCAGTGGTAAGCGCTGTGGTCTTATAACTGGGAGGTCTCGGGTTCGATTCCCGGCGGGGGCAATTTAGGAATTTATAATTTCTAAATTGTCTCTGGTCTGGTCTGGTGGAAGGCTTTAGCCGTGGCTAGTCACCACCCTACAGTCAAAGACGTGCCGCCAAGCGATTTAGCGTTCCGGCACGATGGCGTGTAGAAACCGATTAGGGGTATAGGTTGAATTTACACTGCTATACCCCTTCCAAGTTAGTCCACTACCGTCTTAGACTGCATCGTTACTTACCATCAGGTGAGATCGCAGTCAAGGGTGGGTTTTGAACCTGCGACCTTTTACTTTTCAGTCTGCACCTTTAACCGTTGGGCTGTTGAGGCTTTTTGTATTTGTATTTTTGTATATGACTAGAAATGCATTGAAAAGGGCAGAAATATGGAAATATGGCGACTCAGTATTGCGCGACGACTTCGCTTCGTTTCCCTTTCACCACTCCTACCTATTATGGTTCATGAGATACAGCCCGCAGACAGACGGACGGATAGCGGAGGCTTAGTAATAGGGTACTGTTGGCACCCTTTGGGTAGTGGGTACTCAGTGACGTGCACAGAGGGTAGGCATAACGCGGCAAAATGACATAAAATGGAGAAAATCGTCAGTACGAGTTATAAAAACTTAAGGGTAGGCTTTTTATAATTTGTACAATGCCAATCCTTAATTTTTTTATAATTCGCACTGAAGATTTTATCCATTTTGTATCATCTACCTACCCTGTAGTACATCCTGTGCACGCCACTAACCGTACTGAACCTTAAAAACATAATATCCATTGAGATGTGTACAGGCGTGCTGGTAGTTATTTTGTTCCTTAAATTGTTTTAGGTACAAGCATCTAGTCGGAAGAAATGTTCTCCATCCAATAGTTAAGAGGAAACTTCCCATCATTGCAGATGAATATGTCGATATGAATTTTGGAACAGGTGTGTTTTACAGACTCTCTTTCTCTTATAGTCTCTGTTAAATGTGTATTTTATACTGTACTAGCGAACGCTCGCGACTTCGCCCGCTTCTTCAATTCACAATCGATTCTTTATTTCTAACCGACTTCCGAAAAAGGAGGTTCTCAATTCATCGGAATCTTTTTTTTTATGTCTGTTCCCCGATTACTCAAAGACGCCTGGACCGATTTAGAAAATTTTTTTCTTGTTTGAAAGGGTATCCCAGGTCCCATTGTCATCAGGTCAGGACTGGAGAAATCAAAGGAACTTTTTTTTCTATAATTTTTTACAAAAATAAACTTTTACTAAGTGCTTTCGCATCATCAAATGAATCTACCACAGGTTTGGAATGCCTTAGTGTTTTTAAGTAACATTTTAGTAGTTCACAATATTTATTGCACCGCACGACTCTAGCAGTGATGAACTGACCCAAACATTTTATTTATTTATTTTAAGGTAACATTAGTGTCATAAAATATGAAAGTTAATACAGATATAATATAATACTTAAACCTTAATTGTCTCCAATGAAACTTTAGCACTTATTACATAAAATTATAATCCGACAATGAAACAATCGGGTATAGCAGCATACGAAATCAAAAACTTATAATTTTTCAACTATTCAACTTTTCAAATTCTATTGGCACAATTGATATACTTTGTAGTGGTGTTTGAAGTCGGTTTTGTAAAAAGAATTTTTACTTTTATATTATCTTCTAATACTATCGTTCGTGTATTATCGTAGGTGCCGTGAAAATGTCCCCGGCGCACGATGTGAATGACTTCGAGGTCGCCAAACGTCACAACCTGCCCTTCATCAACATCTTCGACGACGAGGGCAGGATGTTGGACAACTGCGGGCCGTTTGCCGTAAGAATTTATATGCTTACTAGCTTTAACCCGCGGCTTCGCTCACGTTAGGTTCGATTTTTTAACCCCCTATTTAACCCTCTTGGGGTTGAAATTTTCCAAAATCCTATCTTAGCGGATGTCTACGTCCTAACAGCTACCTGTATACCAAATTTCAGCTCGATCGGTCCAATGGTTAGAGCTGTGCGTTGATAGATCAGTCAGTCAGTCAGTCACCTTTGCCTTTTATATATTTAGACAAATACTATAAATGTTTTTGGTAGTTGGTAGTATTGCAAAACTATCGGTAATTGATCTCGAAAACTATTCAGGATATCGTTAGTACGATCGACAGTATTGCCACGTGTCGATAGTAATCGATGGTATCGATTGTTTCTTGTAAGTAATTATTGATAAATTTTGCAATATTATCAAAAATATTTTTGAACCAAAACTTTTGATTAGCCTATGTCACTCTCCAGGTCCTCAACTATACCCTAATCATCACGTCAATCGGTTGCTCCGTTGCTTCGTGATTGAAGAACAAACCAATAAATCAACAATCCAACAAACAAACATACTTTCTCATTTATAACATGAGTACATTTCATTTATTTATTTCATTTCATTAATTTCATTTATTTTAGTCAGTTTTAGTGATAAACAGATCAGAATTCAAAAAAAGTTTTTTTTTCGATATAGTTAAAATTTTATTTGTGATTTCAGGGCAAAAAACGCTACGACGTTCGACGCGAGATCATCAAAACGTTAGAAAACTGTAAGTCTTACAAAGAGACCAAGGAACACGCTATGGTGGTACCGCTCTGCAGCCGCTCCAAGGATGTGGTCGAACCCATGCTCAAACCTCAGTGGTAAGTGTGAAGAGCAAGTTAAATTAAACATCAACCCCAACATGACTGGTCTAACTTTTTTTTTTTGTTATTGGCTGACAAGATAATAGCGGGCTAGCTTGGAAGGGGTATGGCAGTGTAGATTCAACCCAAACCCCTAAACTGTTTCTACACGCCATCGCACCGGAACGCTAAATCGCTTGGCAGCACTTTTTGACGGTAGGGTGGTAACTAGCCACGGTCAAAGCCAAACGACCAGACCAGATCAGAGACAAATCAGAAATTATAGGTTCCCAAACTGCCCCCGCCGGGACTTGAACCTCGCGAGAGATGAGACGTCTCAGTTATCAGACCATAGCGCTCACCACTGCACACCCGTAATTTTTCGAATTTGCTTTTACCGTTTTAACCTCGTAGACTTGACGCGACTCCCAAGTAGCACAGATAGCTGTATAAATACTCACTTGTAGACCTATTTGAAACTCTATGCGTATTAAGACTCTTTTAAGAGTACACTGGTGATCCTACAGCTGCATAATAGCTGTCAGTGATATTTAAACAGCTTAGGCTGAATAAGGGCTGTTTAGTGGATAAAATTACGCCAAATGCTGTATAAGAAGGTATTTGTGAACTCTTATTACACTGACTTATTAAGGGGGCACGTGTGAACTATTATGAAGCTTATTGCTGAATATCAGAGTTTTAACTATTCACGTCGCTGTTTAACATGAATCCACCATTTTATTGCATAACCTCATAACCTATATAAATATACTGATTCATTTTTCAACTTTTATGATGTTTTGTGTATGAATTAGGAATGGATTGCATTAGTTTTTACTTCTCGATATCATAATAACAACTTTTTATCTTATAATTCTTTTCAAAGCACTAAAAATTGTTTATTCAAGTTTTCATCACGGCTTATTTATATCACGAAACTAATTAAAAACCGAATATTTTCGTGGCGCACTAAAATTTTCTTAGGTAATATATATGTATAATGTCAGTAAAATTACATTCCCAATCATTTTTCTTTTATAAATATGAAAACAATGCACTTAACTTTGAATATATAACCACACGTATTCAATCAAATTCAATTCCCTCCACGAAGTATATTAATTTGCTAGATTTGTATTATCTATGGTTTGCTACTTCACTTTTACGTCACGTGACATATTTGCTGAATAAAGAGTAACTTGTAATCTTTTACTCAACTTAAGGCTGTATAATTTGTGCCCATTTAAGAGGTATAAGAGCTGTATACGGCCGTATACAGCCCTTATGCAGCTTTTTTATACAGCTTTAAGCGTGACGGGAATTCGTTATTCAGCTGCTAAGCAGCCTTCGTGTGCTACTTGGGCTGCTTTGTCACACCAAAAAGTCTAGCTGATTTTTCTACAAAATAATGAGTTTTTCTCTTTTCAATCATTGTTTTCCTAAATAAATCCTACAATGGACTTACCAATATAATTGGACGCACATACGCAATAAAGAGTCAACCCACACAACTTATCAATTGAAAAGTTAACTTTATTCCTTTACACTAAGTATGTATTTAATTTGACAAAGGTTTGTGGGTTGAAACGTTATTGCGTACGTGCGTCCAATTAAAGACGAACATTTACAATCGCAAAGGTACATCCGCTGCGACAACATGGCGGCGGAGGCGGTGAAGGCCGTCAAAACTGGTGAACTTAAAATCATACCGGACGTGCACGAAAAGATCTGGTACCACTGGATGGAGGGAATCCGGGACTGGTGCATCTCCCGCCAGCTGTGGTGGGGGCACCGGATACCGGCCTACCGCGTTACCTTACCTGCGACCGAGGTGGGCAATTCATAATTTTTTTTTTCTTTATTGTTAACTGATGTATGTACGTCCACTGTTGAACAAAAGCCTCTTGCATGAATTTCCACAGGACTCGCTCTTCCGCCGCCTGGATCCAGTGGCTTCCTGTGACTCGTCTGATATCGGTCCACTTAGTGGGGGGTCTGCCAACACTGTGTTCCCTGGTGCAGGGTCGCCACAGCACCTTGGGACCTTACCCAAGTAGCACACGGAGGCTGCTTAGCAGCTGAATAACAAATTCCCGTCACGCTTAAAGCTGTATAAAAAAGCTGCATAAGGGCTGTATACGGCCGTATACAGCTCTTATACCTCTTAAATGGGCACAAATTATACAGCCTTAAGTTCAAATAGCTGCTTAAGAGCTGTATAGCAGCAAAATAACAGTGTTATAAAGGGTAACGACAGTACTATGCGCTGAATAACGACTGAGTAAAAGATAACAAGTTACTCTTTATTCAGTTAAAATTACGTCATGTGACACATGACGTAAAAGTGAAGTAGCAAACTTTAATCTAGCAAATTATAACCTTGTAGCTTAAACACAATTTCGTGGAGTGAATTAAATACGTGGCTATATATTCAAAGTTCCCTGATTAGTAAGAAAAATGATTGGGAATGTAATTTTACTGACATTATACATATATATTACCTAAGAAAATTTAAGTGCGCCACGAAAATATTCGGTTTTTAATTAGTTTCGTGATATAAATAAGCCGTGATGAAAACTTGAATAAACAATTTTTAGTGCTTTGAAAAGAATTATAAGATAAAAAGTTATTATTATGATATACGGAAGTAAAAACTAATGCAATCCATTCCTAATTCATACACAAAACATAAAAGTTGAAAAATGAATCAGTATATTTATGTGAGGTTATACAATAAAATGGTGGATATCATGTTATAGTTAGAGAGCTGGTGATATGATTTTAAAAGCCTATAGCTTAGAATAAAGGCCTATATAAAAAAAGAGTGTTCGTCCGAAAAAAAGTAAATAAAAACGGATCTTTATAAGTTTGTCTGGTGTAAGAACTGCGTAATATTAGTACGTAAAGATGAAACCGACAAAATACATCATATACGATCTAGCAAGGATACCTATAGAGAGATTGGTGAATCTAGCCACCACTAAATGAAGTTAGGTTATATTTACTAACAATCGACAACCCTCATAATGCACTAAATGGAATGATTTCGTGGACAACGGAGAAGTAACAAACCCTTCGGAGAAGTAACAAACAACTTGTGTACTCTGGATGTAAACATAAGTCTCAAGAACTTTAATTGCAATAGCAGACGTGGGCCTGGAATACATAATAAAGAACAGCTCGAACCAAATTCATATTGTCGTTGTTACTGAAGCTAACATAAGGGTCACAAACTCAAAATTGTTTCAAAGATAACTACAAGATGTTTTCGCAGCTACTGAATCACCGATGAAGTGATGGTGTAATCCCATTGTAATCCTCTATGTGCATAAAAGTGTATTGTTCTACAGGTTAACAGTGAATACAAGCTACTCTGAATCAGTTATTGGTGAAATTGTCACAAGTTTCAATTAAGTATAAATTAAGTGTTTGTGCATTGTACTGACCTCTGAATACTAACCAAGTATGTTTCATACAGGAACTTAAACAAATAATCTCTCAATTTTCAGGTAAAAGTAATCTTGTAATTAGTGGTGATATGAATATAAACATAATGTTAAACGATCCCAGTGTAAATTTATACTTAAATTCTATGAGTGAAGTAGGTATTGACTGTAGTATAAGGCAGTATACACGGATAGAACCTAAAGGGGATAGGATAACTAAAAGTTGTATTGATCACATATTCATACGATGTGTGGACAATCCCAGCCAACATAGCTTATGTATACAAACAGCAGTTATAAACAATCCTATAGCAAACCACTATTTTACCAGTTTGCAACATTAAAAATTAGCTTAAAATCTATTTCATTACATTACTATTAATTTATTACAATACATTATTATTAATTTATTTAAGTTAGAAGCTTTGTGTTTACATTGCAATATTATTTAAATGTCTAATATAAAATTTCTTATTAAAATGTCAAAAGTTCATAATTAAAATTTTTCCATGAGGTAATCACTGGTTTTAAAGTATGTCCTGTCAATCAAAAATTTAAGCCTTTTTTTAAAAAGTGGTATTTCTTGTGTTTCTAAATGGTTATATAAAAGGGGCCCAGTGCAGAAGAAACTCTTAGAAAAATGTGCACAACAACTGGGTGGTGGACGCAGTTCAATTAGGTACATGCCTTTTGCTGTGACGATTTTGAAATAAATTCAAGTTACTTTTGACAAATATGACAGTTTCATATACATACAGACATGGCATTGTAAGAATATTATATTGTTTAAAATAGGGTTTACAACTATCAGTCGATTTTAATTTAAATATTGCCCTTAAGCATTTTTTTTGTACCTTTAATACAGCCTCTTTTTAAGTGGAATTACCCCAGAATAAAATACAATATCTCAACAGCGAGTCAACATAGCCATGGTAAACAGTCAGTAACGCTGACACATTTACTGTTTTCCCCAACATATAAAGTGTGTAGGAGAATTGATTTAACTTTGTGCAAATATGACTCAAGTGTTCTTTCCAATTTAGAGTAGAATTAATATTCAGACCTAAGAATTTTGTTACATTGACTTCATTGATAGTTTTCCATTCATAATTTACATCTAAAGCAAATGATGCATTTTCTCTGAGCTTAAAAGTCATTAAGTTCGTTTTGTCTAAGTTAATTATGAGTTGGTTGCGATTCAGCCAGTGTAGATAATAAAATTAAACTGTCAGTCATGTATGAAGCTGTGTGTGATGTGAGCATGTGAGCTCACTAACAAAATACAGTAGATGGGTATACTTAAGACAGCTTAAAAACTTGCCAATTATAGCAGTACCTCTGGAAAAATGACTTGGGAATACATGCTTCCTTTACTGCTCAATGAACTGCCAGCTGATTTATTATTTATTTATACAATAAGATACAAAATAAAAAGAACTATCACAAACTTTATGATTAAATAAGGGTGATTTTGAAAATAATTTATATATACATATTATATTACATAATTAGAACATAATATTATATATTTAAAGATATTATTTGCTAGAATTAATTTATTTGTGTTTTTTTATGTAATTAAAATGTAAAAGTATACTATGTCTGCGCAAAAACCCTGCGTGGTTTATGTGGAGGCTTTCACAAGAACCTTGTAACAATTTCTCCTTTATGTTTGGATAATAAAGATTAAAAAAAGGTATCTTTTTGGCTTTTTATGATCATTTTACTTAACTTCATAAAAAATCTTTTGAAAAAACCTACTTCTTAACTTGTCCCTGCTCTCTTTCTCTCTTCCCTCCAAAACGCTACTAATCCCTACTAATATTATAAATGCGAAAGTGTGTTTGTTGGTTTGTTGGTTTGTTGGTTTGTCCTTCAATCACGCAGCAACAGAGCAACGGCTTGCTGTGATTTTTTGCATAGGGGTAATTTACGGGCCGGAGAGTGACATAGGCTACTTTTTATCCCGAAAAATCAAAGAGTTCCCGCGGGAATTCCTTGATGTAGTCTATGCTTGATACATACAATAACAGTTCGTAATCTATCATGGTAGTAGACGAGGTTCTTGATGTTTCTTAGGGTATAATTATCACTATTAATAACGTCTGCCATGTGTGCTGATCATATAGAAATTTTGCTCGCCAGCTCCCTAACTATTAAACAGCTACGTGAATAGTTAAAACTCTGATATTCTGCCAAAGGCTGTCTAATAGTTCACACGTGCCCCCTTAATAAGTCAGTGTAATAGGAGTTCACAAATACCTTCTTATACAGCATTTGGCGTAATTTTATCCACTAAACAACCCTTATTCAGCCTAAGCTGTTTAAATATCACTGACAGCTATTATGCAGCTGTAGGATCACCAGTGTACTCTTAAAAGAGTCTTAATACGCTTAGAGGTTCAAATAGGTCTAAAAGTGAATACTTACGCAGCTATCTGTGCTACTTGGGTAACGACCATCAGCTCTTCGAATTATGTGCCCCGCTTATTTCTAGTTATGACAACTGCCTCGTAAGTGGTTAGCAAGTTCGACTACGGATGTTGAGGTCTCAGGTTCAATTCCCGGGTCGGGTCGAAAAATGTATTGTGTATACGTAAGGCTACCGTTCCTGCGCCTGATGTATCTCCAGTCGTGGCGAATTTCCGTCCCATTCGACTATGAGAGTGAGGGAACAGAGAGTGAATCAGCGTTTGCGCCCACTCCTGTGCACTTTATAATCTCCCGTGATTGGCCGGATTGTACCTGTACCTATGTAGCGTATGTTTAATGTCAGATGTGGTATAATTTCACGCGGCAAGGAGGCTCGCGAGGCGGGCAAGCCGCGGCGGCGCCGCACGCGCAGCGGCCGCAAGAAGCACGTGCGGCGGACGCGCGCGCCGCCCAGCGCTGTACGTGCCCGCTAGCGATGCATGATCCGTTATTCTGTTGCTCATGTCTATGTGTTTTTGTTTTTCATTGTTTTTAACCCTCGACGGACCTCAAAAAAATCATGATCACAATTTTTAAAAAAGAACCTGTTTCATGACAAACTAAAAGAGAAAGGCTATTAAAAAAAAGGAAGGTCGTGTTAAGCTATTCTAAAGTCTCAAATAACCATGTCAGAGGATTATCAGCGGAACATACATTTAAAAAAAACCCCCTTAAAGGGAAAAGATAGATGACTAGCCGCGACTTCGTTCGCGTGGATTAAGGTTTTTTATTCCCGCGGGAACTCTCTTATTTCCCGGGATAAAAAGCAGCCTATGTGCTGTTCCAGACTATAATCTATCTCTATAACAAATTTCATCCAAATCCGTTAAGCCGTTTTTGCGTGATTGAGTAACAAACATCCAAACTTCCACATCTAATATTAGTAGGATATCAGAAACAACCAACAACAATGTTAGAACACTCGACAACATGTCGTACGCATGTCTTGCACATTGTTTCAAAACATGTTGTGTGAATTAACGGCACGTACGTTCGTAATTTGAAAATAAAATGTAGCACCGAAATGTTCAACAAGTAAAAAAAATCGTTCCTAAGGGCCCTATCTCATTGGGATGCCATGGCAGCAACGCCTGCAGCGCCGCCAGTCAAAAAGTGTCAAATTGTATTAAAAAGTACCTATCTCACTTGGCGAAGGCTTGGCGTCGACGCCAGTGCATATACGTCGACGTCCCGTCTTAATGAGATCTAACAGTTTTCGAGGTTTAACACATTAAAAACTTACAAAATCATTTATTAATCCATAACCTTGTATCTTATTCATCAACTCTCCATAGTATTCTAAATACATACAAATAAATAAAATGGAAGCGTCTGTCTGTAATATCAGAATAACAGCTTTTTACTAAATGCATATGTAAGTAAATTTTTGTTCTGTCTGTTTGTTGCCGCTAATCTCAGGAACGGCTGGACCAATTTTGACGGGACTTTCACTAGTCAATAATAAAATAAATTGTAGTAGTCGACGTACTTAATCGCTCATTTGCGACAAGAGTGACATAATTCAAAATCGACGATGAGAGAACTCTCTCGTTAGAGAGTAATGTTTTGTGGATGCTGCGGTCTCGAAACAACACAGCGTTCAACAAAGCGACAGAGCATTAAGTCACAATCTCTCTCGCTCTTATTTTTTTGTGCTTAGTGTAATATTGTTTTTATAGCATAAAGTATAAGTGTTCGACACTAAAATTGCTGAATTTTGAGTTATGTCACCGTTGTTGCAAATGAGCGAATCTAAATATATAAAAGGCAAAGGTGACTGACTGACTGATCTATTAACGCACAGCTCTAACCACTGGACCGATCGAGCCGAAATTTGGCATGCAGGTAGCTATTAGGATGTAGGCATCCGCTAAGAAAGTATTTTTCAAAATTCAACCCCGCAGGAGGTAAAATAGGGGTTTCAAAATCGAACCTAACGTGAGCGAAGCCACGGGTTAAAGCTAGTTATATGATAATCTTGATCAGAAAAATACAAAAGAAAGCTTTTTCAAGACATGAATTTTTCTGCAGAAAGAAGAACAGTGGGTATCGGCGCATAGCGAAGAGGAGGCTCTCGCCAAAGCCGCGTCCAAGTTCGGCGTGGCCGCTGAAGATATCAAGCTGTCCAGGGACGACGATGTGCTAGACACGTGGTTCTCGTCTGGCCTGTTCCCCTTCTCTATATTCGGATGGCCCGATAATACTGACGACTTGCAGGTAAAGTGGGATGTTATCATCGAATTATAATGCTTAGAAGCGTAATTGTTGGCACGGTGATTAGTCATTTTATTAAGCTTTTAAAGGCCGAGCACGTAGTATCTAGCGAGCTCGAAATTATTAAAAAATGAATAAAGTACATTAAAAAATGACGGTGTGCTGTGAAAGGATGTCATAATTCATCACAATACAAAAACGTAATTATCAGTAATGGTACAGAAAATATTTAAATAGCACTCACACATTCATTGGTTGTTTTGAGCTTACATTTGGAGCGGAACTTTGTTAGTTTTAAGCCTTATAGTTCGATGGATGTTATCTTCGATGTTATTTATTTTATTTTGGGTCTGTATTAAAATTTCACACTTACCTTTACAGAAGTTATAAAATCTGTAAAAATATGCTCGTGAAAGAACCTCATATTTACTATCAAAGATAATCGCAAAAAAAAATTATCCCGGAAAAACAAAAGGTTCCCGCGAAAAAATCTAAAACCGGAATAAAGCTCCGGGCAAGAGCACCGTTGCGATGCAAAATGTTCAATACGCAGAATGTACAATTTCGCAAAATGTTCAAAACGCATTATGTTCAATACGCAGAATGTTCACAGAATAAACCGTCTAAAACAATGGAACACTTTACAGGCCTTTTATCCGGGAACTCTCCTCGAGACCGGGCACGACATTCTCTTCTTTTGGGTCGCCAGAATGGTGTTCTTCGGACAAAAGTTACTCGGGAAATTACCGTTCAAGTGAGTATCAACTCGCCTCTCTATTGCCAAACTACTTCATCAATACTTATAATATGTATCCTTTGAATTAGCTGTCCTGACTGACACTCCCCATTAGTGACTGTTAACCACAGACGCAAAAACGGGTGTTATAAGTTTGACGTGCGTGCGTAAGTGCGTGCGTGCGTGCGTGCGTGCGTGCGTGCGTGCGTACGTGCGTACGCGTGCGCGTGTGTGTTTGTGTCTGTCTGTGGCATCGTAGCAGCCGAACGGATGAACGAATTTTTATTTGTTTTTTTGTTTAAAAGGTGAATTAGTCAGGAGTGTTTTAGCTATGTTTGTTGAAAATCGGTCCAAGATGGCCGCCACCACAAAATGGCGAATTACATATTTTGTTCTAATTTCACATGTCGGAGGTGTTTTAAATTTTCAATTAAATTTACACTTGTTTAAAAAGCGACCGCCGTTTTTTGCTGGTTCTTCTCGGTTGGAACGGTATTCCGAACCAGTGGTAGATTCATTGACAATTCGAAAGCACTTTGTAAAAGTTTATTTGAAAAAAAATTTATTCTAATTCTAACAAGTGTGAATTAAAAATTTAATGCACCCCCGACATTTGAAATTAAAAAAAAATTTAATTCGCCATTTGATACCGAGCGAGATTTGAGGGAGATATGAAAAAATATGTAATCTGCCATTTTGTGGCGGCGGCCATCTTGGACCGATTTTCATCAAACATAGCTAAATCGGTTCAGCCGTTCGGCTGCTACGATGCCACAGACAGACACAAACACACACTCACACGCGTCAAACTTATACTACCCCGTTGTTTTTAAGTCGGGGGTTAAAAATACTTTGCTGTACTATTCCCTGAAATTTTGTACAATATGTTCTCAGAGAAATCTACCTCCATCCAATGGTGAGGGACGCTCACGGGCGCAAAATGTCCAAATCCCTGGGCAACGTGATCGACCCCGTGGACGTGGTGCGCGGCATCACCCTGGAGCAGCTTCACGCGCAGCTCGCGGACTCGAACCTGGACCCGCGTGAGGTCGAGAAGGCCAAGCAGGGCCAGAAGCAGGACTACCCCAATGGGATACCCGAGTGTGGCACCGATGCGCTGAGGTAAGGACTATCATATACCGACGGCATCTGACGAGATACTCAAGTTAGACCCGCTTAGTACAGATAGCAACGTACCGCTCGTAATTGTCACGACCAAATTTTTTCAAAGTTTTGTTATTGTTACGTTTTGAACGTTTTTGTTATCTTTAAATTAGTTATTTATTTTTGTTTGGTTACTATTGTTAGCGAATCGTTTTCTACGATGAGTAAAAAAGGAAAAGTTTTGCATAATGCAGATTATTAATTACTTTAATTTTCAAGCGGAAAAAAAAGAAATAAAAAAATTACACCTTTAGACTTTCAAGATGTCATTGCCATGAAAAGAATTGTCAGAGAAAAATCTTTCGTCATAGTTGTGGTTACAGTAAATAAGTACAGCTGCAAAATGACGTCATACCGTACGTATGACGTCATTTTGTAGCTGTCGACGACCGCTAACTTGAGATGGCAGGGTAATCTTATTAATATTATAAATGCGAATGTTGTATGTTTAACCGATTTGGCTGAAATTTGGATAGAGATAAATTCTGTGGCCTGGTGCTAAAAGGGCCAAAGTACGTTTTTTTTAAGAAATGAGATTTTAAGCAAAAATATTATAGAAAAAGTATGAAAGGGCGTACGTTTATTGATAGTCTTTGAAAGATACGATGTAAAAAAAGCCAATGTAACTTGCTGACTACACTTACTACTACTGCTACTATTACTGCTGGTCTATTGGTTAAAAATGCTCATCACCCAAAATAATGACTTTAGATATTGGCCCTTTTAGCACCAGGCCACAGAATTATAGTCTGGAAAAGGACATAGGCTAGTTTTTATCCCGGGAAATAAGAGAGTTCCCGCGGGAATAAAAAAACCTTAATCCACGCGAACGAGGACCTGGGTATCATCTAGTATTGTAAAACATTCATATGCGAAATGTTGGATGCGGCAGGTTCGCGCTGTGCGCCATGACGCAGGGTCGGGACCTCAACCTGGACATCCAGCGCGTGCAGGGCTACCGGTTCTTCTGCAACAAGCTGTGGAACGCGGCCAAGTTCGCGCTCATGTACTTCCCGCAGGACACCAGCTACAAGGTCAATAACTGTAGTAAACTCAAACACTCACGTATATATTAGTCAATTATATAGTCCGTATATACCAATGCACACTTCAGGCACACATAATATGTGCTACACAACCGACGCGACGTGCTGTCCGACCCGTGGTCCTAGCACGACTGACTAATGACTCTAATGGCGCCTGTATTTGTAACATGTTACCTCCAATATTCACAGACTACCCTCTGTATGCTACAATAACCATACCTGACAAACCCTCGATAGTCCAACGGTTAAAGGTGCGGACTAAAAACTGAATGGTCGCAGGTTCGAACCCCACTCGTTGCACTATTGTCGTAGTCCTAGCACAAGCTTTCTGTTTATGTGGAGGGGATAGGAATTAGTCAACTTCAGATTGCCTAATATTCTAAAAAAAAAATAGCCCAACGGTTAAAGGTGCGGACTGAAAACTGAAAGGTTGCATGTTCGAACCCCACCCGTTACACTATAATAAAATAAATTATTAGTATAAATACAAATGTCCATACAATGTCGTGCAAAAATTCAATTATTATTGCGATCCCCCGTCTCTAAGTTACATTAAGTTCTCTCGTACAGGTTGCCTGGAAGAGATCACTTAGCGATATGGTCTCCTTTTGTGTTACACTGTTCATTTCCATATATTTTGTTCTTTTTTTCCAATAAAGTTGTATAAATAAATAAACATAATCTTCCCAATCCCAAACTAACCTGCTCGCTGGAAAGCTTGGAACATCACAGAGACGTAAGCTCTCTTTGCGTCCTCTATCGGCTATATAACGGGGAGTGTTCTGAAGAGCTGTTTGATCTTATTCCGCCCTTTAACTTCTACAACCGCACCGCACGTCACCGAACGTCACCACCTGGTTGCCTGGAGCACTTCGACCATCCGTGGCTCCAGATCTTTTTTTCCACGTACTACCAAATTGTGGAATCATCTCTCTTCGACAGTGTTCCCACTTAATTACAATATGGGGTTATTCAAGGGGCAAACCAATAAGTTCCTGAAAAGCCGACAACACATTGGTGGTGCCTCTGGTACTACAAGTGTTCATGGGCGGCGGTAATCACTTTACATCAGGTGACCCGCCAGCTCGTTTGCTATTCATATAAAAAACTTACTAAGTAATCATATAATTTCCAGGTCCACGAACCCACCCTACCCCCCGGCCTGTCCTCAATGGACCGTTGGATGTTATCGAAGCTGGCGCTGGCCGTGCAGAAGGTCAACCGAGGATTCCAGAGTTACGACTTTCCATCGGCCACCACACACTGCTATAATCTATGGCTTTATGACCTTTGCGATGTCTACTTGGTGAGTGACGATTTCTATAATAATTTATTCTTTAAATACCACGAGTAATATAAGAGTATTTCATGAGGCATTTTAGGTTAGGTTATCCTAGAAATTAATAAATATAATGTGCCAGAACAATAAAATAGGATATTTTGTGGATTTGAATTTAAAATAAAATTGTAATCATAGTAACACCGTTTAGAAGCTTTTTCAAGCAATGTTTCTCAACAATTTTTATAGAATATGTTTTGTGGATGCTGCGGTCTCGAAACAACACAGCGGCCAACAAAGCGACAGAGCATTAAGTCACAATCTCTCGCTCTTATTTTTTTTGTGCTTAGCGTAACGTTGTTTTTATAGCAAAAATTATAAATTTTCGACACTAAAATTGGTGATTTTTGAATTATGTCACCCTTGTCGCAAATGAGCGACATATTTAAATATTGTTGTTGTTTAATTGTTGTAACAAAAACCGCGACCCCCATGTTGAGAAACAATGCCTTATAGTATCGCCCATTTCGTCTGCGTGTCTGTTTGTCACTGCCGTTCCTCGCAGGAGTACCTCAAGCCAGTGTTATACAAGCAAGTATATAGGACAAAGAGAACCCACTCGTTCGTATATTTGTCATACTGTGACACAATAACGCCATCTATTATTATACCCTTTGAACTAAAGTTGAATATATACACCTACCTACTGATATAGCTAGGTATATTCAATGTATATATATATATAGGTATACTAGGTACTACCTATACGTACCTACTTTTTATTTAGAAAAAGGTTTTTATTGTTTATTTCGAATTCACGTGTATTTCAAAGCTTCTGACGAAGACTATCGAGATAGTTATTAAAATATTACAGAAACTTTGGAAATCACGTGAATTCGAAATAAACTGATAAATAAAAAAAATATGTACATAAAACAATTTTATTTATTTATTTATAGTAACAAAACCTGCATGATAAGTATACAAATACAAGGCATTACAATCACATTACATTACAATGCAATACAAAAAGTATGCGAAGCAACACCACGGTATAGCCCAGCAAAATGTCTGGCCCCCAAACTAGGATCTCCTGCGCTATGGGAAGCCAGTCTTTCGCCCGAATATACTTAGTCTGGCCATAAATATTATTTCTCATGAAAACTGTGCCTAATTCCATAGATCCGTAGTCAGACAGATGAAAGGCCTGTATCAAAGCCAAAGGTGCACATTTCGAATTGATAGTTTGGTTACCTATTGTAAATTTATTTTTTATTTTTTGAAAAGAGCAACTGCTGAGTTTCTTGTCGGTTCTTCTCAGCAGAATCTGCATTCCGAACCGGTGGTAGATTTATGACGTGTCACAAGAGCCACAAGTTGGCGTACATGAAACAAATAAATTTTGAAGAATGATTTTCTAATTATTGCTGAGACTTGAATAAATATGTACATATAAGTTTTATTAGGATTAGTATGCTTAATAAAAAAATAAATGCATTTTCATTTGTAACAGAACTTATGGCCAGACTAGTTACAATGGGTATTGGTAGCGAATTTAAATAGGCACATACCTAGGAACAAATTAATATTGTTATTTATTATAATGTTTGTGTTTGATATAATAATTATTTGCTAATTTTTTAATCTCGTCATCATCATCATTGTAAGTTATTTTACCAGACAATATTCTATTTATTGATCTGCACCAACTGTAAATAATAATATTGCTGGTAATATTTATGAAATATTCTTTTAAGTCTTCCATATGGATGTTACACTCAAATGGAAATTCCACATAAAAGTTGGAATACATCTTAATATTTTGTTTAATTCCGTTGTTTGGTGCATCTTTTTTTAACAGATATTTTTTGTAATTCTTTAAAACATTTTTTCATTTCAGTGGAAGGATAACACAGGCCCTTTTTATTTTTAAAATATTCTTTTGCCCTTATGAATGAATTATTTTGTGACATATCAGTGCAGATCAGATTTGACCTGCATTTTTTACAGGTCTTAACAACATTCGTAAGGCATTTCTTTAATGCCCAGCCGCACACATAATCGCTTTGGCCCTGATCTGACATTTCAGCATCAAAATCAAAATGTACTAATGGTACATTTATTTCATCAGCAACATTAGGAGTACTGGATGCGAGATCCCTGTTTTTGAGGAAAAATTCAAAATTTTGCAAACTGCTGTTATAATCGTTCTCACAGTTTGCATTAATAGATTGAGCAGAATTATAATTATTTAATAATAAAGATTTATAAGCCCCTTCAAAAGCAATAGTATTAGGGGCTGTGTTCCTTGCTCCATAGCTCCTAATGTTGCCAAAAAAATTTTCAAGTGGGTCTTGATTTATATTCCGAGTTAACACTGAGTCAAAAGAATATTTTTCTGTTAATATTTTAAAAAGCTCTTGAAATCCTTCAATAGTTACGATGAAATTTTTTATAGTTGGTGGTGCAGCAGTCTCAATCACTTTACCATGTTTGTCCACTTTCACAAATTTCATACTCTTAAACATTTTTAATGCTTTTACCCACAATTCGTGATGAGGTGAGTTTCTTTTTATTGGTCCTTTAAATATTTTACCATTTGGAATGTTATAGGAATTAACATTTAGAGAATCAAAGACATTATCAATAGTAAGTACAAATGGTATTATGTCTCTGCATTCTTCTGAAAGATAACCACGTGCTGTGAGATGATCAGCAGCAACTGCAACACTGTGGCTGAACACTTGTGTAGCCATTTTGACTCTCATCTTTTTTATTTTATCCGGAACAACATGTTCTTCTGTTAACTTTTGGAGAAGTTTTAGTTCCCCACGGGATTGGTCAGCCAAATATAATTGGTGAAAATATTGCCACTTCACAGTTTTCACTCTGTTTTCATCATCGTAATCTGTGTATAACAAATCCTTCGATAATAAATTGTTTCTCAGGCCTTTCATTAGGTGTGGCGTGTCATACAGTGGTATGATCTTTTGTTTGCCTATTTTAAAATGCCTGTTTTTAAACTCAAGATTTTTCCGAATATATTTTTCTTTGGTGTCATTTATGAGTTCATTAATGGCACTAACATTTACTGTACTCTGATCACAAACGGTACATAAAATCACAAGACCAGTTTCTTGTATTTTATTTACAACATCTGTTATTATATTTTTTAATTCAAATTTGATCAGGCTATTAGTAAAATAATATGCCACTGGTTGCTTATATTGCTTCTTTATGCCTTTAATCATGAAGACCAGTAGGGCTAACATGCGCGCCACGAGAAAGTTTTGTCTACACATTTACTCGTAGTCTCTATGTGAATCTCTACAGAGATTCACGAGTAAAGTGTAGACAAAATTTTCTCGTGGCGCGCATGTTAGCTCTACTGGTCAAATGTAAATAAAGCTGTTTGTCTATGTTTTTATTGTTAGTTAGGTATATAGTAAAAAAGTTTTTTCTTTCTCCTGTAAAGGTTGACCAAATGGAGATACGAAGTTTGATAAATAATTAGGCCGACAATATGTTTTAGAATATTATTTATATTATGTATTTAATAGGTGAAGGAAAACATTGTTAGGTTTGCATGCCTGATAGTTCTCAAAGCTTCAATAGCCCAACGGTTAAGGTGCAGATTGAAATCTGAAATGTTGTAGGTTCGAGTCCCACCCTTTGCACTATTGTTGTACCCACTCCTAGCACAAGCTTTTCGCTTATTTGGAGGGGAGAGGAGAATATAAATCAAGTTCAGCTTGGCTAATATTCTTTAAAAAAAGTGTGTGAAGTGTGCCGAATTGAAATTAGTAAACTATGTCACAGAAACGTGATGAGGTGGTTCATTGACTTTATTTGATATTATACATATTTATGTAATTGTAATATTTCTTTGCTCTTTAAAATAAATTAATTTTTTAAATTTCTTGTTTTCTTTATACTGTAGGTACACATTATAATCCACACTTAAAATAAAATTGCGATCTTGACGTTTAACGGAGAAATATCTATAGCGTCTATCAGCTAGAGTACCTACTAATATTTATTTACAATAGTTCTAAATGTGGAGCTTTTTTTGTTGCTCAAGGTATCACTGACAAACAATTTAACCTACTTACCACATTGCTGAAGTACCTACTTATAGTATCATATGCATTGAGGTAAATAAAACAACAAAATCTAATAAATATACTTATAATAATATCAATAGTGATTATAATTAGCCTAATAAAGTTAAAAAATCTCAGCTTCGCCATTTTCTTTGTTCATCGATATCGATCTATTGTAATCAACGAGGGGCAACAGCAGCGGCGGGGCGGAGGGGTTCGTGTTTCCGGTGGGAGGGGGGGTCGCTGCCAACTTGTACCGCTCCACCAGCCAGTTACACCAACCCGTGCGAGCAATCAGGGTAATGAGATCTCTTCTGTACTGCTTCGTGAGTATTGCGTAGAGGAATGGATTCGCACATGCGTTTAACGGGTAAAAGAACACCAATAACACCTTCCCATGGCTGACGTCCACTAACGGAACGCCGGCTAAAGCCGTCACTCCAAAAAAAGCGACCGGTGCCCAGCAGAGCAAGTCCGTGCCAATCAACAAAGCCATTTTATTGGCTATCCGTCTTTCAGCCGCGGCTGCTGCCGCTCTACCGCCATACTTCTCTCCACCTCCTCCCAAAGATCTATAAATCTGGACGTAACACACTACGATAGTCACCCAAGCGATTGCATTCGTCATAAACAAGGATCCTTGGTACACAGCGTCACCGACTCCTTCACTCTCCACTGGCAAACAAATCGACGTCGAGGAGTAGTCAGAAACGCCAGCCAGAGGCATCCCCGCCATTAAAATTGAGAACATCCATCCTCCAATCATTATCTTCGCAGCAGCACCCAACGATATTCGCCTTTCTAAATAAATGGCGTATGTTATCGCGAACCATCGCTCTAAAGTCACAATAGTAAGAGTAAAGACCGATAGTTGCCCGGAAAATACGGAGAGGAATCCGGCAATTTTACACCCGACTCCATACTGCCAGTTGTAAGCGTAGTTGAAGAATTCTCCGTAGCTTCTGAGGTCGACTACGGCCAACATGAATAGGTACAGTCCCGTGCAAAGGTCGGAAAACGCCAAGTGGCACATGAGGAATCTAGGCACTGTTAGTTCCGTGTGGTTGGTGAGGAGGACGAGCAGGACCGCAGTGTTGCCGACCACGGCAGCTGCGACAACGAGCCACACACTGGCTCTGAGCCACGACCAGCCCATCACGTCTTCGCAAGGGTTGAGGGCGTCTGGTTGAGGGGTACATTTGATTACACGTCGCCTGAAACAAAATTGGTTCGGTCAGAAATCTTTTCTAATCACGTCTAAGCAGCTAATAAATCATTTAGCCCGATCGAGAAGGATGTTATAACTAAGCTGATTATAAGTACCGAATAATTGATCGAAAGAGTCACTTGAATGTCAGTCGTGAACCTTTGCTAATGCTAGGTTAATATACCTACAATACAGAGTGCAGGGGAGGGCTAAATATGGGCGAATCACTGTTCATGTAGGTAAGATGTGTCCTCGCTGCTAAAGGAATTCACCTCGAGCCGAAGGTCCCGCACTCGACGGAGTAGGACACCCCCAGGCTGCTGTTGAAGGGCGCGTGGAACAGCTCGGCCTGCTCGTCCTCGATGCTGCCGGAGTCGGAGAAATACTCCTCGCTGTCCGACGAATCTTCCTCGTAACTCGCTGATGTGGACGTGTCGTTCCACTCACTACGAGGAAATCATAACTACTTATTACATATACAGACCTAAAACTACAACAACTATCCCTTCTACCCTGGGTGGAGTTGTAAATGTTGTTGTCTTCTAACTTACTAGCTGGCGCCCGCAACTTCGTACTTGTCTGGGAAATTTTTATCTTTCCGGGAGAAAATGCAGCCTATGCCATGCCTTTATAATTACCTATGTACTAATCCTGGATATGAGCTAACCCCTTTTCAAACAGCCAAATTGGTTCATTTGTTGTGGCGTGAAGGAGTAACAAACATCCATCCATACATTCATCCATTTATCCTCACATTTATAATATTACTTAGTAGGATATTAAGGGGATATGGGAAATCTTGAGTTCGTATTCCCAGTAGCGTAGGTACAGAATAAGAGCCCAAGCAAAAGAGCGGAGAGCAGTTGCAGCGATAGCCTATAGTAGTTAAAACTTCAGCCTCCATTTCGGAGTCTCTACTTTTTGGAGTTTCGTGTGAATTTTATACTTAAAATACCTACTGGTATACTTAATTTAAATATCACTTGCTTTAAAGGTGAATGAAAACATCGTAAGAAAACTTCTTGTCTCGGACATAAAATTTTTGTCACCGCAGCATGGTCCATTGCGAAGACGTTTTTTTACTAACCTTGATAATGTTGTTAATTTTTCTAATGAATTAGGATTTGTGGATCGTCTCTTTCTTGGTTCTTGAGAGGGTTTCGCGGCATTTTGGTTGCATCTCTGTTGGCAAAGAGAGTAACTAAGATGATAAGAATAACTATCTCAGTAAGGTAGAGAAATGCCTAGATATACTTTTCTGTGGTGTTAAGATGATCAATTTTTTGATCATAATCTGGACGAATATGAGAGACTCGATATTATTAATGTAGTCGCAGTTACCTATTGCACTGAATACATAGCATAGTTTCAATAACAATTGTAAAATTTTTATTTTTTTGAAAAGAGCAACCGCCGAGTTTCTTGCTGGCTCTTCTCGGCAGGAAAGGCATTCCGAACCAGTGGTAGATTCATTGACGATTCAAAAGTGCTTGTAAAAGTTTATTTGAATAAAAAAAATATATATTTCTATATTTCTATATAAAATATTTCTATATATTTCTACAGACAACGGAGTCTGCGTGCATCATATTCAAGGTAAATATATCTACATCCGATATTCAAATTTTTTAATAAAGAGTCAGACCAAACAGAGTCTGTATAATATTGATTTTCCGCCCGCCCTACGCCCGCCCGCCCAAACTTGCGTGCGTTCATCAAATCGCCACCCCAACCGAATAAAGGCGTAAGATCATTTACGCGAATTTTTTTTTATTTCATTATCTGATGATGGAAATCGTGTTACATAGGCTAATTTTTTTTTAGAATTTTATCTCTGAAAATGACAAAAATATGAAGGAAGGCGGCTTTATTCTATCGAAATTTACTGCACATTTTCTAGAAGAAGAAAGGTGTTATAAAATCTTACCTAAATTTGCCGGATCTGTTGTCGGGAGTGAATAACGTTTACGTCTTTTTTCGTCTACAAATTTATTTCGAATGATAACTAAAAACCCCCAGTACACCAAAATTTCAAACTGATTGGAGCAACGGAATTTAACTCGCATTCGTATTCTCAGCAAGTCCTTTCATTTGATACCCATATTGTAGGAAAGCATAAAAAACTTAGTCCGCCATATTGAATTTAGAGTGATGTCACTTTATTTTTCAAGTTATTCTTAGCAAGCCATTTCATTTGATACCCATATTGTAGGAGTGCATTAAAAATAACTAGTCCGCCATCTTGGATGTTCCGCCATATTGGATTTAGAATGACGTCACACAACTAACCATGCATTGTCATCCAAACTAAACGTGTATACAAAATTTCAGCTCAATCGGTTAAGATATCTGCTTCAAAATTGAGTTGCAAGATTCCACCCGAACAAACATAGCTGCATACATACATTGCAAGTTAAATAAAAGCTTTTAAAAGAAATCCTGTTCCTAAAGGAGTTTTATTAGTAGTTGATACTTTATTACATTATTATCTTTTGATTTTTTATTTTTTAATGAACATTTGAGAAGATTTTACTATTTTCTGTTTTTTTTTTGCCAGAAGTAGAAACTGCATAAAACTGCATTTTAAACTATTAACACAATAACTAATGTCATATTTATGTTATTGTTAATTGTATTAGAACTTAAGTTCCTAATAAAATACCAACATCATCAAACGCGTATGTTTGGTTTTAAGCGCAAAGTATAAGATAGATTTCATAATTAAATTAACTAAAAAGAACCGGTACAGTGGCATTTTCTATTCAGCTTTGTCATTAAGAATTATCATAAATCAGTCATATTTGTTTTAATTAAGATATAAATGATTATATTTCCGATTTTTGATCTCCAAAGAAATTCTAAGTAATTGGCTCAATTATTTGTGAATAATATCGATGGTGGTAAGAATGTACTTACCATTTTGAGACTGCCATATTAATTAAGGACTAATGAAGTTTTACATAATTTTTTTGTATTATTTCCTTGTTAATTTAAAAAAATATTAAAGTTTTTGTTATTTTTAACGACTTTTTTTAAATTAAAAATTATTTTTCATGTTTAGCGTTAACATTTATTACGAATCTATATTTTTCGCATTGACTAACGAATATAGAAGTGAATCTATAATACGATTCGAGCATCATTCAAAAAGTACAAGAATAACGGCGTTACAAATAATTGCGCGCCAGATTACGATACAAAATTTGACTCAATAAGTTATGCACAAAAATGATGCGTTTCGCTCACTAGAGCATTTGTAGGCGAATAAAGGCGTACTGTTTTTTACAAAAAATAAATGCCGAAGTTCATAGACGAATAAAAATTTAAGATGATTTTTCTTGAATATCTCTTTTGCAAATAAGGCTAAAAATTTAGCAAATAGAGTAAAAGACGCGTTATTTTTTTACTCGCCTTTCTATATATATAACTTTAATCAGGTGTAAATAGCAAAGAAGGTAGATCATTTCTACGGTTTTTTGGCTCTCCTGTAAAATTGACTTTTTTCGATTACGCCTTTATTCGGTTGGGGTGGCGAAATCAGCCTTAAATCAGTTTTATTCTCGCTCACATCTTAGAGTTATTAATCATTCTTTTATTTTATGCTCTCATATTAGAGCAACAAGTTAATTGATAAAGATTAATTCACCGTGAATATGGTTTGGTGTGTCTGTTTTTCATCCAAAATGACTGAGCAACTTGCCGGTTTGAATAAGGGTAGGCAAAGGTATGTACTTTACATTATTGTGAAAACATAAAAGTAATGAAATACTTAATATTACTTTAGTTTCAAAGACTTTAGTAGTTTATTTATATTAATTATTGTGTATAGCGAAGATGGTAGGTACCTACTTTTATATCTTTGTCGTAATTATGAATTTCGTTATAGCAATTAAGTAGTTAAGCACCTAGTTACCTATTTAGGTTTTGCAATTAATGCAATGCAACTTGCGAAAATTTTTTTACTGAGGATGTTTTAGTTTTAATATTTTTAATAGGCATCCTATGGAAAGGGCCAACAGTGCAAATCTAATGTATTCAACTGTTGCACAGACTGACATCTGTTGCTTCGACAAGCTATTCAACTCGACTTGAGGTAGGTCATAAATGGAGTATTACTGTATTACCATACGGACTTAGTAAGTTACTATATCCAGCAGCGCGGCAAGGCCTAAATGACCGATGTAACAGATCTTTTTTTACAACATGGGGTTATTCAAGGGGCGGACCAACAAATTCCTAAAAAGCCGGCAACGCATTGGTGTTACCTCAGATGCTACAAATATGTTCATGGGCGGCGGTAATCACTTAACATCAGGTGATCCGCCTGCTCGTTTTTGCTTTGCTAAAAATATATAAGTACCTACGGCCTAGCGGATGCAGTGTATCTCTTTACATGAAAAACGCGCTGTTTTTGTTTGTTTACCTATCTCCGAACGTAGGCAACTAGGTAAACGTATCTATTTCATGAATTATTTTTATTATTTTATTGATTTTATTAAAGGGCTTTAAAGAGTTATTTATTGCTTTTTTTCAACGAAGTGGTGCCTGCAGTCTGCCGTAGGTGCTGCCATAAGTCCAGACAGACTGCAGGTAGAGTAGCTATGCTGACCTGTGTCATGATGGCGAGCTGTGTCTCGTAGAGCTTGTGCCTCGCGGGGTTGTGTCGTTCGGGGAATTGGAACGCGCAGCAGTGGAAGTGGTGCGTCAGGTACGCCTCTCGCAAGTTCTGCTTAAAGCCAACAGTGAATTAAGTGGGCGTTTTTAGAATAATTTGAAGGGTTTCCCATAACTCGCTGAATTCAAGCTCAAGTTCCAACTCAAAATCAAACTGAAGTGCCGTTGCAACTTTTCCGATCAGATCCAAGGACATAATAGTCTTCAACACGACTTCTTTTTTAGAATTTTTTTGTTGCTATAACTGTTACAGTTTTCTCAATAATTTCACATTAGGAAGAGCATCATCTTAGGACTGTATAGGCCTGTCTATTAGTTCTTCATGCTATGTGGCGCCTATTACCAATTCAGTTTTGCGACTCGATAAACTGTTTTGGTAACTCTAGTCCTCCTACAGATCTCCTTAATTCTGATCCCGCAAATCTTTGCGGGACTCAGAACATACTATAGTACCTACGTGGATACTTACTCGGAAATCGTAAATAGAAGGGATGTACTTTAAGCTCGGAGTTTTCTCTATTTTTAGAGTCTCGAGGTTCTCAAGACCCTTGATGGGAAGGTAAGTTACGGCCGTGTTGCTGAGGTCCCTGGAAAATGTAATATGATTGATATTTTTTTATATTAATTAAAATGTTTCAATAAAACTTTAGCTGAACTAATCTTGACTTGACTGATGTGACCTAATTTATTACCACCTGTTACTTTTATGATTTAGGTCAAGAGTCTAGTCTATAACATTTTGATCGAGAACTAAAATCGGGAGTTCTCAGTGATTCATATTTTTTTAAAGTAAACCGAAACAATATGCAGGCCGATACTCACAAACCTGCATCGTTGCTACATTCTCAATCTTGGTGATTGGCTGAGTTTATAGCGTTTTTTCTGCAGCAATGCAGTTTAGCCAATAGCGAGTGAGTATCAGCCTTCGATCACAGAAAAATAAGGTATCGGTCAATCAGAGATGTCAGTTGTCACACAGTGTATTGAAATGTACCTAAGCGTCAAATTCGTGATAAATATTTCAGTTGCAACTCCGGATCTTGACGCCGTCTTGGTATCGTGTTGGTTTAATTTCACCTCACAATGCATTCTAGAATAATTATGTGTCTGGTAGGTACTTACAACTGTCGTAATAGCAGGTTTCCAGCGAACGCCAAGTCATCTAATCTTTTCAGTTTCGTGTTTCCCTTGAAACTCCTGAAAAAATATTTTTTATATATCATTAGGATAGTTACTCTCTTATTTTCCGGGATAAAAAGTATGAGTTTTCCATACATCCATCCTTCCGTCCATCCATCCAAACTTTTGCATTTTTATTATTAGCAGGATTTTTTGGCGGGCGAATAACTTTACTATAAATGTTACCTATTATTTTTAGAGGCTCTACAATAAACTTACAGTTTCGATATTTGCGAGTTTTTGAACGCATGCGCAGGCACCTCCTCGATCAAATTGTAATTCAATGACCTGGAATTAATATAAAGATATATATCACGTGTAAAATGTTCAATTCTGATAACTTATGCAATTTTTTCCGTGTGTTTTTATTTAATTTTTGGGATGTATAATGCAACGTACTGTAAAGATCACTGCAATCGATTAGGCTTAGATTAGGATAAGTGATTCTGAACAAACTGTTTTCAGCTTTCTAATTAACAAGAACAATAAATTGTAACCCGAGGAATAACATCCGTTAAATAGATTTTGTTCGAAGGTTAGCCTGTCTTCCGGACCAGCATAACGATTCGATTGACACTTCATTCATCAAAATCAGTTCAGTAGTTTATTCGCTATGGTGGAACATTCGTAAGTACTTACATACATACATACCTACTCGTATTTAAATCATAACCTTTCTTTTTGGCGTAGTCGAGTAAAAAATAATTGAAGCCTCAATAGTTAGCCCAACGGTTAAGGTGCGGACAGAAAACTGAAAAGGTCGCAGGTTCGAACTCCATCCGTTGTACTATAGTCGTGCCCACTCCTAGCACAAGCTTTCTACTTATTTGGAGGGGATAGGAGGATCTTGGGCAACTTCAGCTTGGCTAATATTCTTTAAAAATAGGGTATATTTTTGATAAAGAGGGATCCTACAGGCTAAAACCTTATAGCAGAAAGGAATACTAAGTTAATGGCTAAAACACACTAAATAATATGCTATTGTACATTGTAGTACTTACACATATGTGAGATAAATACAATAATGTTATGTTTGTGCACATCGTTGGCACGTTATTTGCGTCGGCCGCAGATACATTACAAATATTAGTGCGGCTCGCGGGCCTGCATTGCATTGTGCACTCCTTATTTGCATTTCCATTTTCCATATATAATTAGGTACATACCTGTTAGCGAACGTTATTACAATCTATTTCAGGTAACAGGTAATGCTTATATCAATGGTGAGTGGTGACAGACATAGATAATAATTTGTATCCCGGAAAATCAGAGTAGGTACCCACGGGATTATAATAAATCTAACGTAAAATATTCTTCTAAATATATAAAAGGAAAAGGTGACTGACTGACGTCAAATGACTGAATCAGTTATGATTGACTGACTGATCTATCAACGTAGCTATGACGTAGGCATCCGCTAAGAAAGGGATTGTGAAAAATCCGCCCCTTAGGCGCAAAATAGGGGTTCAAAAGCGAACTTATTAAGTTTTTTCTCGTGAGCGAGGCCGCGGGCAAGAGCTAATAAAAAATTAAAACGTAAAGAAAACAAATAGGTTTATAAATTATGTATGAAGTAAATATATATAATATGTAGATACCTAGTGACTTACACTTGATCGGCGCGAATCCGTAGCGCGTGTGAGGGGATGCGTCGGATGTGGTTGAATTCCAAGTCTCTGGGAGAATACAGAAGTAGCATTGAATAAGAATGTCATAGTAATAATAATAATATCCGACCGAATCTGGTCAAGGCGGCCAACATCCTCAGAGATTAGCCATCAGTCGCACCCTTCGACCATTTAGCCGGGACGAGCCTTTACGCAGATTTAGTATACTGAATATATTCTGCCACTTTCTGCGGGAGGTGAGGTAATCACGTACACACATTTACTCACTTCCGCACACTCTTGTAAGTACTTAATGTCTCTATGAACGCACACTAACTCAAAAACTGTCACACTTACAAGCTGAACCGTACGTTTGTACGTGTACTTCGGCAGAGGGGGATGCGTGCGCTTGCCAAGTCCTGGCTAAATGGTCGAAGGTCGCACCAGTAAAAATGTGTAAAGCCCTTTAATCAATGAAATGGAAATGAGCTGATGCTCTTCAAAGCGTATATCCATGCAAAAAATCAGGTCGGTTCGTAGCTCTGTTGCGGCGTGATTGAAGGACAAACCAACAAACAAAAACACTTTCGCATTTATACGGATACTTTATGAAAAGCGTAGCATTGAAGTGATTGATAAGACGTGGCTCAAAATATAATTTTGTAAACTATAAATAAACATCAGTTTCTACGTTTTCAAGGTAGGTATTTTGATTCCCTAAAGGTATGTGAGTCAGCCATATCTTGATATATGACTATCAGTAATTAAGTTCGTTGTTATAGATTGTGGTCATAGGTATAATTGTTTCCTAGACACACATGATGTAGGTAGGTAGGTACAAAGGTTTCTGTCAAAGAAATTCTCAGTATTAGTCCGGAATTAGGAAGTCGGTGGTGACTGGTGAGTCACCCCCGTGCCTCGGAGAGCCCATAAAGCCGTCGGTCCTGGGGAGGGATTCAGACCTGTTAGATAACATACCGTGTCGATACGGTTAGATATCGATCTCGTATAAAAAATTTTTGTCGTGTGATTCAGAGCTTTTGGTTTGAGGATACGATTCGGTATCGACTACGTTATCGACATCGACAAGATACATTCGATTACAAGAGCATTTACGAATTTAAAATATATGTTATCGTACGGTAACAAACCGAATCGATCGATAAATAGGTTATCGGAAGGGTCTGAATCGGGGGGCTGATCTCTCTTCGTTCGGATTTCCGTTCCACCGGACTATGAGAGTGAGGGAATAGAGAGTGCATCTATATTTGCGCATCTCTGAGGAGGTTGGCCGCCGTGACCAGATTCTGTCGGGAGGATGTTATCATGGTAATGAAACTCACACGGCCTGTAGATACTGTTGCGATCTGTTGGCGTCATCGTTGTCATGCACGTGGCTCAAATTGGGCACTTCCACCAGCCCTGATGTTGTGATCATTCTGAAAATATAAGCACACCGCTTAAATACACACAAAATTAAAGTGTCTGTCGTGATTTAGAAATAACTGTCTGCCCATTCGTTATTCGTTCGTTCGAACACACAACAGATTATGACGGGTTTACGTGTGGAAACCAGTCCAGTAAGAAGAAAGAAAGTCTGCCCTTTCGTGGGACTTCGATGGAGATTTATTTAGTTTTAATCAGCTCAACTTGGCTGATATATTTTTTTTTAATTAAAATTAGTACTAACTAGATGAGGCCCGCGACTTCGATTAAGGTTTTTCGTTTCCCGCGGGAACTCTTTAGTTTTCCGGGATAAAATATGTAAGTAGCATATGTGTTAGGTGTGAGCTATCTTCATTCCAAATTTCAGCCAAATCGGTTCATCCGTTGTGGCGTGAAGGAGTAACAAACATACACACACACACACACACACACACATACAAACTTTCGTCTTTATAATATTAGTGTGATAGTGTGATTAATTTATTAATTTGGATTTAAGTTTATTTTTTCAAGTTATTTAGCTGCTTATATTTAAGATACTGTTTAATAATAATATATGAATCACAAATAATACATACGTACAAGGTGCGCAGTTCAGGCAGAGCCGGGAGCGGCGCTATCTTGTGCAACTGAGGGGCTTGAGTTATACTCCTGGAAAGTGCGTCAAGATTTTGTACCTTATTTTTTAATAGAAGCTTGTTTCAGCAGTGGGTAAGACAATATGGAACGGGTGGGGAACGAACCGTCGACCTTTCAATTTCAGTCCGCCACTTTAATAACCGGAGGCTATTGAAATCTTTTATGTAATAAAACTAACCCGTACTGTTATACATAGATATTAACCAGACAAGCAAATTTTTAAATAAAATAGAATAAAAAACCTGACTACTGGTACACCGGATGGTCGAAGTGCTCCAGGCAAACAGGTGGTGAGGGTGAAATTGTGGCGAGCGGTGCGGTTGTAGAAGAAAGACGGTGAAATAAGGTCAAATAGCTCTTCAGAACACTCCCCGTTATATGGCCGATACATAGTTTGTCAACTTTAATTTTTTCTTTTTCACAATATGGCGTCTGGTGGTCGCCATATTGAATTTGATTACTGTCATGTCTTTAGTGATACTCCAAAGATTACAAAAATCGATTGACGTAAGAATCATCAAAATCGGCTCACGCGTTTGGTCTCCCGAGCGCCACATACATACATACATACACTGATAAACTCGTTACCGTCTTTTTTTCCGGGGACCCCGGAAAAAAGAACTTATCAGATCTATTTTAATTTTCAGTTGATATTTTTTAACGCCTAGCTCAAACTCAGCTCTATAATTTGACATACTGGCACTCAAATTATGCAGGAATCAACAGACCTAACACATTACTGCTAAACTCATAACGTTGATGAGCTCATAAACTTTCCGCTGTTGAGGTTAATGAATGGTTTTTATTTGTAGGTATGTTAACGAGAAACACGAAGAGTCACTTACAATGATCTAAGGAATGGCATTTTTGTCAGATCTTCAACAGCTATATGTTCTAACTTCGACGCGTTCACGACTATCCTGCGAAAAGTGAACAACATTGTAGTGCATTTGCATTGTAGTATCAAAACAATTAACGTCTCATGCTGAAATCTATAGACCTTTCTTAGACATAGCTCAGACTTAAGATAGAGTTAAAACGAGACATAAATATGCTTTGACATAAATCTGTCTCGCTTCAACTCTATCTTGAGTCTGAGAAGAGGGAGAGTGCGGTCTATAGATTTCAGCCATGAAAAGGCGTTAAAAATACCCAAACTTAGGTACCTTACTGTCAAATCTGTGAAGCCAAGCCATGTAACGGGATGGGTAAATAAAAAATTGCCATATCCCTTCCAAGTTAATCCATCTTAGACTGCATCACTAGCATCATCATTCTTCAATAGATTAGCTTACTATGTCTAAGACAGAAAAATGTGAGTGAGTAACTAATGGCTCAGTTACGCAAGGAGAGTTTCTCAGATTTTACAAATCTTTTGAGAACATATTGTGAAGAAATCTCAGGCGTGCAATGCAGGTTTCAGGTAATAAGTAGTAACTAACAATACATAATATCATCATCATCATCTCAAATGATCAATTTCATTCATTCATTCATTCATACTCACAAGTGCTCAACTTTATGGAGTCTGTATCCGCGCGCCGCTATGGCGCGTGCGTTTAGCCGCGAGATGTTAGTGTTGATGAACTCCACCGTACCAGTCTTTGCTTCTTGCTCGCTCGGCCTTACTGAAACAATACAAAACAACATATTTATTAAGTCAAGTTTATTTCAAATTAATTAACACAAGAAACAGAAAACAAAAATATAAAACTATGCATGCAAAGGCAGCCTTATTTGTAACAGAGTAATCTCAGCAATTTAAAATAAAAAAATCGGAGTAACGCATGGAAACATTCAGCTTGATTGATTGAATGTTTCTTATAAGAACTGCTAAGGTGTGGAACACTCTTCCAGCATTTGTGTTTTCTGCCACCTATAATTTGAGTACCTTCAAGGCAAGAGTGAATAGGCATCTTCTAGGCAAGCGCTCTCCAATCTAGGCCTCATCAGTGCTATCCAGTACTGATTGTCGTCAAGCGTAAGCCTATTTCAGATAAAAAAAATATCCAACTGCCCACAAGATCACATGATAGTGTAAACGACTTATTACATACATGCTAATAATATTATACATAGGTGATTTTTTGTTTCGAAAAAGCAACTGCTGAGTTTGTTGCCGACTCTTCTCAACAGAAAAGCTCTTCGAAAACAAACAAACCATTCTCGCGGTTTTTCCATATTGATTGATATTTTCGAAAAGCATGGACTAGTTATTTCGGAACAGCTTCGGGTCGTAGCAGGGTAATTGCGTAGCTGTAAGTGAGGCTACGAAAGGCACTCAGTTGGTATTATAGAGTCTATGGTTTCAGTAATTTCACTAGAGATCGCTTTTCAACGATAAGGTCGCCTATTGTACTCTGTGTTGTTCACATGTGTAAGTGTTTATTTGATGTACAATAAAGAATATTTTCATTTCATTTCATTAGTTATTTTGGAATAGCTTCGGTTCGTAACAGGGTAATTTTGTAGCTGTAAGTAGGGCTACGAAAGGCACTCAGTTGGTATTATAGAGTCTATGGTTTCAGTAATTTCACTAGTTATTTTGGAATAGATTCGGTTCGTAGCAGGGTAATTTCGTAGCTGCAGGTAGGGCTACGAAAGGCACTCAGTTGGTATTTTACAGTGTATAGTTTCAGTAATTTCACTAGTTAGGTATTTTGAAATAACTTCGGTTGGAAGTAAGGTAATTTCGTAGCTGCAAGTGGGGCTACGAAAGGCACTCAGTCTGTATTATATAGATTATAGTCAGTCTATGGTTATATTATTCTTATAGTCTATGGTTTCAGTAATTTCAGTAGTTATTTCGGAATAGCTTCGGTTCGTAGCAGGGTAATTTCGTAGCTGCAGGTGGGGCTACGAAAGGCACTCAGTTGGTTATAGTCTATGCCCTATGGTGTCAGTAATTTCGATATTCAGAGATAGTCGGCATCTTGTCGTTAGGTACAGTCAGAGCCAGAAATAGAGGAAAAAATCATTGTTTGTATCGGCTTATTCTAACAAAATTATTTATATTCCTGCTAATAACATTATTAATGCAATTTAAGTGTGTTTGTTTCTTTGTTTTTTGGTTTGTTTTCACTTGTAGCTCGGTGTCATTATCAGTGCAGTAATGCTGAGATCTAGAGCTCTGATTCAGCTCAGACTTAAGATAGAGGTTAAAACGAGACACAAATATGCTCTGACATAAATCTGTCTCATTTTAACTCTGTCTTGAGTCTGAGATGAGTATCTCATTGATTTCAGCCTAAGAATGTACTATGCGCTGTACCCCATTATTTCAACGGTTGAACTAGTGAAAATCTTCGAGAAAACAGTTGTTTACCTTATAAGACAGCTAAATAAAAATAGATTATTAATTATAAATATTTGTTTTATTTCCGTGAATCATAATTGAAGGCAGGGACTTCAAAGGCACTGAGACGGGAAACTACGTCGTTGGCTTTCGTTGATTTATGATTTATAATTAAACTTATTTTGACCGTGATTTGGAACTTTTCCATTTACTTTATACCGCGAGTATATAAAGCCCCGCCATGAGTGATGAAAATTTTGTTTTGTGAAATCATGCTTAAAAATTAGTACGCATTAATTTACAAAGCCGAAAAATATTTTTATTTTTGTCTACGAACTCCCTGGCGCAGTGGTGAGCGCTGTGGTCTTATGACTGGAAAGTCTCGGGTTCTATTCCCGGCGGGGGCAATTTGGGAATTTATAATAATTTCTAAATTGTCTCTGGTCTGGTGGGAGGATTTGGCCGTGGCTAGTTACCACCCTACCGTCAAAGACGTGCCGTCGAGCGATTTAGCGTTCCGGCACGATGGCGTATAGAAACCGATTAGGGGAACGGGTACACTGCCATACCCCTTCCAAGTTAGCCCAAGTTAGTTACCAGCAGGTGAGATTGCAGTCAAGGACTATCTTGTCATCGAATAAAAAAATGTTTAAAATTTTTTAAAATATTTTTTTGGTGAAACTACTCTAATCTACTAGATGAGTAATTAACTATATCTATAAATTATGAGTTTTAATATTTGTAATCAATAAGGGTTTTATTGAGAAGTGCTATTTCTGTTTTCCAGGTCAGCACGCTTCCATCTTGTACTGCAGCATCATTATCCACCACGGAAGATCGCAGAATAAGAGAATAAAGAAACAACCGACAGTGTAACGACTGCAATTGCCTCTGACTGGCCGATACTCAATATCCTTTAGGCCTTTGCATGCGTAGTTTTAAGTTTTATTAATTTTTGTTTCTTTCTTGTATGCAATAAATAATTTCTTGTGTAAATAAATTCTAACTCTATTGGCTAAATTAATGCATTGTTGCAGAAAGAACGCGATAAATTCAGCCAATCACCACAATTGAGTTTTTAACAATGATTCATGCAACTTTTACAGATTCGACTCACAGTTAAGAAAGCAGCGTGTCGATTCTCTAAAAATGATTGCATCAGTGTACTGATCGTTACATACATCGGAATACATCGTTACTGACGAATTTATGGCGTTCTTGCTGCATCAATGCATTTTAACCAATAGCGGGAGAGTACCAGCCAATCAGAGGCCATTGCGATCGTTACACTAATGCAATTTATGGATGCAATCATTTTTAGAGATACGCAGATTGTACGAAAACCTTTACTTTTTGCGAAGAAACCGGTAACAAGCAACTAGCTGCGCTTTCGTTCGCGTGGATTAAGATTTTTATTCTCGCGGAAACTCTCTTATTTCCCGGGTTAAAAAGTAGCCTATTTGTTATTCCAGACTATATCTATCTCTGTGCCCAGCCAAATAGGTTCAGTCATTGCGACGTGATTGAGTAACAAACATCCAAACTTTCGCATTTATAATATTATTAATAGGAAATAGGATTATTCTATGAGTAGGTATTTAAGATTATTAGATGAGTTTATAGCGGAAATTCAATGAACTTCTGCACGTTTGGGAACCAAAGCGTGCCTCTTTAGTACTCGTAACAGACATTTAACACGTCATTTAAGTACTTTTTACTTACAAATTAAACATTCATTTCCTCTGCAAGAAGGTAAACAGACATACATATTTACACAACATCTCTAAACAATAAACATCCGCAAAATTGAAATTTACAAGAGCAAAAAAATAATTTTGGAACAAAATTAAAGTAGTTACTCGTAGAAAGCCGTACATGGGTAGTGGGTACGAATACATTATATCCATTGGTTATTTCCGAAAGCTTGTCTATCCTTTTTTTATTCGATGTCAAGATAGTCAAAAAATCAAAAAAACGGGGTAATATCAGCGAATAAGGCACATTTGCCTGTAGTATTTAATTTATATTTCTATTTATGGCCAAGCTTAAAGTACACCGATCAGGTAATTTTGGTTGTTATAGTTTAAAAATTGAGCGATGGATTGTTTTTGAACTCGATATGATAGAGTGCAATTACTAAGCCTCACTACTCAAAATAAACATGAATGTACAACAAAAAGTCGTGACTCGTTGCGAGGCGTGTTTGGTATTGACACGCTGGTTAGCGCGGCACAGCGTGACATCTCCATTATCTGTACATTGTATGCTCTGCTCCGGAATTAGGGCGCTAAAGCAAAGGGTGTCGTCATCAATAGCGACAATAACTAATGCTGTGTGGACTACGCGTTCCAGGGTGTACGTACCAAAAACACGCCGTTTTGCTTGACGACCTCCCTGGCGCAGTGGTGAGCGCTGTGGTCTTACAACCGTGAGGTCTCTGGTTCTTTTCCCGGCGGGGGCAATTTGGGAATTTATAATTTTTGAATTGTCTCTGCCTGCTCTGGTGGAAGGCTTTGGCCGTGGCTGGTTACCACCCTACGGTCAAAGATGTGCCGCCAAGCGATTTAGCGTTCCGGCATGATGACGTGTAGAAACAGAGTAGGGGTATGGATTGAATTTACACTGCTATACCCTTTCCAATTTAGTCCGCTACCATCTTAGACTGCATCGTCACTTACAATCAGGTGAGATCGCAGTCAAGGACTATCTTGTCGTTGAATTAAAAAAACATACCCTGGAACGCGCCGTTTTACTTGCAGTACCTACGCGTTTACTTTAGGAGGCCATCTTATACGGTCAAGTTTGCCGTCAAGTTTGCATATATACCAGGGTAGAAGCCTCTAAAAATAATAAAAAGTGAAAAAAAAATAGTAGTATTTTCTTGAAGATAATTGTAACAAGTTTACTTAACAAAATAAAACAAAAATTTTTATCTGTATCAATCAACTCAAACATTAAAATCTAATATTTTCTTTAAAAAATAGTATGCTTAACGTAACATAACCTAAAGATTGAAATTATTTTCTGAGAAGATTTACTGCAGTAAGTAACATATTTTATTTTTTTTTCACCATCGGAAAGTAGAGATTTCAACGAACAGAAAACATACCAACTTTTTGAAAAAAGGTGATATCACTGGTAAACACTGTTTTTGTCACACGAACTTTGTGATGATTTTTGTTTATGTTGATGTACCCTCATTAACAATATACAATAATTTTGTTTCAATCACGTCCAGTTTTTTTGTGACAGCTACATATTCATTTCTGACCTCATATACGAGTCTTTTTTGAATAACTTCATTTTTGACTGTATGACTATTACATTCAACTAACTTACATTTTATATACGTTTGTTACATCGTAAACATGCCAAGAAAGTGTTCTAACAACCCCGACAGTTTTTGTTATGGGTGTGGAGAATTAACTTTTACATGTCAGCGTCGAAATTTCACATCATTAATTGGACAGTGCTATTTAGAATATTTTGGATTTCCTGTGAGGAATCAAAATAAATCCTGGGTTCCACATAAATGTTGTGTAACGTGTGTGAGTCTGCTATTAGGTTGGGCTACACAAGAACCCAGACATGAGCCATTTGCTATACCAATGATTTGGACCGAACCAAAGGATCAAGTAAGTGATTGTTATTTTTGTTTGACTCAGACAAAAGGCATTATAACCAAGTCCAAACACACTATCCAGTATCCAAACTTGTCTTCGGCCAATAGGCCCATCCTACAGTGCCAAACTGCCTGTACCAAAGCCTCCAAATGTTTTGTGAACGTTGTCCAAAATTTTCTAGGAAACCATAAATCGGAAAATTACAAAGACTTATTATAATGTCATATAAAGCTTTGGGATGTAATATGTCCTTAAAAATACATATGCTAGACTCTCATCTAGATTTCTTTGCGGCAAATTTGGGTGATGTGAGTGACGAACAAGGCGAGAGGTTCCATCAGGACATTTCCTTAATGGAAAAGCGCTATCAAGGGAAATGGAGTCCAGGAATGCTAGCAGATTAATGTTGGAAACTTAAAAGAGACCTTCCAGAAGCCAAATATTTACGAAAATCATAAGTATTTACTCTATTTTAAGCAAAAATTTCTCTAAATGTAGCCGATGTTTGTATTTTTTACGAAAATATATGTTTTGATGTCACAAGGAAACCTGACGTGTCAATTTTTTTTCATTCACATATTATTGTTTGGTGGCCCTAGTACATTCAAAATTTGATATAAGTTTTCATGTGACAAAAAAAAGTTCAAATTTTGTTGACCAGTATATTTTGACGGGTGACTTTTCGATTCAAAATTAGGCTGTTTTTTCGATATTAATTCAAAATAAGGTGAAAAAATAAATATTTTTAATCAAATAAATTACAGCGTATTTGGGACATAAAAAGGTAAGTTTTCACCAAATTTCGTTAAAAAAAAATTTTTGTAACAGATAAAAATAAAAAACCAAAAACTTGGTTTTTTGAATTTTTCACATAAATTTTGAGGTTATATGAAAAAAGTGTCAATACAAAAGTTTTAGATCTTTTTATTACCTACAACTTTGCCATTTGACTTTTTTCGATAGGACTTTTAGTTTTGCCGAAAATCGAGAAAACCCGTTTTTTCCCCTTAAAAACTCACCTCCACCCCTTCCCGACCTCAGATCGCCCGTAAATTATTTTTCCTTTCATTTTTATAATATTCCCCTCCTTTTCTAATGGGTTTCATCCTACTACTATTTTTTTGGTTTTAAAAATTATCGACCCTGGTCTAATATGCTTATAGGAATTCGAAAAAAGGATTGATAACCCAACCCAAGTAGCACACGGAGGCTGCTTAGCAGCTGAATAACAAATTCCCGTCACGCTTAAAGCTGTATAAAAAAGCTGCATAAGGGCTGTATACGGCCGTATACAGCTCTTATACCTCTTAAATGGGCACAAATTATACAGCCTTAAGTTCAAATAGCTGCTTAAGAGCTGTATAGCAGCAAAATAACAGTGTTATAAAGGGTAACGACAGTACTATGCGCTGAATAACGACTGAGTAAAAGATAACAAGTTACTCTTTATTCAGTTAAAATTACGTCATGTGACACATGACGTAAAAGTGAAGTAGCAAACTTTAATCTAGCAAATTATAACCTTGTAGCTTAAACACAATTTCATGGAGTGAATTGAATACGTGGCTATATATTCAAAGTTCCCTGATTAGTAAGAAAAATGATTGGGAATGTAATTTTACTGACATTATACATATATATTACCTAAGAAAATTTAAGTGCGCCACGAAAATATTCGGTTTTTAATTAGTTTCGTGATATAAATAAGCCGTGATGAAAACTTGAATAAACAATTTTTAGTGCTTTGAAAAGAATTATAAGATAAAAAGTTATTATTATGATATACGGAAGTAAAAACTAATGCAATCCATTCCTAATTCATACACAAAACATAAAAGTTGAAAAATGAATCAGTATATTTATGTGAGGTTATACAATAAAATGGTGGATATCATGTTATAGTTAGAGAGCTGGTGATATGATTTTAAAAGCCTATAGCTTAGAATAAAGGCCTATATAAAAAAAGAGTGTTCGTCCGAAAAAAAGTAAATAAAAACGGATCTTTATAAGTTTGTCTGGTGTAAGAACTGCGTAATATTAGTACGTAAAGATGAAACCGACAAAATACATCATATACGATCTAGCAAGGATATAAAGAGATTGGTGAATCTAGCCACCACTAAATGAAGTTAGGTTATATTTACTAACAATCGACAACCCTCATAATGCACTAAATGGAATGATTTCGTGGACAACGGAGAAGTAACAAACCCTTCGGAGAAGTAACAAACAACTTGTGTACTCTGGATGTAAACATAAGTGTCAAGAACTTTAATTGCAATAGCAGACGTGGGCCTGGAATACATAATAAAGAACAGCTCGAACCAAATTCATATTGTCGTTGTTACTGAAGCTAACATAAGGGTCACAAACTCAAAATTGTTTCAAAGATAACTACAAGATGTTTTCGCAGCTACTGAATCACCGATGAAGTGATGGTGTAATCCCATTGTAATCCTCTATGTGCATAAAAGTGTATTGTTCTACAGGTTAACAGTGAATACAAGCTACTCTGAATCAGTTATTGGTGAAATTGTCACAAGTTTCAATTAAGTATAAATTAAGTGTTTGTGCATTGTACTGACCTCTGAATACTAACCAAGTATGTTTCATACAGGAACTTAAACAAATAATCTCTCAATTTTCAGGTAAAAGTAATCTTGTAATTAGTGGTGATATGAATATAAACATAATGTTAAACGATCCCAGTGTAAATTTATACTTAAATTCTATGAGTGAAGTAGGTATTGACTGTAGTATAAGGCAGTATACACGGATAGAACCTAAAGGGGATAGGATAACTAAAAGTTGTATTGATCACATATTCATACAATGTGTGGACAATCCCAGCCAACATAGCTTATGTATACAAACAGCAGTTATAAACAATCCTATAGCAAACCACTATTTTACCAGTTTGCAACATTAAAAATTAGCTTAAAATCTATTTCATTACATTACTATTAATTTATTACAATACATTATTATTAATTTATTTAAGTTAGAAGCTTTGTGTTTACATTGCAATATTATTTAAATGTCTAATATAAAATTTCTTATTAAAATGTCAAAAGTTCATAATTAAAATTTTTCCATGAGGTAATCACTGGTTTTAAAGTATGTCCTGTCAATCAAAAATTTAAGCCTTTTTTTAAAAAGTGGTATTTCTTGTGTTTCTAAATGGTTATATAAAAGGGGCCCAGTGCTGAAGAAACTCTTAGAAAAATGTGCACAACAACTGGGTGGTGGACGCAGTTCAATTAGGTACATGCCTTTTGCTGTAACGATTTTGAAATAAATTCAAGTTACTTTTGACAAATATGACAGTTTCATATACATACAGACATGGCATTGTAAGAATATTATATTGTTTAAAATAGGGTTTACAACTATCAGTCGATTTTAATTTAAATATTGCCCTTAAGCATTTTTTTTGTACCTTTAATACAGCCTCTTTTTAAGTGGAATTACCCCAGAATAAAATACAATATCTCAACAGCGAGTCAACATAGCCATGGTAAACAGTCAGTAACGCTGACACATTTACTGTTTTCCTCAACATATAAAGTGTGTAGGAGAATTGATTTAACTTTGTGCAAATATGACTCAAGTGTTCTTTCCAATTTAGAGTAGAATTAATATTCAGACCTAAGAATTTTGTTACATTGACTTCATTGATAGTTTTCCATTCATAATTTACATCTAAAGCAAATGATGCATTTTCTCTGAGCTTAAAAGTCATTAAGTTCGTTTTGTCTAAGTTAATTATGAGTTGGTTGCGATTCAGCCAGTGTAGATAATAAAATTAAACTGTCAGTCATGTATGAAGCTGTGTGTGATGTGAGCATGTGAGCTCACTAACAAAATACAGTAGATGGGTATACTTAAGACAACTTAAAAACTTGCCAATTATAGCAGTACCTCTGGAAAAATGACTTGGGAATACATGCTTCCTTTACTGCTCAATGAACTGCCAGCTGATTTATTATTTATTTATACAATAAGATACAAAATAAAAAGAACTATCACAAACTTTATGATTAAATAAGGGTGATTTTGAAAATAATTTATATATACATATTATATTACATAATTAGAACATAATATTATATATTTAAAGATATTATTTGCTAGAATTAATTTATTTGTGTTTTTTTATGTAATTAAAATGTAAAAGTATACTATGTCTGCGCAAAAACCCTGCGTGGTTTATGTGGAGGCTTTCACAAGAACCTTGTAACAATTTCTCCTTTATGTTTGGATAATAAAGATTAAAAAAAGGTATCTTTTTGGCTTTTTATGATCATTTTACTTAACTTCATAAAAAATCTTTTGAAAAAACCTACTTCTTAACTTGTCCCTGCTCTCTTTCTCTCTTCCCTCCAAAACGCTACTAATGTAGTCTATACTTGGTACCTGTGGTACCTACTTATTAACAATCCACAATTCCAAAATCCCCGCAATTTATGTGAGCAATATCCTAGTTCTCCTTGATGTAGTCTATGCTTGATACATACAATAACAGTTCGTAATCTATCATGGTAGTAGACGAGGTTCTTGATGTTTCTTAGGGTATAATTATCACTATTAATAACGTCTGCCATGTGTGCTGATCATATAGAAATTTTGCTCGCCAGCTCCCTAACTATTAAACAGCTACGTGAATAGTTAAAACTCTGATATTCTGCCAAAGGCTGTCTAATAGTTCACACGTGCCCCCTTAATAAGTCAGTGTAATAGGAGTTCACAAATACCTTCTTATACAGCATTTGGCGTAATTTTATCCACTAAACAACCCTTATTCAGCCTAAGCTGTTTAAATATCACTGACAGCTATTATGCAGCTGTAGGATCACCAGTGTACTCTTAAAAGAGTCTTAATACGCTTAGAGGTTCAAATAGGTCTAAAAGTGAATACTTACGCAGCTATCTGTGCTACTTGGGAAGTAGCACAGATAGCTGCGTAAGTATTCACTTTTAGACCTATTTGAACCTCTAAGCGTATTAAGACTCTTTTAAGAGTACACTGGTGATCCTACAGCTGCATAATAGCTGTCAGTGATATTTAAACAGCTTAGGCTGAATAAGGGTTGTTTAGTGGATAAAATTACGCCAAATGCTGTATAAGAAGGTATTTGTGAACTCCTATTACACTGACTTATTAAGGGGGCACGTGTGAACTATTAGACAGCCTTTGGCAGAATATCAGAGTTTTAACTATTCACGTAGCTGTTTAATAGTTAGGGAGCTGGCGAGCAAAATTTCTATATGATCAGCACACATGGCAGACGTTATTAATAGTGATAATTATACCCTAAGAAACATCAAGAACCTCGTCTACTACCATGATAGATTACGAACTGTTATTGTATGTATCAAGCATAGACTACATCAAGGAGAACTAGGATATTGCTCACATAAATTGCGGGGATTTTGGAATTGTGGATTGTTAATAAGTAGGTACCACAGGTACCAAGTATAGACTACATTAGTAGCGTTTTGGAGGGAAGAGAGAAAGAGAGCAGGGACAAGTTAAGAAGTAGGTTTTTTCAAAAGATTTTTTATGAAGTTAAGTAAAATGATCATAAAAAGCCAAAAAGATACCTTTTTTTAATCTTTATTATCCAAACATAAAGGAGAAATTGTTACAAGGTTCTTGTGAAAGCCTCCACATAAACCACGCAGGGTTTTTGCGCAGACATAGTATACTTTTACATTTTAATTACATAAAAAAACACAAATAAATTAATTCTAGCAAATAATATCTTTAAATATATAATATTATGTTCTAATTATGTAATATAATATGTATATATAAATTATTTTCAAAATCACCCTTATTTAATCATAAAGTTTGTGATAGTTCTTTTTATTTTGTATCTTATTGTATAAATAAATAATAAATCAGCTGGCAGTTCATTGAGCAGTAAAGGAAGCATGTATTCCCAAGTCATTTTTCCAGAGGTACTGCTATAATTGGCAAGTTTTTAAGTTGTCTTAAGTATACCCATCTACTGTATTTTGTTAGTGAGCTCACATGCTCACATCACACACAGCTTCATACATGACTGACAGTTTAATTTTATTATCTACACTGGCTGAATCGCAACCAACTCATAATTAACTTAGACAAAACGAACTTAATGACTTTTAAGCTCAGAGAAAATGCATCATTTGCTTTAGATGTAAATTATGAATGGAAAACTATCAATGAAGTCAATGTAACAAAATTCTTAGGTCTGAATATTAATTCTACTCTAAATTGGAAAGAACACTTGAGTCATATTTGCACAAAGTTAAATCAATTCTCCTACACACTTTATATGTTGAGGAAAACAGTAAATGTGTCAGCGTTACTGACTGTTTACCATGGCTATGTTGACTCGCTGTTGAGATATTGTATTTTATTCTGGGGTAATTCCACTTAAAAAGAGGCTGTATTAAAGGTACAAAAAAAATGCTTAAGGGCAATATTTAAATTAAAATCGACTGATAGTTGTAAACCCTATTTTAAACAATATAATATTCTTACAATGCCATGTCTGTATGTATATGAAACTGTCATATTTGTCAAAAGTAACTTGAATTTATTTCAAAATCGTTACAGCAAAAGGCATGTACCTAATTGAACTGCGTCCACCACCCAGTTGTTGTGCACATTTTTCTAAGAGTTTCTTCAGCACTGGGCCCCTTTTATATAACCATTTAGAAACACAAGAAATACCACTTTTTAAAAAAAGGCTTAAATTTTTGATTGACAGGACATACTTTAAAACCAGTGATTACCTCATGGAAAAATTTTAATTATGAACTTTTGACATTTTAATAAGAAATTTTATATTAGACATTTAAATAATATTGCAATGTAAACACAAAGCTTCTAACTTAAATAAATTAATAATAATGTATTGTAATAAATTAATAGTAATGTAATGAAATAGATTTTAAGCTAATTTTTAATGTTGCAAACTGGTAAAATAGTGGTTTGCTATAGGATTGTTTATAACTGCTGTTTGTATACATAAGCTATGTTGGCTGGGATTGTCCACACATTGTATGAATATGTGATCAATACAACTTTTAGTTATCCTATCCCCTTTAGGTTCTATCCGTGTATACTGCCTTATACTACAGTCAATACCTACTTCACTCATAGAATTTAAGTATAAATTTACACTGGGATCGTTTAACATTATGTTTATATTCATATCACCACTAATTACAAGATTACTTTTACCTGAAAATTGAGAGATTATTTGTTTAAGTTCCTGTATGAAACATACTTGGTTAGTATTCAGAGGTCAGTACAATGCACAAACACTTAATTTATACTTAATTGAAACTTGTGACAATTTCACCAATAACTGATTCAGAGTAGCTTGTATTCACTGTTAACCTGTAGAACAATACACTTTTATGCACATAGAGGATTACAATGGGATTACACCATCACTTCATCGGTGATTCAGTAGCTGCGAAAACATCTTGTAGTTATCTTTGAAACAATTTTGAGTTTGTGACCCTTATGTTAGCTTCAGTAACAACGACAATATGAATTTGGTTCGAGCTGTTCTTTATTATGTATTCCAGGCCCACGTCTGCTATTGCAATTAAAGTTCTTGACACTTATGTTTACATCCAGAGTACACAAGTTGTTTGTTACTTCTCCGAAGGGTTTGTTACTTCTCCGTTGTCCACGAAATCATTCCATTTAGTGCATTATGAGGGTTGTCGATTGTTAGTAAATATAACCTAACTTCATTTAGTGGTGGCTAGATTCACCAATCTCTTTATATCCTTGCTAGATCGTATATGATGTATTTTGTCGGTTTCATCTTTACGTACTAATATTACGCAGTTCTTACACCAGACAAACTTATAAAGATCCGTTTTTATTTACTTTTTTTCGGACGAACACTCTTTTTTTATATAGGCCTTTATTCTAAGCTATAGGCTTTTAAAATCATATCACCAGCTCTCTAACTATAACATGATATCCACCATTTTATTGTATAACCTCACATAAATATACTGATTCATTTTTCAACTTTTATGTTTTGTGTATGAATTAGGAATGGATTGCATTAGTTTTTACTTCCGTATATCATAATAATAACTTTTTATCTTATAATTCTTTTCAAAGCACTAAAAATTGTTTATTCAAGTTTTCATCACGGCTTATTTATATCACGAAACTAATTAAAAACCGAATATTTTCGTGGCGCACTTAAATTTTCTTAGGTAATATATATGTATAATGTCAGTAAAATTACATTCCCAATCATTTTTCTTACTAATCAGGGAACTTTGAATATATAGCCACGTATTCAATTCACTCCATGAAATTGTGTTTAAGCTACAAGGTTATAATTTGCTAGATTAAAGTTTGCTACTTCACTTTTACGTCATGTGTCACATGACGTAATTTTAACTGAATAAAGAGTAACTTGTTATCTTTTACTCAGTCGTTATTCAGCGCATAGTACTGTCGTTACCCTTTATAACACTGTTATTTTGCTGCTATACAGCTCTTAAGCAGCTATTTGAACTTAAGGCTGTATAATTTGTGCCCATTTAAGAGGTATAAGAGCTGTATACGGCCGTATACAGCCCTTATGCAGCTTTTTTATACAGCTTTAAGCGTGACGGGAATTTGTTATTCAGCTGCTAAGCAGCCTCCGTGTGCTACTTGGGAACTGAGTAGTATCGATACTTTTGGTTCGATATTTAAAAAAGCTCCCGAAACCTACTCCATCGAGAGAGATAACGCTATACATCAGAAAGAGAATAGTATAGACTATAGTCTGCTGTCTGATGTGTGAACTCTAGTGATGAAATAAAAATATCGAGTAATTGGGATAGTACCGTAAGTAAGCACACTCTTTATCCACGCGGACGAAGTCGCGGGCATTATCTAGCCGATCATTAATACATATGTGATGACTAGCTTTTGACCCCGCGACTTCGTCCGCGTGGAATTAGGTTTTGGGGTGGAATTTTCAAAAACTGTGACACACGTACTTCTTTATTTTTAACTGATAGCTCAAATACCAACTTTGATGGAAATAGCTTGAAAAATGACGGAGTTTCATATAAACTTCCATCCCCTATTTAAACCCCTTAGGGGTGGAATTTCCAATAATCCTTTCTTAGTGTGCGCCTACGTCTTAAAAGGAACCAACTGTAAAAATTTCGAGTTTCTAACTTCAGTAGTTTAGGCTGCGCGTTGATATCTCAGTCAGTCAGTCAGTCAGTCAGTCAGTCAGGACTTTGAATTTTATATATATAGATTATGAAATTTCGATGCCTACGTCAAGTATAAGAATTCTGTCTATACTTATACCTGTCAGCCTTCTATCAGCGGAGTGCATTTATGACGTAGGTAGGTCCTTAAAAATAATTGATAAGAAATTGAATCGCCCCACTTTTCATCCACTTGCACACATAGTGAGAAATAGCCTGACAATTTCTTAGAAAACGATTAAGAAAATTAAAAACACGACAGCTCGTCCTCTATATCGAAGGAAGGTTATTGCTTATTACAGTTTTATATTGAAGTACCCGCAAATTATACATACATAGATACATACTAGTACTACACACATATAAATAAAATTGAAGTGTCTGTTTTTAATATCAAAACAACAGTTTTTATGTAAGTACCTGCTGTATACATCTAAATACGGTATTTATAACAAAAAATCAATCTTTAACATTTTTGTCTGTCTGTCTGTTTGTTTGTTGCCGCTAATCTCGGGAACGGCTGGACCGATTTTGACAGGACTTTCATTGGTAGATAGCTGATTTTACCAGTTGTAATATAGGCTACTTTTTTAACAGACTTTCGAAAAAGGAGACGGAATTGTGTTTTTCTACCTATGTATATCGATATCTCCGTGATTTCTAAACAAAGCGTAAATCTTTTTTTAATCGATAGGTAAAAAAACTTTGCGAGATGCTCTTATAATAACTTTGGGTTCCAACTCCTCAATCCTGATGACGCAGGGTGTTCTGCCCACCTAAACTGTGGGGTTTTAGTTACTGTCGCGTGAATTGAAGAAGCTGACGAAGTCGCGGGCGTCCGCTAGTAAATAATATGACCAGAAGGTTCATAGTCGCATGTGGACGATTCCCGACTTGTTGACGTTCGGATATCGTTTCAATGATGTTCAATTAAAATTTTCTGTAAGTATGTTGAATTTATAGATTCACTAGCTGGTGCTTGCTTTGGCTTCTGAACTAAATGAACCCTTATAGATTCCATGCCACGAAAGAAGTCCGGAAGAGGCGGCGCGGGCGATAGTTTTCGAAAGTTTATGCAATTATTGTATTAGTTACGTATTACTAGTCTACAATTCCACCGACTACCCGTGGATTATCTCTCGTTTTCCAATTCCCGCGGGAACTCTACAATTTTCCGGGATAAATGAAACCCATGTGATAATCCTGGGTTTGACCTATCTCCATTCCAAACAGCCATATTGGTTCATCCGTTGTGGCGTGTACGTGCAAAATGCACACACACTCACGCACACACGCACACACACACACTCACGCACACGGACACACGCACACACCTTTCACACCTTTATAATATTAGTGTAATCTGGTGCTCAATTTTGGACGATTAAGTATACGGACTGGATTATATTTCTAATACATTTCTTAAAGTGTAAGGGTATTTCAATTGACTATGGAATTTTATAATAGAACGTCACACCCATTCCCACAAACTAAATTCGGACTTTCTTGAAGCGTTTTTGAAGAGTCACGAACATATTATTTGGATTTCTCATTTGCCTATCGTGCAAGTCTAGTAAGTAGTTACCGACAGTGTCGCCTCCTCACATCCAGACTTATATACATTAGCACTTTCGCATTCTGGAATGCTGTTTGTTATTCTTTATGTAGTTTATCCACAACTCGACGCTCATAAGCAATTCTTGTAAAAATAAACTCACTAATAACAGTTTTCGAACCTCGTAATATTTTCAAATAGCAATAAAGCCACTGTTAAATATGCAATAAACAAAATTTTGAACGTTCATTATTATTTCTTATTTCAACATGTAAAACCGATAACTATTATATTTAGCGTATTCTGTGTGGCTTTCTGTTTATTAGGTTTTTTAAAATAATAATATGAGAGCAAACAAAACAAAAAATAAAATAAAAACAATTTTAGGCACACTGACAGATTTTATATAAGTACTCGGATGCACAAATAGATTATCTCATACATATAAGGTCTAGGTAAGAGTGGGTACCTACTCGTAGACTTATAATTTCGACTTGGACAATTCTTATCCAACTAGTTATGTCGTCCAAGAATATAATTGAAAATTCCTTCCTAAGTTCCTATTACGCACACAATATGGTTGACAATTATTGTAAAAGTACGCAACTTGAAGTTGCGTGTCTGCAGTCGCTCTAATACTTCTATCGTTCTTCTAATAGAAGACATTCAGCCATCTCTGAAAACATTTCACTTGCAAAGATTGATATCAAGATTCAAGACACGCGTAGCGTGTCAAGCCAAGTTCGGGCTAAAAGAAAGGAACTGGCGACGCGCCCGTGTGTATATTACACGAACCGTTTTTGCCCCCTAATAACTCAAAATCTATTTAACAACATAAACACACGAAAGGAGATGTGTTAAATTGGGCCCAACTCGGGGTTTCGCACAGTTATATAAAAATATGAAGAAAATAAGTCGATGAATTACTTACATAATTGAATGTTTTTTATTTATGTACAGCTCAGGAAAATCATACAAAACATTTTTTTTAACTAAGTACGAAACCTAATGCTTTTTCTTTAGTAGAAACGGAACGTTTTCATGAATGTCAGTTTAATTAACCACAGACTAATATAGTACTAATGCAACTGTGGGTTCTGGTGTGGGGTCTGGCCTTTTGGTACCTACCCAAATAGTTTATCTTTATAAAATCAGTAATCTAGAAATAGACCCAAACTAGTTGTAAAACATTTTGTATTAAATAATATACTCATTTACAAGGGAAAATTCTTTAAATATTTATAATAAAAAAATTGTGCATCATGAATATTTTTTTTTATCACAAAAAAGCAAGAATCCAGAGCTGAAAAAAGACGTCTTGAGAGACGGTTTGTCTTGTCATTCTCTTTGTGGCCTGCGCTTTGTGAATATTATTTTACTGTTTGAACAGTTTTCGTGGATTATTTCATATTATTTAATATTACCTACAAAAGTAAAGGAAACATGCATCCAAACATCTTCCCGTAATACTTTTTCCATTTATTTAAAGTATTTAAACAATTCTTCTTAAAAGAACTTTAAATATTGAACGTCTTTTTCACATAACCTACAAATCTAAAACGATAAATAAAACAAAACTCCCAAGGTCTGCAGAAGTACGAGTTTTTGATGTAAATAGCAAGCATCTAAATCTTCAAAATAAAGCATGTTTCATCCTTGTTCAGTGTTGGGCCCAAGCTTGTATGGACCACATTCATCTCCTCAATCCTACATGTTAGTGTACGGGTGGCTCTTAAGTTTTAACATTCTACATTTTGCACATTTGCTAAAATAAGCTCATTCGCCTTCATTCGCCAATACACATACTGTCAGCTTTGTTGGGTGAGCCAAAACACACATTAGGTACAGAAACGTCGGCCGCTATGAAGAGGTGCATTAGGAGAGGAGTACGCTGTTGACTGATGTGACCTAATTTATTACCAACTGTTACTTTTATGATTTAGGTCAAGACTCAAGTTTACAAGTTCTTGACCGAGAACTAAAATGCTTAATTCTTAGTGATTCATATCTATTTATGAGGGTCTGTTTTCGAAATAAAAGTAAAAATATATTTTGACCAAAAGTAAACCAAAAATCTTTAGAAAAATAAAATGAAACCGTCAAACGTCTCAGCAAATTAGTATCATCGATACATATCGGTATCGGTATCGAATACATCCCTAGACTTAGGTAATTATATTAAGCCCGGAATCCGGATATTGTTGTGTGTTGCTCGTATGTTGATTTTACGATCATTCCAATACATAAAGTTGATGCTTCACCGTCCGATGCACTTGAACATGAATGAATTTTACTGACTCATAAAAAGGATTGCTTCATATTTCTTGTAGGTAATTTTATCGTCATTTTAACGATTTGGGCCAAAAAGCGGAATATAATGGCTATTCCATCAATTATATGTCTCATACAAAGTAAATTAAAAATGTTTAAAAAACAAGAATTTATCAACATGTAGGTACCCTGGATAGCTCCACAGTTCACTGCGCGCCAGGCCTGGGGCCCAAGTCTGCTATTGCCATTGTAGTTACATTACAGTTACATTGCCTATCAATGACATCCCAATTGCTACTTTTAGCAATTTGACTTGGAGCCCAGGGGTTCAATTGTCTATCAATGACATGACAATTGCTAAAAATAACAATTGTCATGTCATTGATAGACAATGTAACTACAATTGCAATAGCAGACTTGGGCCCCTGGGGCCCAAGTCTGCTATTGCAATTGTAGTTCAATTGTCTATGAATGACATCCCAACTTTTAGCAATTTTGGTAGTCTATTAATTCAATGGCGTCACAATTGTTTTCCGATGGTTTGCCACTGACACATCTAGCTTTGAATCTAGCTTAAATAAACGTTTTTAATATGTAGTTTTTATTGAAACTCATTTCGGCAAACGCTTTTTAAGCTAATGGCAATACCGAGGTATCATTGAATTATTATCCAATTATAAGAAATCGAACGAACATTGTGAATTTAGTAGACTACGAAATTTTGGACCAATGATAATTGAATTGTAATTGTATTGCGGTTCATTGATAATGACATGTAAAATAGCAGACTTGGGGCCCTGGTATTTAGTAGGATTAGTAAGGAAGATAATGTGATAATACAGAAATCGACCAGTTACAGTTTTATTATAAGTAGAGATAAGTACCTATCTATTATTGAAAAATGTATTGCTACTTATTTGATAAAACTAGCCAATTATAAAAATAACAATGAAACGGAACTGGATCAATTATTATTTATCAGACGGTTTCAAAGAATAATAGGTGCAATTTAGATTATCCTTAGGTAATATTTAGATTATCCTTGGATAGGTAATGTAAGAATGCCTGAAGTACACTGATAAATATTGATAACAGGTTGTTATGTAGAGTTGAAGTTGAGTTGAATTAGACGTTCATGTCCTAGTGATTAAAACGTTGGCCTTACGGGCTGTCTGGGGTCCTATCCTCAGGTGATAGAATACCTAAAGGTACAGAAGATTCACTCCGCAAAATGATTTAAATAAATAGCGACTCTTGTTACGACACAATAAAGTGCAATTCAGGTTGACACAGCGCTACTTAACTTCTGTCTTATTCACCTAGATTTTTCTCTCTTTCTATCACGTAACTCTTATCCCTCTGCACTCTCTGAATTTAGGAACTTGGGAGAGGTATGCCATGTAATTGTAGCTCCGCAGTTTATTGCGGAGTACGCCAGGCCCGGTAGAGTATAATTTTTACCCGCATTCCAATTTATACCGCATGTGATATACGGGTGAATTCCTATTAGTGGTAGGCATGTATTGTCTAGCATTTGGAAAACATAAAATTGGTTTTATTTTTACCTCAGAATACTTAATAGGATTTACGGTATTCATTTATAGGTAATACAGAATTTTTAAAACAAAAGATTGGCTCCCATATAATTTTTTACCGAGTAGGTATTAATATACACTTTAGGTACCTATTTGCTTTACGTTAACAAACAAAGGTGATTTGTTTTTGAGGCGATCGCGATTTTGCGTATTATAAATAGGTAGGTTTATAATACAATACATATAAAACATTCTGCGTATAGACGCAATTAAGAATCCATACAATTTGATTTGCATTTATTATTTTGTAATGTTCAAGAATCGCACTAGGCCAGTGTAGTGGATTATTAGCGTAATGCCCAAAACCGAGAAGACCTTTGCCCAGTTATGGGCAAACGATGGATTGGACTGAATGAATTTTGTTTTGTTTGAAATAAAATCGTTACAAACAGCTGATATTGATCGAGCATTCCCTGAAGGCGTGATACTACTTATACTGTCGATATGTGGTCCACTATCAGCTATTGACTAGATTATATCTAAGTACAATACTTATACAAGACGTGGGTCATTTTAACGACCACTTTACACCTACTACTGGTTTTGGTAAAAACAACTCAATGCATTGGGTATCAGAATTTGAATATTGTGGACCTGGCGCACTCCGCAGTAAGCTGCGGAGCTACAAGAACATGGCGTACCTCTTCGAAGGGCCTAAATTTAGAGAGTGCGCAGGGATAAGAGTTACGTGATAGAAAGAGAGAAAAGTCTAGGTGAATAAGACGGTAGGTAAGTAGCGCTATGTCAACCTGAATTGCACTTTATTGTGCCGAAAAGTTCTTTAATATAAGAAACTAGCGGACGCCCGCGACTTCGTCTGCGTTCTTAAATTGTTGAAATTTTTCCTGAATTTTCTTTGCTATAAACCTCACTGAGCCCGAGACCTTTCCAACGAATGCAAAACCGTGGAAATCGGTTCGTGCGTTCTGGAGTTATAGCGTCAGGAAGGAAAACCCGACTTATTTTTATATACCTATACGTTGTCCAAGCCAGCCTCTAGAAACTCTCTTACAAGAACATTTAATTTCTTTGGGTTCAGCAACATGCCGAAACTAACGGGTGACGTCATATTGCCAACATAATTTATGTCAAAAAGGAGTTTTCTAAAAAGAGTTAATTCTTGGTTCGACTGGCTTCGCATTATGAAAAGTCATTAATCCAAAGAAAGAAAAAAATTGTTGTCATTTTTCAGTCAGTTGTCAGTATAATAAATAAGAGAAAAATATTTGTCAAACGTTTTAAATAAATATTAATTCTATAAATAATTATTCTAGCGGGAATTGTTTATTCGTTAATTCCTCAATTCAATTTGTGAACCATCTTGGAAGATTATAGAAAATGTGAAGTTTGCAGCATGAATGTTAAAAGTTCTGAGAAGTTCTTGCTTTTTCCAATGGTATCAAACTGGTAAAGTGCCTACCTACCTGTGCTACCTACGATTATTTTTATCTGCTATTCTATCGAATGGGATAAAAAGAAGACTGCAGTGATACTTTGCTTTGCTTAGCAGATAAAAAGATGCTATTGCATTGAAAAAATTTCTAGAAAGAAAGAAAGAATTCAATTTAAAGTAACTAATTTTGTTTCAACTAGTTGAAATATTGTGAATAAAAATGAATAAATACTAGACTCATATTGATCCTTGTTTTATTTACGCAACTTTTGAACTTGATCTTAGAACAATAGATTTGGTAGCACATCCCTGTTTTTGTCGATATCGATAAAATCTAATTATCGATAAGACAAATCTATCGATACATTACATCCTTAGCTTTGACAATTCTTTCTTCATTACATGGGTTGGTAGTATTGTTTTTCTTTTATGAAGTTGGCTAAAATAAAAACAAAGTCTCGAAATTTTTTTCTTTGAAGTTCCGCCTCTTAAAACGGAGTGATTACATTCTCTTTGGTCCAAGCCTTTATTTTCTTTTTGGCATCTGCCAAATACCCTACGCCTATAAATTACCGCTTTTTTGTTTTCGGAATAATCGTAGACAGAGAAGGCAATAGACCAAGGTACTGTGTAACCGCGACTGAAATAGAGATAACATGACGTAACGATGACGTCACATGACAAGTTCGAGTTTAATGTTGCCACAATAACTGCACTCCCCTAGTACCCCAAATTAGATGGAAAATTCTTCCCAGGATTTTTAAATAAAACGACAAAACAGATGCTGAACTGTTTTATTTTTTAAATAACATACCTACACATATAAGGTTGTCTGGGAGAGACATACCTATTAGGGTAAGCTTCTATTTTTTACATATATCTTAATATTGTGTGCAATAAAGAATTTATTATTCTTTATTGCACACAATATTAACTTCAACCACCACTTAAAAGTATAAAATAATTTTAGTTTGTACACGTAAGTCGGTTTTTTAAAAATATTTTTTTTTATACTAAAGTTTTTTAATGTACTTTCATAGGACCAATTCACTAGATAATTATTTGCTCCTTAAAAAAAATATTGAAATGCCGAATAGAAATTTAGCATATGTGAGTCACTTTGAAAAAAGATGTATGTAACACAAAGGAAAATTTTTTTTCGTTACTAGTAAGAATGTTACACAAAATAATTTGTAATGAACAGTTAAAATTTTCCTTCGATCGAGTAATGCTATTGAATTAAAAGCAACAAAAATTGTATATTTAGTCATCAAAATCATCATTAATGAAATTAACAGTATATTCCTTTTTTCAGGCAGTCGTATAAAACTGCAACTCTTCATAGTTTAAGTTAATAATTATTTAAAAAAAACATTAAAAGTCTGCCTCTAGCTATTTAAAAATGGCTTTAAAAATTAAGAACTTTGTAAATAAAATAATTCTTAAGATCGCCAACAGTTCTCGACTGGTTGTTGGACATTCGAACGAAACTTCAGGATGATTCAGAACAGTAACCGACACTATCTAACTGAATACACTTTAATCATCGCCGACATATATTATATTCTAGTATCCATCATCTTTCTTTTCTTTTCTCATAATATTCATTTCTTCCATCACGACTTTATTTTGTTTCAACAAAAATTAAAAAAAAAATTGAAAAAGTAGCCAAAGTAACCCGCCGTTACGGTATGTCAGAGGACATTACTAAAAAAAACCTATCTCCGTGCCAAATTTCAGCCATATCGGTTTAGTGTGGCGTATTGAGTAACAAACATCCATATGTTTGTTACTCAATCACGCCACACTAAACCGATATGGCTGAAATTTGGATGTATGTATGGATGGCCCTACATACATTCAAACTTTCACATTTATAATATAAGTAGGATAGGGAAAATCGGGACATTGTATAGGTACCTAAAGCTGGCAACACACATAGATACTAAATTTTCTTATTAACTGTCAGTTTGTTGGGCACAAAAGTGTGTCGACCTTGAAAAAAACTGGTTACACGATGAGGGACAAAAAATTGGGTAGCTGCGTCTCTGTTTATCACATTAATAACTTTATTTCTGCTCTCTTTTTAGTGTGAGTGAGAAAGAAATCGTCACTGGCTCTATGTCTTCTCTCTCTACGGGAATAATGTACTAAAATAATGTCGTACTTTATTGACGTTTAGTGAAGTGCCCTGTGCATAACAAACAACCACAGAGTATAACACAGTTCTTGAAAGACGATAAATCATTCACGATTATGATAAAAATAATTTGACTTTGTGTAAGTATTGTTTCTGTAAATTTAATAAAAAAAGGAAATAAAAATAGTAACTATGACTCCAATATTGAATATTTGCAAGGAATTAAGTTGAAATCTTGGAATTTAAGTTCAAACCAAGAGTAAAGGAATTTTTCTTTTCATTTATTTATTTTTTGACGGCTGCCTTAAAATGTAACTATGCACGCGTTAGTGAAGTGAGTTAACTTCAAAACGCGTGGTTAATAACGTCTAAACCAAGTTTAAATCAAGAGTTATGAGCAAATATACTTGGAAAATCACATACCTACCTACTTATTTATTTAACAAACTAGCTACGTAATTGGGTATACAAATGAAACAAGTAAAATTATTAAATACTAGCGGCTCGTCCTGGCTTCGCACGGCTGGACATTTATTTTTTAAACATTTTGGCATAAACGTACAGTAAATGCAGGACAACTGACATCAACGCGTAATTTTTAAAAACATTTCACTGAGCAATTTTATTAAACTCGTAATATGTTTCGAATGGAATGTCCGATTTTAATAAACTAAAAAGTAATTTACAGGTATTTAAACTGCCTTGCTTGAGAAATCATTTATTTAGGTAAGGATTAAGGCAAAGGTATAAATAACTTGATCTGATTTATATACACTATACAATTTAAATTAATATCGGAGTTATCAGAAAATGAATATTTCCGCGTGATAAAATAATAAAATGGTGCCAGCCGGTGCGGCGGGGCACGGTGGCAGGTATCGGCGCGGAAGATTCCTGTGGTTCCTGTGGTGATCTTATTAACAATCGTTTCCTATAAGAAGCTCTGTGCGATCGCAGCCCCGTAAAAACAAATATTTAATATTTCAACCCAGACGAAGTCGGGGCAGGTCGCTAGTTAAACATATTTTGAAAGAAAACCTTAATTATTATTATTATCGATAAAGAACCTAAATCAACTTATTATTTTTTTCTGTTTGTCTGTACCGCAAACATATGTCAAATTAATTTATCTAAGTGATTAAAAATATATAATAAAATATAAGTACGTTAAATCAAAATTAAAAAGTATTTCATTAAATCGATTGAAAGTTCTTCTTAAATAAAATCGATTATTACTTCAAATCGAATCGGTAACGTGTGAAGGCGTCACTAAAGTCAAAATTTCTTGATCTGCCAAAAAGAAAATAAAGAATTGGACAATCTATAGTAGATTAATCTGTTCTAAGTGTGAATGAATAAATTGTTCTTTTACCACAGTGCGACGTGAATGTATCACGTCGCAGTTTGTTAAAAGCTATTTTCGATCAAAATTTCTGAACAGTGATGGATTTATTTATAGGATAACTACTCGGTAAGCATCACCATGCTTTAGAAGTTGATTATCTTGCCGAGAACCGAATAAACAATATAACTATAACTCGTATATGTGATTACTAGCTTTTGCCCCCGCGTCCGCGTGGAATTAGGTTTTGGGGTGGAATTTTCAAAAACTGGGACACACGTACTTCTTTATTTTTAACTGAAAGCTCAGATACCAACTTTGATGGAAACAGCTTGAAAAATGACGGAGTTTCATATAAACTTCCATCCCCTATTTAAACCCCTTAGGGATGGACTTTCCAATAATCCTTTCTTACTGTGCGCCTACGTCATAAAAGGAACCAACTGTAAAAATTTCAAGTTTCTCACTTCAGTAGTTTAGGCTGTGCGTTGATATCTCAGTCAGTCAGTCAGTCAGTCAGTCAGGGCTTTGAATTTTATTTGTTATATAGATACCTACCTATCATATTATTATTTCTATTTTTTTTTCAGGAATCGCCTGGACGAGATCGCTGTAAGAATTTTGCTTAGCCTTGACTTTCGTTCTACTAAGCTGCTTCTTTCAGAAGAAACTTTGGACATTTTATTATGTATGTTGTTCGAAGCATTTATCTTTTTCAGAAAAAAATATCACTTGAATGGTAGTTTCTAAGAGGTTATCTAAGGGCACGGTGTGCCTTACTACTGTGCCTTTAGATAACCTCTTGACTTTCATGCTACTAAGTTACTACATCCAAAAGTAACTTTGAATATGTTAATACCTATGTTGTATTTTGAAAGATTTATCTTTTTCAGAGAAGAATACCTTTTGAATGGCAGTTGAGAGGTTATCTAAGGGCATGGTGTGTCTTGCTACTGTGCCTTTAGATAACCTCTTGACTTTCATTCAAGTAAGCTGCTTCTTTCAGAAGAAACCTTCGATATTTTATTATGATTTACGTGTGTTGTTTTAAGCATTTTTCCTTTTCAGAAGAAACATCACTTGAATGGCAGTTGAGAGGCACGGTGTGTCTTGCTACTGTGCCTTTAGATAATCTCTTGACTTTCGTTCTACTAAGCTGCTTCTTTCAGAAGAAACCTTCGATATTTTATTACGATTTACGTGTGTTGTTTTAAACATTTTTCCTTTTCAGAAGAAAACGTCACTTGAATGGCAGTTGAGAGATTATCTAAGGGCACGGTGTGTCTTGCTACTGTGCCTTTAGATAACTTCTTGACTTTCATTTTACTAGGCTGCTATTTCCAGAAAAACTTGAACAAAATGTAATGTAGGTATGTAATGTAAAACGTGTGTTGTTCTAAATATTTATCTTTTTCAGGGGAAAATATCATTTGAATGGTAGTTGAGAGGTTATCTAAGGGCACGGTGCATCTTGCTACTGTGCCTTTAGATAACCTCTTGACTTTCATTCTACTAAATGCTACTTCGTGAAGAAACCTAAGTTTTTTTATCTATATATATAAAATTCAAAGTCCTGACTGACTGACTGACTGACTGACTGACTGAGATATCAACGCACAGCCTAAACTACTGATGTGAGAAACTTAAAATTTTTAAAGTTGGTTCCTTTTATGACGTAGGCGCACACTAAGGAAGGATTTTTGAAAATTCAACCCCTAAGGGGTAAAATAGGGGGTTGAAAAATCGAACTTAACGTGAGCAAAGCCGCGAGCAAAAGCTAGTTTAGTTATATTTTAGTAATATTTAGTTGCTATTTAGGTTTAAATTATTTTTCAGGGTATAGTTTTCGACATCACCGGATTTTTTAAGTGATTTGTTGTTGTTGAATGTACCACTGGTTCGGAATGCCGTTCCAAAATAAAAATTCCTCTAAAAATCGCTAATAAACCAATAAAATAAAATAATATAATAATACATAGTTTAAACATAAAGTCGTAACATTATTCTAAGGTCGTAACTGTTACTTTAGTCTCTAGTCTCTACATGCACTAGAGGACTAGACTTATACCTATTTCCGCAAAGTAAATATTCTGCGATCATCAATATTTGTCAACAGCTCAGCTAACAGTTCGTTAATCTAAATTGGGCACCATAAACATGCGGCTAAATAGACATTTACTGGCCGAAATGTAATTAAAAAATTTATAGTCTTCACGTGCATACCTACACAAGATGGATAGTTATTGATTAATTAACACTCTTTACTTAATTTTAATTAATTAAACAATAATAATTATTGTCTATTGATTCAGATACCATTCAATAATTGTTAGGGTTCCGTACCCGAAAAGTAACCAACGGGATTACTATAAAAACTTCGATTTCTGTGATCGAAGTATAAAAACAATTAAATATAATAAAAATAAAAAAAAAATTATAAGCGGCTCCCCTACTAGAAACGTATTTTTTCTGCGTTTTTCAAGTAACACTAAAATAATCGGTGAAATGCGAATCGAACTCGCATACGAAGGGTTCCGTACCAAAATACGCCGAAAAAAACACGTTTCCTTTTCACTTTTCTTTTAATTTTCTTTTAATTTTTAACCGACTTCCAAAAAGGACAAGGCTATCAATTCGGCCGGTATCTCTTTTTTTATTATTTGTTGTTATAGCGGCAACAGAATTACACATTCTCTGAAAATTTCAACTCTCTACCTATCACGGATCATGAGATACAGCTCGCAGACAGACAGACGGACGGACGGACAACGGAGGCTTGCTAATAGGGTTCCGTTGGTAACCCTTCGGGTACGGAACCCTGACAATGATTGATGATCGCAAAACTCGTAATACCTATCATAAAGTGCGCAGTAAATATTTTTCAGGCGTTTTGTGTATATTAGCAATAAACTAGTGTTGTCGCATCGTGGTTGACGAGTTACCAGCTTTAAATAATAAATAAATAATTAAAGTAGCTGACACGCACGACTCCATTCACGTGAACTTGGTTTCAGTTAAACCTAAGTACCGCGGTTGATTTCAAAAACATTATCATTCATTTAGGTGCAAGATTTAGAACATCTTTATTTACTTAATCGTAACTACCTAAAAGGGTAGGGCGCAACTGATTTTTAAGCTATTGCATAGCTTCTATCGCGGGCCAGCGTGGAGACCGAGTCTAGAAATTCCGTAACGAAAATAACCTGACACGGGACTCCTCTATGGTAAGCCGCTAGATGGCGCATTTTTTATCAACGCCATCTAGCGGTGAGCCGTTAGATGGCGTTGATAAAAAATGCTATGCAATAGCTTTACCGCGGCAGTCCCCGAGTGCCACACTTTTTTTTTTAGTAAACTTTGAGATATTATTATAGATTTATTCACTGTTATGTATACCGAAAAACATACAATTGCAATCTGTGGGAAATGAGCAAAAAAATTTTCAGAAAATATAGTGTTGAGGAAGTTTAAATCTTTCTCTGCCGGGTTTGACTGGAAAAAGCTGATTTTTTGCTGATTTATATATTGCATCTTGTGTAGATTTATATATTTTTAAGTTTTTTATGTATGGATTGGTAATATTATATTACTTAAATTTAAATGCATTTAAAAAGAAGTTACAGGAATTTTGAGTTAGGTCACTTTAATTCTAAAAGTGCGCTATATTGGTCTCTTTTTAATAGAAATTGTGTTTTGCACGAAAGTAAAAATGTAGGTGTGTCGGTAATAGCATAGAACCAATAAAAATACAATTTTGGTTATCTACGAAGTACACAGCTCCACGTGGACGTATGTAATCAAATTAATTTGGCAGTCAGGCAGGCAAGTACCTACTTGCTAAAGGTGGCTGCTAAATGGCATCTAATAACGACGGTACCTGTTGCTAAATTAGGACGTTTTTATGTCTAAACTCTTACGTCTAGACTGCCCTTGAGTGGATTGCAGATAGTTCCTAGTTCTAAATAAAATAACAACTTCATTCAATCTGCTTGGTCTAGAGATTTTGTTTTATAGAAATTACTAGCTGATGCCCGCGACTTCGTCCGATTTTTGATTTGATTTGATTTGATAGATTTATCAAATCAAATCAAAATTTATTTATTACATGTAGACCAACTTGTAGCTCTTATGACACGTCATAAATCTACCACCGCGCACCGGTTCGTAATGCAGATTCTGCTGAGAAGAGCCGGCATGAAACTGAGCAGTTGCACTTTTCAAAAAAATTTTTTTATTACAATAGGTAACAAAACCAAGCTATTCACACAGTGTTTCCACAAAGAAGTTTCAAAAATGAACACCTACCACAACCTAACACATGTTAAGATGGGTAGACACAAAGCAGACCCATTCCCGTTGGTTTTTAGTTTTATTTAGTTTTTAAAATCGCGAGGGAACTCTTTGTTTTTCTTGGCTAAAAAGTAGCTTATGTCACTATTAGGGTTGCCAGATTTTTTTTCAGCCTATAAGGGACAAATTGTTAAATAGACAAAAAAATACGGGATTTCAGTTTTTTACCCGGGACAAATAAAAAAACAAAATTATTTAGAGTCATTTTTTTGATATTTTTTCGAGGATCAAATCAATTTTAATATATTTTTATTCGTTTTAACATATCTGTAAAAAGATCAACTCGCTTTTTTACGAACGTTGCGTGTGTGAATACTTGGATCGATATTATAATGAAAAACGAAGTACGGTTCAAATACGGGACATAGTGAGTCCCGCCGGGACATTTTAAACTATGCCTAAAATACGGGATGTCCCGGGAAATACGGGACGTCTGGCAACGCTAGTTACTATACGTCTGTCACCGAGCTCTATCTCATGATCCGTAATAGGTAGACACGGTAGACAGATAAAATTTTCAAAGAATGTGTATTTCTATTGCCGCTATGACAATCCCTACTAATATTATAAATGCGAAAGTGTGTTTGTTGGTTTGTTGGTTTGTTGGTTTGTTGGTTTGTCCTTCAATCCCGCTGCAACAGAGCTTCGGATCGACGTAATTTTTTACATGTGTGTAGTTGAGAACCTGGAGAGTGACATAGGCTATTTTTTATCCCGGAAAATCAAAGAGTTCCCGCGGGATGATAAAAAACTAAATGTACGCGGACGAAGTCGCGGGTATCAGCTAGTAAATAATAAAAATAATAATAAATTAATAATAAAAGGGGGCCTACCCTACTAGAAAATAGAAACGCGTTTTTTCGGTGTTTTTTGTACGGAACCTTTCGTTTGCGGGTCTGACTCGCATTTGACCGGTTATTTTATTTCCCATTGCGCTATCCTCTGAAATAAGACATTTTTAATGCAAATTTTGCTCTAAAAAAATTCGTATTCGCAAAATTAAAAATTTAGGTGTTCGAGCCTTCGCTTGACCCACTTGTGAGATTACCCCCCCAAGTTTTGCGTAGTAGCAGTGTTTCTACCCTCCATTTTTGCATGTTATTATCTTGTGACGTAGTCGCTTGCGCCACTGACATCGCCGGTAAGTCGATCTCGAATCAGTACGTCTTCAAGTTTTGTCAAGTGAGCAGTGTTCGAGTTAGTAAATATAAAATTCTTTAAATAATATTTCTTTAAATAGTATTTGAGAATTCACTGTCGTCGTGAAAATAAGAGGTGAGTCAACTGCAATATTTGTTTAAATTAACTATAAAGTGGCGAATTCCCGCTGCTCGGAAGGCAGACTTGCCGTATAGGCCTGCGAATGCCCGCTCTTCGGACGGCAGACTCGCTTCATAGGCCTGTTAATGAGCAATCATTAATATCTGTTAGCGAATGCCCGCTCTTCGGACGGCAGACTCGCGGTATGCTTAATGTCGTCAACAAATCCCATCTGATTGAGCGGACAGCATATTGTCTAAAACTCGAAGTAAAGCTTGGTCTGTCGGCTGCCCAGCCGACGTCGAACAGCCTTCATGGCGGCTACGTAGCCGACATACCCGCTTCGTCGCCTGCGGAGCATTTACGAAGCTTATATCTGTGCGATTATAATTAGTTAAATTACGATCTTTACAGATCATGGACCGCATAACACTCGGCCAGTTGATTAGTTGGGAGCCGCCTCCGGAACAAGAGGAGTTCTTTAAAAGAATTATTGGCATCCTGGATGAATTCTATCCGGAGAATTGGAGATCCTGGGAGATCAATAACGTGTCTTACCAGGATCTGTTTGGAGAAAAAATCTCCTCAGACGACGAAAACCGGTTACGGTTTGCGATACCGACTATCCAGCTAGCGCAAGCTTACGGCTCCATACATACGTTCAGCGAACGCAAATACAAAGCCGTAAAGAGAGATCTGATTAATTCGCCTCTGGGGAGGGCCCTTATCTATTCCCCTCTGGCCACAATGAAGCGCATTCATCCCACCGATGCTTATAATGGGTTTTTGGAAAACCTTTCATCCCTGAAAAGGCACCTACTCCCACGTCGGGAAGCTTCACTAGCTTTAAAGAACCAAGCTGAGAGTTCTGTTATATCCATGACATCATCACCAGTCTCAATTGCATCTGCTTCTTCTGCTAGGATGCCTTTGCCGAGGGATACAAGAAAGAGAGCTCACAGTCCGGAGCCTGTTACAAATAAGGTTGAAAGCTACATGGAACAACAAAGTAAAATACTGTCACAACTGTTGGAAATTTCCAAGCAACACACAATGTTGCTAACGCAGAAGGTAGTAAGTCGTGCTGATTCCGAAGGCCCGGATGTTCTTGATGAAGAGGAAGAGGATGAAGGGGATGACTGGATTGCTCCTGCGCTGGGCGACCCTGAACCTTCTGTATCCCAGGAAGCCACCCCGGTTGATCTCGAGGACAAATTTTTCGACTTTTTTCCGGAAACTAAAGAATCTGAAAGCAAAGTAGGACGCGCAGAAGAGACACTAGTGACCCAAGGAATACAATGTCAGAGACTGGGTGAATCCTCCTGGCAAAATATACGTTATGCTGACGTTCAAAAGCAATTTCAGGCTACCCCAGTGTTTAGTAGCCTAAAGGTAAATAGCACATTAGCGACGGTGACTCTTAACTGGCAAACGGTCGCTCTATTGGAGAAAATGGACGCTTGCCTCGGCGCGATAACACATGGCCTCCTCCAACAAAGAAAACACTTCCAAGACACTTACAATACCGCTTCTTTGGAAGTTAAATCTCACATCAGCAAGAACTTCCTTGCCAAAGATTCCGATTTTCGCCGTACTTCCGACTCCCTTCTGCAATACACATGCGGAAAAAGAGCGGAAATCATTCAACACCGTAGGTCCGTTTATAAACCTGCAAACAGGACACTTAACGAGCTCTTGCACAACATTCCGCCTTCAAACACCCATCTGTTTGCTGAACCTCAATTAGCAGATTATGTTAAAGAGCAGGGTGGTATAAACCGGTTTTTTCCTGGCAAAAAACATACACCCCAAAACTATAAACAAAAATGGCAATCTAGAAATAGTTCAAGCCAAGAAAAGAAAGATAAACCAAAAGTTAATGAAAGCCGACCAAGCTTCCGTGGTGCCGGCCAATCAAGGAAACGTCCAACAACAGGGTTTGGATCAGGAAAATCAAAAAGACCAAGGTTTGAGGGGAAGACTAAATTTTAAGGCGAAAAATAGTTTTAAAGCAGGCCAGGTAAGCGCCAGTCTCGAAACCTGGAAATCTCTTGGTGCTCCAAAATCACTAATCTCAATTTTGTCTGGGTATAAAATTCCTTTCGTTTGTCAACCTCCTTTAAGGAAGTTTGATCCGGAACACTTCAATCGGCTTTTGGTAAAATCTTCTCCCGAAATGATCAAAGAGATTCAAAAACTGTTGGATTGTGGGGCAATTGAGAAATGTTCGAGTGTGTCAGGGTTTCTGTCTCCTTTATTTTTGAGGAAAAAGACTGATGGCTCTAATAGACCAATATTTAATCTCAGACTTCTTAATAACTACCTACATCCACCAAAGTTTCGTTTAATAAATCACTATAAAATCCCTCTTTGCATACAAGATCGGGACTTCATGGTCAAAATAGATTTATCACAGGCTTATTTTCATATCCCCATTGCTAAAGCTCATAGAAGATTTTTAGCTTTTAATTTTGAGAATGTATTATACGAAATGACTTGCTTACCTTTCGGCTTAGCAACAGCCCCATATATATTTGCAAAAATCACTAATTGGGTTGCAAACTTTTTCAGGGAAAAAGGGATTCGGGTAATCGTTTATTTGGACGATTTCCTTCTCCTTCACTGCAATCCGAAAATTCTGTCTCAACACAGTCAATACGTTCAGAAACACCTTCTCGATATGGGCTGGTGCATAAATTACCAGAAATCCAACCTCATTCCGTCACAGCGAGTGGAATATCTCGGAATACTCTGGGACACCAAAGAAAATATCAAACAGTTGCCTCAAAGAACAACTATGAAATGTACCTCACTCATAAAGAATTTTCTCAAAAACCGTTGGTGGACATGGTGGCTAGCAAAGGTGTTACTCGGAAACCTAAATTTCGCATCGTTCACTGTCCCGTTGGGAAGACTACACAGTCGCCGAATACAGATAGCGGCAAACAGACTTCCAAAAAATCAAAAACAAAAGAAATATCCAATTCCTGTCGTGGTCTTGAAGGAGCTGCGATGGTGGTTGAGAAACATCACCCAATCATCCCCAATCCACCTGAGAGAAGCGACGATCTTTATAACAACAGATGCGGCAGGATCTGGATGGGGTGCTTCGATAGGAAACGAAAGCCTAAGCGGTCTCTGGAATCGACAACGACGTGCCTGGCACAGCAACCAAAAGGAGCTGTGGGCTGTGCTAGAGTCTATCAAGAGAAAGGGTCCACAGTTACGAGGTCGGACCGTAATGGTTCAAACAGACAACAGGACTGTGGTGGCTTACATTACGAAACAAGGAGGCACCAAGTCCGTATCGCTCCTTCGCATTACTCGCAAAATTCTAAATCTGACCAGCAAATTTCAGATAAACCTTATAGCGAGGTACATTCCAGGGAAATACAATGGGATTGCAGACAGTCTCTCCCGATCAAAGGAACTTCCCGAATGGTCGTTGAGTCAAGAGGCTCTCGAGATAATCTTCGAGGTGATGGGGGTGCCAGAAGTGGACTTATTTGCCAGTGCAAGGTCGGCAATTTTACCCAGTTATGTCAGCGAAGACGCCAGGGATCCGAACTGCCTGTTTGTCGATGCCTTCAGCCGAGACTGGAACTTCAACCTGGGCTGGCTGTTTCCACCTCCAGCATTAATACCGCGAGTTCTGAGACATCTGGCTCGCTGCTCGGGAACGTATCTACTGGTAGCCCCAAAATGGGAGCGAACATTTTGGAAAGCAGAGCTGAACCAGAGATCTTTGTGTCAGCCGTTCAGGATTCCCAATCTACAGGAAAGCCTACTCGACCTGAGAACGAGGAGGCCACCCCCAGCGGTAAAGGACATGTGTTTGCAGGTCTGGAAGATACGGGCTGGTCCAGTTTAATGGAGACCTGGGCATCAGAGGACCGTAGCCTGTTAGAAGCAGCCTGGCGTAAGTCTACACTGAAAACGTATAAACCAGCCTGGGAACGTTGGAGAGGCTGGGCGAAGGATAATTGCGTTATGGTTAATGATCCAAATCCAGAGGATATCGCAAAGTATATTTGTTATCTCCATAAACAAATCAAATTGGCAGCAAGATCTATAGCGCTTCATAAGTCGGTAGTTATAACGTTTGCAAAACCAGGCAATAGTGAGCTTTTAAGTAACCACCCCATAGTTAGACAAACTTTAAAGGCAGTTTTCTCAAGTCAACCACCTCCTTCTAAACCATTGACATGGGAGGTTGGTCAATTAATAGACTATTTGAATGTTTATGTTCTTGATGTCAATAGCTTGTTCCAGGTATCCCGACATGTATCGGCTTTGTTACTATTATCATCCGGGCGTAGAGTACACGATCTAACTTTATTAGACATAAGTTCTGATTCTTTTGAAATTCATGACGATCATTTGATATTTTGGCCGAAGTTTGGATCTAAAACAGACTCAGTAAAATTTAGACAGTCAGGTTGGAAATTAGCTAAAAGTAATATACATAAATTAGATCTTACATTTTGGATAAAGAAATTAATTGATATGACTAAAACGCGTCGGGCTAACAGGACATCACGATTGTTTATCACGACTAGGGGTCAGGTCAGGGCAGCTTCACGCACCGTCATTTCGGGATGGCTCCGAAGTTTATTCAAGTCAGCGAATATTGTTGCTTCGCCAGGTAGCTTCAGAGCTGCGGTAAACACAGACATATGGTCTAATAGAAATGTTGATTTGGATGAGGTCCTCCAACGGGGAAATTGGAGGAGCAAGAATACTTTTCTGAAATTTTATTTTAAAGAAATCCCTCAGAGAAGATTCCAATCAAATAATATTAGTCTAATTGAATCTTTCACACCCTTATGAATAATTTAAGAAGTTGATTGCTTTTCTTAGTTTTATTTGAATTTTTTCTTTTGTATTCAACATTAATTGTTTAATGATTAAAGAAATATAATCGAATGGAGTAACATTTATTAATTTACTACTTATTATTGTTTCCTTTGTATATTGTGTCACAGTACGCCTTGCCATCGCCGGCAGAATATAAACACCTCTCACAAGTGGGTCAAGCGAAGGCTCGAACACCTAAATATAACCGTTTTCCCCCCGAAGGGCAGAAAACGATTATTTAGGTTTCAGCCGGAGCTTGACCCACTAAATTTTGATGCCTTGCCGGCTTATGAGAGTACTGATTCGAGATCGACTTACCGGCGATGTCAGTGGCGCAAGCGACTACGTCACAAGATAATAACATGCAAAAATGGAGGGTAGAAACACTGCTACTACGCAAAACTTGGGGGGGTAATCTCACAAGTGGGTCAAGCTCCGGCTGAAACCTAAATAATCGTTTTCTGCCCTTCGGGGGGAAAACGGTTATATTAGAATATTTATGAATGATTATTAAATATATAATAATATAATTAGTGAGATTATAAAGTACCGGTTACATGGTATGAATATGAAGGTATTTTTATAATATAGTATTCACTAGTACTTATGGGTTAAAGTTATATCTACAACTACCAATATAGAATTCCCTATAGAGTCAATGTAACTGCCACAATAAAGGCGTGTGTTGATCTAATCTAACTCGCGAGTGTAATGTCGCTTGTTGTTTACGTGTCCTACTTTCCCATCGCGTTAAATGTTTTTTTATTAAGCTATTGTATAGCTTCTATCGCGAGCCTTGAGCGTGGAGACCGAATCCAGAGATTCCGTAACGAAAATAACCTGACACGTGACTCCTCTCACCGCTAGATGGCGTTGATAAAAAATGCTATGCAATAGCTTTACCGCGGCAGTCCCCGAGTGCTACACGTCTTTTTTTTATGTAAACATAACTTTTATTCAATATTAGCCTCCGTCCGTGTAGATTAAGGTTCATTGAATTCTCGTGGGAACTCTGTAATTTTCTGGGATAAAATGTGTTAATCCTGGGTATATGGGCTATCTCCTCGCCAAATTTCAGCCAAATCGGTGCGTTCTTGTGACGTGAAGTAGTAACAAACATACACACACAAACAAACTTTACAGATTCCTAAACAAAACAATTCAATATATATTTAGTAAAAAATCGCGCGATCGGTCCAGAAACCCCGCAGAAATTGATGGGCATATACAGAAAAGAAAAAAAAAAGATAGCGGCCGAATTGATAACCTCCTCCTTTTTCGAAGTCGGTTAAAAATCAAGTAAAACTTATTTAGCATTTTAGTTGGATTATGGAGTTCACCGCTAAATACTAATTTACATACGGTGCTCTAGCGCATGTGAAATCGTTCAAAAACTGCTTTATTATCATAATGACCATTTTTAACCTTTAAAAGTTTTTTAAATTGATCTAGGTAATTAATTATTTATAAGAATATAAAAAATAGGAATACCTAACTAATAATTGAAACTCTACAAAATTGACTAGGTAGGTAGATAACATTAATAAAAAAAATTATAAGAGTTTTATTATTTTATTTAACATAGTTTAACATAGAGATCACTATTAATGACAAGGTCACCTTTTGTGTTACACTGTTTATTTACTTATGTATTTTGTTCTTGTTTTTCATGCAATAAAGTTGTATAAATAAATAGTTTTATAAACCATATCAAATTATAGTTTTTTAAATGAATCTAAATGTAGTAATTAATATTAGTACCTAAGTATACCTAATAAGAACTATGATCGGTTAGTACAAATTGATTTAAACTATAAACAAACTTTGGACATCCAAAACAGTATAAAAAGCCTTTTTATTTACATCCGCAAAGAATACTAGGTAGATTTTGTTTATAGTATGTCTTTACTATTACTTATATTGTTTATATATAAGAAACTAAAACTAATATGATCTACTTACCCAGGAAGAGGACACATGCCACTAAAATTTGTAATTTTCTCGGGGAAATCATTTTTCAAAATTCTTTCATAAACTCTCCCCTAATAATGTTTATTTATTCATTCTTAAACCAAACTTTTTCCGCGTTACATTGTTCTTCACAGTTTTCATTATGATTTACGAAACATTCCTTTTAGTTTCACTTTTAAACGTGAATTTCATATTCACTTCCAGTTACTAAAGTTAACTTTCAATTATTTTTCCTTCACATTGAAAAAATTCAATTTAAAATAAATGTTTTTATTTATGACCACTTTTCACTCAATTCTTCTATAAATAGAGTAAGCACAGTTGAATAGTAATTTTCTGTTAAGATTAAGCACACAGGTATATATAGAAACTTTTTAACACAAAAGTTTTTACTTAAATATATTTATTTTGTAATAAAACTTTACGAAAATATTTATTTACAAACGTACTTGAAACTAGCGTCTTACAAACTTAGTTACAAAGGAGTGGCTGCGTCGAGTTTTCGCGCCCAACTGGACTTACCTCGTGGATTTTACCATCACGGTGCTAATATTGTTTTTCCTGACACTGAAGTCTGAAACTATGTGTGCCGTTGAACCGTTTTCAGCATTTTGGCATCATTTACGTAGTAAATAATAAATATTACATAATTAACTATATTATCTATACTCTATATTTAATATATAAAGCTGAAGAGTTTGTTTGTTTGAACGCGCTAATCTCAGGAACTACTGGTTCGAACTGAAAAATTCTTTTTGTGTTGGATAGTTCATTTATCGAGGAAGGCTTTAGGCTATATAACATCACGCTCCGACCAATAGGAGCAAAGCATCAGTGAAAAATGTTGCAAAAACGGGGAAAATTATCCATATGTAAAATATATTCTTTTAAAAACTTCTTAATCTCGATCATAATAACAGAAATTGACGCGGACGAAGTCGCGCGCAACAGCTAGTTATATTATCCCGCCCGAGTACCTACCCCGATTTTCCCGAGGCAAGTTCGATTCCCACCTTGTACCCTCTTTCGTTCTTGTAGGTACCTTCTTTCTGATTGAGTATGCTGCGTAGACCCTGGCCGCTATACGTCACCGGGGGTGTTGGCAAGCGCGAGCCTCTGCCCGGAAAGAGTTCCAGGGCTCGAAGACATCGGGGGGCAACGTCCTGTGAGGCTCGGACCATGGTTTAAGATGACGTTGGGACGAATGGGGCCGAGTGGCTGGACTATATTAGTCCGTACGTCCCTGTGATTGTGGTATGACAGGAGCGCTCCTGTCATACCACAATCGCAGTTCTTGCTGACTTAACTTCACCTTTACTATTCGAAAGTTAAAATGTTCGCGCTTAGGCTACTGATTTCACCAATGTCGAGTGACTTTTAACCAAGGAATACATCGTTCTTACAGTTGTTGTATTGAAAATCTGCCAAAATATGAACACGCTCGGATAAAACTTAATATTTTACATTGGTGAAATCAACCCTAAGCAGATGATTGATATTTGGACCACAAAGTCTTCATAATCTTTTGTTTCTATAACAATAAAAGCTTATTTTAAACTTTATTATATGTGCTTTTACTTCGGGAATCGCGAATCGGTGGAGGAATGTTATTCCAACATCAGGTAGGTTGTAGGTAGAGACTAGAGTCGGCGTGTTTGGATTTCGTTTATAGGATTATAATTCATCGATGTCAATACTATACCTATTAAGATTACAATATTGGAGTAGATATCTACCTCTATTTGTTAGATTAATTCTAAATACCTACGTATAAATATAGCACGAGGCTTAAAATCTTTTGTTCATTTATAGCATTTTTATTAACGTTTTCTCACGTCATTGCATCGGTATTTGCTCTATCCGATCATAAATAATGTTATTTTATGATTACAAACACGATTATCATCAAAACGACATATTTACAAGTGTACCTATACCTGTTTATTTTATTGGTCTTACTGCAAATTGTTTCTAGTTCTGCTATAATATTATTTATAGCATAGAACAATAGACTAGTTGGTGCCCGCTACTTCTCGTTGATTTAGGTTTTTTAGTTACGTGAATAGGTGCTCCTTGTTCATGTAGGTATAACAATATAATACTATTTCTTTTTAATTAGATTTATCATTGTAATCGATTGGATTTAAATATTACTGCAAGTAAAAGCTATTTTGAATCTATAAGCTTTGTTGCCAATCGCGTGAATGCAAAAGTAGGTACCTACATATTTAGGTACTTATCTATAATTTTATTGTTAGAAATACAAATGAGTTTATTGTTCCTAATACCATCAAAATAACATTTTCATGAAGACCTAGTATCGTTTTATTTACAGCCAGATTATATTTAATACCGTTCATAAAGATAGTAATGGCATTTTCAGAGCAACCCATGCATAATCCTTCTAGGCAATAAAGATTATAAAAACTGCTTTATACAGTTGAATGTAATACTATCATACCTTAATTAAAGCCAATCGTTGACGTAACTAGAGATACTTCATTCACAGAACAGTAACACTTTAAAGGGTTAGACCGATACCTATATAATATATCTGTTGTATGGTTATTTATTATACCAGATGAGACCGCGACTTCATTTTTTTTTCGGAGGGAATCCTTTCATTTTCCGGACATCAAATGTAGTCTATGTGTTAATCCTGGGTATGAGCTATCTCTGCGATTCGGATGTTCGTATCTATGGCCATGCTATTAAAATTTTAGTAGGAAGTAATAATGATAGTTTAATGGTTTAATATGATAATGCCTAGTATTGTAATCTGTGGATCCTACAGTGTAGACCGTAGATAAGTGACACTATGTCAGCAACACAACATTCAACAGTGCCTCGCAAACACGGCTAATTGAGAATCAATGCTGATGAGCGCCCGTGGCGGACAGAGATTGATTGCGCTTGTGACGCGATTTAACAGTACACAGAATGCCAAAAAAATCTCAACGATAGAATAGAATAGAATAGAATAGAATAGAATAGAATAGAAATATTTTTTATTCAAATAAACTTTTACAAGCACTTTTGAATCGTCAATGAATCTACCACTGGTAAATACACTGGTGATAGACCCCGAAACCTCGTGTGAAACGCGACAGATACTAGCGTCTAGGAGTGTAGAAAGCGCTAAATACGCCATGTATTCTAATAAATCGTAAGATATTCTTATCAAGCGACAGACATCTACAGCTGAAAAAAGGTCACTTGCATGGATTTCCACAGGTCTCGGTCTTGCGCCACCTATATCCTGCCGCCTACACCACCAAGTGGTGGGTGTCTGCTAACAGTGCGCTTTCCGGTGCGGGGTCGCCACTCCAACGCCTTGAGTGTCACTCTTCGAACTACGAACTCCGTCCATTTCCACTTCAGCTTATTATAGGTATATCCTTGGTATTATAAATGCAAAACTTTGTTTGTTTGTTGGTTTGTCCTTCAATCAGCTACACAGCAATGAATCGTCGTGATTTTTTATATGGGTAGGTAACTATAGTCGGAATTTTAATTCGATTCCAGATTTGACAATTTCAGTGTTGCAACGTAATGACAAGTACTAAATAGTGACGTTGCGAAATTATTCGATACGGAAATGGAATATTTCCGGATCGATTTCTCTCGTTTATAGTAGTATATCTAAACAACTACTACTTTAATAGAAACTAAGTACTATATCAGGAAATTAAATATTTCTGATCGGATAATTTAGTTATGACGATTAATTTTATTAAGGATCTGAGAGTTTTCTTTAATAATTGTGTGTGAAATAAATAAATAAATGTGAAAATGAAGGAACATGAGAAATAAAACAAATAGATGTATTATGGTAATATTTTATTTTATAAATCGTCGCCGTCATCGCTATCGCTGTCACTTTCTGTAACATCTATACTATTATAATAAAGAGAGAGCGCTAATTTTGTGAGTTTGTATGTATGTCCGGAGCAAACTTTGGAACCACCGCACCTATTTCAAAAATTCTTTCACCATTTGAAAGGTACATTATTCCAGATGGTTATAGGCTATATTTTATGCAGATAAATGTATTATAGCTAGATTTTATGTGCAAATTTGTTAAAGAGGTCGGAAAATTTTTTGACTCTTAAACGTTTTCAAGGCGTGCGCTGGGTCATAGACTGTTTTTGGATGAAAATTATGTATCGGTGAAATATTCCTCTCAAAGAGTTCTAAAAAAAAGTCCGCGACGGAATATGTCTATCTTCCAAGAATAACTTACAGTAACCATTTCTACCTTTCAAATTTTGGTTAAAAATAATGAATTATTTTCGAAGCTTTTTTAACCGATGTGATGTCAATCTATATCTAAATAAATATGTTTATTATCCTAAGTATTTAATTTAGAACATATTTGCCCTTTACACTATACAATTTAAATTAATATCTTAGGAGTTATAGGAAAATGAATATTTTCGCGCGGAAAAATAATAAAATGGTGCCGGCCAGCGCGGCGGTGCACGGTGGCGGGTTTCGGTGCGGGAAGTTCCAGTGGTTCCTGTGGTGATCTTATTTACAATCGTCTCCTATTAGAAGCTCTGTGCAATCAGTTCCGTAAAAACAAATATTTAATTTTTCAACCCGGACGAAGTCGGCGCGGGCTTCTAGTTTATTATAAATGTGTCTGTGATATTGTCAATTAACATATCTAGCCTACTCATTTTTTCCTCTTCTTTGACAACATGGGATATATAGGCTCTTTTATTATAAGTTTTGTTTTTAATATAAAAAACAAAAATATTAACTTTTTATAAAATAAAGCAGCGGTTACTAATTAATAAATAATTATTATGAATAATTATGTATTTATTTAAATAAAAATCAATAATTTAGTCTTTAATTGGCACACCAATATTATGATTATATAAACATAAATCGCGATTGTTTATCGATTTTTGTGTTCATCACTACACTATTATATGTGGTATCATTATTTTACAAAATGACAGTAGCTAATGTCAAATGTGGAATCGAATTATAAGTCCGAGTATAGGTAGGTACCTAATAGTTGACGATGACAGTGACATAGAGTACCTACCTTTTATCCTAGGGAAACAGAGAGTTCAAAAAACTGACTCTGCGCGGACGGAATCGCGGAAAAATGCTATGACGAATGCTGCTGAATATTTTCTCGGATAAAAAATAGCCTATATCACTCTCCAGGTCCTCAAATGAAGGTTCCTCGGGAAAAACAATGAATGTCAAAAGATGATTAAAAAGAGAAAAACAACTTTTTATAGGTTCAAAGTCTATATTTCTTTCAGTTTATGCTCATTTTGTATAAATATTGAAATAACATATTACTATTTAAACATGTTCTTTGACTTTATCAAAAAATATAGTTTAGTTCTATATTTTAGTAACAGATGGCATTAAAGGCTCAGTTTTACGAAAAAAGTGACATTCATTGTTTTTCCGGAGGAGTCTTCAAAGATACCCATGCAACCTACCTTAATGTATCTTAATGGGATATTTACCTAATTTTCATTCCGGAAAATCGAGGATTACCAGGGGGGTTTGTAATCGTTTTACGATTCACAGCATTACATTCTCTTGGATTCACAGAACAGAAGCTAAATAGATATATATGTAGGTACTTGAAATATTTTAATTCTTATTTATAGAGCACTAAGAAGCGGAACTGATGATATCGCAATCGCACTCAAGTGTCTGTGTAAGTACCTTGGTAGGTACCTATGGACTTTAAAAATGAAATTATCTATTTCATTTTTAAAGTCTATGAAATTATCTATTTCATTAAAATAGGCCGAAGCAAATGGAATGAATTAATAAAAAGATTGAAATTAGTAGACGTATGAATTATTATGCATTGTGTGTTTTATTATCCCCTTTTGAAGTTTTATTATCCACTTCTTTATCTACCGATAGAGTCCACTGTAGAACAAAGGTTTTTGCATGGACTTCCACATCCACAGACCTAGGACAGTTAAGTCAAAGGGATAGATCTTGTGCTGTATCCAGCGGCTTCGAAACTCGTCTGTTATCGTCGGTCCACCTAGAGAATTTTAAAAAATTCTGCCTTTTTCCTTATCCGTCCTGTGTACCTAATGTATGTATGGAAAATCTTTGAGCATTTCAGCTATCTGGATCCCAAGAGTTTGGGCTGAGCGTTGGTTAAGTACCTATTTAATTAAAAAAATAAACGACAGTTTTATCGGAAGTTGGTGTGGTCTACCGCCTATTTGTCATCCATAGTAATATGTGATCAAATTCAAATAAATTCTAAATTGTAATATCCTAAAAAATTCTGAATAGTCGACCTAAGTCTCTCTCTAAGGCTGGCTGTACATTCTACGTCACTCTACTTTTATCTATTATACTATAGTAAACAGTGAATTGTACCTACTGCTTACGGTATGTAGTGCGAAATACTATCTTCAACTAACCGTTCAAATTAGTACTTTACAAATCATGGAAGTAGGAACAATAGAACTGTACATTGTAGAGCTACATGATTTGTAGCCGCAGGCAGAGTACTTCAACATCCTTTTCTATGATTTGTAGAGTACAAATCATGGAAATAGTAGCTACAGAATTCAAAGAATAAATTTGGGATCCCAGCGCCATCTGTGGTTGAGTAGCAAAACAAGTGAGTAATAGCTTATTACAGAGACATCTATTACAATTTTCTTGAACTAAGCTTACAAAAAATAAACCACATAAACAACTAATTATAATTAACAGTAGTTCTAAGAAATTATTCTTAGTTTAGGTATAGAAATGTATCAATTAAACTTTCTTCTGAAAAATGATCAACCAAACATAAAAGGTAATATTCTGTTTCTGTGCAATGAACCATGTATTATCTTTTATGTTTTTGTCTATGCCTTGCTCTATTATTTTTGCGCCTGCGCATTTGACTCAGCCCCTGTCTAGTTTCGAATAGCAAAGGGTCACCGATATCAAGTTTTGCTGTCCCTATCACACTCGGGGGAGTCCCACTCTATCTCGCTCTGCTTACTCACACAATCAAAATTATTTTTCCTTTGTTTATGTCGCCATTTTGATTTTATTTCCAACTGTTATTCTCATTTTCCGCCATATTTGCTTCAAAGTAACCACAAATGTTTTTTTATTAAAAACAAACGAATTAAAGTGTGAAGTAAAGTGTAATTAGTTAGAAGAATAAAGAATTTGTGTGATTATAATAAGTTTTAAGGTATACGGTGAAGATTAATATCAGTCGTAAAAGTTAGAAGTTAGGTTAGTTTGTGTTTCTACCAAATGTAATAACTATTTTAGGATGTTATTTGTAAGTAATTACCAATTTTTAAGCAAACTTTGGAAAATTATTAGTTTATCATTAGATTCACAGCCTATCTTATAAGTTTCCAAGTCGTCAACTATATTTACCCAGCAAATTTACCTCACGTCAATGATTGAAGGACAAACCAACAAACGAACATAGTTTCACAGTAGGTACAATATTAGCAAGTAGTGATACAAGGTGAATAATATTTCTTAATATCTGAAACACATGCAAACATAGATACTCAGATCTAATTATAATAATTATGTATGTATATCTATACTAATTCATTATTATGTACTACCTTTTGCCTACTACTTCAACCATGTGGAGATAGGTTTTTAAAAGTCCCAAGATCTGTGGCTTCCTTGCTATGTTATTGAAGGGCAAATCAACAAACAAATGCACTTTCACATTTATTGACCGAAGAAAGTGGTATCTGTTTTTAGACCTCTTCTATCCTAGAGTCTCTAAAAGCAGCTTAACATCAAAAGCTGAAACAATCATGTATAAACATGTATGCATAATAATTAGTTATTATCAAAACGAAATAAAATTAAAACCCTTCTTTCATGCATAAACATATTTCTTTATGCCGAAAACTTTACTTATACTTTAGTCCAGGCACTTACAAGCTCCTAGGTCTTAGTTTAGGGCAACACTAGTATAAAATAAGGATGATATACACTATTTCTTTAACTGCTTTATTATCAATTTTCAGAAGGAGGACTTCCTTATCAGGTACAAGTGTTCTCAGTGGGGCAGATAGTATATGGTGTTGCAAGAGGTACACACTTTTCGAACAATCTATTAAACCCACTGCAGTACCAAGGGTTACATAAAGAGAAGTTACATCACTGCCAATTATCTCATCTTAAAGGCAAGTGCCCATAAACAACATTATTTGAAAGATACCATACCAGCAAAAGTAAAAGTATAAAAAAATCAAATTATGAACTGTCAATTGGAAATTGATGACATGGACAAAGTCTCCTGCAATTGCTAGTACTTATAGTAAAATATTCTATAATATTGTATGATTAACTATATTGCCCTCCTTACTCAAAATTCTTTTACTTAATTATCTGCAATTTTGGCAACAGCAGACAATTTCGACAGTTAACTAGCCAACTACACACTAGGTAAGTATTATTATATTTTGTGATGTGCCTAGTAGCTCCAACACAGATATATCAGATGCATGGTCTCTGACTCTGGTTGTAACATCACAAACTTTACTTGCTGCTAAGAATTTCTTCGCCTGATTTTTCTGAACTTTTGTGCCCAACCAGGAACTCAAACCAGGAAACTTAAGATCCATACCTAATTAAGCAACCTTAGACCAATGAGGACAAATGAGCGTTTGTGCTTAACCAATCAAATCTTTAATCAATAAAAATTTTGTCTTTTTATAATAGTTGTGCATAAATGAGGGGTTTCTGATAGTTATTCTCAATTTTTTTGTTTATTGTAATAATAATTGTTGTTATATTATATAATTTTGTAATCTATTGATTACAAAATTATTTCTACTAATTAGTGGTATTAGTGAAATAGGGGGAATGGAACAGCTGTGTTAAGCCTACTTATATCTTATTTTTTTAGGAAACCATAAATTTTTTAAAAACATTTACTTAGTTGTTGAAATTCTTTCGTAACAATTTTCAGGATAAGGATCTACTTGTTAAGAAAAAGATGCTCAATATTACCTACATTGAAGAAGAAGACCACTGCAGTACTTAGGTGTGAACAGAGTGCTATTTTGAGACTTCACAAGTGAGTGAGAAATGCCTAAATAAACTTTACGTATTATATTTTTTTTTGTATGATTCATTAAATTAAAGATTTCCAAAAAAATCTGATAATGTAGGACAATATCTGAACCTTTTTTTTCTTTTGTTTTTAAGAGTAAGAGATTTAATGAGATTTAATGAGATTTAATCAATAGCTAGATTATTAAAATAAAATATTTGGCTAAGGTATAAAAATAGAGTAAGATAAAAATCACCATCATCAACCCATAGAAGTGGCTCACAACTGAGCCCAGGTCTCCTCTAACAAAAGTTATAGGCCATGGCTTATGATGGACTATGATCTACCATGCCCTATGTGAATTGGCAGAGTTTTGAGATTAGGTACTAATAAAAAATTCAAGTGTGCAGATTGTCTCACGATGTTTTCCTTCACTGTTGAAACATGTGATATTTAATTGCTTTCACCCGTCGATTTCATTTCTCATGTGTGTAGTGAGACAAAAGTCAGTAAAAAGTGCCTGATTTTTAAAAATGTTAACTTTCTGTCTCAAGTTACTTCTCGCTCACCACACGGTCACCATCTCTGGATATGATAATTTTGAATGATTCTGACTAGCATTTTAAATTTACAGACTGTGTCTGCTGTCCAAGTTTTTTGGGGACTCAACAACATGCACTGGCTATCAAAACACACCGCTACACACGAAGGATCTACAAGCAATTGCATGCAGCTACAGAGAAGAAACATCAATACTGCCACATAAGAAATTCAAATAGTACTACGTCACGCGATCCCGAGACACGCGTTTCTGCAAGCTAAACGAGTTTCAAGATACGACGTTTAGACGAGCTGGGCGACATCAAAAAATACCACCTCAGTACATTTTTTTCATACAAAATCTGTTTAAGCAGCTTTCGGGGCTGTCCTTGAGATTTACTTGCTAATGCTGCGTCTTAATTTGCTTATATATATAAGCTATATATATATATCTCAGAAAATAGTGTAGAGATCTTCGTTCAATTCTCAGTTCTAGAAGTTGGCTAGATTGTTTTATAAGATTTCTTAGTCTGGATACCACTCTACTAATGTGTAAGGTAGAATGCTAGAATTATCTTGTTAGCGTTTTTTTCTTAAATTTACATGTTTTCTCAAAACTAGCATTTGAATATACATAATATAGTTTATAAAGTTAGATGCATAGAAGAAAATGCCAACTAATCTTCCCGGTTGCTATTAGACTTTCAAGAGTGAAGTTTTCAAGAAATATGTTTAAGAAAAAAATCCTGCCTGGTCATAATTTCCTGAACTTCAGAGCTTTTTTGGCTTTTGCTGCATCTAATTTACATTTATTTCTATATAGCCAAACGGTTAAAGGTGCGGACTGAACACTGAAAGATCGATGGTTCAATCCCCGCCCGTTCAATATTTTCGCATCCACTTCTTAGATAAGCTTTACGCTTATTTTCTGGGGAGAGTAGAAAATAAGTCATGTTTAGGATGGCTAATATTCTAAATTCTTTTACTGTTCACCTAAACCTCAGAAGTCAAGCTAGGCAAAAGAATAAATAAATAAATATCAAAACTGTAAGATACACTAGATTTACTTGCAAAAGCTGCTTAAACTGATAAATGTACATGAAAAAACTGATAAATATACTGTGGAAATGTTACTCAGAAGATACATAAACATAATTATCTAAACCCGGAAAACATGAATATGGATGTTATTATGTGATTCTTCAATATTTCATTGGTGCAGATTTTCTTTTCTAGGGCCTACTGCTAATGTTTAAATATTATTTCAATCAATAATTTGTTGACGTTTCATACAATAACGTCCATAATTATTATAGTATAGTTAGTAAGGATGTACATCTGAAAAATGTATATTCATATTATTAATGATAATAATTGAATTGACAAACAATAACGTCATAAGCGTGATGTACGTTATAACGGTATTTCGTTATTTACTAACGTTAAATATTATCACAAGCCTTGCATATTATACAGTATGTAGATGTTGCGGTAAATGAAATTAATTAAAAATGATTAATAACTAGATAATGCCCGCGACTTCGTCTGTGTGAGTTAAGGTTTTTGATTCCCGCGGGAACTTTAATTTTCCGCGATAAAAAGTAAGCCAAATCAGATCAGGCGTGGCCGCGTGTTTGGGTAACAAACATCCATCCATCCATTTATACATCAAAACTATTGCATTTATAATAAGATTATCAATTTTATTATTAATAGTTACCAAGATTGATGGTAAAAGTGATAAATTATTGACTTTTATAGATTATTATTAATTATTAATAATTACGCCTTAGTTTTGGTAAAAGTAATTAATAAGCTGGTGGTTCATTTTCTGGGTGGTTATGAAAAAAATAACCAGAAAGCCTTCTAAACTAACAAACACTAAGGATTTTCGTGTGAAATATTTGATTTGAAAAGCCTTACTGTTAGTTCAGTTAGTTCTTTTTTTACAACCACCCAAAAATACTTGCACCCGAAATCCTCATTGTCGGTTAGGTTCGTGGTTGGTTTTTTTTATAACTAAGTACATACTTGCATCCGGAAATCGGTTTGAAGACTAAAGCGAAGCTTCTGCTACAGAATAGAATAGAAAGTTTTTTTTACTAAATTAAATAAACTTTTACAAGTGCTTTTAAATCGTCGATGAATCTACCACTGGTTCGGAATGCCCTTCCTGCCGAGAAGAGCCAGCAATAAAAACTCGGCGGTTGCTCTTTTCAAAAAAAAAATAAAAATTTTACAATAGGTAACAAAACTATGCTATGTATATGTTACGTAAATGTGATTAATAGAAAATTATTAATAATTATCACATTTACCGTAACATATACAAAACTATGCTTTGTATACATTGTTTCCACAATGAAGTTTCAAAAATGCAATACAATCCAATTACATGTTAAGACGGGCTGACAGAAAGTAGACCCATTCCCGTTACATTTACTATCATGAGATAATTTTTAATAATTACTTACCGATTATATTTTATTTAATAGATTATATTTTTTTTATATAGATATTGTAATTAATAACTTAGATTAATTTATTGAATAATCGAATTAATAGTGTTAAACGACAGCGTCATGAATGCGATTTTCCTTAATAACGGCATTTCATTATTTGGTAACTTTTACAAGCCTTGCATGTTTATTATGTAGATATTGTCATAAATTCGATGATACCTTCTGTTGTGGTAGGTAATATAAGCTCATAGCAGCCAATAAACCAGTCTTAAAAATTAAATTTGCTTTTATTTGTAAACCTTGGTACAGTAGAAAATAGGTGAATTAAAAAACCGGTAATTTTTATCGATCTTTCGGTAAACTAAACCGATATTTCGGTAACTGACATCACTATTGCCGATTCGCTCAAGCACAACCCTAAAATTTCCAGAAGGCCATGAAAAATTTACTACTTCCGGTTCCGCAATTATTATTTTATCGCTGATATATATACATCGTGTTAGAGCAGGATAGTTCGGTTATCAATGAAATGAGCAAAATCATGAATGGAAGAAGTTGTTAAACCACGGGAGAGAATGAAATGCAAGATTATAGTAGTAGTAGGCATGTATAGATGTACCAAAGTATAAAGAACACTCACACTGCAATCCCGTAAGAATAATTCTGGCCACTATGGAGTTAGACGTCTATATCTAGTGTTCGTGGTCTCTGATTTGACTGATGTTCTACGCGACGTACCTACCTACCTAAAAATCATATTGTGGAAAATTTGAAGTTTGTTGTTTTAGTGACAACTTATCCATAATTATTTATGAAAGCTTCGCGCTAATTACTATTTCAGGCGCGAGGCAGATTAATTCTGTAGCGGTCAGCCTGGATGCGTTCAGTCGCTAACAATTCGAGCGGTGTACGGTAGCCATCTTGGATTCGAACAAAGCTTCAGATGTGTAGTTTGTCTGTTTATCAATAATTTTTGTGCATTTCACTGTAAATAGTTTGTATGTTTAGGATATGTACGGAACGTTCGTCCACATGTGTAAATAGCTATGGCTGCGACAAGAAAGTTACAAGGTAATTGACAATGTTATCAGGTTAGAGATTGATTGACCCCAACCTATGTAGATACGTGTTCTAGAGTTCTATTGTCCGTACGCTGGTCGCTGAGCCCTTGACTACTCGGTCTGCACTGGTGGCGAGCTAATAATTATGATCGTATTTGATCATTATTGAATATTGGACAATATTCTTGAGATTTGTTAGTACAATATCTTGCTACGTGCTTTCATACGCAGGTCTTCTTTCACGGTTTTTATAACGTGATATTTTATGAATTTCTAAGGCGAACAACGCTTGAATATGTATAATAACTTGCATAAACCGTGTTAAGTGCACATAATTACGCGTTCGGGTGAAAACAACGTTCGTAAAACAGGTTTTTTGAGTGCATTTATTCAGTGAATATGTTTGTTGCAGGTGAGATAGACAGGTGTTTAAAAAAAGTAACAGAAGGGGTGGAGACGTTCGAGGACATCTGGCAGAAGGTACACAATGCGACGAACAGTAATCAGAAAGAGAAGTATGAGGCGGATCTCAAGAAGGAGATTAAAAAGCTTCAGAGGCTACGAGATCAGATTAAGTCATGGATCGCATCGGGCGAGATTAAGGATAAGAGTACACTTTTAGAATATAGGAAACTAATAGAAACGGTAAGTTTTTGCCACTTATTTGTTAATGTAAATACTTTGTTTTTTTCAACATTCAAAAGCTGTATCGAAGTTAATACTGACAAATATGTCGCAGTCGTATGGAAATCTTTTGAATAATTTTACATCAGGAGTAATTCTAAGAAACATAAGAATGATTTAAACTAAGCTTTATCTATTTAAAGAACACAGAGAGGTTATTTTATATGTATGTATCTAGCAGTCAAACTGTACATTAGAAACCAGTCCAACACTAAATTAGAAACCCTTTCATAAAATCTTAATTTGCACAATTGCTATTTATATTTCTGTTCATAATCTTGGAATCGGACTTTAATGAGATTTTCTTGAATAGAATAGAATAGAAATATTTTTTATTCAAATAAACTTTTACAAGCACTTTTGAATCGTCAATGAATCTACCACTAATGTGTTTTAGTCGCATAGTTTGAATTTTCTATGCAACCTCTAAATTAAGTTGAATTAAACTATCAGTTCAGTTAAGTTTAAAATTGTGTATAAAACTAGACTAAATGACAACTTGTCCATATTATGAGTAAATAAGTTCAGTGTATTTTAGTCCCATAAAGATTTAACCACATTTAAGTAAAATTCAGTGATCGTAATGGGGTTATACTATTTATTGGGATATGTCAATTTGTACGACAATTAGATATATTAATGCCTACTTCACACAAGTTAAATTTTGCAACAACAAAATGAAAGCATGTTTGATGGGTTCATCTTCATCTCCTGGGAATCTTTTCCGCAAGTAGGCATCAATTCCCCCCTTTTTGCGTTATAGAACGGTTGATGTACAGTACAGCCTCAGACTCGATATTAGTCACACTGTTAATTCGTGTTTAGACCCTACATAGTTTTGTCAACAATGAAATAACTCTTCACAATGAAATAATTCTTCTAACATTTCTTTTTTGTCTACTATTGATGCAATAACTTAGCCAAATCCTGCTCTTTAATATTTTAAAGAACTATGATGCTTTTCATGTATGTGTACAGTGTACACTGTAGCTAATGAAATTGACAGCTACAATATCTCCAACCAACTAATCCAACTGTTAAAAGTGCACACTGTAAACTGAAATGTCGCAAGTTCAATCCCACATGTTGCGCTATTGTTGTACCCGCTACCAACACAAGCTTTCCGCTTAATTGGAGCACAAAAGAATATCAGTCGAGTTCAACTTTGCTGATATTTAAAAAAGAAATTGAGAGGTCTGGTTGACAAGGGCAAACAAAATTCGTTGCTATAAACTGCCAAACCAGATATATAATCTTTTCCAGTAGTAGACCAAATAAACAATGCAACACCACTCAATCCCCCGAAATACCCTCTACATAATATGTTTCACTTTGACAGTGGAGTATCTTCAAATTTCTGCCACCCCCTATTTGTTGTATCCTCAAACTTACCCTTGGACCTGCATCATAATATCTATCTTTAGCTTGTTGTCCTCTTTGCCACTATATATATAGCCTTCAATAATATTTTAATGAAGTTATAAGTTATGATGAAATAAGAGATTTCTTTCTCCTGCTATTTACTATATAGATAGATAGATAAATTAATAAATGAATTTATTGCACACAAGAAGCAGAAAACAAAAACACAACTTAAAACTACTCATGCAAAAATAAAAATAAATAAAAAAATTCCTAGTGGAACATAAATAATTAACTAAGTTATAATCAATAATAATATGAATATATCAATAATAAATAATCAATCCATAACTAACTCTACCAAACTATTATTATAATGTTAATACAGAAATGTAAACACACTTTCTTTAACAGCGAAGGAAATCATTGTGAGGAAACCTGCATGGATGTACTCAGGAAAATTCATCGTGGAAGCACTGAATACATAGCATAGTTTCAATAACAATTGTAAAATTTTTATTTTTTTGAAAAGAGCAACCGCCGAGTTTCTTGCTGGCTCTTCTCGGCAGGAAAGGCATTCCGAACCAGTGGTAGATTCATTGACGATTCAAAAGTGCTTGTAAAAGTTTATTTGAATAAAAAATATTTCTATTCTATTTCTATTCTATTCTATTCACCTAATGTTCCTGATAATGTTTTTAAAGTGAGATTTAACCTCAGCATTTTGTGGAATTCGGCCTAAATCCGCATGTACTACCTATCTCACTTGACCATTCACTTTATAGTTCACTGGTTCTGCCGCTCTGTGTTCTGCCTAATGTACTAGCCTACTCTGTGATTCCTTATTTCCCACTCGTTCTGGTCCATCACTGACTAATTTAGTTCACAAAGAACGATGTACTATTACTGGTCCGATTTCTTGTTTCCTGCTTATTCTTTCAGCTCAGAACGAGCATTTGAACTAAATGAAAAATGTACCATTAAGCATATGGAATAGTTCTTTCTAGTTCAGTGTCGGGAATTGATTCCTAACAGTACTTAGTTGATGAACTACAAAAGACTAGTCTTCCCTGGGTCTCCAGAATATGGCCTATAGTAATAGTACGGCCTATGCCAATGAGGGGTTGACTAATGACAATAATTAAACTCACTACAGGTACAAAGAGGCACAAAAAACTATAACATAAAGCCTAACTTAATGATAAGAAAACCTAACCACAAGTTTTGATTAATTTTGAAACTCAGCAAGCTTGATAAAGCGTAGCCTTAAATAATCATTAATAATGTTATAAATGTGAATAATCTTAATAACCGGTCAAACGCGAGTCGGACTCGCATACGAAGGGTTCCGTACCAAAACAAACGCCGAAAAAACATTTCTAGTAGGGGAACCGCCTTTTCTGTGAAAATTTCAACCGTCTACCTATTACGGATCATTAGATACAGCCCGCTGACAGACAGACGGACGGACGGACAGCGGAGGCTTAGTAATAGGGTCCCGTTGGTTACCCTTCGTGTACGGAACCCTAGAAAGCACAAAATTTTGTAACTCTTGGTTGAATCTGTATCTGTAATTTTAGTCAGAATAACACCCAGTTTGATCGTGAATTTGTTGACATCAAAATAGGCTAATGGGAATTCAGTGACTGATGTTATTTTACTGCTACTGGGGCTCTATTTTTAGAGTAGAACTCGAAGTGTAAGGGCCGATACAAATTCGGCGAAGTTTTAAGTGTTTACAGTTTTTTCGTAGCAGCATGATGCTTGTTTGTTACAAATCAATCGAATTATTTTGTACCATATTGCTTCAACCATCAGGTACAAAATCACATTATTTTTTTTTATTCGATGACAAGATGGTCCTTGCCTGCGATCTCACCTGATGGTAAGTGACGATCCAGTCTAAGATGGTAGCGGGCTAATTTGGAAGGGGTATGGCAGTGTACAGTCAACCCATACCCCTAATCTGTTTCTATGCGCTATCGTGTCGGAACGCTAAATCGCTTGGCGGCACGTCTGACGGTAGGGTGGTAACTATTAGCCACGGCCTCTCACCAGGCAAAAAATCTATTGAGACTATTATTTTTTTTCTTCAAAAAATCTGTTTTCGTAATTTGAACCTTATGACTGAAACTATTTATGGTACAAAATAAGTTATATGTTGTATTGACCCGCACCGTGCTACAACGAAAAAACTTTAGTAGCTTGCTAAGGACAGTAGTATTATATGATATTTCGATCGATTTAAGTTTAGAACTGAAACTAGCACCAATTTGCTATTACAAACTTAACATCTTGCAGAATTTGTAATGCTACTATTTTCCAAAGGTAGTGCCGTTTTACGCAAGAACTTAACACTTAGGCCTTAGAACTTTGTTTTTAGACCTGTCAATTTACTTATCTGATGTATACAACTAGACTAGCACCAAGCTACTAAACGCTAAATATTCCGCAGAGTGTGTATCGGCGTTAAGTGTTTTTTTTTTTCTCAGCGTGTTAAAATGTACTATGCGTAGTGATTGTTAAGTTTAGGCATGCATGCATGCATACTAAACTTATTTCCAAACAGTCAGTTTAAAAATGCATAATGCACTTTAATCTTGGACATTCGCCAGATTATACAACTGGTTATAATAATTCACTGAAGTTATGTTTTCAACGTCCTTGAACCGTTGTTTGGTTGTTTTGGACACTTGAGAATCTTAAAGGATTACTAGTATTGTTTACTTATTTTTATTTTTAGGCACGACGCAATAGAGACTGTATAATATGCCGTTTAATTTAAGACGTTTGTTTTTACTGACGTTTGTAATTACTGAGCTGATTTTAATGCGGTTTTAGCATTAAGTCGGTATTTATAGCACGCTAATACAGTATGAGTGTAACGAAGTCTGCGAATAACGTTATATTTAACATCGATTAGTTTTTCATCAACGGTATTTTAAAAATGAACGATGTTTTTAACCGACTTCCAAAAAAGGAGGAGGTTTTCAATTCGTCGGAATCTTTTTTTTTAATGTATTTTCCCCGATTACTCGAAGACGCCCAGACCGATTTGGAAAATTCTTTTTTTGTTTGAAAGAATATACTTCCCAAGTGGTCCCATTGTCATCAGGTTAGGATCTGATGATGGGAACTTGGAGAAATCGAGGGAACTCTTCAAATTTTATAGACACAATTGATATACTTCGTAATGGGGTTTGGGGTTGGGGTTTTGTATAAAAAAAGACGTGTGGCACTCGGGGACTGCCGCGGTAAAGCTATTGCATAGCATTTTTTATCAACGCCATCTAGCGGTGAGCCGCTAGAGGAGTCCCGTGTCAGGTTATTTTCGTTACGGAATTTCTGGATTCGGTCTCCACGCTGGCCCGCGATAGAAGCTATGCAATAGCTTAAAAAAAAATACGTTTAAATTATTGAAAACTAAATCCACGAGGACGAAGTCGCGGGCATCCGCTAGTTAATAATAATTTTAAAACAACAGCTCCTGTAGAAATTCATGATTGCATTTGAAAGTATCGCCATGTTCTGCAGCTATACTGTTTTGAAATTACACTCTTATCGTTATAGTTATATATTTATCCATCTTGTTATCAAAACGCATTTTGTTATTGTTCCCATTGTAAATGTTTTACGTAGACGGTGGTTGTTTGTATAGGTGAAATTAATGAATAATTAGCTGATGACTTTACTACTATGTTACAATAATACTTAAAAGAAGACTCCGGCCACTGTTTTTGTTTGTATGTATTAAATAAAATAAAAAAAAAATCTGAAGTTCAGGATAGTGCAGGGCATTGATATTTACGGCCACAGTGACAACTTGTAGAGAACTGCTATTTTTTTAAAGAATGGCTGAAGTTGACTTATATTTAAAATTGTATACATTCGTATAAGAGATTAGGGGTATGGGTCGAATATACCATACCCCTTCCAAGTTAGCCCGCTACCATCTTAGACTGAATCGTCACTTACTATAAGGTGAGAACGCAGTCAAGGACTATTTTTTCATCCAATAAAAAACCTATCCCCTCCAAATAAGCAGATAGCTTGTGCTAGGAGTGGATACGACAATAGTGCAATGGATGGGGTTTGAACCTGCGACCTTTCAGTTTTCAGTCCGCACCTTTAACCGTTGGGCTATTGAGGCTTCGATCCATATAGTAAGCGTATCTAATCTATACTGCAATTTAACTTATTTTCCGGGATAAAATGTAGCGTATGTGATAATCCTGGGTATGAGGTATCTCCATTCCAAATTTCACCCAAATAGATTTATTCGTTATGTGAAGGAGGAATAAAAATACACACACATACAAACTTTCTCCTTTATGATATTTGTGTGACTACCATATAGCCTATGGGCTAATAAGTAATAACATTTTAAATTAAACTTTTACTTATGATTATATCTAATTTACAGTCCAATAACTAACTGCCCTTAGTTTGTTCTAATGTATGTGTTCTTGTGACCTAGTTATGGTTAGCCTACATGAAAATAATGTTGCATTGAATTTGGATTTGGTTTTTTTCAGCAAATGGAAAGGTTCAAAGTGGTGGAACGTGAAACAAAAACCAAGGCATACTCTAAGGAAGGGCTGGGCGCGGCGCAAAAGTTGGACCCGGCGCAGAAGGAGCGCGAGGAAATGTCTTCGTGGCTCATCACTTCCATCGATGCGCTTAACTTGCAGGTAAGGTAGCATATATATGGACTCACATATGCAATAAAGAGTCAATCCACATAGTGTTGCCAGGCATCCGGATAAAGCCGGACACAGTCAGGCTTTTTGGTTGAGTGTCCGGCCAAATTAGACGGTGTCCGGCCTATCCGACTTTTGCTAGGCTTTTTAAGTTTAACCATTTTTTTACATAAGTATTTGTCATGTGTTGGTGTCCGCTCCGCTCGCCTCATCTTGTATCGCTACGATTGCGCAAACGAGCTTTGAAAAAAAATTGCCATTTTGTGCTAGGTCTAAAAAATAAGGGTGTCCGGCCTTTGTACCCAAATGTCCGGCTAAACTGTCTGGCCTGTCCGAATTTTCGGTTTGAAGACCTGGCAACCCTAAATCCACACAACTTATCAGTTGAAAAGTGAACTTTATTCCTTTACATTATGTATGTATTTAATTTGACAAAGGATGTGGGTTGAAACGTTATTTCGTATGTGCGTCCATATATCGACCGTTCCATAGAACAAAGCCTCATCTGCTAAATTCACAACTTGCAATTTGAGCCTTAAAAGTCACACCTGCAAAGCTCAAAACTAACGCATATTTTGTGTTCTTTTACAATTCAGGTCGACCTATTTGAATCGGAAGTGGAGTCATTGTTAGTTGGTAAGAAAAAACGTCTTGACAAAGAGAAGCAGGACCGGATGGAGGAGCTCAAGTTCAAACTGGAGAGGCACAGGTACCACATAAAGAAGCTCGAAACACTGCTGAGGATGCTTGACAACATGTCTGTAGAAGTTAACCAGGTTAGTATGATTTATTTTCCTTTTTTTTTATGAGATAGTCCATCATTGCGATATCACTTGATGGTAAGTGGCAATGCAGTCTAAGATGGTACTGGGCTAACTTGGAAAAGTTATGGCAGTGTAGATTCAACCCAAACCACTAATCTGTTTCTACACGCCATCGTGCCGAAACGCTAAATCGCTTGGCGGCACGTCTTTAACGGTAAGGTGGTAACTAGCAACAGCCAATGCTTCCCACCAGACAATCCTCTTTTTACTAATATTATAAATGCGAATGTGTGTTTGTTTGTTGGTTTGTCCCTCAATCACGCCGCAACAGAGCAGCGGATCGACGCGATATTTTGCATTGAAGGCTGGTAGCAAGGAGCATGGGCAGGCGACAAAATTTTATCCACTGACAAGAGATAAAATTATCTTCTCCCTATGCTAAATCACGGCGACAGGGGAAAGGAGAAGTATATTTCTATAAGCAAGTATATCCACTGTGGATATTATTTCCACCTTTTTGCCCATGCTCGATGGGTGGATAAAACTGAGCGAGGGGACATTGTATCCGTAGATAATATTATGTCCCGTGCCAATGCTCACCCTGCAGAGTGAAATAGGGTATTTTTTATTCCGGAAAATCAAAATGTTCCCACTGGATTTTTCAAATACTAAATCCACGCGGTCGAAGTCGCGGTCATAATCTAGGTGTGCACACGAACACACACGCACATTCTGGCACACTCTGACAACCATTTTTTAACTCTCTACCACATTCTGGCAAATCAATTCTATTCTATTCTATTCTAACAATCTCGCGGCAGGTTCCATGTAAGCACTGAAGCTTAGTTTTGTACATTTCATAACATTTTTGTTACCTATTAAAAAAAAATTTTTTTTTTTTAAAAGAGCAACCGCCGACTTTATTGCTGGCTCTTCTCGTGGTAGATTCATCGACGATACAAAAGCACTTGTAAAAGTTCACTTGAATAAAAAATATTTCTATTCTAAAACAATCTCATGACAGGTAACATATAAGGTTATATACAACATTTCGTAACATTGTTCCTAATGAAAATTGCAGATAAAAGGAATAAAGGACGACATAGAATACTACATAGCGTCATCACTAGAGCCCGGCTATGAGGAGAACGAGTATATCTACGAGGATATCAACGGCCTGGACGAGATAGAGCTGAGCGGGGTCGGCCTGCCCTCCTCTGCGACCACTGACAGCAACAACAGCAATGACTCGCCCGGCTCACCAACAAGCATACTATCAGGTGAGTATTATCGTCAACTATACTGCCGTCCACAAGCTATAATGCCGTTAACTACCAATACCATATTTCCTAATATAAACCCTAAATCAAATGTTTTTGGATTTATATTAGGAAATATATGGTTTTGGTAGTTAACGGCATTATAGCTTGTGGACGGCAGTATAGATGCCTTTTTTTATTCGATGACAAGATAGCCCTTGACTGAGATCTCACCTGATGGTAAGTAACGATGCAGTCTAAGATGGTAGCGGGCTATCTTGGAAGAGATATAGCAGTGTAAATTCAACCCATACTCCTAATTGGTTTCTATACGCTATCGTGCCGGAACGCTAAATCACTTGGCGGCACGTCTTTGACGGTAGGGTGGTAACTAGCCAAGGTCAAAGCCTCCCACCAGACGCGTGGATTAAGTTTTTTAATTCCCGCGGGAACTCTTTGATTTTCCGAGATAAAATGTAGCCTGTGTTAATCCAGGGCATGAGGTATCTCCATTTCAAATTTCAGCCCTATCGGTTCATTCCATGTGGTATAATGGAGTGGCAAACACACACGCGCGCACACACACAATACACACACATACAAATACAAATTTTCGCCTCTATAATACTAGTGTGAAGCACAATTGCATCTACCCATCCAAGGACCCACATAACATCGCTTGCCTTGTCTTACAATTTATTTTCCCTTGGTCTTAAACGGTAAACAAGTGATATGTGTGATGCGCTCAGCACAGTACATAGAAAGTTCCTAACGCATACTGAAATGAAACTGTGCTATGAAATGAAACATGTGAAAAACTGGCAAACTAAAACGGTTTCACCAAAACGTTTTTTTCGATTGGTTTACCTTTTAAGAACGAAAAATAGACCTAAAGTTAGGTATTGCAAATGTGTTTCTGTCTTTATTTCTAGTAAAAAAAGAACTGAAATATCGGACCTTTGTCATCCCATCCACCCCCCCATCTGATTAAGTCTGATTGGTTCTGATTTAGTCTGATTGGTTCTGATTAAGTCTGATTGGTTCTGATTTAGTCAGATTGGGTCTGATTTGTTCAGATTGGACTTGTACATTGTCGTGTTGGATTGGGTCTGAATAGTTCAGATTGGCTTGTATACTTACTTGTGATTTATATTAATTTCCAGGAACAAGTCCAATCACCTCCCCGGCGTTAGACGTCCACAATCACACGGCAGATTCCATAGACTTAGATAAGAAGAAAAAAGAAGACATCACGGCGAAAGTAAGTTCGATATTGAAACTAGCAACTTGGCTAGTTCTTTCTTGGCTAATATTCTTTAAAAAAAAATGTATATTTTCTAATATGTATCTCTTAATTTAAATCTGTTTTATTAAGCATAATTAATGTGTAATATCAAAACTGAATCTTCGATCACGGAGAAATCCAGCAGCTAAATCACAAAATCAATTGTATGACAATGATATCTACTATATAAAAATAAGTCGGGTTTTCCTTCCTGACGCTATAACTCCAGAACGCACGAACCGATTTCCACGGTTTTGCATTCGTTGGAAAGGTCTCGGGCTTCGTGAGGTTTATAGCAAAGAAAATTCAGGAAAAATTTCAACAATTTAAGAACGCGGACGAAGTCGCGGGCGTCCGCTAGTTTTTGTATAAATGAATGATATGATCAAAATGGCGTGTGCTGCGACTAAGCTGAGCGCTCTCCTCACTACCTCGTGGTGGGGGTTAGAAAGAGACGACAATACGACAGAGAGAGAGACAGATGTATAAAGGCGGGAAACGTGCCTATCTCAATTAATTAAGCTTCGAATAACGGTACAGTCAAATAAATGATATTTGTATTTTTTTTTTTTTTTTGAAAACATGTATCGATTGCAGCCGGTGAAGCCGCTGGCGCTGCGCGCGTCGTGCGTGAGCAGCAGCCCGGCCACCGTCGGCGGCGCCTTCCCGCTCGGCCTCAGCCTCAGCTCGCAGCTCAGCCTCAACCACTCGCTCGCCAACCCGCAGAACAACAGGTGGGTGCACTCGCTCGACTGTCTGCTCTACTAGTGTGTAGTGAGTAGCGAAGTAGAGTGCTACTCCGCTACTGTGAATCGTTGTGCGTGTATATGTATAGTCATGTCGTACTATGTACGTCAATGCTTCGATGTATAAGTCAATCTTCACACAGTACACACTACGACAAGCACGTGCCCGAGTGCGCGTGCGCGCACGCACTCACACACACACACACACACACACACACACACACACACACACACACACACACACACACACACACACACACACACGCACGCACGCACGCACGCACGCACACTGCTCCTTGCTTAGCGTGATGTCACTACACTGCGCTAAGTAGTCTTAATTTTTAAACGTGTAAACTGTTCTCTCTAGAAAGTAATTATTGTTAATCCCACTTCAGTTTTATAAAATTAGTTTGCAAATAGGTACCTACTTAAGAAGTACCTAAGTTTTTAGTTGATTTTATTTTTGCTTTTTTTATCCAAGAGTTTTGATCCACCTCCTTCAAAGGTGGTGAGGCGGATATTAAAATAAATAAAAAAAGACGTGTGGCAGTCGGGGACTGCCGCGGTAAAGCTATTGCATAGCATTTTTTATCAACGCCATCTAGCGGTGAGAGGAGTCCCGTGTCAGGTTATTTTCGTTACGGAATTTCTGGATTCGGTCTCCACGCTGGCCCGCGATAGAAGCTATGCATTAGCTTAATAAAATTTATTTCTTTACTAAACAATACTTTTACTTGAAAGTATAGGCTCAAAAGATTTCTTAGTTTATTTTTAATTTGTGTTAGTAATTAGTAATTATTCTTATTTGTACTTTTATTATTTTTAACTTGTTTTATTTGTATAATGAAACATAATATGTATAATATGTATGTAAAACTATGGGTCCTGTTACCTGAAAATAACATTATTATTATTATTATTATAACTATTTGTAATAAACTAATCCTTACTCATATTAAATTAATTTTAAAGGCGCATCTACACATGTTCGACGAGCGTGCCGCCTGCTTCCTCGCTGGCTATGGTTGCGGCGTTCGCGATTGTATGACATTTACCGGCAAGCCCCAGCCGAGTCGCCGGCCGCGGCATGTGTGGATGCGCCTTAAGTAACATTCGTTTAAATTCGTTCTACAATTTAGACCATCATCAAATCATCCATTTGTTTGATATAAAAAATTTCACAATCGCCGAATAGTGTTTAACCAACGAATAAAGTCTACGCTTGGACAGTTTTTTGTATTGAAAATCTGTTAAAATGTCATATTCGTGAGTTCAAGTTTTTTTGTGTGAGTTCAAAGTGAAATAAGCCCTTGACATTTTTGTCAAGTAGAGTTTGTCAAATATTTTACCATATAACAAGAAAAAAAAAAACAAGATACTTATCCGAATTCGACATAAATGTTTTGAATAATTTTAGACAGAGCCTTATGCTGAGATGAGAGCATGCTCAGACTAAGCTCGGACTTAAGATAAAGTTAAAATAATACACAAATATTATGCTCTGATACATTTGATCTGATTTTTACAATTTGAGAAAGATATATTAATTTTCCTCTTTGGACTAGCAGCCATAATTCCGTTCGAAATTCAAAAAGTGTACGGGCTTTTATCCGTTCGACAAATTGATCACGTGACTTATCGAAGATAACAGTTTCTCAAACATTTTTGAATTTCGAACGGAATGAACAATCGACAGGTTTCTGCACGTAACACAGTATTAATAAAGATACTAAAGCACAAACGCAGACCACTCAGAAGAGAGAAATGAAAACTCCCATTATGTAGCATACAGAGGGTAGTCTGTGAATATTGGAGTAAACATGTTATAAATACAGGCGCCATTTGAGTCATTAGTCAGTCGGGCTAAGACCACGGGTCGGACAGCACGTCGGTTGTGTAACACACATTATGTTTGCCAAACATTAGTATATACGGACTATACTAATATATACGTGAGTGTTTGAGTATACTACACATGGACCTAAAAATTAAATTTTGCTCCCGCTATCCTCTGAAGCCAATATTCGTTTTTCGAATAGGTATGATGAAAAACTTGTTTTGTTCGCAGTATAAATAATACGGGCGCGTCCGGAACCTCTACACCGATCAAGCAACCCGCGCCGCCCTCGCCGCACCTCACACGGCCTATTGGTGAGTTTTCTTCGACTATACGAAACGCTTTAAATGGGTATATGACTGTTTTCAAAATGTGGATATTCATTAATTACCCTCGAGAATGTAACATGTAAGAATAACATTTGTGAAAACCGAAAATAAATTGGTCAAAAAACAAATAAGTTATTAGCTGGTGGTTTTGTCTGGTGGGAGGCTTTGGCCGAGGCTAGTTACCACCCCACCGTCAAAGACGTGCCGCCAAGCGATTTAGCGTTCCGGCACGATGGCGTGTAGAAACCAATTAGGGGTATGGGTTGAATTTACACTGCTATATCCCTTCTAAGTTAGCCCGCTACCATCTTAGACTGCATCGTCACTTACCATCAGGTGAGATCGCAGTCAAGGGCTTGTCATCGAATAAAATAAAAAAAAAAGCTGTTTTACTGCGTCTGTATCTGTCTAAAACTAAATTTTGTATGGAGCTACATACACTATGGAGCTACTGAATCGTGACATCATGTTTCAATAGCACTCTCTTTTTCTTATAGGAAACTAAAAAAGCTCTTTATTTTCGAGACTAATAATAAAAATGTAATTGTGTTTATTTAAAATCCCTTATTTTGAGTATATATAAAAAACTTTGTCACACAACTAATTCAAGGTTTCTAAAATGAACCGTTAAGATGTGTGTGTGTTGTAGTAAGTATGCACTTCCAGCATCCGTGTTTCGGGCCACTTATAGGCCTTCAAGACAAGTGTAAATAGGTATTTTCTGAGAAAGCGCGCTCCAACCTAGACTTCATCAAAAGCCATCATTGATTGTCGTCAAGCACAAGCTTTAATAAAATTAGCTTTTATTCAAAGAACAATACGGCTAATTCTGTTGTACATGATCTCTACAATGACAGGTCTAATCTCGTGCTATGTTTCATAACTCTTCATGCAGCAGGGACCCGCCCCGCCTTAGGTGTGTGGAGGGGCGAGAGGGGGGGAACGCAATGCCTTTGATCTCGTAGTAAATGCCGACGTCTAGACAGCGTCGCCACAGTGTATATGAAGAATAGAGTTGTCAATCTATTTTTGAATGAAATGAAATTGTCTGATTTTTGATCTAGGCCTGCGATATATTCTTTTCTTCTTCTATCTTAGCGATAAGGCCGCCCTATGGTACTGTCTTGTTTACTTTTATTTGCTGTTCCTTTTTTTTTGTGTGTACAATCCTTATCCTTGGTAATATTAGAAATGAGGAGCGTCGGAACAAAAATCGATAAATGACTTCAGAATTTTTGTTTTGGGAAATTGAAAAAATGTGTCTAAGTCTATGGATTTTAATTTAAAGATGAACAATAGTTATTAATATATTATATATTGGTGTTATATTATTGGTGTTGGCAGCACTGTTTCGAAACCTAAATGTCACAGTAGTGAGTTCGGTATCTGTTGAGATATAAAAAAAAAAAAACAAAAAAAAAGTCAAAATGTGCTTTATCGGTTTTTGTTCAGACGCTCCTCAAATGCGAAAGTGTGTTTGTTTCTTGGTTTGTTGGTTTTTTCGAATCGAAGAGTTCCCGCGGGATTTCAAAAATTAAATCCACGCGGACGAAGTCACGGACTTCAGCTAATAAAGAATATTTCATGCATTGTTTCGTTTCATTCATTCATATTCATATTATATCTAAAAAGTGAGTTTTGTTTATTTTTAAACTTTTATAATCTGTCCATACCACAATCGATTAATCACAAAGTCACATTAAATAATACAAAATCAACAGCAATTTGATACGGGGGACCCAAAACAAACATTTCATTACCTTATCGTTGCACACTACTGATAAATCGTACGGCGTTTTGTTTACACAACAACTACGCTTATCAAACAATGAATGGAACAATCTGTCCGGCTTACGATAAACCTGCTTTGGCAGACAGCCAACGTCCATCCAACACATCTAGCTCACCTTCAAACGAAAAACAACCTTGGAAATTAAGTATAAGGTGTATTTTCGTATTTTTTAAAAATAGTTATCCGTTTGCGTTGCAAAGAATAAATTGGCGTTAACCCAACGCGATGACACAGCCACTTCGTTCAGTCGTCAAACTGTATCTGACTCAACTGAATCTGCGTCTGGAAAAATTAGAAAAAAAAAAAATCAAGTAACAAAGGAATGTTTTCCCGCGCAAATGTCGAATAAATATGGACGATGGTAAAATCGATACTTCGATGTGCATGTTGTGTTGTTTTTTTTTTGCGGCGCGCCCGTATTGTGTACTGCGTAGTTTCTTTGCGAAGTTTATTGTCGATTACGTAATTATGTGTTTGTTTGTGTGTTAGAAATGTGCAAATGTGTGTACGTAAGTCTTTTAATTTGTGAGTCTGGGAAAGGCAGGTAAGTCTTAGGCTTAGGTACCTACGAATTAGCTAAAGTAGCTGGCACGAGGTTAATTAATATAGATAAAATATGCAAACGTCACTACCAATTTAATGAGTTTTGCTCTTTTTTTTTTTAATATTGCTGTAAGCTTGTTGGCTACTGCAGTTGAACACAGATTAACAACACGCCAAACTTCATGAGCAGCTGAGGTGAATTAGTGTTTTTACTCTTTAAATGATTTTTGCAATATAAATTAATGTTTTCAATTTTCAGAAATGAATTATGACGTTTAATTATATTTCAAAGAATACCAAATTACTAGTATTATCTACTTAATAATATTCGCATATCAGTTCACGAAATATTATCTTCACACATTTGGTCTTATCTTTCCAATTTTTCCTGCAAATAAGCAATTTCATTTAATCTTGCTTGCAGTCTAAAGTAAAGGAAAAAATCATCTTCGAACAAAATCACGCTATAAAGTCACGCTAAAAACTCATCAGAATATTTGATTTATTTCATTTAGAGATAATTAAAATTGATTTCCAGGTCATTGATCCCTTTTTTGACATAATATTTCAAATAACCTATTTCTTACATTTGTTGAAAAACTGATTTTACAGCTACTATAATGTTTTTGTGATCGGGCAAATTAAACACGTTACAAATAATTGTAAATACTTATATTATAAATGCTAAAGTGTGTTTGTTGCTGGTTTGTTGGTTAGTTGGTTTGTCCCTCAATCAGACAGCAACGGTGCAACGGATCGACGGGATGGCATGGTTTGCATAATCAAGGACTTAGAGAGTGACATAGGCTACTTTTAATCCCGGAAAATCAAAGAGTTCCCGCGGGATTTTATAATTTGAATCGACGCGGAGGAAGTCGCGGGCATCGGCTAGTCTATCTATCTATATATATAAAATTCAAAGTCCTGACTGACTGACTGACTGACTGACTGAGATATCAACGCACAGCCTAAACTACTGAAGTTAGAAACTTGAAATTTTTACAGTTGGTTCTTTTTATGACGTAGGCTCACACTAAGAAAGGATTATTGGAAATTCCACCCCTGAGGGGTTTAAATAGGGGATGAAAGTTTATTTGAAACTCCGTCATTTTTCAAGCTGTTTCCATCAAAGTTGGTATTTGAGCTTTCAGTTAAAAATAAAGAAGTACGTGTGTCACAGTTTTTGAAAATTCCACCCCAAAATCTAATTCCACGCGGACGAAGTCGCGGGGGCAAAAGCTAAGTGTAAATAAATTGCGATATTTTACAAGCGGCCTCTATCGTGCAGGGGCGTGCGGGAGGTAAAACATTCGAAACCTACTCGGTGTCATTGACCTGTCTGCTAGTACGGAGTCTGCTATTAGTCATCCTACTGTTTTGCTATATTTAGACTTGTGTCATTTGTTTTTTACCGCTATATAAAAGCTGCAGTGTTTTGTTCGTTTGTCCATCTCGTCCTGTTCTACTTAGCTATGGCCTTATAATAAAACTTTGTTCTAGGATGTATGTTGCTTAAACATGTTAGTGGAGGCTAGTTTCTTTTGATTTTTAAATGACGATAAAAAAGGATTCAATTCATCGCGGATTTTTTTTTTGTATGATCACGCATAACTTTTTGCATAGTAGTCCGATTTTGATGATTCTTTTTTTAATGGATAGCGTCTACCTCAAAGATGGTCCCATTTTTGAAAAAGAAATTCCACCTCTAAGGATTAATCGCACACGGTTTTCCCGATTCTATCACTTTGTACCGGGTCATCCTATTTTGATTTTTTTTTTTATTGAATAGAGTTTACCTCAAAGTTGGTCTTTTGCTCGGACTTCCACAGGCCTCGCACTTGCGCATCTGTATTCAGCGGCTCCCTGCGACTCGTTTGGTATCGTCGGTCCACCTAGTGGGAGGTCTGCCAACACAGCGTTTCTCAGTGCGGGGTCGCCACTCTAGCACCCCAACGACCCAGTTTTTCTTACTAATCCCTCTTTTATTCACTCCCTTGCCAGTTCGTAAAATAAATAAGGACCAAGTTTTTTGGAAAATGTCACTAAGTTAGGAAATCGATACACGATAGAGTACAGAGATAGATTGTTTTTTGTTTTTAAGAATAAAAAGCTGACTTTGACTTATATTCTCCTCTTCCCTACAAATAAGCGGAAAGCTTGTGCTAGGAGTGGGTACGGCAATAGTGCAACGGGTGGGGATCGAACCTGTGACTTTTCAGTCCTCACCTTTAACCGATGGCCTATTGAGGTTATAGAGGCTATTTTGGCCTATTTGTTGCGAGTTAATATTGCGCGCAAAGTCATGGTCAAACAACTAGTCGCGCAACAACTACTATCCGCGTCCCATCCCACGCGATTATGAATAATTAATTAAATCGTATCAGTAAAATGAACGTGCGACCTCGCGTCCTAACTCCCCGCTAACAGTCCAATGTCAATGTCACACGCGCGCACGCGCTAGCATCGACGCTAAAAATACACGCTGCACGTGGATATGTGAATAAAGCCGTAAATTAGAATTTTAGACTAGTGTTACTGGATATTTTTGTGAGTAATTTAGGTTAGGTTACGTGACCTCGTTAGTTAAGCGACTCTTAAGTCAGTGTCGCGTGGGGTCGACTTGTTTTGCGGTTTTCAAATAATATTCCTAATTCCTAAAAGACCACATAAAGATGCAATTGCGAATATTTTATTAAGTAGGTTAGTAAATTAATATTTTATAAGTATTATAGTAGATTCATTGCCATAGAGTAGACTATCCAACGTGGTCTCCCGATATCGGCAGGCGTCGGCCATTTTTTTAGAAATAGAAATAGAAATATTTTTTATTCAAATAAACTTTTACAAGGGCTTTTGAATCGTCAATGAATCTACCACTGGGTCGGAATGCCTTTCCTGCCGAGAAGAGCCAGCAATAAACTCGGCGGTTGCTCTTTTCAAAAAAAAAAAATTTTACAATAGGTAATGAAACTGCTATGTATACAGTGTTTCCACGATGAAGTTTCCTTATAAATACAACCCAATGCATGTTAAGACGAGTAGACATAAAGCAGACCCATTCCCGTTGGTGCCACTCGTTCACGAGCATGACGCATTTCAATTTAAACTATTTATTTCATGTACATTTAATGTGGCTGTTATGCCAAGGATAGGTTCGTAAAGCAGATTCTGCTGAAAAGACCCAGCAAGAAACACTTTTCAAAGCAAAATGTTAGAACCCAATATTAGGGTATTTTTTTTAAAATTAATTACTATTAATTTCTGTTGTTATCATAATACAACATCTTTTTTTTAAATTTGTTTTACATCTATTTGCTATGTCTTATTTCCAATTATGTCTATATATTATCCTAGTATTACTATGTTTTATGCTATGGATGCGCTGGAGGTTTTTTTTTCTTTCTTTTCATACTCATACATACTGTTTCTTGTGTACGGTCTTTTCTTTTAAAAGGCCATTTTTCTTGTTAATGTTAGGGTATTGCCAATATGAGGGTATTGTGTGACAGCGAGTGAGGGTGTTGTCTCGTTGTGCGCAGAAGTAGTGGAGAATGGGCCGGTCCCGAGCGCGGCGCCGGGCGCGCACCCGCTGGCGCAGCACCTGCCGCCGCCCGCGCTCTCCCTGCTCTCCGCGCACGTGCTGCAGCCCGCTGTCGTGAGTGTCGCGCTCACCCCCGCACACACTCGCCCCCATACACATACACTCGCCCCCACGCACACACTCACCACCTCACACTCACCCCCGCACACAATCACCCCTGCACAGACTCGTCCTCACACAGACGCTCACCACCTCACACGCACACACACCACCTCACACATACCCTCTTACACAACTATCCCCTCACATAACCACCTTCTCATACATTCACGCCCTCATCCGGTATATAGCACACTAGCACATATCAGATTCACATAGTATACACCACAACGCAGATGCTTTTTGAAAATGGCCAAAAGTGGAATTAAAATTATCCCACAAAATTGTTGTTTTTACTCATTTTTGGAAACTTGCGTCTCACTATATTATATGTAACATATTTTATGTGTACCAAGAAGAGTACATCCAGAGACTCCAATTACCCCTTCTTTTTTAACGTGAAAATCTAAACGGTCACTTTGCTGCAAAGCAGACGTCAAAAAGCGTGTCAGCGACGACGATAGCGCCGAGCGTCGCCAACACGACGTCGGCCGCGAGCGTCGTGAGCGCCACCATCGCGAGCATCGCGAGCATCGCGGCCACGCTCTCCAGTGCGCCCTCGCCGCTCACCGTCAACGGGCCCACGCACACGTCGCACACGCCGCACACGGCGCACACGCCCCACACGCCGCAACACATCGTCAACAAGTAAGTGCGTCGCGTTAATACTGAACTGTTGTAACACTAGGTCGATAATGTACTCATACAAAATGTAATCATCATCATCCTCATCATCATCATCATTTCAGCCTGTGGACGTCCACTGCTGAACATAGGCCTGTCCCAAACAGCGCCACCACACCCGGTCCTCAGCCCTTCTCATCCAGCCACTTTCCGCCACTCTCTTTATGTCGTGCGTCCATCTTGCTACAAAATGTAATAGCAAGAAACAAAGCAGTTTCAAAACAAAATGTTGCAATAGGTACTATTTAGGTATTTCAATGAAACAAGTTATTTCATGATGTTGTGTATCTAATAGGTAATTACTGATTAAAATGACAGATATTAGAATAAGTGTCACAGTGTAGTATTCAGTATATTCTCTGTAACGCAGTGGTAGAGTAAGCGAAACGCCGAGCACGCCGGCGCTGAACACACTAAACACGCTCAACACGAGCGCGAGCGCGACAAGCGTGAGCGCGGCGAGCGTGGCGAGCGGAGTGACGGCCTCGCTCAAGAGCATGGCGCAGGAAGCCGTGCAGCGGGCGGGGCTCGACCACCATCACACGCAGGTATGAATCGTCACGTACCACTCACTGTCCCCCTCGCACATAAGTAGAGTGAGCGAGACAGGACAAACGTCTTCGACACACTTGTCACGCTCATCACCGGCATGAGTGCGATGAGCGGAGTGGCGGCCTCACTCAAGAGCATGGCGCAGGAAGCCGTGCAGCGGGCGGGGCTCGACCACCATCACACGCAGGTATGCAACGTCACACTGTCTCCCTCGCACATTAGTAGAGTGAGCGAGATAGGACAAACGTCTTGTCTAGCTATACAGACACAAGATCGAGAAATTTTCTGGGAATACGCGCTTTATAGTCCTCATCGTTACTTCCCACCAGGCATGATGGTTGTGAAGCGTATATCTTGCAATGACAAAAAGCATAACTTATTGAGCAGGGTCGGGTCTGATTGGGTTAGATTGGGACCGACTGTGTTGGGTTAGATCTGATCGGGTTGGTCTGGATAAAGTTGGGTCAGATACGAGACATGTACCTTTTCTTTCACTCATCGAAGCTTCAATATAGATAATACCAAAAAAATATTTTTTTTTTATAGGAAGACGAGGAAAAGAATGACGCGGTGTTACGGCTACAAGCCGGTCTCACGGTTGGCGGCGCGATCGGCAGCAACGCGAGGCGAGGCGCCGCGATGTCACATGCAAACATACCACCGATACTGGGAGTCGCGCCCTTAGGGCCTTTACCTTTGAACAACGTGAGTATCTAAATTAGCCATGTTATGTTTTACATACTAGCCGTGCTGTGTTTACAAGTTGGCAATGCTATGTTCTACGAGTTTGTTTTAGAATAGATTACAGAATAGAATAAAATACCTTTAAACAACGAGAGTATCTAAATTAACCATGTTATGTTTTACAAACTAGCCACGCTGGATTTACAAGTTGGCAATGCTATGTTCTACGAGTTTGTTTTAGAATAGAATACAGAATAGAATAAAATATTTTTTTATTCAAATAAACTCTTGCAAAGTGCTTTCGAATCTTCAAATGAATCTATCACTGGTACACAATGCCATTTGCAATTTTGCTGTCTCACAAGTAGCCAATATTACAAGTTAGTTATATTATACTTTACAAGTTGGCCATACTTTGTTTTACAAGTTGCCATGCTATGTTTAACAAGTGGGCAGTGCTTTGTTCTACGAGTTACCATATCTTATTATACAAGTTGGCCATGCTATAACACAAATATTGGGCTTGCTATAATATTCTTTACAAGCTTTTTAGCCGCGACTTTACACGTGTTTGCAGTTAGATATTTTTAAAAGCCCTTTAATGATGATGAAAATAGTAAGAAGTTTCGTTTTCCCGCCAGGACCACCAAGTACAGTTCCAGATGATGGAAGCGGCTTTCTACCACATGCCGCACCCTTCAGACTCTGAGCGTACCAGGGTCTACCTACCAAGAAACATATGCCAGACACCCGTCTACTACAATCAGGTTAGTTACTACTACTACTGCAGCTATTTTTAAAGAATAGTAGTATCCATGCTGGACTAGACTAATATTCCGTTCTCACTTCCAAATCATCGTAGATCAAGTTTTAACTATCGGAAAAAAAACGGGCAAAAATTACATCATATTTTTCCATGGGGAGATATTGAGTAAAAACACATAAAATAATGAAATTTTTTCGACAAGAAATCTCTGAAGTTAAGTCTAATTTTTAACCATTGCATTTATTTTGAATGTTTTATATTACAGAACCAAAATGTTTATATTAAATTCTTATACATTTTTCTAAGTTACGATATAGCCATTTTTTTATGAATATCTCACGAATACATGATGTATTTGGCGCTTACTATACTCTTATTCCGCGCAATACGCTAGCATCTGTCGTGCTTTACACGAGGTAACAAGCAATGTGGCATCTATAATTTCTTAAGAGCTCCATTGTAATATGGTGTTTTGGATAAAAGTAGATCGACAACTGTAATGTGTCGCTACTAGATGTCGCTAACAGTTGCTATAAAGCTGATTGAAAAAGTAGATACATATCACTAATTTCGTGACTGACGTGTGGTTCGGCCGTGGTGTAACGGTTAACACACTCGGGCGCGATTCCCAGAGAGATGTGGGTTCGAATCCCGCCGGCCTCGGAATTTTTGATATGTATTTATAAATCTATTAGGTTTCGGGCATATTTTATTTCATCGCTTACTCCCGATCGCACGGATGAAATCTGATTTTTTCTGGCATTCTACGCAGTCTAACTGTTGAACCTCACAACTTCAACAACCTCACAACTAAAATTAACTTTCTTTATTTTTCCACTAATTTTCTTCCAGGTGCTGTTACCCCACTCAGATTCTGTGGAGTTTTTCCAGCGGCTGTCGACGGAGACGCTTTTCTTCGTGTTCTACTACATGGAGGGAACCAAGGCGCAGTATCTAGCTGCTAAAGCACTGAAAAAGCAGAGCTGGCGCTTCCACACCAAGTACATGATGTGGTTTCAGAGGCACGAGGAGCCTAAGGTTATCAATGAGGAGTATGAACAGGTACATTGGACACCAGCTGATAACCGCGACTTCGTACGCGTGGAATGAGGTTTTTTTGGAGTCCCACGGGAACTATAATTTTTTTCGCGATAAAAAGTAGCCTATGTTTTAATTCAAGGTATAGTCTATCTCCATTTTAAATTTCAGCCAAATCGGTCGAGTACTTTTTGAGCCAATTTGTTACAAACATACAAATCTTTCCTCTTTATAATATTAGTATAGATTTTTTGGAGTGAAAACCTCTGTAGGCGCGTTAAGCAATTTTTATTGTTTATCCTATTATCCTATTAATATTACAAATGCGAAAATTGATGTATGGATGGATATTTGTTATCAATCACACTGCTACGACTGAACCGAATTTGGCACAGAGATAGATCTAGAATAACACATAGGCTACTTTTTATCCCGTAAAATAAGAGAGTTCCTGCGGGAATTAAAAAACCTTAATCCAAACAAATGATGCCGCGAGCATCAACTAGTTTTTAATAAGAAGTCTGTTAAAAATCAGATTTATTATGCAAATTATTGAACTGTTTGATTAATCGATGAATCCTTTACAATGTTGCTACAACTTATTCTGACACAACTTTTATGATGAACATTATATGTTTTTACTATATGTCTATGTTTATAAGGCACAGTTAGTTTATTTCCAATTTATTATCAAACTGAAAATATTTTGTCATAAATATGTCTGTTAACACTTAGCATAAAATGTTTACGGTACCCCAAACAAAATTGTCACCATGCCAAGTGTAAAACAATGAATTCTTATGATCTTGGCATTGGCTTTAAAGGTGGCTATGCACACTCCAAACTGAAACCTTGACCAGCGTACATGGACAATCATTTTTTACAAACTAGCACTACTTCCCCACAGTTTGTGTGCATATTAAGGAAGCTTCTTGTCTGCATGCTAAACTGGTTAGATCCACAAAAAATTTAGACAACAAGGAGTTCCCGAGGGATTTGAAAATCCTAATTAAACGTGGACAAAGTCGCTGGATCATGCGTCATGCTCGTGAACGGGTGCCACCAACGGGAATGGGTCTGCTTTGTGTTTACCCATCTTAACATGTGTTAGGTTGTGGTAGGTGTGCATTTTTGATACTTCTTTGTGGAAACATTGTGTGCATAGCATAGTTTTATAACCCATTGTAAAAAAAAAAAAAATTTTTTTGAAAAGAGCAACTGCTGAGTTTCTTGCCGGCTCTTCTCAGCAGAATCTGCATTCCAAATCATGGGTAGATTTATGATGTGTCATAAAAGCTACAAGTTGGCCTACATGAAATAAATAAATTTTGATTTTGATTTTGATTTTTGAAAGCTCAAAATGAGGTCTTGAAAATGATATTAATTTTTATTATTTCAGGGCACGTACATATACTTTGACTATGAGAAGTGGGGCCAGCGGAAAAAGGAGGGCTTCACGTTTGAGTACAAGTACTTAGAGGATCGCGACTTGAACTGAGCGCGCCGCGACCGAAGCCCCCCTGCCCGCCCGCGCCCCCCGCGGCCCCCGCGCCGTCCAGCCCCAGGCCGGGCCCCCCGGAGCTCCCGAGACCGAGGACCAAAGGACCTGTGAAGGCGCCACGAAATTGTGAAATTTCTCCGTCATTCCGTTACCGAGTATTAATAAATAATATTCGCGACCGGTTCGTCCGATCTCTGTGATGATTGATGAACCGACGCCACGATCGCGAGTGACTAAAGTAAAAGTGTAAACAAAAAAGTGAAAGTGAAATGTGAAAACCAAAAATGAAAAAAGAATAATTACTTTAAGTGCTCAACGGTTTCCACCAATCGGTGTGAAGACTGAAGACTCAGTGCGCGGCAGCCGACCGGAGCCACCGGACCTTTTGTATGATAGTTTCACTCTTCTGGCAGTTTGTTTTTATTGTTTTAAAAGTAAACGTAAGTAACGAATTTGTAAAACGAACGATGATGCGAAAGATATCATGTGATGCAATAAGTATAGTGCGGCCATGACCGTCGAACCATTGTGATATCGTTATAGGCACCCGGAGCGCACTCGGATTACCCATTGTGACCCATTTATATCCTCTTTGTTATGTAAGCGAAATGAGGTGCAACAGGCGACATAAACAAATGAAAAACACTTTACTGTAAATTGTGCCCAACCCATTCCAACTTTTGGAATGCAGGGGGTAATGTACATGCCTAGAAAGTTGATATCATAGTTATTTATTTCACTTTTATAATTTATCCTTCTATTAGCCAGCCTTACCCTCTATTCCTAATACATCACTTCACTTCACTTTTTATGAGAATGGCTATATATGGCACTAGACAATAATAATGGAATGAACGTCGATATTATATTATTAATTAATTCAACCTATCTATAATCTGTTGATAAGTTAATAAGTAACTTTGTTATATATCAAAAATTTTTTGACACTTGACAAAGTTGCTATGTAACTTATTGAGAGATTAGCTTTTGCCCATGGCTTCGTTCACTTTGAGCTCGATTTTTCAAACCAGTATTTACCCGATTTGTCCAGTGGTTTGAGCTATACGTTGATAGATTAGTCAGTCAGTAACGTTTTCCTATTATATATTTAGAATACAGATATATTGAAAATAGGAATGGAGTGTAAAACTGTCTCACTGGTTCAACAAGCAGACATTAATGACATCTCAAACCAAAATGATTTAGGCGTTTCAAACTTTTGTGGCATGTACTTCCTTGAAATTTTAAAAAAATCCCTTTTATGTATTGAAAAACTTAAACAAATATTTAAGTATTTTATTACATTAGGTATAATGATCATATATTTTAGAAGTGCCGCTTATGCTTAGTCAAAACTATACATTATATTCGTAATCCGAAAAAAAATAAATTGAAATTATTTATTGCATGTAGATCGACTTACAACAGAACAAGACTACCACTGGTTCGAAAGCAAATTCTGCAGAGAAGAGAAAGTATTTTTTGTGGAATCTCATTTTGATAATATTTTTGAAAATCAAAAAGGGAATAAAATTGTCAAACCCAAACTGGATTCCCTGGTGGCAGCTTTTTTAAAAGTACTTATAATATATTACATTCATTTTATTAGCTAAACATAAATTATATTGTATCCATCACAGTAAATCACACACTATTCCAATAAATATATTTCATTTCCTTTTAGTCAGTCTGTCTATAAAATATATTTTAAATGGTATTGATACAAATAATCTCTAAACTAAAATAAATTGACAGCTTTAAATGTAAGCTATCCTTTTTCCCAGAGAGAAGAATTCTATTTTTAGATCGGGCGATGCTTAATTTTTAATTTGTTCACTAATTCAATTTTTTGTCAATATATTGTTTATTTAAATTCAAAATCAAATTCAAAATTTATTTATTTCATGTAGGCTACCTTGTAGCTCTTATGACACGTCATAAATCTACCATCTATCTATTTATATCTGTGTATTCAATATATTATGCCAGCCTTTTATAAAGCAAAAATGTTTTTTTAAAGGCCACTTGGTCATTCACTATTTGTATGTATCAAAGTTTAAAGAATTCACACATCTTCCTAATATATGATAATATAATACATATATATTATAGAATTGAATTTTCATATAGTGATAAGGATAAACATCGAATATTATAAATGAATATAAGAACTTATAAATATATTTTAAAATTTGTGTTGAATAAAATTCCCAAAATTAAGCTAAGCAATAAATAGTTATAGTTGTTCTAATTCAATTGGACACTAAACTGAAACACAAAAAAAGTTATGCTATCCTTTTTCTACACTGTGTGTTGTGAAAAGGATGGCATTATTAATTCAATTAATTGGCAAGGTAATTAAAGTCAAGTGATTTAGAGTACTGATACTAAACTTCCAAGTTAAAATGTTTCCATTCAGGCATGGATAACTTTGGACATATTCATATCTTTGACCACAGATGAAAACAAAGTTGTATTTAAAATCTAGTTTATTATGCAATATACATTTTATAAATAAATCATGTTTAAAAATGTATCACAATTTTTATCTTTGGACATCATAATATATCAACTTTGAGATTACAAAAAATTAAAATATTCTTTAGTTGAGCAACTATGAAGTGGTAAGCTCACAGAGTGAATGGAGTGGGAAATGCAAATGCACTAATTTATTAATGCTTTTTAAAGCACATGAACTAATACAACACATGAACTAATTTATTAATGCTTTTTAAAGCATTAATAAATTAGTTCATGTGTTGTATCATTTTATTCACACAATAGTTGTATCATTTTAATGAATAAACTCGAACTGCTCCAAATCGTCATCTTTACTTAAAAACTTGAGAAATTAGTAATGACATTTATGTACTTAGTTAATAATGCTAATAATTTTGATTTCATTGACAGTCCTAAGAACAAAAAAGTGAGAAAGGAATTGTGTTTATTTATTACAACTTATAGAAAATTGTCCATATTGTTATTTATACGAGCTCCCTCAGAGAACAATGTCAAAGACAATCCCACCTCACTCTATTTCAGATTAATTCTTGATTAATTATCCAGATATCTGGATGTGAAATATGGATATGTAATCAGTTATATATATGTATCTTTATTTGGAAGGATATAATTATTACATATCCAATCCCTTACTGGATATAGTTTGCCCAAGCCTATGTATATATGTATTTTAATTTTAAGTTGTACACCATTGAATTTGCATCATTGCTACGTAGTTCATATATATAACTTATATTATATAAGAGTCCAATACATTTTATGCTAGTCATAGTATTTCGATGAGGCAGATTTATCACTGGGTATGTAATAAATTGACAAAAATGTATGAAAATATCTAGAATATACTTATTCCTTCACAATTTTAAAACACAAGTATTCGGTCACAAATGTTTTTTATAATATCCGAGAGCGCTTTGGGAGTATTGTTTTTAATCTTGATTGTAGAGAGTGGCTTAGTTTGGAATAACTTATGTACTGACTTGGTGGGTACCATGGAAAATTAAATGGAAAAAATTAGTGTATATTATTATTTATAATAGGCTACACAGTTCTCGCTGATGTGCCTAATCTATTTTTAAATTGATTAATTCAGTTTGACACCACCATTTCCTTGGGCAATTTGTTCCACATGTGCACTACTCTCTTCATTAAAAAAGAGTTTAAAAGGATTAAACGATCTCACTTTATGACATAGTTATATCATGTCCTCTTAGAACAGGGTTGCTCTTTCTCAAAAATATATTATTGAAATCAGGGATGTAGTACTTTTTCAAGAGTTTGTACTTCTCAATAAAATCCCTTCTTTCTCGCCTGCTCTTGCTGAGTCTAAGCTTTACAAGTCTTTGCTCAGGTGCTCATGTGTGTGTCATGTGATTTCTGATCTCCCTAGACAGTTTAGTGGCTTGTCTCTGAACTGTTTCTTACATTTGAGACTAAATTCAAGTCATTGAATCCATTATAAAACAAATGTCCCTTTATTAAACCTTGGATAGGAGCATCAGGCATGTTCAAATTGTCTCAACAAAAATAATCTGATTATTAAGTTATTTGACATTAATAATAATGTCAGAATTTGATTTTTACCTAATTTAATATATGATATTTCATTTTAATATATTATTGTAAATATATAAATTCGTAAATGAAATGTACAAAAGTTGTTCATTATAAATTAAAAGTTCTTAAGATGTTCTGAAGCTGATGGGTCAGTTGGTTATCTATCAAGAATTTCTCAAGAAAGTAGGTGGTGTCACCCCCATGCCCCAGAGAGCATATATAACCGTCAGTCCTACGCCTGATCTCTCTCTGGACATGTTAGACTGTGAGAGTGAGGGAATGGAGAGTGTTTGTGCACAATAACATTGTTTTGATTATTCTTGGTACTCGTCAGTCAGAGCTAACCATAGCTAGGAATCTCCAAGGATGTGTTTTAATTTACTTTTTCACCTCCACAATATGCTATTTATTAGTACATAAAAAGAATTGTATATCGACTTTACATTAATGCATTTAAATTGAACAAAATTTTATATGGAATTAAAAAAAGTTATTGGAGCGTGTATTTAATCACTGCCAAATGTGTTTATTTATATAGTCTATTGGAAAAGTAAAATAGGGCTGCTTGGAAAACGTACTTATTTATTTTTGTGATACTGTTGTTTGATGGCTGATGGCAAATTTTGAGGAAGCTCTTATCTAATGCTGAGAGATTGTAAAAGGGACAATATTGCCTGAGTATACGAATTTGCGAATTATTCATAGCAGGACTATAGAAAATTCATAAAATATGTTTCTACTGACTAGCTTCCAGATGTATTGCTTACTATATTAATATGCTATATATAGGTACTACATCACGTAGCAGTGATAGGATAGTTAACATTTCAGGTATCCTTTTCGCAGGGTCTGGAATTTGATCCAAGGCATAAGCATTTCCGACTTTACTGAGATATGTACATTTTAAATATATTAAAACAATATTGATTCAACGATGAAGGAAAACATCGTGAGGAAACCTAAACGCCTGAGTTCTCCATAATGTTGGAGGTGTGTGAAGTCTGCCAGTGGCCTAAAGGCCAGCATGGTGGACTATGACTTAAACCCTTTTTATTCTAAAGACTTGTGCTCAGTAGTGGGTAGTAAGTTCAAATCAAATCAAAATTTATTTATTTCATGTAGGCCAACTTGTAGCTCTTATGACACGTCATAAATCTACCACCGGTTCAGAATACAGATTGCTGAGTTAAAACTATATTACAATCTTTCAGCTTTTTCAAATGCATCCTCAAAATTTTCCACCAGATCTGTGACTATATATTATTAATAGCTTTAGCCCGCGACTTGGTCTGCGTGGAGTTGGGTTTTCAAAATCCCGCGGGAGCCCTGTTTTTCCAGGCCTATGTCACTAAGTCCTCAATTACACCCAAAACATCACGACGCTCCGTTGCTGCGTGATTGAAGGACAAACCAACATACACTTTCGCACTTATAATATCAGTAAGGATAAACGAGGTGAAAAAGTATATTATAAGTTGTTTGGTAATGTATTCGGATGGAATAGTACTGCCAGATTCACCACCGATGTGTATGTGATCAAAGAGACAATTGCATTATTTTACTTTGTACAAATTTAACTTAAATATACACATTGAAATTAAAAGTGAATTACTTTTGTTTCACAATTATTGCGGAAGCATACTAATAACACCTGGCCTGATCCAGACGCGTCAAAGTAGTACTTTACATTCGTCGTGTCAATTTTTGTAGTGTGATTTTGGCTCATGGATCTGAATTGGGTCACACGTTATAAGTATGCTTCCATCTGGCTAGGGAGCTATGTAGCCAAATTCCACAGTGCAAATTCCTCTTTTTTACGCTTGTGTAATTTAGCTAGATTTTTCTCCATGCCTAGGATGTGTTTGTTTGAGTATCAAGTATCTGTTTTTTTTTAAATATTAATTTTAATACTGAACTGAATGAATTTGTGGTATTAGACATTTTAAGCATGTATTTAAGGAGTCTTCTTATCATTTTAATTTAAGTATAAAATTATTTATATTGTGGACAATTTTTGTCGTGCGTATTATTTGAAGTTTTTTGTCGTAGCATGTGCAGGTAACAAGTCAATAGAGATTAATTTATTTTACCATATTGTTGCAGGTTCAAATTATTATTTAAATTATAGTCTCAATCGATTTTACTAGTGTCAATTTGAACCTTATTTCTGCAACAATAAAGTGCAAAATAAGTTGCATTCTATTGACCTGTCACTCGCACCATGCTGCAACAGATAACTGTAAGTAAATGAATCGTTCATTAATAAAATGGAAGTGGCACTTAACGTTACCAACCCAAAGGCAAGAAAAAAATTAAGGAAATCGTTAAGTCTGTCGCCACAAATTATTTAGGCATGATTTGCCATTGTATATAATGCATACTTGATACTCTGAGAAATGCTATACTTTATGACATGAGCAATTATTTTACCTATTATGGGCGCTGATTTGGTTGTACACAAAAGTTAAACTGATTGCGAGAATTTTACCCTGGTCGATTTAGTTTAGTTTTGCTTACCACCAAATTGGTACTATCGGATATTAAATTTGTACGCAGTAAATCCACCGCAAGCGAGAGCGTAGTGTGATGTTGTAAGTTTCATAGGCTTGTCGCTGTACGGCCGCGCGGGTGGTTCCGCGCGCGCGGCGCCGACGCGCTGAGGGCAGTGGGTTCGAGTCCGCGCTGGACGGGGGGCGATCTCGTTAATTCCGTGCGTGGTGTTGATAGTTTTCATTTTTGTAAAAAGTCTATCGTGAGAGATGAGATGTGGTAAATAATTTAAAAAATTATCTGTACAGTTCTATTTGTATAGAAATAATAAATAATGATTAAAAATTTAAAACCATGTTGTGATTTCTTCTTGTGCTGTCAACAGACGAACCAACTCTGTTTGAGCTGACGATTCCACCAAAATCATGAACTGTTTAATGATGGACGATTAGTCGTGCATGTCTGGCTTCCGATTCAATCGTTTCGTACGTAACAAATATGTACGAAACGACTTTTTGGCGCTAATCTTTATTGGCAAGTTTGACGTAAAATTATACCAGTTCTTCTCTATCTCAGTGGCTACCGAAAGTTGCCAATTAGAACTATCAATCCCGCATTTCGTAATACAAAGTTCTTAGCAACTTTCCATTGTTTTTCAAAGCCACTAAGATAGAGCCCTACATGTCGGGCCGATCAAAATACCATATCGTGATTGTGTTGGTCGGGTGGTTAGTCCCAACCAGGTTGGATCGTCTGTTGACAACATCAACGCTTAGTTGTAAGTGGTCGGTTTGGAGCGCCGCCCCGTATTGGAGCGGGCGCGTTTTATCGCATTTCTTTTACTTATTTATTTTTTTTATTTCAAAGAGATGACTGTTAACTTTGTAGAATAAAATGTAAGAAATTATTGAGACATTTTGTTTGCTTGCAAAAACACTGAATCTCCAAATTTATAATAGTGTGCCCAAATCATGATAAGCTAGAATCATCTATACTTTAAAACTTAACAAACCGTAGTTTGAAAAGTTGCACATTTTGATGGAATATGTTAACAATTCACACATATTTCAGTAAAATCATGATCATTAACTGATGATTCATCTATATTCAATCTTGCGCAAGACCTCCAGCAGGGTTAGCATGGGGAGGAGATAAAAGTTTTATCCACTGACAAGGGATAAATATCATATATATATCTTCTCCCTATGCTAAAGCATGGCGACAGGGGAAAGGAAAAGTATATTCCTATAAGAATATCCACTCTGGATATTATTTCCACCGTTTTGCTCATGCTCGACAGTTGGATAAAACTGAGCGAGGGCATAAACATTTTATCCTTTCCTCGGGGATAAAATTTCTCCCGCCCATGCTAGTTATGCAGAAGTGCGAATTTGCTGTGAATCTTCGCGCTTATTAATATTGATACTGGGCGCCAATTAGGGTTGTCAGATCTGGATACCGAAATAGCTGGATAAAATGTCGGGATTTTGAGACTTGTCGCGAGAAATAAATAATATGATTCAAAATTTAATTATTATTTATTACCAATACAATACATATACATACAAAAAGTACGAAAAAAACTAACATTATTTGGACATAATTAATTCAAATTTAATGTTTACGTTGCCACAATATTTTATTTGGCATTGGCTTTTACTGAATCCACCAACTTGGCTTCACTATGTCTGGTTAGTCAGTGTGGACATTTTCAAGTTCTTATTGTGCATAGAATTTTACTATTAGCCGTTTATCGGGAGATTTTGTATTTTGTCAGTTGGAACATCGTATGAAATGTCGGGAGAATCCCGACAACCTGGCAACCCTAGCGTCAATACATATGCCCCCTTGTGCCTATCAAAAAATGAAAGCCACTGACATAAATTTTTTATCCATTGACTGTTTACTATGAAATAGTAAATGACATTTCTCTTCAAACCTTCAATGGATATAAAAAGCCTATCGTCGTTGATAGGCTTCGACCATTAAGGCCGGACGTGGTAAGCGCACGCATTCTCCTCTGCCGAAGTACATGTACAAACGTACGGTTCAGCTTGTAAGTGTGACAGCTTTTGAGTTAGTGTGTGTTTATAGAGACATTAAGTATTTACAAGAGTGTGCGAAAGTGAGTAAATGTGTGCTGTACGTGATTACCCCACCTCACCGCAGAAAGTGGCAGAATATATTCAGTACTAAATCTGCGTAAAGGCATGTCCTTTCTGAATCGTTCAGTTGATAGGCACTGATTTACAGAATCAGCCCCCAGGGATGAAAATGAAAGAGCAATATAGTATCTAACAGTATGTATATATTCAACGTCTCTTCTTGCCGCCGTGGCGCGGCTTGCCCTTCCCCTTGAGCCGCCGCCGCACGCCGGCCGCCTCCTCCGTGTCGTCGTCGGAGTCCGCGCCGCGCTTCTTCCCCTTTGAACCTTTCTTGTCTTCTAGCTCTTTCATTTCCTGTACATCGAAAAAGGACAATAGATTTGCTAATGCTTCGCTATACATAGTAGATTCGACAATTTTTTATAACATAACCTATCTAATGTAACTTCTATTTCTTGTTCACCAAAAATAGTCCAGATTTTTTCGAAATCCGTTTGGCTTTTTCGTTTCGCCTAATATTACAAAAAACGAATAAGGACAAAATGGAAAGGCGAATTAGGCAAATTGGAATACAATAATTACATATTGTGAAAACAAATCCCTTCAATCTTCTAAATCCGTTAAAAATCTGAAATCGGTATGTTTGCGCTCAAGATCTGGGGCCCAAGTCTGCTATTGCAATTGTAGTTACATTGCCTATCAATGACATCCCAATTGCTACTTTTAGCAATTTTGGTAGTCTACTAATTCAATGGCGTCACAATTGTTTTCCGATGGTTTGCCACTGACACATCTAGCTTTGAATATAGCTTAAATAAACGTTTTTAATAAGTAGTTTTTTTTTGAAACTCATTTCGGCAAACGCTTTTTAAGCTAATGGCAATACCGAGGTATGATTGAATTACAATCCAATTATAAGAAATCAAACGACCATTGCGAATTTAGTAGACTACGAAATTTTGGACCAATGATATTGTAATTGTATTGCGGATCCATGACAATGACATGTAAAATAGCAGACTTGGGGCCCTGGACGGTCGATCTCAGGCGAGTAACTGACAGCCGCTGGATGCAGGCGGCACAGGATCTGTGGCGTTATGTCCAGCCGTAGACATCTATTACTTGAGGTGATAGATGGCAATAGCTGTAGTAGCAAATAGGTGTTCTACAAAAACTTCGCGCTCACTGCGCTCGTATCTCGTAACTGTTTTCGATCATAGTTCTGACTGACCATGAAATGAATTATCTCTTACAATTTTGGTGAGTCGCTGCGCCTCAGCAACCCGCTCTTGCAGCACCATCACTTCACTCTCCTCGGTTTTGTATAGAGGCAGCTGCTTGCCGATTAGTTGCTCTATGCGTTGATATAACTCGACGTCGTACTGTAACCAATAAGTAAAAGTTAACTAAACAATGGCGAAAAAAAGGAATTAATTTTCAACACTTATGCAGTTGAGAACCTAGGTTTAGAGACTTTCGAGGAGTCCGGCGTTCAAAACCAAGACAAGTTTTTTTCGATTCGATGACAAGCCCTTGACTGCGATTCCACCTGATGGTAAGTGACGATGGAGTCTAAGATGGTAGCGGGCTAACTTGGAAGGGGTATAGCAGTGTAAATTCAACCCATACCCCTAATCGGTTTCTAGACGTCATCGTGTGGAACGCTAAATCGCTTGGCGGCACGTCTATGACGGTAGAGTGGTAACTAGCCACGGCCAAAGCCTCTCACCAGACCAGACCAGAGACCATTTAGAAATTATAAATTCCTAAATTGCCCCGCCGGGAATCGAACCCGAGATCTTCTCAAGACCACTGCGCCAGGGAGGTCGTCAAACAAGTAACTTTGCGGAGTTTCTTTCACCTACCTGTGAAACGAAGGTGATAGCCTTGCCGGCGCGGCCCGCGCGCGCCGTGCGGCCCACGCGGTGAATGTAGTCCTTACTGTGCAGTGGGATGTCCAGGTTGATCACCACATCCACGTGGGGGATGTCTAGACCTCTGTAAATAAAGTTGAGGGTGTAAAACTAATTTCCCAGGATAGTTAAGCTGTCATTTTTTGTTAGTGAGAAACCTGGAAATAAGTCGGTAATATTGGATATCTGTGAAATATGTGTGTTGCCATTGCTGACTCAAGGCTCAGGGTCACTCAGCAGATGATGGAGAGTATCCCTGCGTGATAGAATTCGAAATGAGGAGATTCATAGAACCAGAATTACCAACATAGCCTATCAAGTCCCAAAGGTGAAGTGGCTGACGATTTCAGGCGACTTGCCTGGTATATATACAGGGTGTCCCACGGCTATGCCACATGGAGGGGAAGTACCTTAAATATTGTAGATGGAACATTTTACTGAAAGAAGACTTCATTTTAATTTAAAAAACAATTTAAGCTGCATTCATAGATTTTTAAATAATTGCCTGGTTGAACCGGGACTCGAACCCGCTATACGAGAAAAAAAATTAACCTGTATCTTTATCATACCGATCGGGAGGCTTCATCATAAGGATTATTTTTTGTTAAATAACATAGCATGAGAAATAAAAGAAGACCATGAATTTTAGCCTTTGATGTAAAATTTTGTTCAGAAAAATGAAAAGCTGACATTGGCGTATCGACATACAATTGACATGAACTATTACTAATGAGTATGCAATTCGTAGCTCTGTTGCAGCGGGATTGAAGGACAAACCAATAAATCACCAAACAAACACACTTTCGCATTTATAGGTAATATAAGTAAGCATAGTAAGGATCGGGAAATGATGCGTACTTCTCAAGTGGGTACTCATTAGTAATAGTTCATGTCAGTTGTATGTCGATACGCCAATGTCAGCTTTTCATTTTTCTGAACAAAATTTTACATCAAAGGCTAAAATTCATGGTCTTCTTTTATGATAAAGATAAAGATTAATTTTTTTTCTCGTATAGCGGGTTCGAGTCCCGGTTCAACCAGGCAATTATTTAAAAATCTATAAATGCAGTTTAAATTGTTTTTTAAATTAAAATGAAGTCTTCTTTCAGTAAAATGTTCCATCTACAATATTTAAGGTACTTCCCCTCCATGTGGCAAAGCCGTGGGACGCCCTGTATAGCATAGTTTTGTTATACATATATTGTAAAAAAAATTTTTTGAAAATAGCAACCGCCGAGTTTACTGTTAGCTCTTCTTGGCAGGAAGGCCATTCCGAACCAGAGGTAGATTCATCGACAATTCAAAAGCACTTGTAAAAGTTTTTTTGAATAAAAAATATTTCTATTTTCTTGCCTGGTTACAAAACACCCATGTTCAGCAATGGACATGTATCGGGTGAATTGATCAAGTGGGCCATTGGATAACACCGTTCGTACCTGGAAGCGACGTCGGTACAGATGAGAACGGAGCGGTTCTTGGTCTTGAACTTGTTGAGCGCCGCCAACCGCCGCTGCTGCGACATCTGACCGTGCAGCGGCACCGCCGGCACGCCCAGCGCGCGCAGCAGCAGCGCCGCACGCAGCGCGCCCGCGCACGTCGACACGAACACGATGAACGAGTTGCCCGACATCTCGTTCAAGATGTGCACCAGGTACACGTCCTGCCAATTACACGATTTAAATATATGGCTCATTTGCGACAAGAGTGGCATAATTCAAAATTCACCTTTTTTAAATTTATACTTTTTGTTATAAAAACAACATTACGCTAAGCTCAAAAAAATAAGAGCGAGAGAGACTTAATGCTCTGTCGCTTTGTTGGCCGCTGTGTTGTTTCAAGACCGCAGCATCAGTAAATGCGATAGTTTGTTTGTTTGGTACTCAATCACGTCGCAACGACTGAACTGCTGTCTGGGAATTTGGCACAGATATAGATTATAGTCTGGAATAGGACATAGGTTACTTTTTATCCCGGGAAGCAAGAGAGTTCCTGGAGGAATAAAAAAACCTTAATCCATGCGAACGAAGTCGCGGGTATCAGCTGGTTAGATCATAAGATTCGAATAGCATTACGATAACTATCTGAATTCTTGCAAAGTAATTTCTGTTTGTAGGGTTTTCAGATGGTTGGGATTCTCCCGACATTTCATATGATGTCCCGACAATACAATAAGCTACAGAGTAATAAGCATAACAGAAACACACCTTATACTTCACAGGTATAAAGATATAGTACTGCTGCAGTTTCTCCACAGTCTGATACTTGGTGGAGACCTCCACTTTGACGGGATCTTGCAGGGAGGCCCTCTGTAACTTCTGCACTTTCTTTGTCATTGTGGCTGAGAACAGATAGGTGCGTCGCTCGCGCGGGATCACGCGTAGGATCTTGTCCACTTCTACTTCGAAATCCATGTTCAATATGCGATCTGCTTCATCCATTACCTGGTACAGGTACATTATTTCAATAAAAGTTACAAGTGCAAGTCAAACTCAGTTCCATACTATATAAACTCTTTTATTCTTCATCAGCCGATAGACATCCACTGCTGGACGAAGGCCTCTTGCATGGACTTCCACGCACCTTGGTGTTGCGCTACATGTATCCCGTGGCTCCTGAGTGGTGATTTTGCATTCAAAGTCACAGTGATGGCAGACTAACAAATCAGTAGAATGGCAGAGCCACTGGGCAGAGGCGGCGCAAAACCAAAACCTATGGAATTCCATGCAAGAGCAGTTTGTTCAGTGAACATCTATCAATTGGTAAAGAAAAAACATATTTGAAATAAATCAAAATAGGAATTAGCTTCCTTATTTTGAAAACTGAGGGGTTATGGAAAACTATGGAAAGTTGCTATGAACTGTCAAACTTGCATTTTGTCATACAAAATGGGGGTTTGACAGTTCTTAATTAACAATTTTTGATAGCCACTGAGATAGTGAATACTCCTGACGACAGCAGCCACCTTATGATGATTCTACTCACGAGATACTTCAGAGCTTTCAGGTTGAAGCCCTTGGTGTTCTGCAGGTGGTCGACCAGCCGGCCTGGAGTGGCGATGATGATGTGCGGCTTCTTGGACAGCGCCAGGGCCTGCGCCACCATGTCCATTCCGCCCACTATCACAGCACACTTCACACCTATGCTTGCACCTGGAAATTTCAAAAGTCGTTAGTTTAACTAGTAATTAATAAAAAAAAATCCATTTCATGCTCTATGAAGACTATTAGTTGGCAAGTAAATTCACAGTAGACTTAACTAGAATTTTTTTTTTAAATTTAAGATAACAGTTTTGCAGTATTTGCTGTGAAGATTTATCCCAAGAAACAAAGAATTCCCCTTGGATTTTAAATAACTAACACATATTGTGGACAAAATCGCTGGTAAATTAAAGCTGGAGAAAGGCTGAATTTGAAAAATGTAAACTTACCAAGTGCCTCAAACTGTTCTGAAATTTGGAATGCCAGTTCTCTTGTAGGTGTCAATATGAGAGCAAAGTATCGCTGTGGGTTTTCTAATAGAGACTGAAGGATCGGCAGGGCGAAGGCCCCAGTTTTGCCCGAACCTGTCTCAGCTAGACCTATTATATCTTTGCCCTGGAGTGCTACTGGTATTGCTTCCTTTTGGATCTTGGATGGATTTTTCCATTTCAATTCCGTGCATGCCTCGCATAGTATGTCCACTATTCCCTAAACATAATTAATTCAAATTTAAATTCCCATGATGAACTTTAATGCATTTAAACAGTACTATGAAGTAGTTTCTAATAGTTAAGTTACATATTATTAAATGCCCTTTCATCCTTCATTGAATTTTGAAGGAGTAAACGAACCATGCAGAAATGGAAAAATAACATGTCAACATAACCTAAAAAATCATAGCAAACTTTAAACACAGTTACTTATTGTATTCAATACAAATCAAACAGTCTTGCAATTGTTATTAAATAAACCTAAGATATTACTCAGCTATAAACTCACTAAATCTTTAAATGTGACGGTTTCTTCCACATTTTCCACCGTTTTGGTTTCTTCTACATTTTTCTCGATTGTGGTTTCTTCTGGTTGTTCCGTTTCTGATTCTACGTCTTGATTATCACTACCACTTGTATCGCTATCCGCAGTCATGATTTTAGAGTAATACCTTATTGTTTCATTAAGAAGTTAATTTATTTTATTATGTAAATATTCAATCGTAGACAGAGAAGGCAATAGACCAAGGTACTGTGTAACCGCGACTGAAATAGAGATAACATGACGTAACGATGACGTCACATGACAAGTTCGAGTTTAATGTTGCCACAATAACTGCACTCCCCTAGTACCCCAAATTAGATGGAAAATTCTTCCCAGGATTTTTAAATAAAACGACAAAACAGATGCTGAACTGTTTTATTTTTTAAATAACATACCTACACATATAAGGTTGTCTGGGAGAGACATACCTATTAGGGTAAGCTTCTATTTTTTACATATATCTTAATATTGTGTGCAATAAAGAATTTATTATTCTTTATTGCACACAATATTAACTTCAACCACCACTTAAAAGTATAAAATAATTTTAGTTTGTACACGTAAGTCGGTTTTTTAAAAATATTTTTTTTTATACTAAAGTATGTAGTTTCATAGGACCAATTCACTAGATAATTATTTGCTCCTTAAAAAAAATATTGAAATGCTGAATAGAAATTTAGCATATGTGAGTCACTTTGAAAAAAGATGTAGGTATGTAACACAAAGGAAAATTTTTTTTCGTTACTAGTAAGAATGTTACACAAAATAATTTGTAATGAACAGTTAAAATTTTCCTTCGATCGAGTAATGCTATTGAATTAAAAGCAACAAAAAATATTGTATATTTAGTCATCAAAATCATCATTAATGAAATTAACAGTATATTCCTTTTTTCAGGCAGTCGTATAAAACTGCAACTCTTCATAGTTTAAGTTAATAATTATTTAAAAAAAAAACATTAAAAGTCTGCCTCTAGCTATTTAAAAATGGCTTTAAAAATTAAGAACTTTGTAAATAAAATAATTCTTAAGATCGCCAACAGTTCTCGACTGGTCGTTGGACATTCGAACGAAACTTCAGGATGATTCAGAACAGTAACCGACACTATCTAACTGAATACACTTTAATCATCGCCGACATATATTATATTCTAGTATCCATCATCTTTCTTTTCTTTTCTCATAATATTCATTTCTTCCATCACGACTTTATTTTGTTTCAACAAAAATTAAAAAAATAATTGAAAAAGTAGCCAAAGTAACCCGCCGTTACGGTATGTCAGAGGACATTACTAAAAAAAGCCTATCTCCGTGCCAAATTTCAGCCATATCGGTTTAGTGTGGCGTATTGAGTAACAAAGATCCATATGTTTGTTACTCAATCACGCCACACTAAACCGATATGGCTGAAATTTGGATGTATGTATGGATGGCCATACATACATTCAAACTTTCACATTTATAATATAAGTAGGATAGGGAAAATCGGGACATTGTATAGGTACCTAAAGCTGGCAACACACATAGATACTAAATTTTCTTATTAACTGTCAGTTTGTTTCGCACAAAAGTGTGTCGACCTTGAAAAAAACTGGTTACACGATGAGGGACAAAAAATTGGGTAGCTGCGTCTCTGTTTATCACATTAATAACTTTATTTCTGCTCTCTTTTTAGTGTGAGTGAGAAAGAAATCGTCACTGGCTCTATGTCTTCTCTCTCTACGTATTCAATCCATGCTTTACAATAAGTTTTCTAAGTCAAAAATGACAACAAATTCACAAACTTGTTGTCAACAAAATGTCAATATCAACCAGCAAGCTGTCAATTTAGTGATGTGCGATTGTTAAAGACTCATTCGAATAGGTACCTAGCTGCTGCACAGAGAGCTCGATTGTGATAATGTAATGGGTACCTACCTATGCGAATAGTCCGAAAGAAAATGTTCGAAAACATTTCGACATTTCGTTAGGTACCTACCTAGGTAAACCTATTCTGTTTGCCCACAGAACACTATTACTCCTAGTCTACAAAGAGAATGTAATCACTCCGTTTTAGTCTATGGAATGGATTGTTGAGGTTATAATTTGTTTGTTGATGTTGTTTTTCTATTAAAATTTAGTTCTTGAATAAACAATCCTAGTTAAACATGGCAAAACATCATCCAGATCTTATTTTCTGCAGAAAACAACCCGGCGTTGGTAAGACGGTTTCATCTTTACCCATTACCACCACCTCACCTCAATCCACTTCAAACTTGTGTTCAAAAAATCAAAATTTTGTTCAAATAAATTGTTTTTCCAGCTATCGGTCGCTTATGTGAGAAATGCGATGGTAAATGTGTAATTTGCGACTCATACGTGCGGCCTTGCACGCTGGTGCGTATTTGTGACGAGTGCAACTACGGTTCGTACCAAGGTAGATGCGTGATCTGTGGAGGACCCGGCGTATCGGATGCGTACTATTGTAAAGAGTGTACAATACAGGAAAAAGACGTAAGTTATCTATCTTACTAATATTATATGCGAAAGTGTGTTTGTTTGTTGAATTGCCCTTCAGTCACACAGCAACGGTGTGATTTTTTGCATGTTATTCATGCAAAAAAATCACGCCAATTTTTCGCACCATACATACATAGACTGCTAAAATCGTAACCTTTAACCTTTTGGATTTACTGCAGTCGCACGTTTGAGGTCTAAACCTCAAAATAATCCTAATTATAATGCCTAAGCATTAGAAGTATTTCAAATCAAAACTTCTGTTTTTATGGTTTTACAAGATAGAAGGTAGTCTATGTCACTCTCTAAGTCCTTAGTTGAGGACTATGTAGTATAGGTATAGTTATATAGTTCTTGCAATCCACGAGGGTGGCTCATGGTTGTGCGTGTGTCATATCTGTATAAGTGTGAGCGCGAGAGCTTGCTCGCGCCTGACCGCTCCCACCTAGGCTCCTGACAGGCACACTTACATAATGTGCATGTACACAACGTAACCACAAGTAATGCTTGTGGTTACGTTGGTTAGGGTAAGGGTTAAACCCTTGAGAATTGCAAGAACTATACCATAAAATCGAGTTGATCCATTGCTCTATTGCTAAGGACACACAAACTCACTTTTGCATGAATAATTATTAGTATTATTTAAAATAGTGCTACAACATATTACTTACATTATTTCTACTGAACCTGTTAATGTTTTTATTTCAGAGAGATGGATGTCCGAAGATTGTCAACTTGGGTAGCTCAAAGACAGATCTGTTCTATGAGAGAAAGAAGTATGGATTTAGGAGACACTAGCAGTAACTTATTAAATAGACTTTGGGACTCTGCATAGGTTCAATTGTTTTATAAGTGTGCTTGTGCATTTGAGCAGTTTATATTATTGACTAGTATAATATAGTTTCTAAGTAGCTGATACTCTGACATTATGTAAGTGGAATAAAAAGTTTTTTAAAATTTTCTATTTTCCCATGATAGATCTAATACTTGGCTGCTTCAATTCAAAACTAGCATAAATCATAATAACACTTTTTTACAGAAAAACTAATAAAATAAAGCATATCTTTAAGAGACATTCAATGTTTTGGGTAGTTTTTTTTTTTTTTGTAGAAATTTTTGTTAAAAATTGTAGAAATTTTCTAAATTTTTTTTATATGTGGTACTTTTGAATTGAAGCAGTGATATATTTGTGGGGCGGAGCATGTGTCTGTTTAGTACACAATGGCCTGTGAAAGCTCACCCTAAAATGCCAGTTCAGTTTACAGATTGTGTTTACAGAATTTACCACATTGTTCAAGTGCTACAATTAATGTTCATGGGCGGCGGTCATCACTTAACATCAGGTGACCCGTCTGCTTATTTACTTGCTAAAAATTTAAAAAAATGCCCACTATCACCCCTGATGGAAAGCAATGATGTGGTCTAAAGTGTAATGCGTTTGCCTAGAAGATGCCTATTAACTCTTGTAAAGATACCCAAATTAAATTATATGTGTTAGGAAACACAGATCTTGGAAGAGCGTTCCAGGCCCTAGTTTGTAGTTTTATAATGATGATGGTAGGTACTAATTCAGTTGTACAACATCTCTGAACTAAATTGACCAGTCTAAAAACAGTGCTACTGATTTCGTAATCTTCTGTGGAAGGAACAGTATTATATTAGAACTGACAATTAAGCTTAGAGAATTCTTAAACAACAGAATAAGTACCAAAATTACATGTAAATGAAACTATATATTATGTGAGTAATTAATTATTCAGTAACATTTAGGATATACAAAATAAACAAATATTCCATACACACAAGCAGTTTTATATTTATTTACAAGCACATTTTCTATAAATAAGTATTGTCAATATTTTTTGATTCAATTTACTATAAATATGACAAATACCAGTACTTGGGTAAGGCCGTAGATTTTGCCACTTTGTAACATAGAGTAACATAGACACTCCTATGTTACGGTAACGTAGAAGTAACGTAAAAGTAACACAGTGTTTGTAAGGCTGATTACATAACGTACTTATTTTAACCGGCTTCAAAAAAGGAGGAGATTTTTGTAATAAACTTGTAAGTATAGCATTTTTTATAATCGCCGATCATTCAGAGATAAGAGAGAGAATTCAGTAATGGGAAAAATATATTTTTTTTAAACTATCATCAATGGAATTTAGTAACCAAAACTCTCTGGATGTTTATCAAATAAAGGTACATTATTCTGATTATTACGAAGATGAGTTTCAATTAACTCATCTTCTTTTAAACTCATTCTTTATTTAAAATAACTATTTGAAAAATCCGCTTCTGGCAGAATATGTACACTAACCTTTACAACACTTCAACGTTACTAAATAACAATCAACGTTACCAGTAACATAGAAGTCACATAAAAGTAACGTCAAAGCGTAATTTTTGAAGTTTTAAACAGGAATAATTACTAAATGCGAGCCGATTTTAGTCAAATACACATCTTCATGTTTTTATAAATCACTTGAGCTTAGTATAACACATACATGTGTGCAATAAAAACTGTTATTTACCTTTAAAATCACCAAAATTCACAAAAAAAGCTGCTGACGAAACACACGCGCACACCTTTGATAAAATTCCACAGGCTAGAAAATGGCGGTTTCTTTTTTTTTATTTCGTTGCCGGAATCTTTAGTGTGGCCAGTGCCATTATAAAATACTACCCTAAAGTTATTGAATATTTAGATGCCCAATTTTGGTAACATACAGAATAGTAACGTAATAAGTGAAAATAAGGAGACAACATTTTGAATTGCGATAAAACATTTAAAAACGCATATTTAAATACATGGAACCCCGGATGTAATTGCTTAATCTATTCACATTTCAGATATTTGTAGTGAATTAGGACTTTAAATAGAAATAATGTAGTTATAACGAGCCAAATATTTGACTGGATCAAAAAGACAGCTTATTTTGGGCAAAATTTCGGGGTAAGGTCAGTTTTAAGTCATTGTATTTTTTTAAATATACGACAGACATTCAATTTAAGAATGCACTATAGGAGTTTAAGAACTACCTAACCTAATTAGGATACTTGCATAACAATTTACGCAGTACTTCGATTTTTAATACGCATGTCAAGTTAAGGGACATTTTCTTTTTACAAAAAGTGGCAAAATCTACGGCCTTACCCACTTACAACCAGTCTTTACAACCAGTTAATATATTTTGGTAAATTCTTACACAAAATTATTTGCCCAGTTGATTTATAACCAAACTGAACATTATAATATTAATATGAAGTTAACTAAACCATTTTTATTATAAAACTAGTTGATACCCGCCGCTTCGCTCGCGTGGATTTAGTTTTAAAAATCCCGCGGGAACTCTTTGATTTTCCGGGATAAAAAGTAGCCTATGTCACTCTCCTGGTCCTCAACTATACCCATGCAAAAAATCACGTCGATTCGTTGCTTTGTTGTGGCGTGATTGCAGGACAAACCAACAAACAAACACACTTTCGCATTTCTAATATTAGTAGGATAGATGATCTGCTTATTGAACTTATCTTCCATAAGTACAGACATTTCCTTAGATCTAGATCATTAATAGTAATTAATCTGTAATTGTTTTTATTACACTTTTTTATAAATTGTGTACTATTAGAAATATTTTGTCCAATTTTGGTGAAGATCTACTAAATATTATCGGAGATAGAGAACATAACTTCTCACGGGCAAGTCACTCTAAACTTTTTCCACGCGAACGAAGTCGCGGGAATCAGCTAGTCGTTATATATAGTACTCAAGGAATAAGTCGCTCATTTGCGACAAGGGTGACATAACTCAAGATTCACTAATTTTAGCGTCGAAAATTTATACTTTTTGCTATAAAAACAACATTACGCTAAGCACAAAAAAATAAGAGCGAGGGAGATTGTGACTTAATGCTCTGTCGCTTTGTTGACCGGTGTTGTTTCGAGACTGCAGCATCCACAAAACATTACTTTCTAACGAGAGAATTCTCTCATCGTCGATTTTGAATTATGTCACTCTTGTTGCAAATGAGCGAAGTATACTACTCTCTACATCCGAGAGTAGTACTTCTAGCTGCCTCCGCTAAAAGTGCTACTGTTAGCGGAGCTGACGTGGTTGGTCCAAATGTCGACGTCCGGTGCGCTGCCGCTGCTAACTTCAGAGTACGCCGCTCTCGCTGGTATTATCGGGGATCGTGTGCACACGCTGCAACACATACAATAGGCAAGAAAATCTATAACACAGGTCAACCACTTTTATAGAGTTACTAGCTTTTACCCGCGGCTTCGCTCCCGCATCTATTAAAAGTAATCCGAAGTGGTGATTCCTATAAATATAAACAAAATTACCAATTGTGAATTTTTCGATTTTTCAGCCTTTTTTTTTTGGATTTTTTTTTTGCAGATGTAGGTAGGCAGGTACCTATGTTTTTGGTAGGCGCTAACTGTTTTTCCGAATGCTTTATTGTGGCATTGCCTGAACCTCTACCTATCAAGATTTTAATTTAATGAATCGTACAGTACGGTTTCTCGGATTTATGCAAGTACAATTCGTACTTGCATAAATCCGAGAAAAATATTTAAAACAAAAAAAAATTGTAACGACAGTGTAAGAAATGTGATTAAAACAATCATATTTATATGTATAATAAAAAGAGTTAAAAGAATTTCTTTAATTGTCTTATAAGGTAGCTATGATGGTTTTTATATTTTTATTTAGCGTATTTTTTTACTCTGTAACCAAGTAGGTACTACATGCAGTGTCAATCATGCTTCTGTTGAAGTTCTGTTGCTTCACTGACCTTCAATTCATCAGCTTTGTCCAAATAAAGTCCTATAAAAAGAAATTTTGAAAACAAGCCAATTTGAATTTGAAATTATACCATACAGTGTTAAGCCTACAAATTACTACCACCCTAAATTATCCAAATCATTGATTAATTATTATTAAATGAATAATTTCATACAATAAATATTTTAAGAAGAATTTTCTATATCAATCTTTTCCGCTACCTATCGATTGGGGGAATATTAACCGTCATTTCTGTCTTGCTTACGTTTGATAAACTGAATAAGACAGAAATCCAAAATGGCGGCATTCCATTTTTGATTGCATTAAAAGAAAAATGGTTCCTACCGATTTCTCTTTTTTTTTTCTTTTTTTTTTTTAAACTTTGGGTGCTTACGAGTTAACATCTTCGAGCTTCTTCAACAACCGCTCGTTTTCTCTGCTCAACAACTCCTGTTCCCTCAACAGTTGGTCTCTAACGACGAACAGTTCCGTGTTCTCTTGTCGTAACGCCGAGTTTTCAGACATGTGCAGTTGTACCAGCTCAACTAGCTCCTTCTGCGGAAGTTGGTAGAGCTTGTTGGCTTCTATAGGAGGTGGCGTGCCGCGGCTCTTTTGACCTGTTGACATCATGAAAATTTTTAGAATCCAGCGCACTGCGAAGTTGTTAGTCGCAACGACTTGTAGGTATACTCATCACTATCATTCCACCTACCTGCCTAAAAAAGCTATATCAAAATGAGTTCAGCCGTTTCAATGAACAGTCCGGATTTGAAAAAAGTTTCTTTGAGCAATGCGATGTCTTATCTTTCTCAAATAAAACTCAAACTTGTACGAAGTTTTGGGGGCAGGAACGCCCTCGGCAGGCTAAAGCGAACTATTTTTTTGAGTATTGACATTAAAATATTTTTTGAGGTTGACACAGCGCTACTTGCCTACCGTCTTATTCATCTACACTTTTCTCTCTCTCTATCACGTAACTCTTATCCCTTCGCACTCTCTGAATTTAGGCCCTACGAAGATTTACGCCATGTACTTGTAGCCAGGCTTGGTATTGGTCAAGCTGAACTTGACAAACATATTTTTCCTCAAAGTTAGGTTAGGTTATGGTAAAAGCAATTCTTGTTCAACTCACTGTAGGTGTCCGCGTTGTAGTCGCTGTGAATTTGTAGCGCTGTCCTCAAATGGTGGTTCTCCGTTTGAAGGGCTTCCACTTCCCTCTTCAGACTCAGTATGAGAGCGTCTCTGGCGTCCTAAGTGGTGTAAATTCAAAATTTATTGCATGTAGGCAAACCTGTGACTCTTATAAAAAGTCAAGTCTCCAATCCGGGTTTGAAAGCAGATTCTGCTGAGAAGAATTGGCAAGAAATTCAGTCGGTAGTTGTTCTTTTCAAAACATCGACATTTGCCGTGATGGAATACAGTATACACAACCCCTCTCTGCTCAACGACGTTTTTCATATTGCTACATCAAAAACTACAGTAGTAAGGAGAATACGGATTAGATGGATCGATAGAGATTTTTTTCCAAGTAAGATTGAGGAGGACAGTCTTGCTGTCGCCCCAATATCGTCACGCCATCTCTTGGTATATGCATACCTACATTTAGCAATGGAATTGGAATTGAAGCTTACTGTGGAAACACGAGCTGATTGTGCCTCCACGACTCTTCGTGTAGCGCGGTGTTCCCTATCAAGGTTACTGGAGATTAAATGAGAGCGCACATATTAACTTTAAATATTTAATTGATTTTATAATTATAACAAATTACAAGATGTACAAGTGGCTAGTGTGAGCGGCGGGCGAGGGACAACTGTCTGATGCCAGTAACAAACGTTCCTTCAAGCCTTACCATTTTAATTTTTTCCATTTGAAATGGAAACTTACCATTTTAACAATGGGCTTGGATTTTATTTTCTTAGCGCGCGCGGCGTAGCGCAGGGTGTTGATGGTCTCGTTCAGATTGGACTTCGTGGGGGCTATGCAGGCGATCTGAAAACGTTTTGTTTCATTTACTAGCTTTTGCTTGTGACTTAATTCGCATGGAGGAACCCTTCCGATTTTTCCGGATTCAAAGTAGCCATGACTAGTGTACTCTCCAGATCCTCAACTATACCCATGCAAAGAATCACGTCGATCCGTAACTCTGATGCGACGTGATTGAGGGACAAACAAGTGTGTTTGTTTGTTCGAAATAGCTCCTAATTCGAACAAACAAACACACTTACTCTATATGTTCGTATTAAGGGTACCTTGCCCCTGCCGACTGAAGCCAAATGGAGCGGTATCAGCCGACCAATGAGATTATTTTGTGCCTTTAGGTATGACGTGATATTTTTTACACGGGATGTGTTAGTAATCAGAACAGTCCTTACGGTAGTAAGTAATACTATGTTTATGGATTTGGTCTGCTACACACATCTTCGCTCCACTGAAAACCAAGGGCAACCCTTGGTAGAAGTAGGAAGTACCTAATTCTTAGGTATGATCAACCTTCAAACCGTCACCTTTATAAACAGAAAAGGTTATTTATATACCTCTCGAACGAAAAGCAGTGGGAGAGGTATGATAAAATGCTGCGCTCTATCATGATGAGAGAAAAGAAAGAAAAGGAAAAAAGATGAAGAGAGAAGAGTAAAACATAGAGCGGTTGGCATGAAGAAATGCAACACGGTTCCGTGCCAATCTGGGAGACACGGGAAGTGCAAGTCGGACACGCCCTGCCAAAAGGCAGAAGTCCGAAGGGATTATTTCCTCCCCCCGAAGAAAAAAAAAATACCTAGGAAGGTTAAGAATAATTACCATTAACGTGACTCCGTTGCCGGACAAGCTGTCGGCCAGCAGCTTGGTCAGCTTGCTGTCTCGGTACGGAATGTGACCTTTCTTCTTGCCGTCGCTGAGTTGCGCTATGCAGTACCCTGGAAAAAATGTCTTTGAAATTGGTCTTTGCAGTCTACCCATCCGCACTTAGCTAGCGTGATAGACTATGGCCTGTAACCCTTCTCTGAGAGATCTGCGCTCTGTAGTGAATCAGTTAATGGGTTGCTTCTGATGATGATGTAAATCCTCCTCAATAACCCGACGGTTAAATGTGCGGACTGAAAACTGAAAGGCAGGTTCGAATCCCACCCGTTGCACTATTGTCGTGCCCACTCCTAGCACAAGTTTTCCACTTATTTGGAGGGGATAGGAGGATAATAGTCAACTGCAGCTTGGCTAATATTCTTAAAAAAATCATATACTATAGCATATGTGCTATTAGCTTCTCTTGTTCTTATCTTTGTCCCACGCTATATGGGGTCGGCACAGCAGGTCTTTTGCTTCCACTCGCTTCTATCATTCGTCAACTCTTATACCTACTTACCTATCTACTTATAGGTAATAGGTATCCTCTTTCACACAATCCCTTAATTTTTTATTTTGTCCTTCTACATGCATATTGAACATCTTTACCTTACCTAGTACCATGAGACTCCTATTGATATTATTGGCCTCTTCCAACGTCTTGCCGCTGCTCTTGGTCCGCTTGGTCATCTCGCTGCCCGCCAGGTCCACGAAGTTCATCTTGCCGTGCGTGGAGCACGTGACGTCACGATCGGAGCCCACGTCGCGCCGGATGCGCACGCTCAGCAACGTGTGGGAGCGGGAAGAGTGCGCGTTCATGGCGTGCGCGCCCACCGCGCGGTTCCGCATGCCTGGGGGAAAAGCAAGACAAAACTAGACAAAAACAAGACAAAACTAGACAATAACAAGACAAAACTATATTAACAAGACAAGACAAAATAAGAGTTGCCATTGATCGTTATTGTTACTGTTTTAATGCTATCTTCTCCTATTAAGCCATTCCGAGCGGTTTTAAGATACACCCTTGACCTCGTTCCACGTCATCCCTATCCCTCCAACGTCCTCTAGAGCTGTACCTACGTCACCTTGTTTAGACCGACCACGCTTTCTCTTACCCTGACGGTTTCAATGAAGAGCCCGTCTAGCTATGATGTTGGTCCAACTTTCGGGACTTTTTACTTTCTCGTCTCGCATCCATATGTCAGAATCGACTCGAAGAGCGGCATATAAGTCGTTGTTAAATACAGCGGTGATATCTCTAAGAATATCAGTTATGACCCTTGCTAGGAAAATTAATAAATTGAAAGTATAGAAAAAATGGACCTACCCTCCTCTAATACTGCAAATAGATCGTCCAGCTCTTCACAGTCTACAGTGAAAAGGTTCTCCACGTAAAAGCTGCGACTCTCTTTCGACCATCTCACTTGCTGTGGTTTTCGGGCACTGCCCGGGTTTAAAAGGTCTATTACCTAGAACATAAACTTCCGGTAAATATTACCTACTATAGAATCAAAGTATATACCTATTATTATTCCTGTATTAAATAATATTTATCCAAATAGTTTCTTTCTGTTTATCCGGGCTAACCTTTGAAAAAGCTGAACCGATTATGATGGAATATTCACAGGAAAGGTATTAATATCCCTTATAATATAAGGAGAGATTGAGGCTCAGTTTTATACCAGAAAACATTTAGGGTTCCTGCGTAAAATAATTTAAAAATATTAGTAAAGGAGTCTAAAAGGGTTTTCACGGTTTAATCGCAGAACCGATATTGAGGAAATTTGGCACAAAGATAGCTTCCATCCCGTGACAGATACAGGCTACAGGTTTTTCCCTCATTTAACCTTACTTTACCTTCTCGTTGTATATTTCCAAGAATGAAGCTTTCAATATGTAGTGGCAATCAGGGCGGTCTCGGATAAGTTGGTAGAGATACACGAACGAACGCACCACCAGGCCGTGCTCTGGGGAGTACGGGCTTGCTCCACTCTCCACCTAAGCATATTTTTTTTAATATACATAATATAGACAAGCGCTTGACTGCGATCTCACCTGATGGTAAGTGAAGATGCAGCCTAAGATGGTGCGCGCTTGCCCAGAAGATGCCTATTCACTCTTGATTTAAAGACATGATTACCAGACACCGTTTGTAGAATGTGTATTGACAATATATCTATACAACTTGATTGCCGCTGTTACAACAAATAATAAAAATAAAATAGAGAGGGGCCCCAATACAAGAATGATACGTGATTTTTTCAGGAAAAATCAGTTGCTAATTAAAAGTATACATTGTAGTAGATTACTAGATACCTAAATACCGTACCCACCTATGGGCTAATTTCCATGACACAGCGACAATGAAATGTGTAATGTTACATCACGCGATGTTTTGTTTCCTATACAAATCAAAAACAAAAAGCTTACTACAAGATTTAATCGTTATTGTTTAGTAGGTAGGTATTGTACTTGCAATTCACGAGGGCACGTGGCTCATGGTTGTGTGTGTGTCGTGTCTGTATAAGTGTGAGCGAGAGCTTGCTCGCGCCTGACCGCTCCCACCTAGGCTTCGGTAGGCACGCACACTTACGCAATGTGTATGTACATGACGTAACCACAAGTAAAGCTCACGCGCCCTCGTGAATTGAAAGAACTATACGTGAAATACTATAGCGTTGATAGTTTAGTGTTTAAGAATACGACCTTCTTTTGTGTTATCAGGGTTCGACCATAATGCATCTTTTCTTTTCAGAGAATTTTTTGTTCGTCCTCTATTTGTCCTTCGACATGATGATCGGGGACCTTTCAGGGAGTTTGTGTTTTTTTAATTCGATGACAATACATAGTCCTTGACTGCGATGCCCCTGATGATAAATGTCGATGCAGTCTAAGTGGTAGCGGGCTAACTTGGAATGGGTATGCCAGTGTACATTCAACCTATACCCTTAATCTGTTTCTGTACGCCGTCGTGCCGGAACGCTAAACCGCTTGGCGGCACGTCTTTGACAGAAAGTTTGTAACTAGCCACGGCCAAAGCCTCTTCTAGCCTTGGTCACCAGACCAGCCTTATTTTACCTTCTATATTTTCCTAACAGCCTACAAAAGTTCTACTTAGTTTAAATTCTTAGGTTTCATTAGTTATATACTTAAGTAGTACTTAGGTATTTAGGATATGTATAAAGTATAAGTATGTACTTAATATGACACTACGAAATACCAACATAATTATGAATATCTACGAGTAGGTAGTTCTGAAGGTATCATCGATCGAATGACCCCGAGTTTATTAGATATTTATAAACATAATTTGCAGAATATGGGGTTAGCAAATGTTCGCGAAATATACAACACTCAGTATCCAGCGGCTTTCTGTGACTCGTCTGATGTCGTTGGTCCGTAGGTACCTAGCAGGGGTCTGCCAGCATTGCGCTTTCCACCACCAAGCGCCACCCAAGTAGCACAGATAGCTGTATAAATACTCACTTTTAGACCTATTTGAAACTCTATGCGTATTAAGACTCTTTTAAGAGTACACTGGTGATCCTACAGCTGCATAATAGCTGTCAGTGATATTTAAACAGCTTAGGCTGAATAAGGGCTGTTTAGTGGATAAAATTACGCCAAATGCTGTATAAGAGGTATTTGTGAACTCTTATTACACTGACTTATTAAGGGGGCACGTGTGAACTATTATGAAGTTAATAGCTATATAATGGATGATATGTGACCCACATTACAGCTTAACATGAATCCACCATTTTATTGTATAACCTCATAACCTATATAAATATACTGATTCATTTTTCAACTTTTATGATGTTTTGTGTATGAATTAGGAATGGATTGCATTAGTTTTTACTTCTCGATATCATAATAACAACTTTTTATCTTATAATTCTTTTCAAAGCACTAAAAATTGTTTATTCAAGTTTTCATCACGGCTTATTTATATCACGAAACTAATTAAAAACCGAATATTTTCGTGGCGCACTAAATTTTCTTAGGTAATATATATGTATAATGTCAGTAAAATTACATTCCCAATCATTTTTCTTTTATAAATATGAAAACAATGCACTTAACTTTGAATAAATAACCACACGTATTCAATCAAATTCAATTCACTCCACGAAGTATATTAATTTGCTAGATTTGTATTATCTATGGTTTGCTACTTCACTTTTACGTCACGTGACATATTTGCTGAATAAAGAGTAACTTGTAATCTTTTACTCAACTTAAGGCTGCATAATTTGTGCCCATTTAAGAGGTATAAGAGCTGTATACGGCCGTATACAGCCCTTATGCAGCTTTTTTATACAGCTTTAAGCGTGACGGGAATTCGTTATTCAGCTGCTAAGCAGCCTTCGTGTGCTACTTGGGCACTCCACTCAAGTAACAAAGGCGTTGATTATTTACAGCTTATTTTATAGCTTTAACTGCCATATATAAATGTATAAATGCCTTTGTAATAGAGTTATCTATTCAAAGCTGTGAAATGAGCTATAATCACCTCCCTGGCACAGTGGTGAGTGCCAGTGGTGAGTGTGGTCTTATAACTGGGAGGTCTCGGGTTCGATTTCCGGCGGGGATAATTTGGGAATTTATAATTTTTATAATGTCTGAATTGTGTCTGGTCTGGTCTGGTGGGAGGCTTTGGCCGTGGCTAGTTATAAACGCTACCATCACACGTGCCGCCAAGCGATTTAGTGTTAGAGCCGATTAGGGGTATGGGTTGAATCTACAATATTGGAATCTACTCATCATTTTCTAGATGATGATTTTTTTTCGATTTTTTTTTAACGCGGGGCGGTCTTTAATGCGGGACCATGGTCACCCCATCAATTTTTTTTTAATTTTACTAGCCTATGTCACCCGGAATACACTAAGGATTCTAACGGTACCTCATTTATCGAAATCGGTTCAGGCGTATAGAAGTTATGGTGAAATATAGAAACACACATGAACCCTGAAAACAATATGCCTACTCCTTTTTTCAGGCAGTCGTATAAAAAAATGTACGAAGTACAAACTTTGAAGATTGGTCACTTACAAGCCCCGGTGGGCCGGTCAGGGTGTGCGTCTTGCCGCTGCCCGTCTGTCCGTAGCAGAAGGATGTACATGAGAAGCCTTCTACCGCCATCTCCAGCAGCCGCTTTATACCACTGTACTCTAACACGTCTTCCTGGGGAAAAAAATTGAAACGTTCGTCCATCAATACCTTTTTTGCTGGCCGCGGCAGTAATGTACTAATTCCCTTACTTGTGTGGCAGCAGGTTCGAATACAACGTTATAGGAGAACAGCTTCGGCTTCTGTGCGAGGGAGATTCCGTTCACGATGATTTGCCCCTTGCCCGGGAACTCGAGCATGTCCCGCTCTTGTAGAGTGCGTTCTTTGTCGTTCACTGGCCTTACTCTGAAGAAAATAAAATGAAGCGAGATCTCAAATCGATTTTTTTGAAGTCGGTAAAAAATTGATCGCTTAACATCTTCGACCATTTAGCCAGGACTTGGCAAGCGCACCATTCCCCTCTGCCGAAGTAGATACATGTACAAACGTACGGTTCAGCTTGTAAGTGTGACAGCTTTTGAGTTAGTGTGCGTTCATAGAGACATTAAGTATTTACAAGAGTGTGCGGAAATGAGTAAATCTGTGTGCTGTATGTGATTACCTCGCCTCCCGCAGAAAGTGGCAGAATATATTCAGTTCTAAATCTGCGTAAAGGCTCGACCCGGCTAAATGGTCGAAGCTTAACATACATCACTGGATCTAAATAATGCATTACCTGACTACCACGTTTATATTGTCCTCTTCCCCATTAAGGGTTATGCTGGAGCCCTGGTTGCTTCTATCCAAGCTGCCGGTTCTGCTGCTTGCGCTGAAACAAGGATATCGCTGCTTCAATTCAAAACTAACAAAAATCAAAGTTGTATGCAATTATAGGCTAAATTAGCCTGTTTGAAATGGATAGCTCATGAACAGGATTAACACATTTTTTTCTTGAAAATTAAAGTTCCCTTTGGAATCAAAAACCACCTGAATGAATTCGCGGACATCATCTAGTATGTATATACGAAATTGGTTTTTTCCAATGTGTCATAAGTGTACTGGTATAATATGCTCCGACAGTCAATTTAGGCGACCATAGAAAATTTTTGTTTGGAAAGTAATTATGTACTGGTTGCCATGAATTTGATTAGTTTGCTTCGATGTTAAAGTCAATGTTAAGGGCTGTAATGGAATATTTTATGAGCTTGACGAATTACTTTTTTTAAATAAATATTTAATTCTTTATCTTAGAAAATACATAACTAAATTTTAAATTCAAACTAAATCCTAAATATATCAAAAATAAAGGCTAAATGTAGAAAAATATCATCTAAATCACTGGAACGAGGAAATGTGCCCAGAAAGCTGGCCGCGTTACTGCCGAATTACATTTATTTATTTTTAGGGTTCCGAAAAAAACTTCGGAACCCTTATAGGATCACTTCGTTGTCCGTCTGTCTGTCAGTGTGTCACCACCGTTTTTCTCGAAAACGGCTTATGATCCGAAGTCGAAATTTATACTGAATATAAAGTTCAATGGTCTCGTAGTGTTTTAAGAATATCAAGCTTATAGCTTAACTCAGTGAAAAGTTACAGCTTGAAAACCACGGCTTTCTCATTATTAAAACAAATTAAGGCACATCTTCAAAAATCGTTTTTTTCCATACCTAATTTTTAGTTTCATAGTAAGTCCCGTTATATTTTACAAACACCAGCCTTAAAATCTTACAAATGACGTTGATTTTGATACCTCCAAACCTCCTAACAGTACCTAAAACAGCCAAAAAAACAAAAAAAAACGATATCTTACTGTGAATTACAATCATTGCAATGCTTACTTTAGTGACGCGTCACGTAGACATATTATAATGGTGCGGCCACACTATGGTAAACTTCAATATCGATCATCTGAACTATTATCGCGGATATTTCCGCCGATATTAAACGCGACAAACTGAGTGCCCACACTTCGTCAACGTCAACGAAAATTTAATTGGCGATAACGCAATAATTCTGTATTAATTTTTTAATGATGTATTTATTAATTCTGTATTAATTAACTGACGATAACGCAATGTGAATGCAGCAGCGTCAGCGTCCATCTTGAATCAGGCCATATTATCGTCATTATCGGGCATTGAGGTTGACTGACAACAGATAAGCAATATAAAATTAATCTTGTACACCAAAATATACAGGGCTTATCTGGCAAAGAACATGAGATTGAGCTTTTTATTAAAAAATTTGATATTGAAATCTTATGCTTCACTGAGCATTGGCTCAATACTCATCAGTTAATTGTACACCTTAATAATTATTCACTGTCAAGTGCGTTCTCAAGAAAGACTGCTATACGCGGGGGATCATTGATAGTAACGCGAAATAACATTAATTACAAAGAGCGAAAAGACATTGTTAGCCTTTCTATAGAACGCATTATTGAGCTGTCTTGTGTTGAGCTGGACCGATACATTATAGTTTGTGTGTACCGACCGCCCTCAGGCGACTTTGTTCTTTTTGAGGAGGTTATGGAGGATGCCCTAAGGCGGCTATGTAGGTCATCAAAAAAAATAGTGGTCTGTGGAGACTTTAATATTGATATTTTGCTTCACACTCTTTCCACTGGTAGGCTGCTTAACTTATTTAAAAGCTTTAATCTAGAGAATATTTTTATTGAACCTACAAGAATAACTGCAAACTCAGCTACTTGTATTGACAACATTTTTTGTGATTGTAACATTATCGAAAAATCTATTATCACTTATCTCAGATCTGATCATTGCGGTCAAATGATATCTATTCCAGGCAGTGAACAGAATTTAACAAAAGTAATAAAATACAGGCCAGTTACCACTAAAAAAGTAAAGCATTTTAAACAAAACATCTCAGCTGGATTGCCGACGCTTGACCTTGCACAGGATGATCCGGATGAAATTTATACAAAGTTTTTTGATTTGTTAAGCTCACAATATAACTCTATCTTTAAGGTGATGGAGAAAAGACTGTTTAAAGATCTTAAGTTTAGTGACTGGGCAACTGCCGGCATCTATAAAAGTAGAAATAAGCTGTTTGACTTGTATGCAGAAAAAAAATATAATTATTCCCCCGCGTTTATTGAATATGTAAGAAATTATTCTAAATTGTTTAAAAATGTGTGCATACAAGCAAAGTCACTTCACATAAAACAAAAAATTGTCAATTCTGATAATAAAATTAAAACAACATGGGACATCATCGGCGATGAAATGAGTAACCATAAGGTGCATAATAATAATAAATTGGAGCTTAAAATTGATAATCATGTAATTAACTCCGATATAGAAGTTGTAAATACATTTGAGAACTTTTTCAAAAATATTCCAATTACCACAACCAGTTCTCTAAATTCCTCACCGGCAGAAGCCTATCGTCTTCTAAGTAGCAATGTCTCTGAGTGCAATAAGTTATTTAAGTTTGAACACGTTACCCCATATGACATAGTCAAAACATTTAAATCTTTACAAAATAAGAAAACAGCAGATCTATGGGGGATATCAGTTAAAATAATTCATAATGTAATTGATATTATTGCGCCGTATCTTGCTTTAATTTTTAATAAATCAGTAGATTCTGGATCTTTTCCAGATCTTATGAAATGTAGTAAGCTAATACCGCTTTTTAAATCGGGCAGCAAAAGTGACCCGAATAACTACAGGCCAATTTCAATTTTGCCAACTCTCAGCAAGATATTCGAAAAAATAATGCTCAACCAACTGCTTTTACACTTTAATTTAAATAAACTCCTACACACTGAGCAGTATGGTTTTACAAAGGGTCGATCAACAACCGATGCAGCCGCAAGGTTATTACAACACATATTCGATGCGTGGGAGAACTCACAGAATGCCATTGGTATTTTCTGTGATTTGTCAAAGGCATTCGACTGCGTTGATCACGAGACTCTTTTGCTTAAATTGAGCCACTATGGCATTAAAGATTTTGCACTTAGTCTCATTGCGTCTTATCTCAGCAACCGAGTCCAAAGAGTATGTGTCAATGATGTAAAATCATCCGGATCAGCCTCAGTAATGGGTGTACCCCAGGGTTCTATTCTAGGTCCATTCATGTTTTTGGTCTACATAAATGATTTACCACATTTTGTCCAAAATACTTGCGATATTGTACTATTTGCTGATGATACGTCCTTAATTTTTAAAGTCGATAGGATGAAAGACAATTTTGACGATGTAAATAATGCATTATCTCAAGTTTCTGAATGGTTTACGGCAAATAATCTCCTTTTAAATGCTAAAAAAACAAAGTGTGTTGAGTTTTTATTACCTAACACGAGAATTGTCAGTAAAAATTTAAAGATAAATAATGAACCTTTGAAAACTGAGGACTCCACAGTGTTTTTGGGGTTAACCCTGGATTCAAAGCTACAATGGGGCACCCATATAGCAACGCTTGCTGGCAAACTTAGCTCTGCTGCTTACGCTGTTAGGAAGATTCGACAGTTGACTGACATAGAAACTGCAAAAATTGTTTATTTTGCATATTTCCATAGTATTATGTCATACGGAATCTTACTATGGGGTAAGGCAGCCGATATTGGAAAAATTTTTGTTTTGCAGAAGAGGGCAATCCGCGCAATCTATAATTTGAGGCCGCGGGATTCCCTTCGAGAAAGATTTAAAGAGATAGGCATTCTTACAGTAGCTTCACAATATATTTATAACAACATAATATTTGTCAGACAAAACATTTTGAGTTACAAAAAAAAGAGTGATTTGTCCGATAGACCAAGTAGAAATCCAAATAGGCTCATGTTTCCTGGGCTGCGCCTCAAGAGGGTCCAAAAGACATTTGTGAGAATGGGCGTGACGTTTTACAATAAAATTCCACAGTCAATCTTAGACTTGCCTCTACACAAGTTTAAGAAATCAATTAAATCTACTCTCATGAAAAAAGCATATTATACAATTGAAGACTATGTAAATGATAAAAAAGCGTGGATATAATTCGCTCCAGTGATTCATAAGACAGTAATAACTATCCTGTGTTCAATAACAATTGTAAAATTTTTTATTTTTTTGAAAAGAGCAACCGCCGAGTTTCTTGCTGGCTCTTCTCGGCGGGAAAGGCATTCCGAACCAGTGGTAGATTCATTGACGATTCAAAAGTGCTTGTAAAAGTTTATTTGAATAAAAAATATTTCTATTTCTATTTCTATTTCTACTGTTCAAGTGTAGCCGCTCAATTTTTCGCTTTAAATATTGCCAGAAGCTGCCGCGTTAACTGTGGCAACGTTAACCCTTTAATGTGGATAGCTCCTAAAGGCTACAAAAGCTCCTAGAATAATAAAATGACTAAAGTGAGAAGACATTATATCAAAATATGTATGTAGGAGCAGGACAAGTCTATTTGGTAGGTACCTATCCATTGACGTACAGCATATCTCCGTCTCTATCTCCTTTAGAGAGCCATCACAGACCAGAAAGAGAGCCATGAAGTAGATGTCAAGTGTCAAGTTTGTGTTTGGTTTTGTTTAGCGTCGTGTTATTTTGTATTTAAATCATAATTATTTAATAAAAGTTTCAGTAAATTTGGTTTTTAATGTACGGTTTCACTCAAGGTGGATATAAACCTTCTAAAAATACATCAGTTACAACGAGATGAATCCGTTTTCGTGGTTTGGTACTACCTATATGTATATCGACTACAAAGCTGCAAAGGTATTTAACTTTATAAGTTTATTACTGACTGGCTACATAATACTGTCAATATATTTTAATGTAACAAATGAAGATATTTTCGTTTAAAGATGTTTAGTAACAAGGTACATAGTTGACTCATAATTTAAATAAGTATCTATTGAAAACATAACCTACAAATATTTCATTTTATTTATGATTATAAAAGTTAAATTAACTGTTTTAGATTCCAAGAAAATGCTGTGTGCCCGAATGCAAACCAAATTACGACAGTGTTATCAGTATTGAAGGAGCTAAAAGTACATTTTCTTTCCCGAAAGATGCTCATCTCTCTCAATCGTGGTTACGTGCGATTCCACGAAAAGACTGGGTACCTACCTACAAAACACTCAGCTGTATGTAGCAACCATTTTTCAACCCATGAAACCCAGACTGAAGAAATAATTATTGGAAGTGAGCAATTGAAATACCCATGTTTGGTCGAGGGAGCAATACCTCATATTTTCAATAATCTCCCATCATACATGTCGAAGAGCACTCTATCTCCAAGAAGCAAGCCCGAAAAAAGGAGAGAACAAGCTGAATAATTTCATGAGGAGCAGGTGTCTAAATTTTTAGAGAGTGACATAATAACATCATTCGAAGACTTAGTGTATAAATTCCAAGAAAAGTTAAAAGAGTCTAAATGGTTATATCAAGTGATACCTAATAAGAGGCTATATTTCTATTTGTTAAATCTTGATATTGAAAGTGATAATGGTGACGGCAATGTGAATTATTATATCAATGTTGGTATCAGATTTTTGTAGTGCTGCCAGGGATCCCAACTAATGGGGGTTTCTCCCCAAAAGGGAGTAAACAAGTGAAATGGGATACTTATAGTATAATATACCTAAGTATATAATTAAGTAATTATATATCACTCCCTATTACCACTGTATATATTGTATCAACTACTACCGAAACACAGGCTAATATCCTATTATTCTTTTATTTCTCTCTTGTTATTACTGGTCTATCAATTTCTGTCTTGGTCGGGTCACTACATCACTAAAGGCTATGCCTGAAAATCAGCACTGCAGCCATAACACTGCACCATTATGCTGAGGCAGTAGCCTTTTCAGCTCCAACACGCACCTTTATGTTATAGATTAATGCTGAGATCTATAGAGTGTACTCTGGCTCGGCTCGAACTTGGGTTAGATTTGAAGCGAGCCACAGAAATATGTTCTGACATAAATCTGTCTCGTTTTGGCTCTGACTTGAGTCTGGGCGGAGTGGGGGTGCAGTCACTTAGTATTACTCAAACTTTGTACCTACTTTTAATTTTTGTGTGAGCTGAATAAATGTTTATTTATTTTTATTTTTTATTTTATAAAATTGGCTGTGAACGAAATTGCCGAATGAAATCAACCAAAAAAACGAGAGTACCTATATAATCAAAGATATATATTGTTGTATAGTCCAACCACAGATTTGCATGCTGGGGATGTTTTAAATTTTTCAATTTACATTTGTATGGTATGTACTCGTATTTGTTATACTAAAAATAACAAAATTGTTTCTTTTCAAATGTAAACTTGAAAATTAATTTTTCTTGAAAGAGACTTCTCTACATTGTACCTGGAGACAAAATACACAGTAAACATAGAATGTTAATATGTGTAACAGGTGTCAGACTCAGACTAGGAATATTAGGTGGAACTAAGTGTAGTTATTGATTTCTCTGCTTTTACATTAATGCCCAAGTAAAGGAGTGTAATGTTTGTAAGGAGTATAATGTTGAGGATTTATGTATGCATATGAATTTCTTTATTCCATCATAACTTCTAAATGCCTGAACAGATTTGTGATATTAATTATTGTTTCTGCGAGCAGTGTGTGATATTTTGAAACATGGAAAAGTCAGGGACATAAAGAAGGAAAAGTGTAAAAATTAGAATATCCAGTTTTACATGCCAGTAATAAATAATTATTATTAATAAAAAATAAATAATTAACTTGAAAAACGATTTGTTTTGTTTATGTATCCTTAGTAAATATTCATCATCATGTCCTTGTCCTTTTCCCACGCTATGTGGGGTCGGCACAACATGTCTTTTTCTTCCACTCACTTCTATCATTCGTCAACTCATTATCTACTCCTCTTACACGCATATCCTCTTTCACACAATCCATCCATCTCTTTTTTGGTCTTCCTCTACTCTTTTGCCCTTCTACATGCATATTTAACATTCTTCTACTAATATGGTTTTCTTCCCTCCTCATTACATGCCCATACCACGCGAGCCTATTACTCCTCATCTTTTCGATTACTGGCGCTACTTTCAAACTTCCTCTTATATACTCATTCTTTATCTTATCCATTCTTGTCACACCACACATCCATCTCAACATACGCATTTCGGTAACATGTACTCTTCTAACATCCGTCCCTTTTACCGCCCAACATTCTGAACCATACAATGTGACAGGTCTAACAACCGTTTTATAAATTTTCCCCTTTAGTTTAAGGGGCATTCGTGGGTCACAAAGCACTCCTGAGACCTGTCGCCATTTCATCCATCCTGCATTCATTCTGTTGCTTACGTCTCGGCCAATATTACCGTCGCTTTGAAAGAGCGAACCGAGGTAAGTATGTTAATAGCCATTTTAAGCTATAGGAACTCTGCATTAAAACTGCGCGCTTAAGCTGGTCATCTAGTAGATACCTACCTAATTTACATAATCCACACAAGGTTCGGAACCCTCAGAACGCGAGTATGACTCGCACTTGACCGGTTATTTTGTGTTAAACCACCTTTTTCAAGTACAAAGTAGGAGTCAGTAGAGAAAAACTTTAGTTAGATCTTTTATTCACATTAACTTTTACCTAATTATTTCCATTAATGTCCATTCATCGGTGGCCACTTTGATCTCCTCTCTCGATTGAGAAGGGTTTAGGGTTTTGGTTTAGGTCTTGGACCACCAAGCTCTTAGATTAAATACTATAAATACCTACCTACTCGAAGACCAAGCTGACGAAGTGCGCTTTAATAAATAACTAGCTTTTACACGGGTCTTCGCTAACGTTAAGTTGGATTTTTGAAACCCCTATTTTACCCCCTTAGTGGTTGAATTTTCAAAATTCCTTTCGTAGAGAATGCTTACGTCATACAAGCTGTGTAATCCGATCCGTCCAGTGGTTTGAGCTGTGCGTTGATAGATCAGTCAGTTAGTCAGTCATTCAGTCACGTTTGCCTTTTATATATCTATATAATAATAATAATAATAATTGTGTGTGCGATACAAGATCAGGTGGTTAAGACGCGGAACTACCGAAAGTACATCCTGAAGGATGGCACTATCGACATCTGTCGAGCATGTCGCCATCCCGGTGAGTCACTCAGGCATGTACTCTCGGGATGTTCAGCTCTTGCTAACACTGAGTATCTGCACAGACACAACCAAGCGGCCAAAATCCTTCACCAAGAGCTTGCTCTGAAGTACGGTCTCCTGGATGAGAGAGTGCCGTACTATAGGTACACACCGGTGCCAGTACTCGAGCGTGATGGAGTCCGGCTCTATTGGGACCGGTCCATCATCACGGACAGGACGATTCTGGCGAATAAGCCTGATATCGTGCTGATGGACCGGGCACAGTCGAGGGTGTTTTTAGTGGACATCACCATTCCACATGACGAAAACCTCGTGAAAGCGGAGACAGAGAAAAAACGAAAGTATCTAGATCTGGCTCACGAGGTTTCCAGCATGTGGCATGTGGAGTCCACTGAAACCATCCCAATCGTTATATCTGCGAATGGGTTGATCCCAGTCAGCCTCGCTCACCATCTGAGGCGACTGGGGTTCCGTGGCAGTTCGCTCGCAGCCAAGATGCAGAAAGCGGTGCTGCTAGACTCGGCTAGGATAGTCCGTCGGTTTCTCAGCCTGTCGCCCTGACCCCCGGCCGTTTGGTCTCCCCTGCCGGGGCGTAATCCTCCGCCCGCTACAAGTATTTATTTGTGTAGAGTATATGTAAGTTTATTTATTTATATATATATTTATGTTTATTATTTAAATCTTTGGCCTTATATGTATTTATTTTGTATGCGGGTGTGAGAGTCAAAATAATATGCGTCATAATAATAATAATAATAATAATAATTGCAAAATTGTCTCTCTGGCGGACCCTGTCCGCGAAGAGACGGACGCTAACGCGCAAGATTTGCCTGTGGAGGAGGACGCGGAGGAAACAGTCTCCCTAGACATAGAGCGGATGAGAAGGATCCTAGGAGAGGCGATTTCTGAGATCCAGAGCACTCCTCTAGAGAACCGTCCGCGACTCTCCCGGCTCACCTTAAATGTAGCGACGCGGGATGTCATTGAGGCCATAAACCAAATGCTGCCTCAATATCTTGAGCGCAGCACTGGCCTGGATGATACGGCTTCTATTCTCTTTGGTGCGGCCTTAGCTGTTCACCGTTTCATGGGTGTCAAGGCCCAGAAACGGGGACGCTCTACTCCAAGGCATAGCACGGAACCAGCCTGGAAAAAGAGGATAGAACACCGTATCACCCTTGCCAGAGCTCTCATTGGCAGACTGCAGAGCTTCAGGTCGGGCAATACCAGGCCAAGGATTGTGCGCTCCGTTAGGATAGCCTTTAATGGGCTGGGGGTAAGGCTAGATCAGCCCGATATAGCCCAAAAACTAACGGAGCGCATCGACGACCTGAAGCAGAAAATCGCTGCATGGGGGAATCGCATCCGACGATACTCCGAAAGAGTCGAGCGCTTTCGGCAAAATCGCCTCTTCTCGAGTGATCAGAAAAGGTTCTATAAAAAACTGGAGTACCCAGCAGTCTGTTCTACCTCTCAGCAGCCGAGCCCGGCTGACCTCGTCGCCTTTTGGCGAAGTGTATGGTCAAGAGAGGTGGAGCATGAGGAGGGCCCTTGGATTGCGGCAGTAGAGGAAGCATGTGCCTCGATAGAGCCGATGAACCCAGTCGCCATCTCTCCGGAGGATGTAGCTGGTGCGGTGCGCCGGGCCGCGAACTGGAAAAGTCCGGGACCCGACGGGCTGCATCACTACTGGCTGAAGGGTTTTTCGCTCTGCCATGCTACCTTGGCTCGACAATTCCAAGACGCTCTCGAGCAAAGGGCGCTCCCGAGCCTTTTCACCACCGGGATCACTCATTTAGCTCCAAAGTCCACAGACACCGCTGACCCGGCTAAGTACCGCCCCATTACGTGTCTTACTACCATCTATAAGACATTGACATCCGTTCTGAGCCTTAAGATTTCCCGTCATGTAGACGAGAATGGCATAATGTCTTGGGCTCAGAACGGATGTCGGAGCGGTAGTCGTGGTACTAAAGAGCTCCTTCTCATCGACTCCGTCGCGGGCCAACTGGTCAAACGCAATCGCCGGAATTTCTCCGCAGCCTGGATTGACTACAGGAAGGCATTCGACTCGGTGCCCCATACATGGCTTTCGAGGGTCCTCGAGCTGTATAAGGTTGATAGTACAGTTCGAGACTTCCTCGGAGAATGTATGGGGCAATGGAGCACGATCCTTTGTCTCCATGGTGAGCGGTTGGCAACAGCGGATGACCGGATAAGGATACGGCGGGGTATCTTCCAGGGCGATTGTCTGAGTCCACTGTGGTTTTGTCTGTCCCTGAACCCGCTCAGCACTTTGCTGGAGAGATCAGGGACAGGCTTTCAGTTTCGGAGAGGAGGGACAAAAGTGCCTCACCTTCTCTACATGGATGACCTCAAGCTGCTAGCACCCAATGCCACCCGCCTGAGGGAGTTGCTGAATATCACCACTGAGTTCAGTAGCTCCATCAGGATGGAGCTTGGACTAGACAAGTGTGCGGTCCTACATGTGGAGAGGGGACAGGTTACGCATTCGGCCGAAATCAATCTCGAGCCGACTAACATCAGAACCCTCTCTGAGGCTGAGTCGTACCGGTATCTGGGTATGTCACAATCCGTAGGGGTAAAGGAGACGGACGTGAAACAATCAGTTTGCGAGGTCTTTTTTGGACGCCTGACAAAAGTTTGTAAGAGCTATTTGTCAGGTGCCAATAAGGTCCGAGCTTATAACGGTTGGGTCATGCCCGTTCTCATGTACACCTTTGGCGTACTCAGATGGACTCAGACCGAATTAGACGCCCTGGACAGAAAAGTCCGCACGACTATGACTCTTTATCGCATGCACCACCCGAAATCGTCTGTTATGAGGTTGTATATCCCCCGAAAATGTGGTGGTCGAGGCGTGTTAAGCGTCAAGACCATGCATAATCGGGAGGTATCCAACCTCAGAACCTACTTTGAGACGAAGAGGGAGTGCCCAATGCATAGAGACGTCATAGAATGTGATAAAGGACTTACTCCCCTATCTCTGGCCAATCCCGAGTGGCAGAAACCGGTGGTACTAAGCACCTCTGACCGGGAGACCGTATGGAAGGAGAGGGAGTTGCACGGACGCTTTTTTAAAGCTCTAAATGAGCCCCACGTGGATAAGAAAGCGTCCGTGCAATGGCTGCGCTTCGGTGACCTCTTTGGGGAAACCGAAGGGTTTGTGTGTGCGATACAAGATCAGGTGGTTAAGACGCGGAACTACCGAAAGTACATCCTGAAGGATGGCACAATCGACATCTGTCGAGCCTGTCGCCATCCCGGTGAGTCACTCAGGCATGTACTCTCGGGATGTTCAGCTCTTGCTAACACTGAGTATCTGCACAGACACAACCAAGCGGCCAAAATCCTTCACCAAGAGCTTGCTCTGAAGTACGGTCTCCTGGATGAGAGAGTGCCGTACTATAGATACACACCGGTGCCAGTACTCGAGCGTGACGGAGTCCGGCTCTATTGGGACCGGTCCATCATCACGGACAGGACGATTCTGGCGAATAAGCCTGATATCGTGCTGATGGACCGGGCACAGTCGAGGGTGTTTTTAGTGGACATCACCATTCCACATGACGAAAACCTCGTGAAAGCGGAGACAGAGAAAAAACGAAAGTATCTAGATCTGGCTCACGAGGTTTCCAGCATGTGGCATGTGGAGTCCACTGAAACCATCCCAATCGTCATATCTGCGAATGGGTTGATCCCAGTCAGCCTCGCTCACCATCTGAGGCGACTGGGGTTCCGTGGCAGTTCGCTCGCAGCCAAGATGCAGAAAGCGGTGCTGCTAGACTCGGCTAGGATAGTCCGTCGGTTTCTCAGCCTGTCGCCCTGACCCCCGGCCGTTTGGTCTCCCCTGCCGGGGCGTAATCCTCCGCCCGCTACAAGTATTTATTTGTGTAGAGTATATCGTACCCTTATTGCAAAAACCGATTATCTGCACCAAAATTTGAGCGAAAAGTTTTTGAGTTATAAGCATTTGAAACTTTAACGACTTAAAAATTAGTTATAATGATGTCAATTTTTAAACAATAATAATTTTTATAAACAAGAAACTATTCAAGAAATGTTAAGTAGGTTAATAATTGAAAAAAACTTACTATTTTTTCAACAAAAAGAAGAAAATAACCGGTAAGGAGCTCACTTAGTTAGTTTTTCCTGAATGTAGAAAAACTACCAAATTTTCAAATTTACCGTTCTGGTAGCTCTAATGGCATTTTTTATTTAATCACTTGTTTTGAATAGTAATAATCATCAAGACAAAAATCGTTTTAGTTCAACTTTAGCCAGTACAGGTGTAAAATAAATATCTTTAGTTGCTTTTGGCTGAAGGTAAAGTAGATTTCATTTAACTTTGTACGTACTAACTGCAGCGCCCTATGGCTTTACCTGAGGAGTTCCCGTTCCCGTGGGAAATGGGCAAGCCTACATTATTTCTTATAATCTCAGCTATCTTTAAAAGAAAGTTTCGTTGAAATCGGTCCAGCCGTTCTAGAGATTAGCTCATTTAAATAAAAAATCTATTTCGTTTTATTATATTAAAATAACTAGCTGTGCCTTGCGGTTTCACCTACATTTGTCCCGTTCCCGTAGGAATTTAGGGAAACACTATAACTGTAAACTTTCCTCTCGAATCACTCTATCTACTGATGAAAACTAAATTAAAATCCGTTGCGTAGTTTAAAAGATCTACGCGTACATAAAGAGGGCCAGACAGCGAGAATCGATTTTGTTTTATACTATGTAAAGATAACATATACAGCAGAGCTAAGTTTGCCCGCAAGCGTTGCTATATGGGTGCCCCATTGTAGCTTTGAATCCAGGGTTAATCCCAAGAACACTGTGGAGTCCTCAGTTTTCAAAGGTTCATTATTTATCTTTAAATTTTTACTGACAGTTCTCGGGTTAGGTAATAAAAACTCAACACACTTTGTTTTTTTAGTATTTAAAAGTAGATTATTTGCCGTAAACCATTCAGAAACTTGAGATAATGCATTATTTACATCGTCAAAATTGTCTTTCATCCTATCGACTTTAAAATTCAAAGACGTATCATCAGCAAATAGTACAATATCGAAGTATTGTGCACAAAATGTGGTAAATCATTTATGTAGACCAAAAACATGAATGGACCTAGAATAGAACCCTGGGGTACACCCATTACTGAGGCTGATCTGGATGATTTTACATCATTGAAACAAACTCTTTGGACTCGTTCACTGAGATAAGACGCAATGAGACTAAGTGCAAAATCTTTAATGCCATAGTGGCTCAGTTTAAGCAAAAGTGTCTCGTGATCAACGCAGTCGAATGCCTTTGACGACAAATCACAGAAAATACCAATGGCACTCTGTGAGTTCTCCCATGCATCGAATATGTGTTGTAACAGCCTTGCGGCTGCATCGGTTGTTGATCGACCCTTTGTAAAACCATACTGCTCAGTGTGAAGGAGTTTATTTAAATTAAAGTGTAAAAGCAGTAGGTTGAGCATTATTTTTTCGAATATCTTGCTGAGAGTTGGCAAAATTGAAATTAGCCTGTAGTTATTCGGGTCACTTTTGCTTCCCGATTTAAAAAGCGGTATTAGCTTACTACATTTCATAAGGTCTGGAAAAGATCCAGAATCTACTGATTTATTAAAAATTAAAGCAAGATATGGCGCAATAATATCAATTATGTTATGAATTATTTTAACTGATATCCCCCATAGATCTGCTGTTTTCTTATTTTGTAAAGATTTAAATGTTTTGACTATGTCATATGGGGTAACGTGTTCAAATCTAAATAACTTATTGCACTCAGAGACATTGCTCCTTAGAAGACGATAGACTTCTGCTGGCGAGGAATTCAGAGAACTGGTTGTAGTAATTGGAATATTTTTGAAAAGGTTCTCACATGTATTTACAATTTCTGTATCGGAGTTAATTACATGATTATCACTTTTAAGCTCCAATTTATTATTATTATGTACCTTATGTTTACTCATTTCATCGCCGATGATGTCCCATGCTGTTTTAATTTTATTATCAGAATTGGCAATTTTTTGTTTTATGTGAAGTGACTTTGCTTGTATGCACACATTTTCAAACAATTTAGAATAGTTTCTTACATATTCAATAAACGCGGGGGAATAATTATATTTTTTTCTGCATACAAGTCAAACAGCTTATTTCTACTTTTATAGATTCCGGCAGTTGGCCAGTCACTAAACTTAAGATCTTTAGACAGTCTTTTCTCATACCTTAAAGATAGAGTTATATTGTGAGCTTAACAAATCAAAAAACTTTTGATTTGTGAAGATGTTCAAAAACCCTCGTAGCCCAGTTATACAGTAAAAGTGAACTTAACTTCTTTTACCTGCAATAATTTTAACAAAATATTGAGTTCATTATTCTGCAAAAAGCAACTAATGTTGTTTAGTTCGTTTTACTTTTTAGATACATCAGCAATTTCTAGTATATCAATAAAAGCTGAAACCTGTTAACGCAGGTTAACATGTATTAACAGAATAATAGAATAGGGGGGGTAAGGGAACGCACCTCCATCTAGCGTTCCAACTGTCAACCTCACCTGCCCGCGGTGCCCCCTGCTGGTCTACTAACGAGGCTCTGACGACCGATAAATGGCGGTATAACCATTTCACACTGGCTAGACTGAACAAATGACATAGGCCGGTGTCGGGCAGCAGCGACACCGGTGCGGTCAGCCTAGCCCTGCGATGACCAACCCGCCTGCCCAGCGTGGTCATTATGGGCAAAACCTGCATGGTACAAACCACACGGCCAAGGCCCCTAGTTCCCGGCGGCCTCGCTATTCCCGACCCTGGCAGCAGTCGTGGTAATGGCGGGGCAGGGGGTGCTAAGAATCTCCGGATGGGATTCCGCTGCCAACCCCGACGACTGGACCTGGCGACATATAACGCACGCACTTTGAGGACCGACGAGAAGATCATCGAGCTGGAAGAAGCAGTAAACAAGTTGCGCTGGAATATTATAGGGTTGTCTGAAGTCCGAAGAGAGGGGGAGGACTCGATAATCCTCAATTCTGGCAACTTGTTTTACTACCGGGAGGGCGACCAACAGTCCCAGGGTGGTGTCGGGTTCATCGTCCACAAATCTCTCGTCAACAACATTGTCGAAGTCAAAAGTGTGTCGAGTAGGGTAGCGTACCTTATACTCAGAATCACCAAACGGTATTCGCTGAAGGTTATACAGGTTTACGCACCGACAACGGCACATCCTGACGAGGAGGTGGAGGTCATGTATGAGGATATCTCAAAAGCCATACATGCCTCCACAACTCACTACAATGTTGTGATGGGGGATTTCAACGCAAGGTTGGGCAAGCGAAGCGGTGTAGAGACGAGGTTGGGGCAATTTGGGCATGGGCGAAGGAACCATAGGGGCCAAATGTTGGCCGACTTCATGGAGAAGGAGGGCCTCTTTATGATGAACTCCTTCTTCAAGAAACGGCCACATCGAAAATGGACATGGATGAGCCCCGATGGTTCCACGAGAAATGAGATAGACTTCATCATGTCGACCGAGCGGCATATATTCAATGATGTCTCTGTGATCAATGGGGTGAAAACCGGCAGCGATCACCGTATGGTAAGAGGCACATTGAATATCAACGTACGGCTGGAACGGGCTAGACTGGTGAAGTCAACTCTCCGACCTACTCGTGCCCATATCCAAAACCCCGAAAACTTCCAACTCGAACTCCAGAACCGATTCGATTGCCTAGCAGATTGCGATTCTGTGGACGATCTCAACAACAGGTTTGTGGAAACTGTCCATACTGTGGGGTCTAAGTTCTTCAAGACTCATCGCAGTAAAAGAACCAAAAAGTTCTCTGACCATACTCTCAAACTGATGGAAGAGAGACATGAGATGAGGCTTCAGTCGTCAGCAGACGCGGATGCATACCGGCATATTAATAGACAGATCTCTAAAGCACAAACTCGCGACCTTCGTATCTTTAATACCGAGTGTATTAAGGATACCATCGAGCGGAACCGAGGCTCCAAAGTGTTCGCGAGAGATCTGTCTATCGGACAGAGCCAGCTGACGCGGCTGAAAACTGACGACGGTCGTCTCGTTTCTTCTCGACCTGAGGTTTTGGGAGAGGTCGAGAAGTTCTATGGGCAGTTATATACCACGACACAGAAACCTGTTGATGATTTGGCCAAAGACCCCAGAGCCAAACTGACCCGACACTATACCGAAGATATCCCGGACGTCAGCCTATACGAGATTAGTATGGCTCTCAAACAACTTAAGAACAACAAGGCGCCTGGTGATGACGGAATCACGGCGGAACTCCTGAAAGCGGGTGGAAAACCGGTTTTAAAGATCTTTCAGCGATTGTTCAATTCCGTCATTCACGAGGGTACAACGCCGGAAGCATGGCACAGGGGCGTGGTGGTTCTGTTCTTCAAAAAAGGTGATAACACCTTGTTGAAGAATTATAGACCCATCTCGCTGCTGAGTCATGTTTATAAGTTGTTCTCGAGAGTCATTACGAATCGTCTCGCCCGTAGGTTCGACGACTTCCAGCCTCCCGAACAAGCCGGATTCCGAAAAGGCTTTAGCACCATAGACCACATTCATACGCTGCGGCAGGTTATACAGAAGACAGAAGAGTATAACAGGCCACTTTGCTTAGCGTTTGTGGACTATGAGAAAGCCTTCGATTCGGTGGAAACTTGGGCTGTGTTGAGGTCTCTGCAGAGATGCCGTATCGACTATCGGTACATTCAAGTGTTGAAGTGCTTGTACGAAAACGCCACTATGTCAGTACGTATACAGGACCAGACTACAAGGCCAATTCAATTGCAGCGTGGAGTGCGACAGGGAGACGTTATCTCCCCGAAGCTCTTTACCGCTGCGTTGGAGGACGTCTTTAAGCTTCTGGATTGGAACGGACTTGGCATCAACATAAACGGCGAGTACATCACTCACCTTCGATTTGCCGACGACATAGTCATTATGGCAGAGACTCTCGGAGACCTCAATACAATGCTCAATGACCTCAGCAGGGTTTCTCAACAGGTGGGCCTTAAAATGAACATGAGCAAGACGAAGATCATGTCTAATGCTCATGCTTCGCTCCACCCAGTAATTGTTGAGAACACTGCACTCGAAATTGTAGACGAGTATATATACCTGGGACACACAGTCCAGCTAGGTAGGTCCAATTTCGAGAAAGAGATCAACCGCCGAATCCAACTCGGCTGGGCAGCATTCGGGAAGCTCAGAGATGTCTTCTCGTCCAAAATTCCTCAGTGCCTGAAGACTAAAGTCTTCGAACAGTGCGTGTTGCCAGTGATGACGTATGGATCCGAAACATGGTCGCTAACTATGGGCCTCATAAGAAGGCTCAGGATCACTCAGCGGGCGATGGAGAGAGCTATGCTCGGAGTATCCCTGCGAGATCAAATCAGAAATGAGGAGATCCGTAGGAGAACCAAAGTCACCGACATAGCTCAGCGAGTCGCGAAACTGAAGTGGAAATGGGCGGGGCACATAGTTCGAAGAGCTGATGGTCGTTGGGGTCCCAAGGTGCTGGAGTGGCGACCCCGCACCGGGAAGCGCAGTGTTGGCAGACCCCCCACCCGGTGGACCGACGACATCAAACGAGTCGCAGGGAGTCGCTGGATTCAGGCGGCACAAGACCGAGGTCTGTGGAGGTCCATGCAAGAGACTTATGTCCAGCAGTGGACGTCCATAAGTTGATGATGATGATGATGATGATGAACAGAATAATATTGACATAATGATAAATCAAGCAACTACATCTGAAAAGTATTATAATACAATACATTGTTTTTGTGGTATAGATTTATAAATCTAAATTATTTAAATGAGTTTAGTTCTTTTTTTAAGAAGGTAATTAAATCATACCTGTAGGTAGTTGCTTTTAACTCTAGCTATCTCCGTAAAAAAGCATCGTAGCAGACAATGGGTTTTACCTACAGCTTCGCCGTGAGTTGAGGAGTCGAATGATATATTTAACGTAATTTTGGTACAAAAATGCAGATAATCGGTTTTTGCAATAAGGGTACGATATGTAAGTTTATTTATTTGTATATATATTTATGTTTATTATTTAAATCTTTGGTTTTATATGTATTTATTTTGTATGCGGGTGTGAGAGTCAAAATAATATGCGTCATAATAATAATAATCATTTATTTAGCAAAAAGTAAAATTAAACACACTAATACTTAACAATTTTATATGGGCGGGGCATCCCTTTAATTTAATGTTTAATTTACACATAAATATAGCTTCTGAAGCTAAACTAGGTAGCCCTGTGCTTCAGCTTCAGTGCCGAACTCCCCTGAACATTTATAAATAAAGACAAGCATGATAAGAACAAAATTATTATGATTTATGACAATTAAATAAGATAATAAACAAAAAAACAAAAACATACTAGCGGAATTAATAAAGATAAGATTTTACATAAATTTGAAATAGCGATGACAATTAATGAAAAAAATGTTTACGTTTATGAACCTCTCTGAGTAAGAAGTAATATGGGTGCATGTCTGGGAGGTGTGTGTATAATGATGATGTAAGAGAGGGTGTGTAATGTTGTAAGAAGTGTGGATGGTAAAAGATGTAGTATGGGGTGCATGTTTAAAGAGATGCATTAATGAATAGAAATTCTGTAATTATAGCGATGTGAATATATTTATTACTCATTTAAAGGTGGTGAGCAGACTTTCAGTTTCTTCATAAGATAACTTATGTAAATATGAGAAAACAGCCTTTTTACAATTTGTTCTATTTAATGGATATATTTGTATTTTAGCGTTAATTTTATTATATATATGTGGTCCTTGGAAAGAGCAGAATTTTCTCTTGAATGACGTCTTTGTTGGTGGTATTGTTGCGACTTTATGTTTCCTGCGTTTATTTGAATTGGAGGTATCGTATGTAAGTTCTTTGTGTTGTTTCAGAATTGCACTCAAAATAAACAGTTTCCTTACCGACAGAACTTCACAGGATTCGTAAAGTGCAGTGGTAGGGTACAGAAATGGTCGAAAAGTAGATACCTTAAGAATAGCGCGTTGAGCAACTTCAACTTTCATTAATATCGTTTTAGAAGCGCCTCCCCAAGAAGATATGCAGTATGTTATTATAGATTGGCATAAAGTCAGGTATATACTTTTTAAAATTTTAGGTTCAACAACATGCCTAAGGGTTTTAAAAATGTAAATCATTTTAAATAATCTATTTCTTAAAATATCAATATGTTTCTTGAAATTTAAATTAGAGTCTATGATGACACCTAGATATTTTATATCTTCAACTTTTTCCAAAGTTGGACAAGTGCAAGAGGTAGCAACAGAATGAGAGCAAGAATGAGCAACCAACTGTAATTCAACCGGTAATTTAATAGTTTGTCGCATAGAAAAGGTGATATATTTCGTTTTATTTATATTTAATGACAAGATATTGTTTTTTAACCATTTGTTAACAACATTAAAACCCAATTGCGCTGCCTCAAATACTTCGTTCCATGTATCTGCAGCAAAAACTAGCGCCGTATCGTCTGCATATGATATAATTTGACCCTTTCCCAATTTTAAGCGAGTAAGGAAATCAATATATACAAGGAAAAGAGTAGGGCCTAAAATGCTACCCTGCGGCACACCGTGAGTCACGAGCAAGTCACTACTAGTATAAGAATCAACTCTAACACATTGGAATCTCTCTGATAGGTAATTTTTAAAAAGTTCCAGCTGAAGGCCTCTTACACCAATATATTCTAGCTTGTCAAGTAAAAGGGGAATAGATACGGTATCAAACGCTTTAGCTAAATCCAGAAAAATGCATATACATTTTTTTCCCTGATCAAGATTGGTAGCTATATAATTGGTTAGAGTGTATACTGCATCATCCGTGGATTTACCAAGTCTGAAGCCGAATTGATTATTAGATAAGAGATTATTAGTTTCTAAAAATTTCACTAATCTAGTATTAATGATTTTTTCTAAAATTTTGGATAAAGATGGTAGAATAGAGATCGGCCTATAGTTGCTTATGTTGGATTTATCACCACTTTTAAAAATAGGCCTTACTTCGGATTTTTTAAGGGCTTTTGGAAAAATACCCTTACGTAAGCACCAGTTGAAAATGTAAGTAATCACAGGAGTTAGATGTGTCCTACAATGCTTGAGCAGCTTGTTTGTGATACTATCCCATCCTACAGTACATTCATTTTTTAGATTCATTATGATATTGTTTATTTCTTCTTCATCTGTATCCAACAGCACAAAAGATTTTAGTTGATTTCGTGAGTCCAGATCGGATTTAGACATATTACCATCACCACTATCAATAGTTTCAGCTAGGTTTTTAGCAACGTTAATAAAATAATTGTTAATATAATCAACTGAAAGCTGTGGTGTTTCATCAATGCTTAACAACTCACTGTTATACCCTACCTGCTTTGAAGAATTTATGATATTCTTAAGGACATTCCATAGCTTCTTATTATCATTTTTGGCCATATTCACCTGTTCTTTATCATAGTTTCTTTTAATTTTCTTCAGAAGAGTATTACAGAAATTTCTGTAACGTTTATAAATAAGGCAAATTGTTTCGTTTTCTGGAGAACACCTGGCTTTCTCATGTAATTTATCTCTGTGTCTTATACATCGAAGAAGTCCAGGAGTAATCCATGGCTTAATAATTTTCTTACGTCTAGACAAAGTAGCTATGTGCGTGTTATTGTTAATGGCAGTCCTCAAAATATCAATAAATAAATTCAAAGCTGCGTTAGGATCTGGATCTCTTAAAACAGGAGTAAAATCACTATTAATTACGTCTAAGTATAACTTTTCTGTATCAATTTTTTTAATTTTAGTTATAGTATATTGTGGTTTAGATTGTTTTACTTGCATATTAAATATAACAGGTTTATGATCTGTTACTTGAGTTTGAGGAACTAAAATGATAGACGGGTTTTTAGTTTTTAACAGAACGTGGTCAATGCAAGCTCCACTGGCGTCTCGCGTGACAAAAGTGTGGGCAGGTAGTAAGCCATGAAAAGCAGTTAAGTTGAGATATTTTTCTGAATTTAAATCCATTCTATTTGAAATAAGTTCTATGTTTATATCACCAACGATCATAATGTTTCTATAATTAGAGTATTTTTGAAGAATTATATCTAAAGAAAATAAAAAGTTGTCAATGTTTTTGTACGAAGGGGAGCGGTAGATAGCGATTACGATCATATTTTGAAATTGTATTGTCAGACAGTTTCCTTCTTGAAAAGAAGGTTCTTCGATGAGGACTTTATGTTGATCTTTAATATAAATTACTACGCCATCATTTTGGTTTTTATTATTTTTTGTAGCTGTCGAATCATAGCCGCCGATACTTGGCAGGGACGCATTTTTCGCAAGCCAACACTCCGTTAGAACTATTAAATCTAAGTCTAAATTAATCCTGGACATTAGAACCTCAAAACCATTCATGTTACAATTTATGCTTCGTATATTTTGTGTAATTATCGTGAAATTTGATTTGCTTGTTCGATTAAAATGTCTTAAGTGCCTATAACATTCTTCAACTTCACAAGTAATTTTTTTTGATACTGTTACGTTATCCAAATCTTTGGATATTTCATTGATGTTATTTAGGTTGAATTTTATAATTATATGTATATATTTCAAAAAGGTTATTTTGTCTTTGGACAATATATGTAATAATTTCACCCCTGGGCCATGATGAGTAATAAATAACCGGTCAAGTGCGAGTCATACTCGCGCACTGAGGGTTCCGAAACTATTGACCAATGTATTAATTAGGTACCTACTAATGACCTTCTAACCGTCAAAAAGAATCAAACGAGTCGAAACTCGATGGGGTTACGTCGTTTCATTACAGAGTTCCCATAAACGCCTTTCGGCTTCATCACCTGCATATCATTTAGGACTAGAGAACTTGTCAAGACGAATTAAAAAGCCCAAACTCGATGGGGTTGTGTAGTTTTCTCACAGAGTCCCCAATCCATCTTTCATCACATTATTTGTCTCGTTGGTCTAGTGGATATTCTACTGCAGATGACAAGGTTCCATTATATCTGTACCTCAGAGAGCATATAAAGACGTTGGCTTTACACCTAATCTCTCTCTCTGATTTCCGTATCATTGAACTATGAATTGCCTATTAGTACTATATTATTTTGGGGTTGACACAGTATTTTGATAATACAAAATTATAAAAACAATTTAATTTATTCATTAAGTTTATCTTACCTATAAAAAATGTGAGTAGGAGATACAAACTTTGGAATTAAAGTGACCTAACTCAAAAATTGCAATTTGTGGGATATGAGCAAGACTTCAAAAAAGTAGTGTTGAGTAAAATTGAATGTATCTCTGCCAATAAAACTATTAAAAAAGTTAATTATCTTAATACTTAATCATCTTATACGTATGGATTGGTAATACATATTAAATAAATGTTAAATACATTTTACAACAACAGAAGTTACAGGAATTTTGAGTTAAATCACATTAATTCTAAAGGTGATATATAAACATAGCAAAGGTTGACATTGAGCTTACCACACAGTGATTTGAAAATAATGCCTCAGCATATCAGTTTAATAACGTTTCTTTGACTGCAATTGGCACCAATAGGCATTCAACATTTTATCCTAAAAATGTCTCAAGGTAAACACAGAATGTATATGAGCTTGTGACACAATCCTAAAAGTTGTAGGTTCTCTGGGTTGTGTGGAGGTACAGATATATGTATGGATTCTTCATAATCAATATTATCCATACTCAAGGAACCAAATATCAACAACAAAAAATTGACATTGTGCTGCATTTACTTCTGAATATATTATCTCTTCTAGCAGCAATCCAACATGCAGTGCAAACTCTAGTAATAGTCTGGTATTCTGGTAACCTGAAATAAAAATAATTATTGTTAAAATAATATAAGTAACTGGTAAATTGGCAAGCTAAGATTAAACTCTTAACAAATCCTACATCAAACTTTTCAACGAGACAAGTCAGGACATGTTAACTTGTCATCGTACTAAAGTCTCCTATAAGTGTGGGGAGTGCACTTGCAATTAGCTGGCAGCAAAAGTAGAATGTGCTTCTATTTTTTCTATTGTCAAATGATTATTTAACTGGCCTGTCCAAAAAATTATAATGCACGCCAGTTTTGCAAGTTACTTAACAAATGCCTTTGCATAAATTAGGCTTATCTCTGATTATATTATGATATATTGTTGTACAACACATAAATTATCTATACTTCTATATAATATTGACATGAAGAATACCTATTTAAATAAACTTGTTGAAAGAATTATTAAAATGGTATGGGACAAAATTAAGGTAGCATTATTACTAATTAAAACAGTAACAATAACAAGCTAGTTTTAACTCGGTCTTAAGTCTGAGACTGTCTTCTATAGATAGGCATTTCTATAGTTAGATGACTGCATGAATTTGGGAGTTGTAGTTTGAGTTTCCCTTTCTAATGCTTCTTTGCGAGAGATTAAAATAAATAAGTACTCACCGACATTGGTGATGACGTATTATCCATTGGCGATGGAGTATTGTCCATTTTGATAATGGGTTTAATTCACAAAGTTAGGTAGGTATATGCATTAAGTCTCTGTCTCGAATACGAAGTTCACCTCCATACAAAGTTAAAAGAAAACACTGATTCAGTACTAATATTGTAAAATGTAATATAACTATCCCACATATAAAACAAGAGATCAAATGTTATTTGTCTCCAAGAGAATATAAACCATTTAGTATGCTTATTTGTGCAAACTACTATTGAACTTTTGTTTGTTTGAATTTGGCTTTGAAAGTTTGAATTTTGAACCAACTTTGAACACCGTAGACAGCTGTCTACGCCTCTATGAAATCTATGCTATGATTAATACCTACTGGACTGGCTGTCTCTGCAGGTACCTACCTACCTAGACCTACCTACCAATGATTAGATACCTTAATAGTTATGGATCAATTTGAAGCACCACATTTGACATACGAGTGTCTCTGGAACTAATAATATTGCAAATGATGCACCGACCGCCATAATTTTATTAACTAATATAAATAGTGAATAAGTAATAGTGGAGAAATAAATTAAAAGTAATTGCATTTATCAATGCAGTGTCGCTAACTTTGTTATACCTATACAAAAGTTAGCAACAAATCAATACTTTCAACTTGAAATTTTATAATTTTTGAGTAGGATTTTATTTTGATTTTAGTAGTAGTGAGTAATATTTTATTTATTAGAATGACATACTTAAATCTGTAACATAAAAAGTAAAATCAAAGTTTATGGGTAGGGAATGCGTGTATGTACTACTGTACTAATAGTAGGGTGACCAACCCAATTGCTAGCACTGCACCAGTTTATTCGCACTTTAGCAAAAAAGATTAAAATATAAGTTTCTGATTGAAGTTTTTAAATTTTCAGATTAAAAAATATTTAGGGGAATTCATATTTTTCACAATCGAAACCTTTCTAATCTGGAAAGTTTTAAAATGACGTCAGTATTGTAGTTGGAAGATATTGTTCTGGAGTTCCTGAAGTTTTCGGCCATTTTGACTGATCGACTTACCCGTCAGTACTAACCAGTAGTTAATCCCGTATGTGCTAATAATTGGAGACTGGGTCATTTTTCAATTTTATTTCAAATTCTTGTTGATTTAAGAAAAAAATCCTTAAAAAGTTCTTTAATTATATAAATTATTAAACAAGTAACCTTATGAACACAATTATTTAAAGAATTTGGTTAGATTTTAATTTAAAAAACATATTTGAAATTGGATAAACTCTTAAAGTGCTAATAATTGGGTCGGTCACCCTACTAGAATTTACTAAATGACATACAGCACAGCACAGACAGCAGCCTGTCCACTGTTAATCATAGATTAATTCTAGAGGTCAGTGTAAAAAAGTTGTAATAATAATCTGTAGTAGAAAAAAATTCTATTAGTGTTCTGTGAATCTGTAGTTGTGACAAGTGACATGTGGACGTGACGCGTTAAAAAGTTAAGCTTTGAACAAACTAACGGACACGTAAGCCGCGGCTGGATAGTAAATTCCATTGAACTTTAGACACTATATCGGGCGTAGTCGCGAACGTAACCTTTGGCGATCCTTGAGCGTTCGGATGTCCGATAGAAATATGGGCCTGCTGATCTCAAACGACTGTGCACACTTATCAGTCGCAGCTATAGTCGCGGCATCCGATAGTTTGTTTTAGCCTTAGCGTTGCAATTAATTTAAAAGCCATAGTAAGTTATCGTTTTTTTTTTGTTTTTTTTACTGTTTTAGGTACTATTAATGGTTTAGAGGTATCAAAATCTCCGTAATTTGCAAGATTTTAATACTGGTGTTTGTAAAATATAACGGGACTTACTATGAAACTAAGAATTAGGTGTGGAAAGAAACGATTTTTGGAAGATGTCCCTTAATTTGTTTTAATAGTGAGAAAGCCGTGGTTTTAAAGCTGTAACTTTTCACTGAGTTAAGCTATAAGCTTGATATTCTTAAAACACTACGAGACCATTGAACTTTATATTCAGTATAAATTTCGACTTAGTATCATAAGCCGTTTTCGAGAAAAACGGTGGTGACACACTGACAGACAGACGGACAACGAAGTGATCCTATAAGGGTTCCGAAGTTTTTTTTCGGAACCCTAAAAATAGCCGATGATATGTAGGGAAAAGTGTATATAAGCTTGTTAAATGTAATTATATAATAGGTAGTTTTGTATAGTGTCGTATATGTGTAGTGTGTATTATAATGCAAGTATGTAGAAATATTAAAAGTATATACTATCTTAAGTCTTAAATATAGTCATTCTTTCTTTCTCAGTTTTTCAAGATCCTCTTCACTGCAAATTTTTATCTGTGGAGACTTTTCATCTTTGCGTAAATATACAATTCCACGCGAAGTCCAGCAAAACGCATAGCTATGGCTTTTATGAAAATTTCTTGCTAAGTAGAAAAGCTTCTGTGTATTGCTTGTCAAAGTCTCAGAAATGTAAATTGCCTTATTGGGACCGGTGAAATTAAGATGTGACGTACCTATTTAGTTTCTGACTTTTGGGTTTCGTTTTGTTAAAATTTTTTACTTTACTTACGAGTTTTTCCTTTACAATAGTACTAGAAAATTCCGCTATGATTGGATTGGAGCCATCTTTTGAATTAATTCGGTAAACATCACGAATGTCCGAGTCACATAAATTTATACTTAATACTTTGCCAAGATCTTTGACAGTTTCGGAAATACTCTGTTTTGTTTCACCGATTTTTTTGGGGATATTTCTTATTTCCAATCCAGTATTTCGAGATTTTCGTTCTAAGTTTTCAATTTTTTCCTCGAGTCGAAAAATAGTTAGTTTGTCTTGTTTTCGTTCCGATTCAAGGTTAGAAATGCGGGACAAGAACTCATCATACTTGCATGACATGGTTTCCACACTTTTTTTTAAGTCCTCGTTTTGTTCTCTGATATTATTTATTGTGCTTTTTAGGGTTCCGAAAAAAACTTCGGAACCCTTATAGGATCACTTCGTTGTCCGTCTGTCTGTCAGTGTGTCACCACCGTTTTTCTCGAAAACGGCTTATGATCCGAAGTCGAAATTTATACTGAATATAAAGTTCAATGGTCTCGTAGTGTTTTAAGAATATCAAGCTTATAGCTTAACTCAGTGAAAAGTTACAGCTTGAAAACCACGGCTTTATCATTATTAAAACAAATTAAGGCACATCTTCAAAAATCGTTTTTTTCCATACCTAATTTTTAGTTTCATAGTAAGTCCCGTTATATTTTACAAACACCAGCCTTAAAATCTTACAAATGACGGAGATTTTGATACCTCTAAACCTCATAATACTACCTAAAACAGCCAAAAAAACAAAAAAAAAACGATATCTTACTGTGAATTACAATCATTGCAATGCTTACTTTAGTGACGCGTCACGTAGACATATTATAATGGTGCGGCCACACTATGGTAAACTTCAATATCGATCATCTCAACTATTATCGCGGTTATTTCCGCCGATATTAAACGCGACAAACTGAGTGCCCACACTTCGTCAACGTCAACGAAAATTTAATTGGCGATAACGCAATAATTCTGTATTAATTTTTTAATGATGTATTTATTAATTCTGTATTAATTAATTGGCGATAACGCAATGTGAATGCAGCAGCGTCAGCGTCCATCTTGAATCAGGACATATTATCGTCATTATCGGGCATTGAGGTTGACTGTTCAAGTGTAGGCGCTCAATTTTTCGTGTTAAATATTGCCAGAAGCTGCCGCGTTAACTGTGGCAACGTTAACCCTTTAATGTGGATAGCTCCTAAAGGCTCCTAGAATAATAAAATGACTAAAGTGAGAAGACATTATATCAAAATATGTATGTAAGAGCAGGACAAGGCATTGTGTTTCTATTTGGTAGGTACCTATCCATTGACGTATAGCATAGCTCCGTCTCTATCTCCTTTAGAGAGCCATCACAGACCAGAAAGAGAGCCATGCTGATGTGTCATGTGAGGCTCTGTCAAGTGTCAAGTTTGTGTTTGGTTTTGTTTCGCGTCGTGTTATTTTGTATTTAAATCATAATTATTTAATAAAAGTTTCAATAAATTTGGTTTTTAATGTACGGTTTTCACTCAAGGTGGATATAAACCTTCTAAAAATACATCAGTTACAACGAGATGAATCCGTTTTCGTGGTTTGGTACTACCTATATGTATATCGACTACAAAGCTGCAAAGGTATTTAACTAAGTTTATTACTGAATGGCTAATACTGTCAATATATTTTAATGTAACAAATGAAGATATTTTCGTTTAAAGATTCTTAGTAACAAGGTACATAGTTGACTCATAATTTAAATAAGTATCTATTGAAAACATAACCTACAAAACAAATACTTATATGTATTTCATTTTATTTATGATTAAGTATAAAAGTTAAATTAACTGTTTTAGATTCCAAGAAAATGCTGTGTGCCCGAATGCAAACCAAATTACGACAGTGTTATCAGCATTGAAGGAGCTAAAAGTACATTTTCTTTCCCGAAAGATGCTCATCTCTCTCAATCGTGGTTACGTGCGATTCCACGAAAAGACTGGGTACCTACCTACAAAACACTCAGCTGTATCTAGCAACCATTTTTCAACCCATGAAATCTAGACTGAAGAAATAATTATTGGAAGTGAGCAATTGAAATACCCATGTTTTGGTCGAGGGAGCAATACCTCATATTTTCAATAATCTTCCATCATACATGTCGAAGAGTACTCTACCTCCAAGACGCAAGCCCGAAAAAAGGAAAGAACAAGCTGAATAATTTCATGAGGAGCAGGTGTCTAAATTTTTAGAGAGTGACATAATAAAATCATTCGAAGTATAAATTCCAAGAAAAGTTAGAAGAGTCTAAATGATTATGTCAAGTGATACCTAATAAGAGGCTATATTCCTATTTGTCAAATCTTGATATTGAAAGTGATAATGGTGACGGCAATGTGAAAGTAGTTAATAGTGTGTAGTGTGTGTGTTATAGGATGAAAATCTAAGCTTTCAGGTATATGTAAAAGGACATTTAATGCATCATGAAGATTTAAGCTGGATATTACCTAGTGAACTTAAGCTTAGCAGATGGTCACAGCTTGAAAATATACTATATTGTTATTATAACAATAGTGAACCAACAAAGTCATTTGACTATTGTCTTGATAGGTCTATTGAGTACTTGAATGAAGCAGTTAATACTGAAAATGATAATTTTGCTGCAGAGCTTGTTCTACACCAAATGAAATTGCTAAAAAATAAGCAATGTACATATAGTGTTGAGACGGATATGCGTATAGTATTATTATGTCAATGTTGGTATCAGATTTTTGTAGTGCTGCCAAGTGCCAGGGATCCCAACTAATGGGGGTTTCTCCCCAAAAGGGAGTAAACAAGTGAAATGGGATACTTATAGTATAATATACCTAAGTATATAATTAAGTAATTATATATCACTCCCTATTACCACTGTATATATTGTATCAACTATTACCGAAACACAGGCTAATATCCTATTATTCTTTTATTTCTCTCTTGTTATTACTGGTCTATCAATTTCTGTCTCGGTCGGGTCACTACATCACTAAAGGCTATGCCTGAAAATCAGCACTGCAGCCATAATACTGCACCATTATGCTGAGGCAGTAGCCTTTTCAGCTCCAACACGCACCTTTATGTTATAGATTAATGCTGAGATCTATAGAGTGTACTCTGGCTCGGCTCGAACTTGGGTTAGAGTTGAAGCGAGCCACAGAAATATGTTCTGACATAAATCTGTCTCGTTTTGGCTCTGACTTGAGTCTGGGCCGAGTGGGGGTGCAGTCACTTAGTATTACTCAAACTTTGTACCTACTTTTAATTTTTGTGTGAGCTGAATAAATGTTTATTTTTATTTTTTATTTTATAAAATTGGCTGTGAACGAAATTGCCGAACGAAATCAACCAAAAAAATGAGAGTATATAATTAAAGATATATTGTTGTATAGTTCAACCACAGATTTGCATGCTGGGGATGTTTTCAATTTTTCAATTTACATTTGTATGGTATGTACTCGAATTTGTTATACTAAAAATAACAAAATTGTTTCTTTTCAAATGTAAACTTGAAAATTAATTTTTCTTGAAAGAGACTTCTCTACATTGTACCTGGAGACAAAATATGGGTGTCAGACTCAGACTATGAATATTAGATGGAACTAAGTGCAGTTATTGATTTCTCTGCTTTTACATTAATGCCCAAGTAAAGGAGTGTAATGTTTGTAAGGAGTATAATGTTGAGGATTTATGTATGCATATGAATTTCTTTATTCCACCATAACTTCTAAATGCCTGAACAGATTTGTGATATTAATTATTGTTTCTGCGAGCAGTGTGTGTGATATTTTGAAACATGAAAAAGTCAGGGACATAAAGAAGGAAAAGTGTAAAAATTAGAATATCCAGTTTTACATGCCAGTAATAAATAATTATTATTAATAAAAAATAAATAATTAACTTGATAAATGTTTTGTTTTGTTTATGTATCCTTAGTAAATCACATCACATCACACTAATATTATAAAGGCGAAAGTTTGTATGTGTGTGTGTGTGTGTATATGTTTGTTACTCTTTCACGCAAAAACTACTTGACGGATTTGGCTGAAATTTGGAATGGAGATAGTTCATACCCTGGATTAAAACATAGGCTACATTTTATCCCGGGAAATCAAAGAGTTCCCGCGGGAATCAACAACGTTAATCCACGCGAACGAAGTCGCGGGCATCATCTAGTATTAAGTATGTTAATAGCCATTTTAAGCTAGAGGAACTCTGCATTAAAACTGCGCGCTTAAGCTGGTCATCTAGTAGATACCTACCTAATTTACATAATCCACACAAGGTTCGGAACCCTCAGAACGCGAGTATGACTCGCACTTGACCGGTTATTAATTCTTGAAAGAGCTTCTCTTGTTGTCGTGAAAAAGCAGCGAACATGTCGCTAATATAGGTATTGTCTCCGTCATGTTTTCTTTTTTTACGCTCGTTATGTGATGCAAGGTCTGGTGCCGAATCTCCATGCAGCAATCTCGCACCTGTGACCGTACGTTCAAATGCCATTGTTGATTGCGCTTGCGCTGCGTCTGAAGTCTGTGGCAGCGGGGAGGCGGGCGTTGAGCTACGATGATCCGACATATTGCACTAATGAAGAAGAGATATTGTGCCTACAAGTTTGTTTTTTGTAGAATAAACTTGAAAATCGTGGTGCTATTATATCACTTCCGTGCTATTTTATTACTTCGATATAATATTTTAACCGCACACAACCGTTTTATGAGTTTAGTTTTTGTGAAAGTTAATTACGACGACGATAGGTACGACACTCAATTATGCACACGTCCGACCTCACAGAACACTAATACTCCTAACGGAGAAGAATGCAAACTCCATAGTAAAAAACACGAGACAGTTCACACTAGCGCCATCTAGAATTAGCCCTCGGCAACTCTTACGGCGGGAGAATTCAAATATGGAAACATACCTACATATTCAAATTAATTTTCTAGATAAGATATTTTGACTCGAAAGAAAACTTGATACCTACCTATTTTTGAATAGGTATCAAGTTTTCTTTCGAGTCAAAATACCTTATCTTTATGCTTTTACTTAGGATTAAAAAAAAAACCTTTTTTTTGTTCTAACTTCATATTTATTTATGTGTAATGATGTTTTTTCTTTTGAGTGCAGTGGCTGACATTTCTTTCACAGCATTCTGATGTCGCATTCTATATTCACTGTATAATTTCTCCTGCGGAGACGATGAAGAGTAGTCTTGTTCAGGAAAAATGTACTGAGCCCATAGTTCACATCTGAAATGAAACAAGTTTTAACTTTAGTAACTACAACTATATACCATCAAATCAGAAATGAGAACATCCGTAGAACCAAAGTCGCCGCAGGAGCCGCTGATTCAGGCGGCGCAAAATCGAAGTGGACCAAAGTGTGAAAGTCCATGCAAGAGACCTTTGTGCAGCAGTGGACGTCTATCAGTTGATAAAGAAGATATAAAAGAAAGCATTTTTACTACCCTATTGGTAACTTATACACTTTCTATAGAATGTGCTATTGTGCTAGTTAATAGTTTTTTCCTAATAGAATCTGTAATGTGTGGGACATAGTTGGTACAATGTTACTATACAACTTAGTTCATAAGAAAACTATAGATGCGAATCTTTATCCTTTTGATATTATTACCTACTCTAAACTCTAAATATCAAAAGATATTTGTTTTGTAAAAGGATAATAAGAATGAGTTTTAACATAGGTAGGTTAGGTTAGGTTAGGCAGGCATGTTAGAACTTAGGTAGAAATACTTACCACAAAAGATTTCATACAGCAGGTTAAGGGAATTGAAACAATTTAATGTTGTCTTCGGCCGGCAAGCAGCTACATTTAAAACATTTTGTCTTGATTTCTTTCACAGCCATTTTAAAAAAACAAACGCTAGACTTGTCCGTATGAAACAGTCAATACGAATAGCACTGCACTTTTAAACACATTTAAACGTGATTACATACTCAGTGATATAAATAATTCGACGGAAAAGTATAAAGAAATGTAAGAAATTAATTAATTGTTACAAAACAATACAGAAGACGCCATGTTGAAAACAAAATAGTCATAGACTAGGGAGAAACTAGAGTACTCATACGGCATCGATACTTCTTATTCGATACTAACTAGGAATAGGTATGTAATAGAACCTGTAACCTGAATACTCGTTTAACAATTATACGTGGTAGGTGATGTAGTAAGGTACCTAGTTATTCTTATTTATGTCACGTATCTGATGTTATTTATGTAATTAGAATGTTAATTATTATTATAGAGTAAAGTTAGCTACTTACAAATTAATAAAAAATAAAACAAAAGATTTAGCTTTGTTAAGTAAAGGTAGGAAAATTTGTAGTAGTTTGTACCTATTTAAGTTGCATACATATTAGCATTTTTGTTTTGGTGGGTACCTACTATGGATTAACTATAACTAAATAATATTATTATTAACTAAGTTAGAGTAAGAATTTGGTGAAGTAAACAACAGGGTACTCACACATTCTTTTTGGTAATACATGGGTATACAACGTATACAATAATATATAATAGAGACTAAGCAAATTGCTTTGTAGTATTAAAATAATTATAAATGACCAATAGCTAAAGAAATACTTTTGTAAGGGTCGTACTATAAGGTCGTATATCATTTCAGGTTTGACACGCATGTACCTACCTACTTAAAAGAGATTTCATAAAGGTATTCACTAACATTTTTAGGTTAAAGTACCAATGCAGGCATTGTAAATTAAAATAAATAAAAATAAAAGTTTTCTGATCTAAGTACAGGCCTACTACTTAGTAGGTACCTAGCCTAGGTTTATTTGAAATGCCATTTGTTCAAAAGTAGACTAATAGGCACGCCATAGCATTAACTGGTAATAGAGTATTCATATTTAAAAGAAGCAACCCTTACGTAGTGCGAAGGGATAAGTGTTAAGTGATAGAAACGGAGACAAATTCTAGATAAATATGACGGTAGGTAATAAGCACTGTGTCGACCTGAATTGCACTTTCTTGTAAGGTACCAAGAGTCGCTGTTTATTTAAATGATTTTCCGGAGTTAATTTTCTGTAATTTTAGTACTATTAGGCATTTTCTGATATATGTAGTATCGAATGTGGTATCGATTTTTTCATTCGATATAGTGTCAGTACTACTATCGAAGGAAGAGTGGTATCGTTTTCACCCCTAGCTATGACGCGTTAGAAAAGTTAGTGTTGCAATGCTCAAAAATTGAACAATATTATTAGAATGTTTAGGCAATGGCAATTTGCGCCCCCGTAGGTATAAAATTCGCTCCATACATAGTTTACCCCCCCTGTCCGACCTGCACCGCGGGGAGGCGGGGAATGATATATAAGATTAGCGAGTCAAATAATAATGAGTAATATTTTTTACGTAGCCACTAGATACCTCGTAGAGTCTGCGTAGATCTTAGATAGATTTGTAGACAGACTTTCAGTATTTATACAAAGCTATACTGTCTTGTCACAAAATTCAAAACCTTACACTAAATATTTATTTTTAAACCCAATAATTGTACCTCATGATACTTCTTTAATATCTGTCCTTCGATTAGATATCTAAATATATGTAGATCTGGCCATAATGACTCATAACTTTTGAGACGTACAAAGATTTCAGAACGGTCAACGGATGTGATATTTCCGAACGCTTCGTTGAATATTCAAACAACTTCCCGCCATCTGAGTGACAGCTTAACCTCGTAGGCGTTGTTTCCGTTAAAAATGGCGGCTGAATGTCAAATGTCAAGGTTCAGGTAATAATATAATACCCGTAATTGGACAAGTATATTAGTTCATAGTTATGTAATCGAGGTACATACAAAATTATGTATCAACGTAGTCTTTGTACGAGTTTGACGAATAAACTACCGAGAAAAAGCTAGTCAAGAGTCAAGACTCAAGCCACAGAAAAAAAAAAATTATAATTTATTAATGTTTTTAATTCACGTAAATTAAAAAAAATAAGGAATAAGTAGTACCCATTAAGAATAAGCCAGTTTCCATCCAGTCAATTAAGTCAATAGAATAAAGAATCAGAACATTGAAAACATCGTTTTTTATAAAACCCAAGGTTGAAACTTATTCATTCGTGAGCCTTGAACTATTTTCTATTGCTCAATAGATATATCTAAAAGTCTATCTATTATTTGCTTACACATAAGTAAGTAATTAACTAGGAATCATTAAGTTCTCAGCCTTCACTTTTATATTTTTACTACTTTTTGCTCGCAGCTTCGCTCACGTTAAGGAAGATTTTCAAACCAGTATTTGATTCCCTTAGGGGTCGAATTTTCAAAAATCCTTTATTAACGCATGGCAATAGCTTTCTAAAGAGCTTTCTGTATGCCAAACAGTCCGATCTGTTGAGTAGTTTGAGCTGTGCGTTGATAGATCAGTCAGTCAGTCAGTCAGTCCGCCACCTTTCCCTTTTATATATTTAGAAGATTCAAAGATTTAATTTACATTTATTTATTCTATTTAGTAACAAAAAAGTTTCATAATAGTATTTAGGAAAGCCCTAAACGCCCTTCAGCGGGTTCAAGTAGCCAGTGATCTGGACACATTTCGTCGTTCTAGCTAGTGGTTTAGATGATATTTTTAATTTTGGTATTTCAAGACTTTGTTTTAATTTAAATTGTAGTTATGATATGGGACTTGGTTTCATGATTTAATAAGGCTTAAAACGCTATTTTAAGCATCACAACACCAACAGTGTATCAATCGCTAACGCACCATGTTCCGATTTTTTAACCTTTACTAAAGAATAAAGAATTAAAGATTATTATCATAATAATGTAGCGCATTGCGTGCCGGTAACAGGAAAGTGATTCATAATTTAGTATTGAGTAAATTACGTCATTATGCGTTGGTCATTTTCACAAGAATTACCGAAATTCGCCTACAGCTGGCGTCAACGCCCTCACTCGATATTTAGCTACAAAAGGTGTTAAATAGTGGATATGAAAGATATTACAATGCTAAATAATATTATAGTTTACAATAAAATCTACCCACGTCCAACCAATTCGCAAAAACATTTAACTTAATTGCATATTTTATTTACTTAATTAAGAGCGCGTGTAATGGTAAATCTTCAGATGCATATTTGATTTTTACAGCAGTAGATCAAGTTTCAACCATCCGAATAAAACAAGCAAAAATGGCATCATATTTCCAAGGGACAATACTGAGTAGTTTAAAATAATGAAAGTTCAAAAAAAATCGCGAAAAAAATAAACGTAAAAATTATTTTCACAAAACCGACTTCAAACGCCATCCACTACAACTTATAGAAGAGTTATCTCGACTTCTCCAGGATCCCGTCATCAGATCCTGACCTGATGACAATGGAACCACCTAGGAAGTATACCTACCCTTTCAAACAAAAAAGTATTTTCCAAATCGGTCCAGGCGTCTTCGAGTAATCGGGGAACATACATAAAAAATATTTAAAAAAAAGATTCCGAGGAATTGAGAACTTCCTTTTTTGGAAGTCGGTTAAAGGTTGAAAAGTACTGAGTTGCGTGTCTCGACCGCGCAAATTGATTGCTGCCATCAAATATTAACTTGGCGCTCTCACTTACTTCCGTACTTGGCAGAAAGGTTATGAGAGGTGTAATTTGATAAAAGTGCATTTACTCTCTTTGCCGTAATGTGAAAGTGTGTTTATTTGTTGGTTTGTTAGTATGTCCTTCAATCACGCAGCAACTGAGCAACGGATTAACGCGATTTTTTGCATGGCATAGTGGAGGGTCTGGAGCTTCTTCTTATTATACGAAAAAAGGGTTCCCACTGAATTTTTAAATCCTAGCTCTACGCGGGCGAAGTCGCGAGCAAAAATTAATAAGTAAATAAAAAACTTTACATGTGTTTAAATATAATTAATTTTCTTTTCCTACAATTTTAGCTAGTACAGCGGTACCTTATGGTAAAAGTCCTTATGGACTTTTCTGGTTCGGCGGATTTTAGCAAAAGTTTGTTTCTCCTTACGAATCATGGATTTACGTAAAGTAGCGCCTGCTTCTGTTCCATATTTTTAAAGAACTCTCCCTTACCTGCCGTTTCTTGATCTGCTCTTGAAGCTGTCTGTGTCGTCACCCCACTTGCCCAGGGCTGGCAAGGCAAGGGAGCTGCCGCCCTTTGACAAACCACTCGCTCCATTCGCGCCTGGCTGTTCAGTGCTTCGAGATTTGCGCGCCTTTATTTCTTTACCTTTGAAAGATAAATTAACATTTATTGAAAAGTCGGTCTCTATTTTATACTTTATTGAACCACAAACACAGAAAAAATATATATATGTAAGAGCAATAAGACGGTCTTATCGCTAAAAAGCGATCTCTTCTAACTATAGTGACTAGTAACTGCTGGAAGCTATATACTCAACTCACTCGTGACATACTATTACCTTCTCCGACTAGGTAAACATAGATGCTTTCATAAACATCGATTGCCAGTTCTGGTACCCAAAGCCTTAGCACTCCAGAATATATAGATCTAGACAATGCAGACGAAGGTGCCTTCATAGGCGCAGCTTGCCGGTTCTGGTACTGAATGCCACGATTCATATGAAGCAGTGTCACTAACTAGGACAATATACTCACCAGCGCCAGTAGTAGCGGCCAAGGTCTCAGCACCGAGATATAGACCTATACAAGGTATTCATGGCCTTCGATTGCCGCTTCTGGTACCACATGCTATTAGACTACCGGTTCATATAGGATTCATATGAAGTACTGTCAGTTAATAGGACAATATACTCACCAGTGCCAGTAGTAGCGGCCAAGGTCTCAGCACTCTGAGATATAGACCTAGACGAAGTATTCATGGCCTTCGATTGCCGGTTCTGGTACCACATGCAATTAGACTACCAGTTCATGTATCAGTAACTACGACAATATACTCACCAGTGCCAGTAGAAGCGGCCAAGGCCTCAGCACTCCGGGAAATGGACTTGGACAGGGCAGTCGGAGGGGCCTTCATGGGCGTCGCTTGCCGGTTCTGGTACCCAATGCCACGAATCACGATTCATGTGAAGCAGTGTCAGTAACTAAGATAATTTAATTACCAGCATCAGTATGTATTAGCGACCAAAGCCTCAGCACTCTGAGATATAGACCTAGACACGGCCTTCATGGCCCTCGATTGCCGGTTCTGATACCACATGCTATTAGACTGCCGGTTCATGTATCAGTAACTAGGACAATATACTCACCAGTGCCAGTAGAAGCGGCCAAGGCCTCAGCACTCCGGGAAATGGACTTGGACAGGCCAGTTGGAGGGGCCTTCATGGGCGTCGCTTGCCGGTTCTGGTACCCCATTCCACGATTCATGTGAAACAGCTGCAAGTTCTTCAACGCCATACTTTACACCAAACATCTTGTGTTACGAGGGTGGAAACTACACTTTTTTAAATGCATATCTCTTTGTAACATGTTTTTTATTTATATCTATTATTTTATTTAAAGTTCTTTATTAAGCTGATCGATTTTCTGTCGTTCCGCTTCAACTCATTTTCCAGTACTGAAATTTTATTGCTGCTGCTACTGACGGCTTCTACTTTGGGATTGTCTAAGAGTTATTCCATCAGTGTTTTATGCCGTTCTTGCTGCATCAGAGCTTCTTGACCACCGGACAATCAGAGATGATTGCGATTGTCACATTGATACAATCATTCTTAGACAATACCACAACTGCACTTGTTGGCGCGTTTTATGCGGTCGACGCGTGTAGATAGTCTTTTGCATTTTGAGTAGTAACTAAATGTGTTGTTAGCGACATGCGATAGCCCTATTATCCCTATCCAATGTCGCATTCGCATCGCAACAACATATAATATAGGTTAGGTCATTTCAGTCTTTGTTTTTTATTTTACAGACAACGGGGCAAATAAATATTATGCGGTTACTTGAAAGATGGGAACTAATGCATTTTAAGGTTGCTTTTCTAACGACAGATGATAATTTCAGGCTCAGAATTTTATTTTAATTTCAATGCAATGTAATTGCTGACTAAGAGGGTTGATAATAATTATGTATCCCTCATATGGTCTAGAATGAATAAAAGCTGAAGAACGTTATTTGAAAATTTTTATGCCCACTTCTGAGTAATATCCGTTAACTGTATTGTTTTGATAACGAGCATTTAATTTTATAGATGCGGGCTTGCAGTCAGGTTTTAGAATATCGGAAAAGCAATTTTAAGTATTAAGTATACCTAGTACCTACTATGTTTTAATACTTGTACAGAGATTCATTAAAAAAGTGGTGCAATAAGTATATCTTTAATCTAAAACATCCTACCTGTCTCTACTATAAACATAACAATCATCTCTACCTATTCTATGGTGTTTATAGCTATGAAAAATTAATGAGACAAGACACCATCAATCGATGTCTTTTTTCCATGCAAATGTGATAGACTTCGAGACTGACACGTTTAAAAAATCAAATAAATCAACAATTATTTAAATAATTAGCTGTATTGTATTCTTCACTATAAAGTGTTTCATTTAGGCGCGATATTTGGTTAACTAGTTTTTAATTTGACTAATTGGAAATGAAAATGGCGGGAAATGCCACAAGATGGCGGGTGTCGAGGACGCGCGCGCGGCACCAACTGAACTGGCCACTGAATTAGTTTCAGGTTTGTTAAAGCATTTCCAACAGGGCTTTTTCAACGATAAAGTATTAGTTTGCGGTAATGGCCGTATGTGGGGTGGATTGGTAGGTAGGTACGCTCGACCAATTATGGCGCGTCCCTCTCAGACAAAAATATAAAATGGAGGTTTTACATTCCCATTCTTATCTTGTTCACAACTATCAAGCTATAGTAGTAGCTAGCATGCGCGGTTGCGGATCATGATTTCCTTTCAAAGGAGGAGGAATGAGGGAGGTTCGAGTCCCAAGTAGGATAAAAATCAACACATATGAAATTTTTATGCTAAGAACTTCTCAGTAGCAGCTCAGAGTATTTTTGCGAAGTTAGATTGTTATCTAACTTCGCAAAAATACTAAGCTACGGAAGCCCCTAAGCTACGGAAAGCACGTAGAGCCGTCGGTCCTGCGCCTGATCTTTTCCGATCGTATCGAATGGTCATCCCATTGGACTATAGTGTGTAAAAATGGAGAGTATACTTGTGTTTACACTTTACACACAGAACTTGTACACCTAATATCTACTTAGTAGTACGAGCTGTAAGCTCCGCCTCCACTGAGATTGGCCATTGTGGCCGAAATTCGGTGCAATTGCAGTTGCAAATAAAAGTCGTATAATTGTTTCATGCATTATAACAACGCACGTGATTTTAGCGAACGCGTATTAAATCAAGAACCGCGCTGAATGAACTCCGAACCCTTAGAATTACGCGTCGTGAATTATAGAGCAGAATTGTCTTTCACACTTCGACGTAATTGTACTGAATCAGTGATGAAGGACAAAATTCAACCAAGTTATCGTTAGGGGACGGCGATTATTATCATCTAAAACATTATTTTTATACAGTTCACCTACTTCTGTATGACCTTTCTATCACCTATGGAGAAAGGTCGACCAACGTTCGAACTTCAAAATTCTTTATTCAAAGTCAGTTGGGCAGGTTCAAGGTCAGCTTTTTTTTGGTGACACCGACTAGGCCTCCTTTTCAAGGTTCAAGGGTTAGATCACTTCACATCAGGTGACCCGCCTGCTCGTTTGCTCGCTAAAAATATTAAAAAAAAAAAAAAAAAAGATAACCCGACACCCACGACCAGTGAAATGCGTTTTAAGCAATTAAATATCATAATAAAAAATACAACAAAAGTCAACGATAGGGATACATACCACAGTTTGACAAAATAATAACTACGGGGTCAACGGACGTTACCCTCTTGTGTATATTGTGGGGTACACGCCGGAACTATGAAAAGTTAGTACCTAGATAAGTTTTTAGGTTTTAAACTTTGTTTTTCATGAATCTCCCATTAGTCATCCAACTCAAAATTTATTTAAAAAAAAAGTATTTTTTGATGATGAACAGATTTCATTAAGAATTTATTTTCATAGCTAACATTAACTGCTTAATAATTTAAAATTACGAGCCATTACATTTTGTTTTGAGCCGGGAAGCGCATTGTTGGTAGACCTCCCGCTACGTGGACCGACGACATCAAACGTGTCGCAGGAACCGCTGGATTCAGGAGGATGATTAGGTATGGGTAACAACTAATAATGTGTTTAATTGGACAGCCATCCCTTTTCCAAGTTAGCCTATCGTCAGTATTTAACTATTTACAAGGTGAATTAACAGTGAGTCCATATACCTAAATCATCCCCTTAGTAGAAGTCTCTTTACGTAGGTAAACTAACTAGCTTTTGCTCGCGGCTTTGCTCACGTTAAGTTCGATTTTTCAAACCCCTATTTTACCCTCTTAGGGGTTGAATTTTCAAAAATCATTCTTTAGTGTGCGCCTACGTCATAAAAGGAACCAACTGTAAAAATTTCAAGTTTCTAACTTCCATAGTTTAGGCTGTGCGTTGATATCTCAGTCAGTCAGTCAGTCAGGACTTTGAATTTTATATATATACATTAGCCCCTAGAATTCCATTCTATCCAATATCATTTCCACCTATAGATGTTCCTTAAGGTTCGTAAAAACGAAATTGACAGAAACCCTCACCTAAATTGGCTAAGGTAGTTCGTAAAGGTTAGGGTACCTACGTTGGTGAAGGCATCAGTCAGTCAGTCACAGTTTTCGATAAAAAAAAGCATATTAAAGCTATTATGAGAATCGAAAGTGTCTATCAAGCGTTTGGACGTCTAATCGATATTTTAATCGGAATAGTGACAGGCGACATCCATTTGTTGGAGCTACGGAATTGGCTTTATTACTTTGGTTATGTCAATGTGATTTCCCAATGAAGCCTCCGCGGCCCAAAGGTTAAAGGTTAAGAGGAAATGCGGCGAGACTTTTGAAAAATAGGTAGGTATTTGAATAAAGTAGTGTCGTCGCTCTACGAAAGCACTATACCTCATTCGAATCCGTTCAGTAGTTTTCGCGTGATGCGCGCACAGACAGACACAAAAAATTCAAAAAAAATTTTTTTTGGGCTCAGTATCGATAATAAAGCATCCTTCGACTAAAATTTTCAAAATATATTAAACTAGCTTATTCCCGCGGCTTCGCTCACGTTAAGTTCGATTATTCCAACCCCTATTTTATCCCTTTACGGGCTGAATTTTCAAAAATCCTTTCTTAGCGGATGCATACGTCATAATAGCTATCTGTATGCCAAATTTCAGCCCGATCCGTCCAGGAGTTTGAGCTGTGCGTTGATAGATCAGTCAGTCACCTGTGCCTTTTATATATTTAGACTAGCTTTTGCCCCCGCGACTTCGTCCGCGTGGAATTAGATTTTGGGGTGGAATTTTCAAAAACTGTGACACACGTACTTTTTTATTTTTAACTGAAAGCTCAAATACCAACTTTGATGGAAACAGCTTGAAAAATGACGGAGTTTCATATAAAATTCCATCCCCTATTTAAACCCCTTAGGGGTGGAATTTCCAATAATCCTTTCTTAGTGTGCGCCTACGTCATAAAAGGAACCAACTGTAAAAATTTCAAGTTTCTAACTTCAGTAGTTTAGGCTGTGCGTTGATATCTCAGTCAGTCAGTCAGTCAGTCAGTCAGTCAGTCAGTCAGTCATTCAGTCAGTCAGTCAGTCAGTCAGTCAGTCAGTCAGTCAGTCAGTCAGTCAGTCAGGACTTTGAATTTTATATATTATATAGATTGATTTACTGAATTCGTCCCGTTACAGTTTTATTATAAGTATACGTATAGATAACGGTCAGTGACTGCCTGTAAATCCTAAAATTAATGGTTGGGCTTTTGAGGCTTTAGATAAAGCCAGCGGTAAAGTCAACGACCAACGGTGTCTATGACCGTTCAGCCCAACGGTTCAGCGCCCACTACCTACTCAGTCATCCAACAGTCATCCGCCGTAACTGCGAATTACGAAGTCGTTACGGTAATGGCACACTTCATTATAGCGATGCAGAGGACGCCATACAGTTTCCTAATAATTCAATTATGAATATATTTTTGTAGTGAAACGTCCTCTATTATGATAACTACGTAGCTGCCTACTCAATGAAGTTGTTATTTTGATGTCATAGTCTTATTACGGAAAAATACCAAGTACCTAGTAGTTTTGATAACTGTAAACTCCTAAGGATCTCCTCATCTCTGATTTGGTCACGGAGGGTTACTCCGAGCTGGATCGTCATGCTCGTGAACGGGTGCCACCAACGGGAATGGGTCTACTTTGTCTGCCCATCTTAACATGTATTGGATTGAATGTACCCACGTATGCATTTTTGAAACTTCATTGCGGAAATACTGTATACTTACTACATAGCCAAAGAAGTACATACGTACATAGCATAGTTTTTTTACCTATTGTAAAAAATTGATTTTTTTTGAAAAAAGCAACTGCTGAGTTTCTTGCCGGCTCTTCTCAGCAGAATCTGCATTCCGAACCGGTGGTAGATTTATAACGTATTATACTCATAAGAGCTACAAGTTGGCCTACATGAAATAAATATATTTTGATTTTGATTTGATTTCATATAGCCCTCTCCATCATCCCTCAAATTCCTCGGCCAATTGATTGTAGACCCAGAATTTTCATTTCTCTTCTCCCTCCGCTCTAATTATGCAACGTAACGTGGGACATAATTATTATAATACAGCTATAGGTTCATGTTCGTCGGTGCGCGGGTGCGAGGTTCACACAATGACGCGTCAGTTGCGGTTCGATGCTCGCTCATTTTTTGGTTCACCTCAGCACATCTGATTATTTCATGCGTTTCCATTGTTGCACGGTCTCGAAAGAACGATCTTATAAAAGGTCCTTGCAATGTATACCGGACTTCTAGGTACGCGTCAAGTTAAGTTTTCAAAATCCCGCCGAATATCGTTATTTTTCCGGGATGAAAAGCAGCGTTTGTCACTCCCCAGGTCCTTAAATATACCCATGTAAAAATCACGTTGATCTGTTGCTCCTTTGCTGCGTGATTGAAGGACTAACCAACAAATACATTTTCGCAATCTATGGTATTTAATCCCTACTATGTAGCGATAGTAGAAACCAAAATTAAATATCTTTTCTTATAACCTCAACTCAACGAATTGAAACCCATAGGTAGGTAGATAATTTAATTTGATTTCAATTTAGATTAAATTAGGTATATTTATCGAAGATACAGTGGAAACCAGTCCATATATTACAATAGCGCTTCCTCTTCCTGATTGTTTGTTCTTGCTCGGTGCAGCATCTTTTTGCTGTTCTCTATTTACGTCTTAATGTTTAGCAACCGACGCTAACGAATAATTAAGTCCTGTTTGGAATTAAAGATGTAAAATTGATAAAGAGCTTTGCTAGTGTTCTTTATTTTATGTACAAAAATTGAGAATTAAATATTTAATTACAAAAAATAAATGTTGATATCGACATCATAACTAGGGTGAAATGGTATTACAGAAAAAAAATATTATTATACCTATTAGCTGACAGAAGATAGCCTAATTAGTGGTTAGAACTTTGGTAGGCAGTGATAGCCTAGAACTCGTAGTTAGGACCAACATTTGGATATTTTTCAACAACTTATAGGTACATTACACAGGCTAGACTATTTTTTTTCGCTATAAGTAAGTTTTAAGTGTACACTCATTGTACATTTATACAAAGATATTTAAGCCGTTGTATTTTATAAACGTTGAAAACAATAATTCTATCGGCAAGTAAATCAATCTTGCCTTGTCAATTGTCCAACAATGAGCAAAAAATTCCCATGACTTAACCTCTAATCTTTACGCGATCTGTTAACAAAAGAATCGTGATATTATTCGACGCTTGCCCATTAATGTACAAACATGCATACCATTAATTCTTACACGTATATGCGTACTTTTTGCTCATGAGTCTTGAATCGCTGCGAGTAAACTCTTTTTATTTTTTTATTTTTTATTAAAACTCTTTTGAGATTTTGTACCTACCGAAGAGTGGCTCGAGACCTACGAATTACGATTTTACTTGCTATCCGAGCATTGGGTTAACTAGTTGGTAGGTAACAAGGACGAAGTCTTCTACTTCCTGCTAATATTATAAATGCGAAAGTTTGGATGTATGGATGGATGTTTGTTACTCAATCACGCCGCAACGGCTGAAGCAATTTGGCTGAAACATAGGCTACATTTTATCCCGAAAAATTAAAGAGTTCCCGCGGAAATCAAAAATCCCCAATCCGCGCGTACGAAGTCGCGGGCATCAGCTTATGAATTAAAATTTTCTTATAATTTCCTAGCTTTTTTTTGATTTACTTATTTTTTTTTTTTATTTATTTTATTAAACAGTTGACAATATTTCTATACTAAACTAAATGCTCCCGTCAAACTGCAGGACAGTTTGTTGACGGGCGATGCTCTCACATTTAAACTTTAAAATTCAATAGCCATACAATTAATAATATCTATATATACTTACAAAGAAAACTAGTTATACTAATAAATATAATATACTTATACGATTACTTATATTTAAACAAAAGACGTAACTACTTATACTAATACTTATAACATATGCTTTATAAATATATCTTTTAGCTTTTTTTTAAATAATCTTTTATTATTGTTATTGCCTACTGAATTCAAGGACACAAGTTGTGAAACATTTGTGCCTATGAATTCAGCAGGCAACTCATTTAATAGGCTAGGAACAAGAAATTTGGTTGTCCAGCTACCGAAGTAGTTCTCTTTACTAGGTACTATAAATTTTTTGTCCAACCTCCTTCTTGCTCCCGGCTCGCTCTGCTTGCTTTCTTTAAGGTTATCAAAAAACATTTTTTGCTCTGATAGTAAAAGTAATTTAAACTTAAATTCAATAGGTAATATCTTACAAATCTTAAATAATTTTTCATAATCCCCTTTACAGTTATTTTTAACATCTAAACTAACCAAATATTTTAAAAATCTAACTTGGATCTCCTTAATTTTATTTAAATTTGTTTTAAATGTCCTCCCATATGTACTAAGGCCATATGTCATTAGCGATTCCACAAGTGCATAATATAATGTATATAAGGTGCCCGTGCCAACTACTACTACTATTTAAATACTATACTGAAGTCCTCCGCTAGACAAAGAATGTGTCAAATGGGTAAACCCCATTATAGGATTTGCAGCCCAGATAATACAAGCAAATTACATTTTCGTTCGCGCCTTACGCAGCCCAAACTCCGTACGCTCGCGCAGGAAGCGAAGCGTAAAGGCCCTCAAAAGCCACGTACCACCATACTCTGCCATGTATTTCCCATCCAACCATGAGAAACCTTCAAAATAGCATACACGCCTCGTGGATGGACGGACAAAAAACAATTGCACTATAATTATTATAAGCACCGGACGCAGGCACGGTTGCCCAGTTTGACATACGCAGCTGTGAAACGCACACCAGTTTTTTTTTTAATCTATCTTTTTTTCGATCTCTATGTTAAATGTAGGCAAAGGACAAAGATCATACAGGCTAATTGGTTCGAAAATAAATTTTGTTTTTCCTTTAACCGAATTAAATCGCGTTTTTAATCGATAAAACAATGTTTCGGAGTTGATTATGCGGGTTTAATAATAAAGCTAGTAAATACTAAACAGGTTTTGCATAGGTCAGTGCCTCATCCAGTGTAGTTTGCAGTTTGCATAGGATGCACTAGGCTGTCGCTTTTCTATCAAAATGGACCGATTAACTATATTGGTAAGTGGCTCACGAATATTTTTATTAATTAAGAAAAGCACAATTTTTCAAATCAGATTTTTTTGAAATAACTGTTTAGTTATGTGTCAGAAAAATATATTATCAACCTTTTCCAAGCACTCCCCATGCAAACAAAGTTTCATTGTTATTTTAATTTGCATAAGTATAAATCTTTGAATCTGTGTAACATTGAAACATATAAATTTTTACGGAAATCTACCAAATTACAGTACAAATAATAGCTAGGTAAAATACCTAATAATTGTTTTATTCCAGGTCATTTATACCAACCTAGGTATTATAAAAGAACTAGGTAATAGAGGGCTAATAACATACATTTACATGAGTGATCATAACAGTTTATTACTCTTACCATTTTTACAAATAAAAGTTTTGAAAAACATTGTGTGATACACGTGCGCATTAAAATGTCAATTATGAAATTTTCAGGCATGTAATAAACGTTATGTTTTATTAGTGACTAGCTTATGGCCGCGACTTCGTTCGCGTGGATTGAGGTTTTTAATTCCCTCGGAAACTCTCTTATTTTCCGGGCTAAAAAGTATTATTCCGGTGTTATTACTTATTACAGATTATACTCTATCCCTGTGCTAAATTTCAACCAAATCGGGTCAGTCGTTACGGCGCGATTGAGTAACAAACACCCGTTCATTCATCCATCCATATATCCAAACTTTCGCATCACACTAAGTTTGTATTTACTCCTTCACGCCACAACGAATGAACCAATTTGGCTGGGAATGGAGACAGTTCATACCCAGAACATAGGCTACATTTTATCCCGGAAAATTAAAGAGTTCGCGCGGGAATTAAAAAACGTCATCCACGCGGACGAAATCGCGGCACATACTAGCTAAAAAAAACCAATGAACATTCTTTTAAAAGTAAAAATATTCCACTTGCAATTTTTGCGGCTCTATCGGGTCTTGGCCCTCCCACAGGTTTAATTGGAGGTCTTACGACGTCGCGATCCCCTAATGAGGTATAAATATCTTGAAGGACAGCTGTTGCTGTGTAACACATGTTATTAACTGGTAAACGTTTCTATACCAATTTCGATACAACACAAACAAGCTGTCAGGACTGCTGATAATGAAGGGCTTGAATAATGTTTTTGGATACACACACATACCGCTTTATGCTATAATACTAGTGTGATGTAATGTGATTGAGTTGCTTTATTTTATTTTTATTCGATTCGACACACACACACACAGAGTACGTGCCCGAACTCGAAGGGGAAGGGAAAATATAGCACCAGCTTTTTTTTATTCCATGACAAGTTAGTCCTTGATTATTTTTTTTAATTTTTTTCCTGATGGAAAGTGACAATGCAGTAGATGGTAGCTAGCTGACTTGGAAGGGGTATGGCAGTGTACATTCAACCCATAAGCCTAATCGGTTTCTACACGCTATCGTGCCGGAACGCTAAATCCCTTAGCTGCACGTCGCCAGACCAGGGACAATTCAGAAATCATAAATTCCCAAATTACCCCCACCGGGAATCGAACCCGAGACCTCCCGGTTATAAGACCACAGCGCTCACCATTGCGCCAAGGAGGTCGTCAAAAACCTTCTTCGGCTCTTGCAGCTCTTACGAGTTGCGGCTCATGGCTTGGTATGTGATCACTTTTATTAGTGTACGGATGAGACATGTCACGTGTCCTTCACGTTATACCCACCTCATTAGGGTTGCGACCTCGCCAGAACCGCCTACTCCATCCCATAGTCTTTCATTGTCAATGCTACAATTATAAGGCGATTAGGAATATTACACACGTTTACAATGGAGTAAGGGCTAGTTGTACATCAAAGAGTTAAAGTAAGGTTAACGTCAGAGTTAAATTTATTACAAAACCGACGATTACTGCAAGGACGCAGTGGTGTGAGTTGTTGCTATCTATTAAAGAGGATCAGAAGATAGCTTGACTGCGATCTCACCTGATGGTTAGTGACGATGCTGCCTAAGATGGTAGCGCGCCAACTTGGAAGATGTATGGCACTGTACCTTCAAACCATACCCCTAATCTGTTTCTACACGCCATCATACCGGAACGCTAAATCACTTGACGGCATTTCTTTGACGGTAGGGTGGTAACTAGCCACGGCCAAAGTCTCCCACCAGACTGACTAGACCAGAGACAATTATTCAGAAATTATAAATTACCAAGTTGCACCCGCCGGGAATTCCGAGATTAGCCGGAACAAACAAACAGACAGACAAACAGACAGATAGACAGGCACGCAGATAGACTAACAAAAATTTCAAAAAATGCTTTTTTGATATATGAAACATATTTACTTTCATATGCATAATTTAGTAAAAAGCTGTTATTTCGATATTAAAAACAGACACTTCAATTTTATTTCTTTCTATAGAAGATGTATAGATATTAGGTAGAGTCAAGATTTGGTCAAAAATTAAACGACGCCTGACGTGTGTAAAATTAAAGTGATAAAATCGGTGGTTTTTTTTAAGTTTGAGGGTAATTACTCTAACCGGCTGATGTGCAACTGGTCCGTAGTAACACCTACCTACTGTTGCTGTCGTGATTCGTGTAACTACAGTATAGAATCAAGGCTGTTTTTTTAGAATTTGGATCAATAAGCAAATTCGTAAAGCTTATAAAGTTAGATTTAGAGGTTACACATATTTTCAAGTTTAATTTGGGCTTTAGATTTTTTATGGGCAAACAATATTTTTTTGGAAATTTCAAGTTTAATTTATTATGGAGTAATATCTTAAAAGCACATTTATAAGGAGAATAATTATTCTGAAAACCTATGAAGGTAATTTTTTTGTAAACCTTTATAATAATATGGAGACTTTTTGAAAGTCTTATGTGAAACTAGATGATTCCCGCGACTTCGGGTATTTTATTCCCGCGGGAACTTTCTTATTTCCCGGGTTAAAAAGTAGCCCATGTGTTATTCCAGACTATAATCTATCTCTGTGCCAAAATTTCAGCCAAATCGTTGCGACGTAATTGAGTAACAAATATACAAACTTTCGCATTTATAATATTATTAATTAATTAATTAATAGGAATAGGATTAAGCTATTAATGCTATAAAAATTAAAGACGAAACGAAAATATGCAAATATTACACAACTGAGCACGGCCTCTGTAAACAATAGTATGGCGTCACGTCAGGGTACCAGAGGCCTTGGTCCTTACAGTTGTGAGCCTTTCGACCGTTTTATATTAATTATTGACGGCCTCCCTGGCGCAGTGGTGAGCGCTGTGGTCTTATAACTGGGTGGTCTCGGGTTAGATTCCCGATTGCCCCCGGGGCAATTTGGGAATTTATAATTTCTGAATTGTCTCCGGTCTTGTCTTGCAACCGCTGACCAAACATCGACGCCAGCCAGCTCTTGGATCCCCGGTAGACTCGATTACCATTTGAACCCTTTTGTTTATTTTTACGTTTTCTAACTGTTTCAAAGGAAATTTCTATTTTTATTACAGATTGGTATACTAACATTTATAATCCATTGCCAAGGTGAGGGAGAAACCGTTTTATCAGCGATCTTAACTCCTGAAGAAAAGCCGCTATTGCGTCAAGGAAGAAGTTACTACGATCGATATGATCGATATGGATACGGTCGACCGTATGAGAGACTAGATGCTAGACCGTCAAGATGCGGTCGATGCGATGATGATGATGATGACGAAGATGAAGATGATGATTACGACAGAGGACGGGGTAGAGATGATGACAGACGGTCAAACAGACCAACATACGGCAGCAGAAATGATAGGAATGATAGGAATGACAGAAACGATAGAAATGATAGAAATAAGTACGACGATGATGACAACAGAAAATACGATGATAGAAACGATAGAAATAACAAAAACGGCACCGATGACAATGATGATAAGAAACATAATGATGACAAGGACAGCGATAGATCTCACCGTAGGAAGCACAAGAACAGACACAGATACGACGATAGAGACAGATACAGGCCAGATTACTACGACAGATTTCTGAGAGATCCTTACAGAGATAGGTACGATGATCCATATAGAAGGCCTGCGTATGATAGATACTACCCTGATAGATATGATGATGTTGGAAGAGATGGCTATTCTTCTTATTCGGGTTATAGACGGCCGTATGAGGATAGGTATGACAGAGGTGGCGGATACTATGACGCTTATGGCGGTTATGGACCAGGAGCTGGGCGAGGACCTCATGAGAGGTGAGAATCCTTTTTGACCTACTTTGATTAAGTTAACGTTTAATTGAGGAATTTTGATGTTTTTAAAGATATTCAAAACAAAAACTGTCAGGTCAGACCCTCTAAACACTTCGGTTAAACGTAAGTTGGCGGTAGTGAAATTGGCACTAAAATCAGTAGGTATAATGTTTTTCAAATATACCTACGCCAAAATGGAATAAGAAAGATTCAGGACTTTCACATATCACAAGTGGTAAGTAGGTAGGATTAGGTACAGAAAATTCATAATTCATAATTAATAATTCATTTATTTGTGAATATGGTAGTAAAGATGTTACAAACGTTAGGCGCGCATATCCTACCACAGTGTGGTGTACAAATATTAGATACCAAATATAATATTAATAAATTCTAAAATTAGTAGGTACTGGTAAAGTTAATGGCGTTATTGCAATGAAACGGGTAGATTTTTACCGTTATTTTTCAATCAGGTCACTGAGCAACATGACTATCATTGTTATTTGTTGTGTGCACATCAATACGATTTTCATCACTTTCCCTCTAAAGTTCATTGGTTTATTGAATGATCGGACAATGATAGGTCGGTATATAATTGGGTTGATCTCATTGAGTAATGGTGTTACATCCTGTGAAAGGATCAGCTTCTGATAGTTTGTTATGCATCATTAATTCATCGATGTCATGATTAATAAATAAAATAGATAAATAGGATCTACTAACGTAAAATGGAATCAACCCACACAATGTCAGATTTGAGAAAATGCCGTTTATGTCAAAATTTTGTTTATAACTATATTAAAATTGTTTGTTATTTATTGTTGTCTGTGTATACAAAATTTTGAGTGAAACGGCTTTTTGTCACAACTATCCCCGTTTGGGTTGATTCCGTTTTGCTTAAGTAGGTTCAAGTTCGATGATAAATATAGATACTTAAAATATTTTTTTACAATATCGCCTCTTTAACATCATTTTTTTGTTCTACTCTCTTTTCTCTTTGCGATTTATCCACTTTATCCACTTGTATCTTATCTTTAATTTCTCATCTCTCTCAGCCCTTTAAAGGCTCATATCAAGGTTCAAACCTATTTTTGGTGTCCTTGAATGACCACGCGTATTTTTTGAAATAGTTAAGTTGACCTCTTGAATAAGAGGAATAGGTGGACGATCTCAAGCAAATTGATGGCAGTTGCTGGATATAAGTGGCACAAGTTCTGTGGCGATCCTTACAAGAGACCTTTGTCTAGAATATGAGATGATGACGAAGGTAGACAACAATCCTCGTTTCCAAGTTGCTAAAGTTTCGTATTATTCAATATTTCAGATAGTAAAGATTTTCAACGTAATTGTGATGGATGCGAAACAAATTACGCCTTATAGCTGACTCTAATTCCACCAATTACACAATTTGCTATGAGATTCTTGACACGTAGCATTACACATCCTTTAGTATTGTTAGCATAAAGGAAGACAATCATTCAACTTGCTAATACCTTATTAACTTAATGAACAACTTTTAAGTGTCTTCATTTGTTTGATTTCATTCTAGCCCATAATAATTTGTCATAATAAATCACGGATCATCACGGATAGTCCATTGGATTGTTAAAAACCTAAATCCAGGGAGACTTTGACAAAAGAGATCGAGAGAAATGAAATCCATTCAGTGAAGTGAAAACCACTTCAATTACTTCCTTATCAATCCCTATTTATTTTCGCGTTCTGTATAAAATTACTTCCAATCTCTCCATAGAGAGTAAGTATGTTCCTTGCTTCCGATTATAGATTATTCTCTTTCGATTTGTCATCAGTCATCACGTTCTCTGATTGATTTGGTTTGACGCAGTCTCTCACTACGTCTTATTCCTCATTACTGCTGCTCGTTTTCCTTTTCATTGATCACAATGGTAGGGGTTTTTTGCGATAATAGTGCGGTGGGCTCGCAGACTCTTTCGGAAAACGTATCAAAAATTAAAAGTTTAATTAGCTCCGGTCAGCTCCGGTGACCATTTTTTCAACAAACTATTACTTGGGTACCTTTAAATCAAGTGTGACTGGGCGTTTTCTAGGCAAGCGCTCCATCTGTCTTCACTTACCATCAGATATGATTGCAGTCAAGCGTGAATCAAGTAAATTTATATATTTTTTTATTTGATGACAAGATAGTCCTTGACTGCGATCTCACCTACCTGAGTGTTAGATGGTAGCGGGCTAACTTGGAAACGGTATGGCAGTGTACATTCAACCCGTACCCCTAATCGGTTTCTTCACGTCATCGTGCCGGAACGCTGAATTGCTTGGCGGCACGTCTTTGACGGTAGGGTGATAACTAGCCACGGCTTAAGTCTCCCACCAGACAAATATTATAAGATATTTTGTTGTAGACATTAATTGGGCTCACTATAGTTTCAGACCGTGGGACGAAACATACCGCGGTCAGGCGGGCTGGGACTCCGGCGGTCGCGGCTACTACTTTGCATCAGGTCGACCGGATTCCACCACTTGGCAGCAGCAATATGCCAGGTAAAGCCTTGTAATTTTTATCAGAACGGTGACTAAAAGTGATGCAGTAGTAGAATATCGTACCTTTAGAATGAAAGTGACCTAACTCAAAAATGGCAATTTTTGGGAAATGAGCAAAAAAGACTTCAAAAAAATATAGTGTTGAGTAATTGTATCTCTGCCGTATTTTATTGGAAAAAGTTAATATTATGCAGTATTGCATCTTTTATGTATGCATTTGTCATATTATATTAAATGTATTTAAACAGAAGTTACATTTTATTTCTGGTCTGGTCTGGTGGGAGGCTTTGGCCGTGGCTAGTTACCGTCAAAGACGTGCCGCCAAGCGATTTAGCGTCCCGATGGCGTGTAGAAACCGATTAGGGATATGGGTTGAATCTACACTGCCATACCCCTTTCAAGTTAGCCCGCTACCATCTTAGACTGCATCGTCACTTACCATCAGGTGAGATCGCATTTATGAACTATCTTGTCATCGGATTATAAAAAAAACATAGATTGGATGACAGATCCTATAAATGGACTTCCATTTCTTTTTCCAGACCTGCAACAACCAGTGGCGGATGGCAGAGTCCTGGTTACTCAACCGGGTATAGTGGGGGATACAGGGATCCGGGTTATCGAGGCTCCACGTACGCTGGCACTGGAGGGGGATACGCTGGTGCGGCAGGGGGATACTCTGGTTCCAGTGGGGGATATTCTGGTGCCAGTGGGGGATACTCTGGTTCTAGTGGGGGATACTCTGGTGCTAGTGGGGGATACTCTGGTGCTGCTGGGGGCTACCAGGACCTGAATGTTGGATACGGCCAGTCAAGTGGCTGGCGTAATGTTGGTGAAAGAAGACCTTATAGAGATCAGAGGTAATGACCATAAATATGTCACAATAACACGTTGTTTCCCTTCACCATTGAAGAATAGCGCACAGACCTCCGGAAAGGGAGAGATGCGTTCCCAGGATCGAACCTGCGACCCTCCAAATAGGCTATCACTGCAGACCAAAATTACGAGTCGATAACGGCTAAAGATGTGGATTCAAAACTGAAAGGTCGACGGTTTGATTTATGCTCGTTGCGCTACTGTTGCTTTCCCCGCTTATTTAGGGAAAGCTTCATTTAGTAGTGGGTTCAATAAGGAGGAGAGGGGGTGGGAAGGACAGTATAAGCCCAGTTCAGCTTGGATTATATTCTATAAAAAAATTAAACTCTTTTTCGTGGTTGAACTGCACCCTTCCAGCATATCTGTGTTTCCTGCGACTTATAATTTGAGTACCTTCAGTCCTTCAAGGCAAGAGTGAATAGGCACCTTCTAGGCAATCGCGCTTTATCCTAGACCTCATCAGTGCTTACCATCATTGATTTTCGTCAAGCACAAGTTTTTTGTAACTAAACAAAAAACCTGATCTTCAAAAATTTATTTTTTCCAGCGGAGTGGCTCACTTAGATACAAAAGTTACACCGGAACAAGACACTCGATACGGCCAGAATCGTCCGAGCTACCAATCCAACACCTATCAGTCTCAGCCCTTGAGCTACGCTCAAAGCTCCTCATCCTCTACACCTGGCACCAGCTACCTGTTCCAGAGAGAGGATGAAAGGGTCACACAGCCTGAAACGACTGTGTCGCCATCGTAGCAGATATAAATAATGCTCATGGGATTTAAAGACCTTTCAAGTATACAGGGTTAATTGTAATTTACCAACAACCTCCCACATCTAACTGCAATGATTAATACAAGTTTTTTTTTAAAAGCCTGTCTTTTAACCCTAACATCATTTTATGTAAAGTCTCTTCCACCCCTGCTGCGTGATGAAGCGTGGACTACTAACCGCGAAACAATTAACGTCCGAAGTTATCGCTTCTCTGTCGTATTACAAATGCTTTGTTATATGTATTACTAGCTATCGTCTGCAGGTCTATAATTTCTTCCTACACTAGTGTTTATCGCGAACACCAAAAAAGTTTCTCACGGCGACAGACGTAGAAGGTTGTCGGCATTTTATAGTTAACCCTGTGTACCTTCATAAGTTTTGGAAAACAGGAAAGATATCAATAGTAGTGTTTCTTACATTGTTTAAACTTATACATAACTAGCTTTTGATCGCGACATCGTCCGAGTGGAGTTAGGTTTTTAAAACTCTTTTAAACCCTTTGTTATCCGGGATTTTTAGCCTAAGGTCACTCTCCAAGTCCTTAACTATAGACATGCAGAAAATAAAAACTACCTTGATTGGTCGCTCCGTTACGTATTGATTGATGGACAAACCAACAATCACTCTTTCACATTTATAATAGAACTAGTAAAGATACATCAAGAACACATAAGAATACAAAAATGTCTAGATAGAACGGATAAGTGGGCAGGAAACGCGTATCAACAATTTACAATAAAGTTTCAAATGAGACTGTAAAAATAAACACCCGTGAAAATGCTATAGATTTAGCTCTAGCTTTCACAAGGGTCTACATATTTCCAACAAAAACAACTTGGGTTGTTTTTGTCCAAAAATAAGCATCCATTATTCTTAGTAAAACAGTGGTGATTTTTGTGATTCTAACCAACATTCTATTTAACTATACATAATAGGTATAGCATTCTGCAAGCTTTTTATCGTCTTCATCGATGATCGTGATAAATTGCTCTATAATACTGTAAACTGTTGATATGACTTGGAGTGATTCCAATTATAGTATATTAAGTAATGTGATGTATGAAGATTTTAATTTTAAGATGTGCCTTTTGATCAATAAATTATTTTAAGTATTATAGTTTTATTATCCTCATAATCTTAGATAGTTCTTTAAAACCTAGGATCTAAAACTGTATCGCTCACATAATTTCATTTTTAGTCTGGACCCTTACCCTTGTGGGTGTGTGTGTACCCTTGTGGGTGTGTGTGTACCCTTGTGGATGTGTGTGTACCCAACTCCTCAGCAATAGCAGATTTAGTGGGCTCATTAGAATGGTCTCGGTGATGTTACATAAATAGAATAGAATAGAATAGAAATATTTTTTTATTCAAATAAACTTTTACAAGCACTTTTGAATCGTCAATGAATCTACCACTGGTTCGAAATGCCTTTCCTGCCGAGAAGAGCCAGCAAGAAACTCGGCGGTTGCTCTTTTCAAAAATTTTACAATTGTTATTGAAACTATGCTATGTATTCAGTGCTTCCACGATGAATTTTCCTGAGTACAATACAAGTAAAAATAAATACAATACAAATACAAATAAATACAATTCAATACATGTTAACACAGGCAGGCAAAAGCAGACCCATTCCCGTTGGTGGCACCCGTTCACGAGCATGACGCATGATCCAGCCATTGCTTCGCTCAACCATATTTGAGGGAATGTAACAACCCGCACCACACGACAAATGATGATCGAGGATCGAGGAGGAAGATCTGATGATGGAGGAGAAAACTGAGTAACAGGCTGTCGTGTATATCTTTCATAGTCCAACCATAATTTACGTACTTATATTCACAAAAAAAAAAATTAAATTTACACTTGTTTTTTGTCGTTATTGAAAGGCTTCTCTTCGCTTGCAATCTTCATAAGAAAAGCTTCACAAGCTAATATAAACAAGCTTTTTTTATCGAATGATAAACTTTCGAAAGAATGTTTTCATGATCATGATCAACAAAATGTACTTACCTATGTATTAAAAATATGTGATATATAAAGACCTTGATGATAAAATCATAAAACGCATATCGATATGAGAAGCAACCGGACTGCCGCCGATAGTAGGTACCCAAATCCACTTGGCGATTTGTAATCAATTGATTCACCGATATCGATCGAGAATGTGAAACATAAAGCATATCAAGCAATTAACGATATCAATAAAGATTATTTGTTTCTACATCGATCCAAGTCCGACATTTAGCCCCCAAATCCTAGCGAGTTCCACGTCTTCAGTACATAGTGAGAAAATTTCTAAGGATCTTTAACTAGACCCTTTTCAAATTACTTGAGACTCTTGTGGAATTGTTGTGATAATCTTATCTGTATTTTCTCTTATGTTCACTTCAAGTCATTTGTTATTTTAAATTAAATACGTCGTAACGTTTGCGACCCTCATTTCTGTAGCATAATTTTGAAAATAAGAGGAAATATAAGTAAATAAGTGTTAAGTAGTGTTTAAAGAATACTAAAAATCGAATAATGACTGAAGACTCAGTGCAAATAGCAGACCCTTCTACAGGGAAAGCTCAAGTTAACCATGTGGAGTCAGCGGTCCATGCTCACGGGCACGGGGAATTAGAAGTCAAAGTCAATGGGGAGGTTGAGATCCAAGTCAGTAAACACGAGGATTCCCCGGTTCAAGCGCTTGGGAAGGGGGAGGGAAATGTTCTAGTCAACGGACATGGGGAGTCATCGCTGCATGTTCCTGGGAATAGGGGATCCTTGCTGCATCCAGCGACGAAGAAAGCGTAAGTAGTTTAGATATAAATATTTGTTAAATAAAGATGTGACTAAATCTGTTGTACACATTCTCTAAAGATTAATTAACTCGGGATATTAGTGGAATACCAGCGATTTCACCCGTGAGGAATTGCATTTTTAAAAATCCTGCGGTGACCCTTTGTTTTTCCGGGAAAAATGTAGCCTATGTCACTCTCCAAGCCCTCAACTATAGCCATGCAAGAAATCAAATCTGTCGCTCCGGTGCTGCGTGATTAAAGGACAAACCAACGAAAAAAGACACTCTCGCATTTGTAATTTAGTAAGAATTAGTTTGATTTTGAGGCTAATATACAAAATTTGTTTGGGGCGCACTATAGATAATAATCTCTACCAATCTCTACTTAGTATTTGAAATAACAATTCTCTCTATGATCTTTGGAAAGATATTAAGTAAATCTTTCTAAAATGCCTTGAAACCAATTTCGCAATTAATTGTGTAAGTAGGTAGGTAAGTATGTAAGTATATTATGTTTTTATCTACGCTTACCTAATAAGATAGATATTTCTGCTTATCTAAAATCATTTTACACTTATCTATAGAAATGTTTATTATTGATGTCTGTTCTAATCTTGTACTGTATAATTTTTATATTCTCGTAGTAAAACTAAGACGTGTTACAATATGGCTAATTCTCTACTCTTTTATTTGTGTAACTTACGTCGTGTACATGCACATTGCATATGTGTGCGTGCCTGTCTGGAGCCTAGGTGGGAGCGGTCAGGCTTGAGCAAGCTCTCGCTCACACTTATATACGATACACACACAACCATGAGCCACGCGCCCTCTTGAATTGCAAGAACTTATACCTACAGCAAAATTAGATGCAGTATGGACTATGTAGCTTACCAATATAATATACGTAGGTACTATTAAATTATTCCGAGAAAAAGCTAATTGTTACCAAGCAGCCTTGTTATTAAGAAATTCAATAATTGTGTAATAACTCGACTTAATAAATTTACACATTTTTTGTGTAAAAAAAATCTTCTACGTTTTACAGAATCATGTACCTAATACCGAACAAAGTCGCAAGTCCTTTAGTCTTATCGCAAAGTTAAGCATAGGAAGGTATATAATAATCATCGAGATTCAAGTGTATTATTTACTTGTAAATGTAATATCGGTATCGGTAATACCATTATAAAATAAATACATGAACGTCCACGTCAAGTTGGCCGCTACCTCGCCTCGCGCTTCCCCGCACCGCACCTCAAGTCAGACCCGCTTAGTACAGATAGCAACGTACCGCTTGCTCACGATTATCACGACCAATTTTTTTTAAAGTTTTATTAGTGTTACGTTTTGAATGTTTTGGTTAACTTTGAATTGGTTATTTATTTTTGTTTAATTACTATTTCTACGATGACAAAAAAGAAAAAGTTTTCCATAGCGCAGACTGTTAATTACTTTAATTAATGACTTTTATTCAAGCGGAAAAAATAAGAAATTGGTTTCTGTTTTTTTTTTGATTTCTGTGATTACGATTTTCGAAATTCAAGATGTTATTACCATGAAAAACATTGCCAAAGAATAAAACTTTCATCACAGACGTGGTTACAGTAAAAAATACAATTATTATTTTCTTGTCAACTGTACGGTATGACGTCATTTTGTAACGGTCGACGACGGCCAACTTGACATGGACGGGTAGTAAGTACATAGTTAATGATTACACTTTCCATAGTGCTTATTTGGAGAGTTCCTATAGTTATTTGAAGTGTCTTGGAATTTGATTTTCTATTTAGATTAAATGTACTTACTACATACCTACCTCATCACGGTCACGTAGTGATAAAAAAAGACGTGTGGCACTCGGGGACTGCCGCGGTAAAGCTATTGCATAGCATTTTTTATCAACGCCATCTAGCGGTGAGAGGAGTCCCGTGTCAGGTTATTTTCGTTACAGAATTTCTGGATTCGGTCTCCACGCTCAAGGCCCGCGATAGAAGCTATGCAATAGCTTAATAATTACTTACACTAAGAGATGCGTAGTCGACGATAAATGTTTTCAAAGTATGAAGTCTGCCAATAGGCACTTGCCAAGGAGGTGCACTATGTCCTAAGCTTCTCTCATAGGCTGAAGTCTATAGACCACACTCTCGCTCAGCTCTGACTCAAGACAGAGTTAAAACGAGACAAATTTATGTCGGAGTATATTTGTGTCTCGTTTTAACCTCTATCTTGAGTCTGAGCTGAGTCAGAGCAAGCTCTATACATCTCAGCATGAGAGTAGAACTGTTTCTGGCTGTGATTCGGCGACAGGTCTCACTTGATGGTGGATAGACGATCTTTCTAAGATGGTATCGGTCTAACTCGGAATAGGTATGGCAGTGTAAATAACCCATACCCCTAATCGGTTTCTTCAAGCCACCGTGTACTACTAGGAAGTTAGATTGCTTGGCAGCACGACTGACCACCAGAGACAATTGAGAACTTAAATGATAATATAAAAAATGCTTTTTAAAAAAACTGACTTCAAACGCCACTGCAAAGTATACCGCAATTTCTCCAGGATCCCATCATCAGATCCTGATCTGATGGCCGTGGGACCACCAGGGAAGGTATGCCCTCTCAAACAAAAAAATAATTTTCCAATCAGTCCAGGTGTCTGCGAGTAATCGGGGAACATACAAAAAAAAATAGATCCCGACGAATTGAGAACCTCCTCCTTTTTTTGAAGTCGGTTAAAAAGTTCGAAATTACCCCTGCCGGGAATCGAATTATTGCAGGGAGGTGGTCATAGTCGAATATAATGTCAGACAACGATTGTCCAAATGTCAAAGCACAATTATTATACATCTGCGTATATCAATCATGAAGCTGCGTCTTCGAAGTTCAATTTGTATTAATTGAAGAGCCATCTGTACGATTCAGGCACTTCAGGGCTACCACATTTTAATAATAATACAGCTGCAGCACAACAGGTAAAGGTCCGGACTGAAAGCTGAAAGGTCACACTGTCACAGGTTCGATCCGCACCCGTTGCACTAGTGTCGTATCCACTCCTAACACAAAAGCGTATATCTACAAAATCAATTGCTAAGCGTTACTTTGGCTAAAACCCCAACTTTTTTTTTAAAAAAAAACTTCAAAAAACTTAATTTTTTGTTTTTTGAATTTTAATACAGGGCCGCAGGGGTGGTTTAAAAATAAAAAATAAAAGAATAAAATCAAATATTAAAAATTGGTATTTTTTTTCAGTACTAGGTGTAGGAATCACCACCTCGGATTACTTAAGTTATTACTCTAAATGGAGAGCGGGAGCGAAGTCACGTGTAAAAGCTAGTTTATATTAGTGTGAATTAGTATGGATGGATTTCGGGTGAATGATGGCAACAACCCTAATGTTTCATATTGATGACTTGATGAGATTGTATTGCGTTTGTATCGGTCATTGAAGACTTTAGTAGGTTAATAAATTACCATCTTCGTGGTCTATTGCGTAAGAATCAGGCTAACTACCAATAGATTGGAAGTAATCTATACATCTATACATCTTTACATATAAGTAAATAAAATTGAAGTCTGTTTGTAATTTCAAAATACCTAACAGCTTTTTTCTAAAGTAAGTAGGTACATATTTACGTACGGTACGTTAGTAAAAAAAAAAAACAATTTTTAAAATTTTTGTTTGTCAGTCTGTCTGTTTGTTGACGGTAATCTCGGGAACGGCTGGACCGATTTTGACAAGCACAAGCTTTTCGCTTTTTTGGAGGGGAGAGGAGAATATAAGTCAAATTCGGCTTGGCTAATATTCTTCATTAAAAAAACTATAAATATTATCTGTATAGGTACATTACATTGTCTGTGAGACTGTGAATCCATGGTGTCATGGCGGGTGCTGTAGATTTTTTTAGGTGCATACTTACTTACTATGCATAATAATCTCTTATTTCACGTGCTAACATCAATAATACTCCCTAATTAAATGAAATGGTCTCAAAATGACTCATAAAAGATGTTCAATTCTTCACGGTCAACGTTTAGTTTTCCATTGAACATTTGTGTAAACACTTTGTATTCTATTCAAGATGGCGCACAAATAAAATTACCATTAAATAACACAATAAAGGCTCTTTCCTTGATGTTCTTACTTGATATTCCAAGCAGCTCGATGACATGCCTAGCTCAGTGGTAAGCCTCATGGTCTCATGACTAGGAGGACCTAGGTTGCACTTTGTGAACTTTTAAAGTTGTTTTTAACCCCCGACGCAAAAACGATGGGGTGTTATAAGTTTGACGTGTGTATGTGTGTGTGTGTGTGTGTGTGAGTGGGTGTGTGTCTGTTTGTGGCATCGTAGCAGCCGAACGGATAAACCGATTTTGATTTTGTTTTTTTTTTTTGAAAGGTGAATTAGTCGGGAGTGTCCTTAGCATTAAAAAATATTTAAGAATTTCGGTCCAAGCTGATGGCCACCGCCACAAAATGGCGGATTAAATATTTTTCCACAACTCCCTCAATATGGGTATCAAATGAAAGGGCTTGACGAGTAGAATATATACTATACTACATCGTTTCTATTTGAAGTCGGTTTTTTAAAAATAATTTTTATATTTATTTGTTATTATTGTACGTACAGAACATCAGCCAAGCTGAACTTGACTGATGTTCTCCTCTCCCCTCCAAATAAGTGAAAACTTGTGTTAGGAGTGGGTATGACAATAGTGCAACGGGTAGGATTCGAACCTGCGACCTTTCAGTTTTCAGTCCGCACCTTTAACCGTTGGGCTATTGAGGCGTCAAATTAAACTATACAAACAAAATTTAAGTTCTGTGCTTCCCAAATAAACGCTTCCTAAGCTCATAATTATTAAGAAGTCTATAACGCTCCAGACAGTAGGTACCTACCTACTAAAAAAATAAAACTCGTCCGAAACTATATTCACAGAAGCCTTAGGTTGATGAACGATTATCATAAACATACTCCAAAAAAGTGGCCTTGCCTATACGTCTGGGCTTTAAAGAAATTGGTTTACACGTGAGAGGTCGTCTCGAATTATACAAAATTATTATTGAAAATCTCTTATTCCTTATCCTAACGCCACAAGAACGACTATCGATAAATTCAAAACACTTTATTAAGTTGTGAAGCGTAAAGAACAATCGCTACTTTTCGAAAGAGAACTGTGTTGAGAGTTGATCCTCCTCATAAAATTATAATTTGTCTATGCTTCGTAATATATGCGTAAAACCTTTTTGATAAAGAACTTAAAAGATTCTTCTTTTTTATCAACTGGTAGTCGGACAAAGGTCCACAAGCCTAAGTCTTGCGCCGACTGTAACCAGCGGCTCCCTGCGATTCGTCGGATGTCGTCAATACACCGTTAAATCTTGGAAACATTAAGATTTATAGGTGAATTCCATTTTCAATCAAATAATATAAAGGTCTGTAATATGTCGATGTTGTCGAGTTAAATAAGGTTCTTTTTATCGCGACATCTGCCCACCTGAAGTTCAGTAACCAGATCAAAAGCAAGGGCAAAGTTAACACTGTGTACCATAGAGTCTCTAGTTGGAAAACAGTTACAATAACGTGAGCGATGACACAATGCGAGCTCTCACTTGACCGGTGTCGTGTCTGCAGCCAGTTTACCGCCAACGCTTGCAAGGGTTCCATGTCAACCGCCTCGCGTCGGTTACTGGCCGTTAACGTGTACGTCAAAAAGAATTCCATTTTTGAAAATAAAGTGACAGCGTGACTTAAAAAAAATTAAAAAAAGAAAATAGCGTCCGGAAACCTGCGTCATAGATTAATAACAAGTGATAAAAAGTGATAACCGAAATCGATATCTACTTTTTTTCTCGATCGACTAGAAGTTTTTGGGAGTTTTTTCGTGAAGTGATGCATCAAGGGGAATGTGCATTGCCGAATGTATTATAATCGAGTTTTGGCTTGATCGAGGTGAGTGCCTTTTAGCGAATCCACATGGTAGAGGTCGATGACTCAAACTTGAGCACGACTTTATTTTCATAGTTAAGCTTCATTTAATTTGATTTACGAAAGCGAATCACAAGAAAAAATATCTTGTTCTTTATAGTTTAGATTTATTTAATAATCCTTACTAATATTATCCTGACTAATATTATAAATGCGAAAACGTCTTTGTTTGTTGGTTAGTCCTTGAATCACGCCGAAACAGAGCTACGGATGCACTTGATTTTTGCAATATTATAGTTGAGGACCTGGAGAGGGACATAGACTACTTTTTATCCCAGAAAATCAAATAGTACCCACGGAATTCAGCGAGCTTTAAGGTGCCGATTTTTCGGAACCCTAAGAATCGGTCTACTCGTTTGTACAGCCCTCTAGATTGGGTAACTCAAGACTCAGTCTGAAATCTATACATAGACCGCACTCTCACTCAGTTCTGACTCAAGACAGAGTTAAAACGAGACAGATTTATGACAGAGCATATTTGTGTCTCGTTTTAACCTCTATCTTAAGCCTGAGCTCAGTCAGAGCACGCTCTATATCATCTTAGCATTAGTCTAGAGTCTAGATCCAAATAAGCATTTAAAAACACATGAATAAAGCTTATCCTCAATTTCAGTTTTAAGCTATTGCATAGCTTCTATCGCGGTCCTTGAGCGTGGAGACCGAATCCGTAACGAAAATAACCTGACACGGGACTCCTCTCACCGCTAGATGGCATTGATAAAAAATGCTATGCAATAGCTTTACCGCGGCAGTCCCCGAGTGCCACACTCTTTTTTTTTCTTAAATAAAAACTGAAATTTAGGATAGGCTATAAAACGACGGCTTAGCCGCGTTCACACATCGTAAGATATTGCGATTTGCCTACGAAATGCCTATTCTGTCTTCATGTAATTTAGTAAAGTTAGTGTATAAACAGGACGTTCCTTGGCGATGCGTATGAGAAACAAGGAACAAAGCTTTCGATTTATGAAATCTCCGAATTGGGTCATAGGTATTTTATGTACTTGCAACACTGTTGATACGTTCAAAATTAGAGCGAGGTAAATGTTATAAACAATGCAAAAACGCGATGAAGGCAAGCGAGTAAAACCTTCAAAGTAAACAAATTTTTTTTGGTGCACTCGTTTTTTTGTGTGATGTAGGAAGGTGAAGTATCGTCTTTCAAGATAATGAATTTAAATTCAAAGTTATTTATTTCATGTAGGCCAACTTGAGTCTCTAATGATAAATTCAACACTCTATCATCGGTTCGGAAAGCAGATACTGCTGAAAATGGCCGGCAATTTTGTTCTTTTCAAAACAAAACCTATTAGGTATGCTACAGTGTTTTGTTTAGAATTCTTACTCATTCATGAAGATTCATGAAGTTCTTTTATTTAGTTAGGTGTACGCATAGTACCTAATTAGTATTTATGTACAGTTATTGCAATTCACGAAGGCGCGTGAGCTTTACTTTTGGTTAGGTACATCGTGTAGGTACATGCATTTTGCGTAAGTGTGCATGCCTGTCAGGAGCCTAGGTGGGAGCGGTCAGGCGTGAGCAAGCTCTCGCTCACACTTATACAGATACGACACACACAACCAAGAGCCACGCGCTCTCGTAAATTGCAAGAACTATAACGGAAACACAAATATATAATGTTTGTGAACGGAAACTGTCTGAAACTCTTTTCACAATGACATTATTCGCATATTGACACTGTCAATCAAATCCCTTGGCGGGAAAAACCAAAGATACATAATATAAACGTAAAAATTCTTTTTACAAAACCGACTTCATACGCCACTACAAAGTACCTCAACTACAAAATACATCAATTGTGCCCATAAAATTTGAAGAGTTCCCTCGATTTCTCCAGGAACCTATCTGATCCTGACCTGATGTCAATGGGACGACCTGGGAAGTAGGTACTTATACCCTTTCAAACAAAAAAAATCTGCTTTTTTGGAAGTCGGTTAAAAAGGTTAATAATATCATATGTAAAGCATTAGGTTTAATTGCGTTGTAAGTAATTGAGTTATCTGGGAGTCACTCGTTTGATGGAATGAGTAATAAATACCGGATAAATAACCACAACTATTATTGTATTAAGGACTTTACCTTATACCATTACCTACTTATTATTTCCTCTATGCGCCCTAAACAAACGAATTTTGCTGCTGAAAATTGCTTTTGCATTGTTTTCGGTCAAGTCTTAGCGTACGCTCACCTTTACAATCACCCGGATTTATTATTACGACCATATTAGGATAGGACGGTAATTTTTTTTCATTTAATTTTGTTTTCATTTATCTCAACCTTCGATCACTGCGAAGATCTCAACCCATTGCCGTCCGATTACTAAGTACTGTGCGTCATTTCTCTAAAAATGATTGCATCAGATCGATCGCAATGACCTCTGGTTGGCTGGTAAACTCCTGCTATTGGTTAAAATGCATTGATGTACCAAGAACGCCATAAATTCAGCCAATCAGGGGCCATTGCAGTCGTTACACTGATGCAATCATTTTAAGAGAACCGACACACTGATCTCCTCTCAAATGAGACGGGCTTAGTCCACCACGCTAAGTGCGGATTGGTAGACTTCAACGATATTTCCCCTGCACACACAAACACACACACACATATACACACACTCGCACAAACATACAAAACACACACACTCACCCACTCAAGCACATTAACACTTCTTTTCATTACACGCACACGCATACCTACATAAACGGAGGAAGAGCAGGTTTCCCTAGATACAGGTTGACTATGACTTAAATCGGGATTCCTGATATTTTTTCATAAATAAACACTTTATTTTCATTTCACGATATTTTCCTTCACCGTTGTAGTAAGTGATATTTTAATTTTAAATTATTTTAACTTTTCAGAATTATGACATTATAATTCTGAAAAGTCAGACATGATGGTCATAAGTGAATGGAATCGAACTCCGGACCTTCCGAAACACAGACCCACGTCTTAACCACTGAGCTATCAGCCCTCATTATGAAGATACAATTAGTTGTTTTAAAGGGCTATCGGCGTGTGTCAGTAAATATTACAAGTAATGATGTCATAATCGCGGCTTCTGTTTACACCTATCAATACTTGGACGCCATTGTTTAGGTTGTATAGGCTTCTGAGTTGTTGGAATTGTATAACATGAGACACGACATTGCCCCGGCGATAGCTTAATTTGAGAGCAGACAGAATTTGAGACTAATCGAGGTTTTGTGACTTCTGTGTATTTAACCAACCCAACCAGGTGCCCAGAACGCTGGCTGCGTTACCCTGCCGAATGGCCAAACTTATACTATACCAACCGCCCTCAGCCAAAGCCCTCAGTTATCAATGGACTCTATGGGACTGGGTAATAGATTGACGACCTCCCTGGCGCAGTGGTAAGCGCTATGTTTTTATCACTGGGAGGTCTCGGTTTCGATTCCCGGCGGGTACAATTTAGGAATAGGAATGTCTCTGGTCTGTTCTGGTGGGAGACTTTGGCCGTGGCTAGTTACCACCCTACCGTCAAAGACGTGCCGCCAAGCGATTTAGCGTTCCGGCACGATGGCGTGTAGAAACCAATTAGGGGTATGGGTTGAATTTGCACTGCTATATCCCTTCCAAGTTAGCCCACTACCATCTTAGACTACATCGTCACTTGTCAAGGGCTATCTTGTCATTGAATAAAAAAAAAGATGCTTAAATAACCGGTTAAATGCTAGTTGGACTCGCATACGAAGGGTTCCGTACCAAAAAACGCCGAAAAAACACGTTTCTAGTAGTAAATTGGTTCAGTCGTTGCGGCATCCATCCATCCATCCATCCATCCATCCATACATTCAAACTTTCGCATTTATAATATTAGTAGTATAATAGTTATACTGACCCCGTGCCTTATCAACGAGAAGCGTCACGAGTGAAGAAATAAAAGACGTTCTTTATTGCACATTGCAGGCATTGTGACTCAGTTACAACATACTTACTTAATTATATATCTTTTCCTCATATTTTAATAGTTACGAATCTACCCGGTAGTGAATAACATAAGGCACAAGCTTTGGTAAAGGATAATATAATCTAATGGTTTCTGCTTTGTGTATTGGTTAAATGCATTGATGCTTGCTTACATTGCAACCATTTTTAGAAATCCCATAGCTCTACATTTTGGTCACACTTTATACAGTCAAAGACCACAAAACTTTGAAAGGCAGTCTCCAATAAGAATAAACTTTCTAGCTTTCTAGCTAGCATTTAGTAGGCACTAACCTACCTAGCCGTAACCGCAAGAACAGAATAAACCACCAAGCGAAGAAAAAGGGAATTTAGGGTTAGACAAATGAAGACTATTATTTTCATTTAGGTAAAATATTAGTCGGGTAGGGCAATGCTACCACTACCACCATCGGCAATCCATCAACAACCCATTAAAGGCTTACTACTGAGCGCAGGCTTTCTTTCAGAGAAGGTTTACAGTCTACCACGCTGGCTCAATACGAATTTGTAGAGAATCGAATCTAGACTGTTTATCATTTATATAATCTATGTAAAATGACGTATTGAAAAACCGTCTGCGATTAGATTACCTAATCGATAGAGAAGTTAACATAATTGCCAAGAATCTAGGCCACGTGTGCCAGATTTGAGCTAAAACTTAGTTTATGTGTAAGGGCGTCTTCAGATTACACTACCGTACGCAATTCGCGGCTAAATGTTGCACTGGCCGACTAGTTCAGTCAATCAAATAAAATAAAGTAAGTAAAGTAATGTCAGTAAATCAGCCGATTTGCAGCAAAATTACACTAATGCAGGCGGTAGGGGAAGCTATAGCTGATCTGAAATCTTAGTGTGAGCACTACTTTACAAGAACACACTCGCATAGATAGTTTTTGTACGCAGGGTCTTGCCATCTGACCTCAGCAAGACTAGAGTTAAGGACACAAATAATAAATAATTAGTTATTTATTATCTACATTATTCACCACATCAACGGCTAACTTACGAATTTGGAAAAATGAGGATTCAAAATCTTTAAAAAAAAATCAAAACCCACAATTTCTATGTTTTCAAAGCGCTCCCCTGTAAAATGCATCTTTTGCAGATTTGTAGGTTTTCTGTAGGTAAAAACAATGAACATTATATTACATGCTAAATACCTTAGAGCGTAGGTGTACTCATAACATTTTTGCATGCTTACCTTAGGGCCTAGGCAGTGGCGTAACTATAGGGTGGCAAGACGGCAAAATGCCACGGGCCCCCAGCCTGAAGGGCTATCACCAAAGAATTCTATATAATCAAAGGCTATCACATTGGTTGAGCTTCTTTATATTGGGGGAGGGAGGGCCCCATCCGATGAATTTGCCACGGGCCTCAAACGGTATAGTTACACCAGTGGGCCTAGGTGTACTCATAACATTTTTAATCTAACTTTTTAGGAAGGCCACTGATGGTGAACATGTTGACCTAACCATAGAATAGCTAATAGTACCTAAAGGTAGCCTAACTTAGGCTATTACTAAAAAGGATTTCTTAGATCTTGGGCCCCCCATGAATAGGTACAATGCGGCAACGGGATGGACAGTTGTGAAATTAAACCATCCTATTTACTTCTTATCTACTTGATTGTTAATCCACCTGTTTCCCATACGAGTACATAGAGAAACAATAATGGGAAATGTGGTAGCCATAAAGCGACTTTTTTCCCCCATTTTCCCACCTTTATGTTTATTGAGGCGTTTGTTAGGAAAGCGATGTTCACATACCTACCAGTTTTACTTCCTAAATACATAATATTATGGAATGAAAAGCATACATTTCCTAAATCCGTACAGTTTAGGAGGGCCGTAACCTGCAGCATCAGCACTGAAAAGCTAGGTCTTAAAAATCCATGATGTAGTCTATGCTTGATGCCAACAATATTAATTGGTACGCCACAGTTCCTAAATCCTCATAGCTTACGTTGGTCGTATCCTACAGCATCAGAATTGTAGACCTAGAACCTAGAACGCCATGATGTAGTCTATGCTTGGTGATAAGCATATCAATTCGTAATCGACAGTTACTAAATCCCCACAATTCGGGAGTAAAGTACAAACAACATCTGGCTTGAAGAGTTGAAGGTAAAAAAATTATGTAACCATTTTGCAAGCTTCCTCTGACGATTAAAAAAACTCAGGCGAATCGGTCCAGAAATCCCGGAGAAATCGGTGGGCATACGTACTATAGAAAAAAAAGATACCGGCCGAGTTGATTAATTAATTTATTTATTTATTAGAAAGGAAATTTCCAATTACACTAATTAAGATAATTAAAAATAGACATAGCTTAAAAATAATTTCAAAATTGTACAAAAGTCAAAAACATTCGACTAGTTCGACACACTTAAATTTTTTTAAATCAGGCGCATGTTTTGCGAGGTGAAACCTTCGCAAAACTGCAGGTGAGGCACCGACTCACAATGGAGTTCCATTGGTCTGCAAATATATCACAGGCATGACGTGATAACCTCACCTCAGGGTGAAAATATGCCAGAGATGCCTCACTGCGATACCTCGCGGTCGCGGTTTAGCTCGCTACCTCGATGCCACCTCCATGTAAAACAAATGTATGCAAACAGACGAGCGCGAACATGCCGAGAAACATCGATGTGAACCGCGATGTATCGCAGTGAGGTATCCTTCGGCATGTTCGCGCTCGTCTGTTTGCATACATTTGTTTTACATGGAGGTGGCATCGAGGTAGCGAGCTAAACCGCGACCGCGAGGTATCGCAGTGAGGCATCTCTGGCATATTTTCACCCTCAAAGATGCCTCACTGCGATACCTCGCGGTCGCGGTTTAGCTCGCTACCTCGATGTATGCAAACAGATGAGCACGAACATGCCGAAGGATACCTCACTGCGATACATCGCGGTACACCGAGGTATCTTCGACATGTTCGTGCTCGTCTGTTTGCATACATTTGTTTTACATGGAGGTGACATCGAGGTAGCGAGCTAACCCGCGACCGCGAGATATCGCAGTGAGGCGCCTTTGGCATGTTTTTACCCTTAGGAGTTTTTTACAAAAGGATACGTGTTTAAAGCTTGTCATGACCGGAGTGTGACCGGAGCAAGGTGCGGCCGGGAGTGGCCGCCCCGACAGTGACGCCTGACGCCCGGCCCATATGTCGCGACCGGCGACCCCCCTTTAATATTGAAGTGTACCGTCAGCCGCACTGGGGATTGGGAACTCCGCATTATATTTTACTAGCGACCCGCCCAGGCTTCGCATGAGTAGTAATTTGGTAGTAACACTAATATTATAAAGGCATAAGTTTGTGTGTGTGAGTGTGTGTACCTATGTTTGTTACTCCTTCACGCTACAAGGAAAGAACCGAATTGGCTGAAATTTGGAATGGAGATAGCTTATACCAACCCTGGCTATGAGCTATATCCATTCAGGAGGAAAGAGTAACAAACATACGTACACACAAACACACACATACAAACTTTAGCCTTTATACCTAACTAGCTTTAACCCGCGGCTTCGGTCACGTTAGGTTCGATTTTTTAACCCCCTATTTAACCCTCTTGGGGTTGAAATTTTACAAAATCCGTTCTTAGCGGATGTCTACGTCCTAACAGCTACCTGTATACCAAATTTCAGCTCGATCGGTTCAGTGGTTAGAGCTGTGCGTTGATAGATCAGTCAGTCAGTCAGTCAGTCAGTCAGTCACCTTTGCCTTTTATATATTTAGATATTAGTGTGAAAAAGGATAATCCTACTTTCCTACTAAGTAATAATTTTATAATTAATGTGAAAGTGTTGATGTTTGGATGTTTGTTACTCAATAACGTCGCAACGGCTGAACCGATTTGGCAGAAATTTGGCACAGAGATAGATTATAGTCTGGAATAGCACATAGGCTACTTTTTATTCCGGAAAATTAAAGAGTTCCCGCGGGAATTAAAACCCCTCAATTCACGTGAACGAAGTCACGGGTATCGGCCAATATATATAATAATAATAATAGGAAGTATTGCTAATCGTAATGGCATATAGGTAATATTTTAAGTTTATTGAAAGAATTGGTTAACTCTCGCACTTAACCGATTTTTATTTTCGGTGATGCTCGAACTTAACTCATCAAGATTCAAATCTTTTGTAGATATAATCTTATGCGTAGGTGACTCAAAATGCCCAAGACTAAGACGTTCTAATCATGATGCACCTACGTAATGTAAATAAATGTCGTGTTTTATATCTTCTGTATATATAAACAAATAAAATTAAAGTGTCAGTCTGTAATTTCCGAATAGGTAGGTACATAACTGTCTCCGTATTGATTTACGAGTTTAGAATTTTTAGATTTGTAAATTGATGACTGAATCTTTAAGCTCAAGTTGAGATTGGTAAGCAGAAATCTTTGTATTTAATTCAAGTTATGCTAAAAATTATCCTTATTAATAAAATATAACTTGTAATAATTATTATTATTCTTCATTAGGAGAGATCGTCAAGTACTATCTTGTCATTGAATAAAAAAAAAAATTATGATAGTTCGGTTACAGTTTTTAAACTTTTCTCTTGTTTCTTTCTTAATGTAGCGCGAGTGTGAGGAATAATCTCGCATCTCGCATCAAGCTTTGTTTGCGTTGCGTCACGGCGGCACACCAGTGAAGGCAGTGCGTGTCGCGCGATACGCGATCTCAGTAGAGCGGGTTCTGTTACCTTTTGTAGCTCTTCCTTTGTTGACCACGTACCTACTCCAAAACTGGATTCATCCGTACTAATATTATAAATGCAAAAGTGTGTTTGTTGGTATGTCCTTCAATCACGCCACAACAAAGCTTTTTTGCATGAGTATAGTTAAGGACCGGGAGAGTGACATAGGCTACACCACAATCCATCCATCCATACATCTAAACTTTCGCATTTATAATATTAGTAGGATTGCTATTATTTATATTGCAATTAAACATTAATTCAGATTTTGGTAAAACTAGATACTACATGTACATACTGAGATCGCTTCAAAACTAATTTGTGAAATCTATTAGGTATAATAGTTCCTTTAAGACCACCACCACATCATGCTAACCATAAATGGTGTGTCGAAGGTAAAAACAGCCATCATCTCGTCTTAAAGCCCGGCAATAACCATTAAACAATAAAATATCGATAGTCGATAGATTATCGCATATATAATCGCTTCGATATGCCACTCCATAAAGCTCATCGCTCACTGTAAAGAGCGCAGGCGAGTCGAGGCTAGCGCGGGTTGTGACTTGCGGCAAGACCAGAGAAGGCCAGAGACGGCGGGCATTGGCGTGGGCGTGGGCGACAATGATTTGTTTGACTGTATACACATTGTACTTAAGGCCGTTGATGTCGTCGACTTAAATAAAATAACGTCGACAGAACAACTGCGCCTCGCTTGGGCTGCTTCATTATGAAATTTTATCTAATCTATACTAATATTATAAAGCTGAAGAGTTTGTTTGTTTTAACGCGCTAATCTCAGGAACTATTGGTTCGAATTGAAAAATTCTTTTTGTGTTGGATTCATTTATCAAGGAAGGCTTTGGGCTATATAACATCACGCTGATCATAATAACAGAAATTGACGCGGACGAAGTCGCGGGCAACAGCTAGTAATTTATAAATGAGGTGTGAGCAACAAAAAATCCTGGAACGCGGGCCCATTCCTTCAATACCTGTACGGCAACGGATAGAGATACGAGTAACTCCGACGGTTTTACTCGCTGAACCTCTGTCGTCATCGAAAATAAAAAATAAGTATAGCGTTGCCGCCCACGCGGCGCTGACACGTTAATGACCTTATAACCCCAATGCCTGGCGGTAGGTATTGAGCGCCGCAAACCCCGCCGCCTTACCTATTGATACAGTGAGCGATAAGCTTTAAAATACATCGTTCCACGTCGCGGTCGAATATGTTATGAGTAACGGTTTGTATCCCTGATTCGCCAAACTTTGATATTATTATGGTTGAATATTTAAACAGTTTTCTCTTTTCCTTATTGTATTTAGTAGGTAGCGTAGGTACCTACGCTGCGAGCTGAGTTATTTTTGAATGGCCATATTATACCTACTATAATATCAGAATTGAGGAGATTCGTAGGAGAACCAAAGTTTCAGCTAATAAAGATATATGCTTTTGCGTTCCAAACTGGAGGTAGAGTCTCTACTAGCGGAGAACTAAGTAATTTTTTCTTTTACAGCTAGTATGCTGCATGTTATGTCTTAAAATCTGATGAGTTGGATATACTCGTAAATACGACTGCCAATTTTTTTGAAAGAATATCAGCAAAGTTGAAGTTAACTCCTCTTATCACCTCCAAATAAGCGGAAAGTTTGTGCTAGGAGTGGGTAGGTACGACAATAGTGCAATAGGTCGGGTTCGAACCTGCGACCTTTCATTTCTCAGTCCGCACCTGTAATCGTTGGTCAAATTAATTAAATCGACAGCGTTACGTGCTCTCACAGGCACGGGGAATTAACACCGCCAACTCCTCAACTCCGGCCTTACTGAAGAAGAACCCAATAAGTTTTTAACCCGATACGGGTACCGAACCTACGACCACATGTTTCTCAGCCGAATAAACATACCACTTGATCAACGAGGTTGTAAATCCCCAATTTAACATTTACCATTAGACTACGATCGTAATCTACAAAGATAAATATTGGACAGTAATTTATGATATGATAGCCAATGATAGCTTATGATAGCAAATTAGCATTCGTTTCTCAATACGCGCGGGTCCGGTTCGGCCAAAAGAAAGTCTACAGACGGAAGTAAATAAAGATGTTATCATCCATTAGTCATTTTGACCTTATTTGCCTGCAGGAACAAGGCTGTGGAAAGTTCCACTTCCGAAATTATATTACCTACCAGTTTCAAATTTTGTTACGTTGACGATTACTTGGGATAGTTTCTTATAGTTCTTTCAATTCACGACGGCGCGTGGCTCATGGTTGTGTGTGTGTCGTATCTGTATAAGTGTGAGCGAGAGCTTGTTTAGGCTCCTGACAGGCACGCACACTTACGCAATGTGCATGTACACGACGTAACCACAAGTGAAGCGCCCGTAACTTCGTGAGATAAACGTACTATAAGCGGTATAGTGATAGAAGTAGTAGGTAGACAATGCTTCAACGGTGAAGGAAAATAGCGTGAGAAACCTGAGAGTTCCCCATAATGTTCTCGATGGTGTATGAAGGCTGTCAATTTGCATTGGGCCAGCGCGCAGTATGTTGGGGCGGGGGGCCTATAACGCTTTTCTAAGAGATCTGCGCTCAGTAGTGAGTCGATGGGTTAATGATTCCTTTACCGGTGAAAGAAAACATCTTAGGGGTGTATGCTTGAGATTTCTCTATACTTAATCAGATTGTAAAGTCGACATCTCCTGAGGATGCTCCGGTGTATGTCGGGGCGAAACGTGCGTCGAGAGTAGTATAAAAAAGTCTTGTGTGGTGGACGGTGGTGAATTGCTTGGAAACTTGGCTTTCTTGCTTGGTTGGGGAGGTAAGCGGTGCTTAGCTTGTAACTGGTTGTTTGATCATACAGATTTTTTCCGTTGGCGGATTATAGTAAAATAATTCTAACCTTTGCTAATCATGCAAAGTAACGCCTGTTTATATCCTATATTATTGATTTGTGTAAATCGGTGTGTTACTGTGTAATCAATTACTTACCTGGTAATATTCCCATGGTAAGCATCACGTTTCCCATAAATCGTGGCATTTGTATGTAGGTGGGTATACGCCGGGTGTGTGTTACTGCCGTCTTTATTTAGCGGCCGCAAGGTGATTGACTTCAAGCCCGCGTTTTTGGTAAGCGGTAAGCACTTGCCACAAATAGGCATGGCGACGTCGTTTGGGAACACAGTACGTGACGAGTTAATAAGCGTACCTATTAATCTTACTACCTAGGTATCGACCTACATAATCTACCTATGCAAACTTTTCAAGAGTACTTACGTATCATAAATGTTATAGTATGTTTGTTTTTTGGTTTGTCACTCAATCACGGTGCAACGGATCGACCTTATATTATTATTATGTCATGGAGGGCGCCATATTCTGTCAGGGGCATAACATCGAAAGACATTCTTCCTGACTAAAAAGTCAAAATTTCAAAATTGTCAAAATTCTGCTCTATATAGTCTGTAAAAATCCCTATGAAAACATAGGGATTTTTACAGACTATATAGAGCAGAATTTTAATATACAATGTATCCTTTGAAAAAAAAAACTGTTCATATTAGATACAAACCCATGTCTAAGCGCTGAACCGATTTTAGGCACAGGAATATAAAATTCATACTGGCATAAATAGATAGAGCAGTGAGTTCACCATCCTTGCTCTACTATACCTTTATTATTTCTAATTGAAAAGTTGGTAACTTAAACTCATAGGTAACACTGTTGTGTATTATTCCAAACTTTATCAAGATCCTTTTCCATTTATTATTGGAAACCCAAACATTGCGTGTCAGGGGTCGGTATATTCATTAGTGGAGCCGTGAATACAATCGAGGGTCAACGGTGCGATATTTGTTTTAGTTTTACTCCATTGTCTCCGCTGACTTTACCAATTCTCTTTGAATAGAAAAAAAGATGGATTGATTTCTACGCGAACCCACAGCAAATTGCAGGGCTTTCAAGCAAGAAAAAGTGTAGTGGAAGTTTTCTGGTGGGAGGTTTTGGCCGTGGCTAGTTACCACCCTACCATCAAAGACGTGCCGCCAAGCGATTTAGCGCTCCAGCACGATGGCGTGTACAAACAGATTAGGGGTATGGGTTGTATGTACACTGCTATACCCCTTCCAAGTCACCACGTTACCATCTTAGACTGCATCGTCTTACTCAGGTCAGGTCAGGATCAGGTGAGATCGCAGTCAAGGACTATTGTGTCATCGAAAAAAAACATTTTTGAGTCGCGCTACCTATCTGTTAGCGATACCATTCCAACTAGCAAAGTAGTCCTATAAAAAAGACTATAAGTCTATCAATACTATTAAAGCTCCTATAAAGGCATTGTATTACACTCTTTTACTTATAATAGCATTTCACAAGCACAAATACACTATACCTAAGTAGATTATAAGATCGTTATGGAAATAAATGCTCCTGTAACTATGCCGAAATCCACCTTTATAGTACCTATGCTACAAGTATTTGAAGAAGAAGAAATAAGAACATTATGCTAGTTGTTTGCTATAACAATCACTTCCGAAAGGGAGTGTGTAACTGTGTACGGTTCTTCCTACCAATTAAATAGGGGATTGCATAAATTACGTACGTATAATACACGCCGTACGTACTACGTACGGAACACGGGCAGTGGGTCATTGCCAGCCGCTGAGGATGCATGCATTGAATGCACTAGGCATCCAATCCGACATGATGTCGCAAGTTCTAAACTAACGGAAGGGTGATGCATACAGTATGAGCAATACTGTAGATACTCAATGTGGAAAATGACATAAGGACTTAGGCTTAGGCTTTTTTGAAGTCAGTTAAAAATATAGGACAAAAAAATTATGAAGCATAAGGAAGCATAATTTTTTAATTAAATTGTCACCGATTGGTCTACCAAGATTAAAGCAATAAAATATTGAATTAAAAAAATCAAAAACCTGAAATCAAATAAAATTTTATTATTGGGAAGATTTGAACCGCACTCTCACTTTGCTCAGGCTCAAGACAAGAGTTAAAACTAGACACAAGTATGCCCGGCCTTTTTGAGTGTACTTTTGCCGTATAACGGATATATCTGTCTAATCCTTATGGGAGTAAGGAATACTATGTTTATGATCTTATCTGCATCTTCACTGGCCATCAGGTGAGATCGCAGTCAAGGACTATATTTTCATGGACTAAAAAGAAAAATAAAATGGGAGTAAAGAGATTATATATGTACATACCTACCTAACCTACTGCGCCCTGCGGTACATATTAAGTAAGTATTACTTAAATACCTATAAAATTGTCCTACAAAAAAAATCAACTTTACATTACGTGTAATTGCGACCAATTTAAATGATACCCCAAAGTGATAGGGCATAAAAATACTTTGTTAACATTGCTTAAACCAAGCGACCGTTGATACCATGACGCAATAAGGCAAGGTAGACCCACCAACATCGGCACAATGATATTTTTAAACACACATTTGATATTAGTCACGTATTTGCGAAGGTATCCAAGACAGCGAAGCCGTATAACCGAGACGTGGTTACTTATAATCTCCTCAAAGGTTACGCAAGTTATAATTAACGGCCTATTTAATGACCTACTATGTTTTTGACAGCCTCCCATATAGGGATATGTGGGAGGTCGAGGGGTCATTATTCCCGGCAAGGTCGATTTGGAAAATAATTCCTAATTTTTAACCGACTTCAAGAACAAGAGGAGATTCTCAATTCGACTAGCATTTTTTTAAATCTGAACAGATTCTAAATTTTTTTTTAATTTGAAAAGACATATATATTATTCAGGTTAGTCCCATTCTTTGGTGAAGATCTGATGAATATCTTCGGTGATGGAAGACGGAACTCTTTAATGAATAAAAGAAAATAGTTATGAAACTACTAAAAATCTAAAAAAAATCTTTTAAAGAACCGACTTCGATACTCCTTTGGATGACCAAACTAATTCTTTAGCCAGGGTAACTTCCAGCTCTTGGATAAAAGGTAGAATCGATGAGCTTTTTTGAAAATTCTTCTAAAATATAGGTAGGGTGGTAACTAGCCACGGCCAAAGCCTCCCACCAGACCAGCCCAGAAGCAATGTAGAAATTATAAATTCCTAAATTGCCCCCGCTGGGTATCGAACCCGAGACCTCCCAGTTATAAGACCACAGTGCTCACCACTGCGCCAGGGTGGTCGTCAAAAAGAAGACTCAGAAGATGTGACAAGAGTAAAAATACAAATATTATACCTATGCTCTAGACTAGATTACTCATGTAACCTAAGGAAATAATGGCCTAAAAAACTTGGCTTCGTACAATTCTAACAAAGGTCACGGGGACAGGGATAACGTGAATCGAGGTCAAGGGTGTCGCGTTAGTATAGCCTCTGGGAATGACTCAATGCTCTAAACGCCCTTTGGCCCCTTTGCCACATTGCCCCATCGGGTAGGAATACAAGTCAACTCACGACTATAACATCAAACTAGACCTGACAAATCGAATATTAATGGTGAGATCTATAGAACGTCCTCTGACTTAGCTCGAACTTAAGATTGAATTAAAACGAGACAAAAATATGCTCTAAAATAAATCTATCTCATGTTAACTCTCTCTTGTGTCTGAGCTCAGTGTGAGAGTGCTATAGATTTCAGCATTAGTGATATTATTATAAATGCGAAAGTGTGTTTGTTTGTTTGTCCTTTAATCACATAGTAACGGAGCAATAAATCGCCGTGATTTTTTGAATCAGTATTTTTGAGGACTTGGAGAGTGACATAGGCTACCTTTTATTCCGGAAAAACAAGGGATTCCTGCGGGGTTAAAAAAATAACCCTTTAGTTTTTTTTTTTAAGAATATTAGCCAAGCTTAACTTGACTTTATCTTCCTATCCCCTCCAAATACGCGAAAAGCTTGTGCTAGGAGTGGGTACGACAATAGTGCAATTGGTGGGGTTCGAACCTGCGACTTTTCAGTTTTCAGTCCGCATCTTTAACCGTTAGGCTATTGAGGCTTCATTATTGAACTCAACGAAGCTAGTACAAAATATACCTAATGATTATTCTGGTAGATATTTGATCGCCGAAGGAACCCCAAAAATTCCGCCCTAACCTAATTCTAATTTACGGGAAACCATAAAAACTGTGTCAACCAGCGCGGAGACGTGTAATGTCGCGATATTTACCAAGATAATGCCAGCGCGGTTGACATTCTGCTAAATACCAGATTTGTTCAGCTTGAAGCACAGTTTGGACTAAGCTATGCTATAGTATAGTCATGGAAGTAGGAATGCCTAATTCGTAGATTCAGGTCATCGAAGTATAACGCTTAGAACAGAAGTTCCTAACAAAATTCCGCTCCAAACGTACTTATACTACTACGACGTAAAACAACCAACGAACGTGCGAGTGTCATATAACTATTTTCTGCTATAGTTCTTGCAATTCACGACGGCGCGCGCGTGGTTCATGCTTCTTGTGTGCTGTATCTGTATAAGTGTGAGCGAGAGCTTGCTCGCGTCTGACTCCCATCTAGGCTGCTGACAGGCACGCATACTTACGCAATGTGCATGTACACGACGTAACCACAAGTAAAGCTCACGGGCCCTCGTGAATTGGAAGAACTATACTGATAATTACGTTTTTGATGTTTATTGTGATGAATTATGACCTTTATGACACCTTTTCACAGCCCAATACGTCATCTAAATATATAAAAGGCTAAGGTGACTGACTGATTGACTGACTGATTGACTGACTGATCTATCAACGCACAGCTCAAACCACTGGGCGGATCAGGCTGAAATTTTGCATGTAGATAGCTATTATAACGTAGGTATATCCGCTAAGAAAGGATTTTTGAAAATTCAACCCCTAAAGGGATAAAATAGGGGTTTGAAAAATCGAACTTAACGTGAGCGAAGCCGCGGGAAAAAGCTAGATTTTTAATATTTTTCTGAGAGCTCGTCGTATTAAGCGACGGTACTTCATAGTCAGCCTTTAAGGACTTACTAAAAATAGCTTATAACCGCGTCGACTATTGCGCTTCTTGCGTTATAGTTCGATGGTTGAATAATCGGTTTTACACGCCATCGTGCCGGAACGCTAAATCGCTTGGCGACACGTCTTTGACGGTAGGGTGGTAACTAGCCACGGCCAAAGCCTCCCACCAGACCGGACCAGAGACAATTCAGATGTTATAAATTCCCAAATTGCCCCCGCCGGGAATCCTACCGGTTATAAGACCACAGCGCTCGTCAAAAGGTCGTCATTAGGAATATGATGCAGTCTTCATATAAAGGGTGCCTTATCGAGCTTTTGCAGAAAACATTTTTATCTTATCCTGGATACATAATAAGCTGTCGAACATCCGTCAATGACCACATTATAATAACAGTAACATTGTTTACGATTCCCAGGCTCGTTAGTGATATTTATAACGATTATTATTCGTATTTTATCAGTAGCTACTGCCTACTCTCTCAGTTTCCCTTCGACCACTAAATAGGGTTCATGTTTACTAATAGTTACATTTAATTAAAGTGCTAAAGTTAATTTCTGAGCGCGTGCCAAAAAAATAAAATTAATACTTAAAGTTTTTATTTTTATAATATTTTACCTATTAGAATTATGGATAAATCTTAAATTAATATATTTGTAGAGTAATAACGTTAAGATTTCTGTTGTCCGATATCTAAATCGATATTTTTTATGCAATAGAAACATATTGAAGGATCAACATATTAAGTCTTAAAAAGTTTTTGTTCTGAAATTTTCTCACAACGAATTTAAGATGCATATTTTTAATTTTTCTCAGATATTAGAGTAGAAAAATATTTGGATTGCGGAGATTGTGGATATTTTAGATTTTATAATGTCATAGAACTTTTTCTTTAAATTGCTCATAGAAAAAAGTGACAAAATGGGTTTTGGCGAAGTTAAGGACTGTGGGCTACTGTTTAGGATTTTAAAACAGCGGTCTGAACGGTGAGTAGGTACATATTAATAGTTTTTAAGTATATTTTTTTAATAAAGCATTTGCCTACATTTAAAGGAAATTTCAAAATAATTTTTTAAATACACAATAAATTGGAACGGGTGGGATTTAAAATTAATGAACTGCATCTCTCTGGAAATTACGCCTTATTCTTATTATCTTATTTATTTATTTATTAACTATTTATTGTACCACAAACAGAAAAAAGTAAACTTAACTACAAAAAGGCGGTCTTATCGTTAAGAAGCGATCTCTTCCAGACAACCCTATGGCTAAGAGAAACAAAAAAACAAGAAGACAGCAGAAGGTGTTGCAATAATGATTAGGGCCGCTTTTATACAGTAATATTATAGATCAATTCAAAATAATCTTACTGAAATATAAAATTACTGTTCTTTATCTCTATGGTCTATGACTCAATGGGTAGAGATATCTTGTGGCTTATAGAGCAACCATACAAAAATATACCCTCACGTACTGGTGCTCAACAAAGTGCTAAGCAGTTTTTTGATGTGACGTCATCGGTCAGATAAGCACTACGCTATTTTATTAAAATTTTCGCTATCGTCCCACGCTTAACCTTGCCGGTAACATAGTAATCTACCTAAATATATACATTGTAATACTGCACAAAAATTAATATGAAAACGATAATCTACGAGCTAAACTTGCTATCAGTAACGTAGGTAGTACGTAAGTAGGTACTTAGTGTAGTTACTGGTCTTCCAAAATTCATTTTCTACGCTATTTACTCTTTATTTCTCCTTACTGCGTTATGAATTTTCAAAAGTCTATCCATTCATTATTATTATCATTTCACATTAAAAAATATTATAAAAAAAATTCAACGTTTAACGGATCAGGGTTGGGCATGCTGATATTTTTTTATTTTTTTATTCGATGACAAGTTAGTCCTTGACTGCGATCTCACCTGATGGTAAGTGACGATGCAGTCTAAGTTGGTAGCGGGGTAACTTGGAAGGGGTATGGCAGTGTTCATTCAACCCATACCCCTAATCGGTTTCTGTAGAAATTAGCGATTTAGCATTCCGGCACGATGGCGTGTATGCCATCGTGCCGGAATGCTAAATCGCTAGGCGGCAAGTCTTGGACGGTATGGTGGTAACTAGCCACGGCCAAAGCCGTATGGGTTATAAGATTAAACGAACTAATAGTACCTATAACAGAATGGAATAGACGATTATGACGAAAGCTTCCGCTAACAAAGTATTTTTGAAAATTCAACCCCTAAGGGGGTAAAATAGGGGTATGAAAAATCGAACTTAAAGTGAGCGAAGCCGCGGGCAAAAGCTAATATCCTTATATAATGAGCTTATTATAATAATAATGTGCGCTTGCGAATTTCCGAGTAGACAAAGTTAGTTTCGTTGTTAAAATTCAAATTGTAGCTTTATCTACCGGATACATAGAATGCTCTGCTTCCAAGTTCTAAGAATGACGCGATTGTCTCAAAGTAAACCGATGACATATGTGCCTACAACCTACAACCCGCCGCTGATAAAATTATATGAGCTTCGTAATGCTGTGAACTGTGAATGAAATAACGATGACGTAAATATATGTAAGTATAGAGTTTAAATTTTTGCATTTCTTGACAGTTTTTTTTTTAATATTTTGTCACCTGATGTTAAGTGATTACCGCCGCCCATGAACATTTGTAGCACTAGCACAAAGAGCAACCGCCGAGTTTCTTGCTGGTTCTTCTCGGTTCAGTGGTAGATTCATTGACGATTCAAAAGTACTTGTAAAAGTTTATTTGAATAAAAAATATTTCTATTTGTATTTCTCCATGGTCCAGGTTGCTGCGGCCGGAGTCGGTGCACGGCGTGATGGAGCACGCGCTGCAGCACCGCGAGCGCGTGGGCGTGCAGGACTTCGTGCTGCTGGAGGACTACCGCTCCGAGGCCGCCTTCATCGACAACCTGCGGAAGCGGTTCCACGAGAACATCATCTATGTGAGTGGCTTTATTAGCTAATACCCGCGGACTTCGTCCGCTTCTTCAATTCACTATCAACAGTTCCTTAATCCCCACAGTTTAGGGGGGCAGTACCCCTGCAGCAACAGGATTGAAGAGTTGGAACCCGAAGTTTTTATGGGAGCATCTGGCAAAGTTTTTATTTATTTATTTATTCTTACAAACTAATCTTAAATACAGATAGGACGTTTACAAGGACATCTTATCGCTACAAAATAAATAAATAAAGTTTTTGTATTGATTAAAATAAATTCCAACTTCCAGTCTCGAAACTCGCACGAAACGCTTTAGTCCAATGTTTCTGAAACAAACCGCTAAGTTGTGGAACGCGCTTCCAGTGTCTGTGTTTCCGATCACGTTTAATTTGACTACCTTCAAGACAAGACTGGATAGGGATTTTCTAGGCAAGCGCGCTCCAACCTAGACCTTATCATTGCTTTCCATCATTGATTGTCGTCAAACGCAAGCATATCTTATAATAATTTAAAAAAAAATGTCTACGACTGGTGAAATGTCTCTTACATGGAGGATTGCATCCAGCGACTCCATACGACTCGTCTGATCTCGTTGGTCCATCTGGTGGATGGTGGTCATACCAGTACGCACCCCCCACCCCAGTACCTTGGGACCCCAACGACCATCAGTTCTACGAACAATGTGCCCATTTAGATTTCAGCTTCGCGACTCTTTGAATTACGTAGTAGGTAGTAGAACCTAATCATAAATTAATGAATTCCTTGCAGACCTACATCGGCAATGTGCTGATCTCCGTGAACCCGTACAAGAACCTGCCCATCTACACAGAGGAAAAGACCAAACTCTATTATAAGAAAGCCTTCTTTGAAGCGCCGCCACATGTGTAAGTACCTAACTAGCTACTTTCAATTCACAACTGTTCAGAGGGTCTACCACCAATGTTAAAACAATATTGCTAAGTGCTGGCGGCAAGCTCGTCACTATTCATTAAAATGCGTTGAAGCAGCAATAATTACATTTAGCCAATTAGAGGTGATTGCAATCATCACGCTGTAATATAATCATTTTTATAGAGAAACCAAGACCCACAACTGAAAGGTCAAGGGTTAAAACCGGGTGGGTCTCAATACTAGTCAAGTTCTGCATGGCTAATATATTATTCGTCTTAAAAAAAAAAACAAAAGAAAATCATAGACAATTTCAACACTTTTCTGCAGAAAGGGGGAAATATACCTCCTAAGCTTGTTTAAATTTTTTGCAATAAGATCTATTATGTTTTTAGCTTGTTTTATCAAAGTCACGTTCGTCTACTAAACTTATTTATTAAAATAATAGTAATACGAGTTAGATAGGTACATGTACGCTAATAAGTAAGGTTAAATAATCCTACAGCATTTAATTAATCTTATCGCACTGATTTGTATGGGCAGCTCATTTGAAAACAGCCAACATCATTAATATGCTATAAATAAACAAGTAGCGGACAGAATTTCGAATTATTTACAGAATAGTGTTTAAGAAAGTTTTTGCTAGAATGCCTAAATTATTTCACCATAACCCATAAAATTTCGTCTTCATACATTTCCAATGTGAAAACTGTCAAAACTTTGTCTGTTCGGATATTGTGGAATTAGATCTAAAACTAATATATCTACTAAAATATAACACCGTTCAGGAAATTCACAATATGTTCACAACATATTCACAATTCCTTGTTTCTCCTATTCCATTCTACCAGAATTGCGAGCACTCGTGAGCATTGGAATCCTTGTTTGGTTGAATCCAACCTTCTTGCACGAAATACTTTAGTTCAGCGTTTCTAAAGCGAACTGCTAAGGTGTGTAACGCTCTTCCAGCGTCCATATTTCCTGCCACCTATGGTTTAAATATCTACCATCAAGGCAAAGGTGAATAGTCTTTGTTTAGGCAGGTGCGTTACAATCTAAACCTCATCATAGATCGTCAAGCGCAATAAAAAAATATCAAGATTGGTGAGGTCAGTACAGTAGTTGAACCTTGGAATGAGGACGTAATATTAAATTTTAACTTTGATAAAAGCGCAAGTGCGCATCTATCATGTTAGTTCATCATGGTCTCTATTAACTTATACTTCTATCAATTGGTCAACACACAATGCTATCAGATTTTATTTATCAGCACTCGATAGTGATAATATAGCGGTCAGTATCGACGATAGACTGACTATAATGTTATTTACTGGGCTTATTATAATCATAGGTTTCCCTGTAATATGTATAGTATCACTTCACTAGTAACCTACATAATAAAAAGTTTCCACAAGTATAGATAACGAACGGACTATACTAGGTATAGAATAGACTAGAGTACAGCAAATCCCTACGTAAAAAGAGATTGATTGAACTATTCGATACGTTACGCACTATATTATTTATATAAAATTTCCGAGATAAGGGTTTACGGTAAGAAAAATTTTTGTCTTCAATTGTACGAGCTGAACTGTATACCGTCTGCCCTTTATTTAATTTTCGAGTAAAATAGTCAAGATAAAGCTGAAATGGTTGCTGATGGCTTAAATTATTTCAATCTTTTCAGATTCGCAATCGCAGATAACGCTTACAGATCGCTGGTTTATGAACATAGAGAACAATGTATTCTAATCTCAGGTAATAAACGTGATCTAAATAAAAACTATCCCTAAATAGACTGTCTCACTATAAATAAACATAAAATAAAATTAATAAAAGACAATCAAAATGGGGATGGAAAAAAAAAACAATTTATCAAACTCACTTTCTCTTCAGGTGAATCCGGTTCAGGCAAAACTGAAGCCTCCAAAAAGGTTCTAGAATACATCGCAGCGCGTACAAAACATCTGCGCAATGTGGAAACTGTCAAGGACAAATTACTTCAAAGCAATCCTTTATTGGAAGCTTTCGGTAATGCAAAAACACACAGAAATGATAACTCAAGTAGATTCGGTAAATACATGGACATACAGTTCAATTACGAAGGTGCACCAGAAGGAGGTCATATTCTGAACTATTTGCTGGAGAAATCAAGGGTTGTAAGTCAGATGTCAGGAGAAAGAAATTTCCATATCTTCTATCAGATGATAGCGGGCGGTGACGATGAGTTGATGAAGCATTTGAGGTTACAGAGCAGGCCTGAAGTTTATAAATATACAAATGACTCGGTAAGTTTTACGAAAATGCTGTCCAAATTATTCCGCTGACTAAAAATTAAAGAGGAACTGTAAAAAGTGAGTCCCATTGAAACTGCTAATTCAACGTGGCTTTATTTTAAACCCTATTAATAAAATTATTAACATAATACAGAGTCTTGACCTAGTTTAACATGCAGCGATATGTGCAGTTTCCTTCACATGAGTGCAATTAGATTATTTTGACAGCAAAAGCCACATAAAGCACCCACGCAACTCGTGTTTCTTCGTCTTAATTTACAAAATATTGCGGTCTACCAGTCGACCACATTATTTGAAACGATACATTGCTTATTTACATTTAGTTTATTATCTTTGGCTCCTCTCTGTACAAATATTGCCAGAACATTTTTAACAAAATTTTGCTTCTTGGTCTTATTTCAATCCTTTCCAAATCCTTTATCAACGTCTAATGAATAGTTCTCTTGGCAGTTTTCTTGGCTGCATCATACTGGAATAGAAGTTATGCTTCTTGAAACGGTATGCATTTGGTAGAGACTTAGAGAGTGACTTAGACTTGCTACAGTGACTTTAACTGCCTCATTCACAGGCTCCTGAAGCAAAGTGTGATGGCGTCTTCCACACTTTTTACAAAAAGTAAAAAGCCTGCAATACATAATTGAGTGTCCTTGTATCAAACAATTAAAACAAAGTCTATTATTTTTAACAAATTTACTAGCGCTTGCTCAGGTTTTCAGAGTGAAGAACTCTGAATAAAGGCTAATAGGATATAACCCGCAGCCAGTGCGAACAAATTCTATTTAATGTAGGATATTTAAATAAATTGTTAGTATATGTTAAATAAATAATAATTCAATAATATGTTCAGTTAACACCAGCAAGCCAAAAACTAAATGACGCAGAACAATTCCGCACAGTCAGAGAAGCAATGAAAGTGATAGAGATCGGAAATGATGAACAAAGGGAAATATTTGAGATCGTGGCCAGCATTTTGCATCTTGGTAATGTGAAGTTTGTGCAGAACGATAAGGGATACGCGGAAATACTGACACATGATACGAACACTTCAAATGTTGCCGAGGTAAGGATGATGTCATCAAATCTCTTTTGCCGTTATTTTAAAAAAAAAGATAAATATCTTACTTAAATAGATAAAATTCAGAATGCTATGTAATTTATTTATTTCATGCAGAAATCACCTTTGGGAAAGCATATTCTGCCGAGAAGAGCCGGCAAGATACTTAGCAGTATAATAATGAGAAACCAAGAATTTGAAGCTAAAAGTAAAGTTCTCAGTTCTCTTGCTGAGAAAGACTTTCGCAGCAACCTTTTTGGAGATTTTATCAAAAGATAATATGCAAGTTTCTTGACAAAGTTCTACTCCTAAACCGCAAAATTTTATCTAGTAGTAAGCCATGTATGCTGTTAAGTTTTTTGTCGCTCTTCTCAGCAAAATCTGCTTTCCGAACCGGGTAGCAGAGTCCTCACTTGTCTTAAGAGTCACAAGTTTGCCTATAAATAATTTTGAATTTCAAACTTTTTAAATGGAATAATGCTGTACCAAACTTTTCACAGGTCCTCAAAGTAAACTCCAGCAAACTCCGAGAGGCCCTTACAAGTCGCACAATCGAAGCTCGAGGAGACGTCGTGACAACCCCATTAGATCTTGAACAGGCGAAATACGCGCGAGATGCCCTCGCTAAAGCTATCTACGACAAGCACTTCAGCTGGCTGGTCTCTAGGTTGAACGCATCCTTGGCGCCTAAGAACAAAGACCCCAGGGACTCCGTCATCGGTATCCTGGACATCTATGGATTCGAAATATTCCCAAAGAACAGGTTAGTGATGAGATACTTAGTCAATTAATTAAGCTGCTAAATGTGCTGTCATTGAACAATGTTAATAACATCAAGGTAATCGACAATTTCTCCAGGCCTGATTTTCAGAATTTCGATTCTTCATTTCAGCTTCGAACAATTCTGCATCAACTTCTGCAACGAGAAGCTGCAACAACTTTTCATCCAGTTGACCCTCAAATCGGAACAAGAGGAATATCTGCGCGAAGGCATCGAGTGGGTGCCCGTCGAGTATTTCAATAACATCATCATCTGTGATCTTATTGAACAGAGACATAGAGGTACGTTTTATTATAATGAATATCAGTAGTTATTAACTTACTTCCACTTTACACCATTAATCTTTTTCTTGGTGTAAAAGCCTATTTAAACTCACTAGCTTTGGAACTTTGTTTGAAACCTTTTTTTCCCTGTAGGCTATTTCCTATGTTAACAAATAAAATATATCTATCCAAGTTCTAACACTTCATCCAAGTTTTCTCTCTATTTTCTCCTCTTAAATGTGACATTCTTTAAATTTCTTTCGTATGTTTCTTATGTCTATTCAATTTTTTTGTCGTTTACTCAGGTATAATTTCAATCTTGGATGATGAATGCCTTCGACCTGGAGACGCTACGGACCTCAGTTTCCTGGAGAAATTGTCCCAGCGTTTAGATGGACATGCTCACTTCAAATCACATCAGAAGGTTGACTCCAAAACGCAAAAGCTTATGGGAAGAGACGTGAGTTCTCCTGATCGAAATGAATAAAATCTGTTGTTATAAAATTTTCAGTCAAATCACCGAACAAAAAGACGCAAAAATTACAAATTAAACAATTTTAATAGTCCCTAATGCTGCTTACACCTAAGGTTTTCCTAGATCAGGATTCCAATGTACTATACAGATCTTTTCTTATAAACATTTTTTCTTCATTAATTCATGCTTGTTCTGGATAATATATCTAAGCTGATGCGATTCACTTTATTAGTTTTAAGACTATTTTGATAATGTTCATATTTTGAAAACCATCAATAAACACAGAAGTGTTGTTTATTTGATACGATACATGCCTTTTTTATCTTGATCTAAGAAGTTCTTTGTGCAGACTGCTTTCTTTCAGTAGGACTACATCCAAACTTATTTTATATGTAAGTTAAACTAAATATTCTCTCAGGAATTTTGTCTCGTCCACTACGCCGGTGAAGTGACGTACAACGTGAACACCTTCCTGGAGAAGAACAACGATTTGCTGTTCCGAGACCTGCAGAGTCTCATGGCCTCCAGCGGAAACAAAATTGCCGGTACCTGTTTTAAGGTAAAAAGAAATCATAAAGTTAATTAATTGCTGAAGTTGAAATATACGAAAGCTGATAGCGATTCCAGAAAATCGTAGTGTTTATTTACAATTCCATATCGCGTTGAAAAAAAATATTAGCTAGAATAGAATAGAAAACTTGAAAAGTGCTTCTAGAGGAACACATTTTTAAATTCCTACCATATGAGTGTTTATCCAGAAATTCAGATGAAATTATCTAATAGCTTTGGATAGTGCCGTTGCAACAAGTGATAATGGAAAGAAATTCATTCCAGGATTTAGACCTAGCATCCAAAAGGCGGCCTGAGACAGCCATAACACAATTCAAGAACTCGCTCAACGAACTCATCAAGATCCTCAGCAGCAAAGAGCCCTCTTACATCCGATGCATTAAGCCTAATGACTACAAAGCACCCAGTAAGTAACTTTTTTAGTGCAGTTTTTCATGGACTTGACCAAAGATTCCAGATTACAGCATTATTAGATAATCTCCTCTATATTTTTATTCCGCAGTGACCTTTGATGACAAACTGGTGTCACATCAAGTGAAATACCTTGGCTTGATGGAAAATCTGCGCGTACGCCGTGCTGGTTTCGCCTATCGACGTACCTACGATGCCTTCTTGGAAAGGTAGCCATGTATTCACATCTGATTGCATTATCTTCTAAAAAGCTTCTAAATTATGTTTACATAAACCTAGAAAACCTATTCTATTAAAAGCCTTAGTCCTTACTCCTTACTGGTCATTTTATAGAATTGTTTAACCCAAGATAATATCAACCATAAGAAATCAGCTATTATTTCCTATGCGTGAAAAGGCCTCCTTTCTCTTGTGAGAAATTTGGAGCTTAAACCGACATAGGTACTTTATTGCGCCGGCGAATTTACTGAGATACGAAGGATTCCTGAAGTTCGAACCGTACACAGGAATACATAACAGGAATACATACCTTAATATACAGTAAAATAATTATCTGACCATATTAATCGGAATTCTCAGGTACAAGTGTCTAAGCCCAAACACATGGCCAAACTTCCGAGGTCCTGCAAGAGAAGGAGTCCAATATCTAGTCGAAACGCTCAATTACGAAAAGGAAGAATACAGGATGGGCAAGTAAGTAGACCTTCCACTTAGAAATTCTTAATTTTAGCAACTATTTAAATATAATCTTTTAAAAGAATTTAATTCATCCGTGATAAAATCTTATTTCGTTCATGATTTTTGCTATAACCATGCAATTAAAATTCCATTTCGTACATTTCAGCACTAAAATATTCATCCGCTTCCCTAAAACCCTCTTCGACACCGAAGATGCTTACCAAGTCAAGAAGAATGACCTCGCGACCATCATCCAGAGCCGCTGGAGAGGCTACTGGCAGAGAAAACAGTACCTCCGGATGAGAGCCGCGGCTATAATCATCCAGAAATGGATCAGAAGGTTCTTGGCACAAAGACTGAAGGAAAAGAGGAGGAAGGCTGCTGATGTCATTAGAGCTTTCATCAAAGGTAGAGTAATCCTCCACATTTACCTTCTCTTACGTTATTCTTCTTACAAAAACTTTGTTTACCTTACATTTTGGCTACAATCTAGGAGTCTTATAAGGGGCAATAGATACTCCTATTCTTTCTTTAGCTTGGGTTCTGTGACCGAATTTTTTTCGTTCCAGATGACCTGTAAACAATTCTGAATTATTATCCTTGATGACTATCGTCTGATATGTTTGGAGTACTCTTGTTTCGCGAATTAATTCTTCAGCAAATTTTTCAATACCTTCTAACTTTTAAAACTTTTAATGAAAATATTTTTTTTTACAAGGTTTCATCACTCGCAACGGCCCCGAAACACCGGAAAACCGTCGTTTCCTCGGCATTGCGAAGGTCCACTGGCTCAAGCGGCTTTCCACCAGGCTTCCAACCCAACTGCTGGACATGTCCTGGCCGCCTTGCCCCGCAACCTGCCAGGAAGCCTCCAGAGAACTGCACAGGCTTCATAGATTGCACCTGGCGAGGAAGTACCGACTTGCTCTGTCGCCTGCTAACAAGAAGCAGTTTGAACTGAAGGTGCTAGCCGAGAAAATCTTTAAAGGTAAAAGTTTTAAATAAGTTTTTTATTCGTTAACAAGTGATTGATTATCTCATCTGTTATTTCATAGATAAGTACCTTGTTGAATGACCTGAATTAAACCTTATAAAAGGTTGAGTTAGTTACGTGTTTTTCTTTACGGTTAAATTGTAGAATAGGTAATAGTAACAGCTGAAGTCCAAGGTTAGATTAGGTTAAATCTCAAAAATCCCCCCACCGGGAAGCGCAGTATTAGCAGACCCCACTAGGTAGACCAACGACATCAAACGAGTCGCAGGGAGCCGCTGGATTCAGGTGATGCAAAACCGAGGCCTGTGGAAGTTCATGTAAGAAACCTATGTCCAGCCGTGGACGTCTATCGGTTGATAAAGAAGAAGAAACCTCAAAAACGATTCCTGATATGGGTTAAGCTTGTTCACTGAGAGGATTTTGTGGGTATAAATTCCCCGATAGAAATAGATTTTGTTAATGCAACGTTAAAACACCGCATTATAATCGGTATACAACGTGTAACAAAAGTGTGAAATAACCCTGAAGGAGGAACATTCCCCAAGGAACATAGGTCGAAATGTGAAAAAAAATGTGGACCTCCGATACAAAATTGACGATCAGCTGATTGATTTACTATAGGAGGTAAAATTTTTTTTTTTCCTATTTTGACCTTTGTTCCTTGGGGAAAGTTGTTCAGTTTCATGAGCACATTCACCTCCTTCAGGGTTATTTCACACTTTTATTACACGTTGTACCTATATGTATAGGTAATGTAATAATAATTTAACAATCTTTAATAATACCCAGGCAAGAAGAACAGCTACCCAAGCAGTATCCGCGAGCGGTTCGTGGACGACCGTCTCTCTGAAGACCATCGCGTGTTGAGGAACACGTTCATGGCCTCACCCTCGTGGCCCACAGGAGAACAGCTCATAGTGAGTCAAACTTCTTTCTGATTTTATACGAAACTACTGCAGTCTATATTATATATGGCTGCTATACTACAATGTACTACTATACTATCGCATCTTTACCTTTTGATCGCGCCTTATCACTAATATTATAAGGGCGAAAGTTTGTATGTGTCTGTGTGTATGTTTGTTACTCCTTCACGCAACAACGAATGAACCAATTTGGCTGAAATTTGGAATGGAGATAGCTCATATCCAGTAGCTACGTTTTATACTGGAAAATTATAGAGTTCCCGCGTGAATTAAAAAACCTTAATCCACGTGGATGAAGTCGCGAGCGTCAGTTAATATACTCTTATAAAATGCAAACGGGAACCTTTGAAGACCTGGAGAGCGGCATAAGTTACTTTCCGGAAATCAAGAGGTTCGACGGGATTTTTTAAAACTAAATTCACGCAGACAAAATCGCTGGCATCAGCTAAGATCAAAATAAAAGCAAGCTTTTTTTTCAGTACTCATGCGAGGCAGTAAAGTACGACCGTCGAGGCTACAAGCCCCGCGAGCGCGCGCTGCTGGCGTCAGACAAGGCCCTCTACGTGCTGGACGCTGCCAAGAGCAAAACCTACAAGCTCAAACACCGCCTGCCTCTTGACGTGCTTAGAGTTGTTGTTACCAATGAGACTGACGGTCTTGTCCTCATCAAGATACCACAGGAACTGAAGAAAGACAAGGTATTTATGTATTTCTTTCTTTCTGGGCTGTTTTTTTTTAATTCAATGACAAGATAGATCTCACCTCACTCTCACCTGATAGTAAGTGGCCATGCAGTCTAAGATGGTAGTGAGCTAACTCTGAAGGGGTATGGCAGTGTACATTCAACCCATACCCCTTATCTGTTTCTACACGTCATTGTGCCGGAACGTTAAATCGCTTGGCGGCACGTCTTTGACGGTAGGGTGATAAATAGCTACGGCCAAAGCCTCCCACCAGACCAAACCGGAGACAACTCAGAAATTATAAATTCCCGTTGCCCCCGCCAGGAATGGAACCCGAGACCTCCCAGTTATAAGACCACAGCGTTCACCACTGCATCAGGGTGGTCTCCGAATCGCAGTGAAGGGCTATCTTGTCACCGAATAAAAAAAAGTCTCAAGCAAACATTCATATCTAATATTGTGATTCCAGGGAGACCTGATAATTTCCGTGTCGCACGTGATCGAAGCTCTCACCATCGTCACAGACTACACCAAAAAGCCCGAGATCATTGAGATCGTTGACACGGGAAGGTAAGATTTATTTATTCGAGAATGTTAATCTTAGATCATTTATTGGATTGCATGGTCTAAGTGGATAATTTAAGAAATAGACCCTCTAAATTTCTGTGCGTCCGGAGTGGTCAAACTGATTTGTCCAACAGGAAATAATTTTTCCACATGGTCAAAGTACCTACTTGTTGGGCGATTTTCACTTTGCAATTGTGAATTGTTAAGTCGACATCTCCTGAGGATGCTCAAGTATCGGGGCGAAACTTACATAGAATGAATTTTTACGAGTTATAATAGAATGACATAAATTATGTCATATTATGACATAATTTATGTCATTCGGATACTTACACCATATCGGATTACGGATTTTTTCTGTTTTGGCGGATTATAGCAAATTTCATTTTTCCTTGTAGGTGTAGGTATCTTGTAATTCCGCAAACTAACGCTTAAGCTTCTATCCAGTATGTATCATTTTGTTTATTCACAGCATCGTGCATAACCTCGTGAACGGCAAACAGGGTGGCACCATCGAGGTGACGAACGGCCCGCAGCCCGCCATACATCGCGCCAAGAGTGGAAACTTACTTGTGGTATGTTACCTTCGTCTTAGATTGGCCAATAGTCCATCAAGATTGCTCCACGGGAGTCTACCTTAATCCTGTCTTGTGCCCATTTTTACCAACCATACCTAAATCATCCTAAAAATCTCTTTACGTAAGGAGCCCCTAAATACAACCCCTTACTCAATATCATTACCAGCCATTCCCTAAGTAGGAGGCTTGCTTTACGTAGGTAGTCTCTATCCAATATCATTTTAACCTTTAGGAGTTTGTAACAACGAAATTCTTGAAAAAAATAAATAAATTGTCAGAATGCGTCATTTTTAGCTATTTATTCGTATTCTTTAGCAACAACAAAGCTTTTGTAGCCCGTAAATGTTAGGAACATTATCTATCTATACATAAATAATAAAATTGTAGAAAAGTGGTGTCTGTACAATGGAAATATATAAAAAAAAAAGTAGCAGGGGTTGTTATTATATCGATGCCGAATCCGAAATTGTAATTAATTTTTTTTTTGTCTGTTTGTCTGTGTGTTTGTGCACGCTAATATCAGAAACGGCTTACTCGATTTAGATACGGTTTTCACTAATATATTGTAGTAAGCTTCACTTAACATTTAGTGTTTATTTCATGTCAATCGGTTCATAAATAAAAAAGTTATGTCAATTTAAAGAATCACGGCGAACCTTTTTAACGTATAGAGTACGTACTACACGCCTCGCGCCTGAGCGTTCGTGGCTATATAAAGCGCGCTGAGAGCCGCGCCCCGAAAAGTCACTACTCCACGCGAACGAAGTCGCGGGCACAGCTAGTCTATATTATAAATCTAATTATCTCACATTTTTTACAGGTGGCAACCCCATAAAGAAGAGTAGGTATTGGAAAAGTTATAAGCCTAGCTAATTATTGATATTCGCCATAATTCAGTGAATTAAATTAAATGGAACATGAACATTTATTATGATGATTGATGATATCAATTTGTATTTATCTGTTACCTAATTTAAGTATTATAATTTTTTTATATACTTAGGATAAATTTTAAAATTACAACATCCTTCTAGCAAGAAATTCTATACGTCATAATTTGTAGAACATTTGTACCACGAGTTTTTGATTTACCTACTTTTTTTTTTTAATTAAAACAATTATTAAGCTTTTGTTGTTGGCATTTTTAAGTTTACATTGTAGTTTGTATGTTCACTGTTCAGTCAACACTAAAACTAATTTGATTGATTTTATTTGTGATCTATGGTACAATTGTTTAAGGGAAAGGCATTCCATGTTATGTTGTCGTAATCAAAAATCATTCAAAGATGCCATAACTAACATCACAGTTTATATCATGGCATTAAATCAAATACGAATTTAAAGAAAAACTTGTGTTTTAAGATGAATGACTGTTCAATCGTTGTGTACCTTTGCTTAGTTACGTCATAAACTGTGAACTTTAGTTCACATACAAACTTACCGTTTTTCTACCACTCTATCTGCAATGTTTTTTTTATTATTGTCTAACAATAAATTTCCGTTATGTATAGGTAAGGATTTATTTTTATACGCATTGTTATGTAATAGAATCATAATGAGTATTTACATGATTAACTAACTATTGTAGTCTTTTCCTTTTTATACTGATAGATGTTTGTAATTTAATGATTTACGTACAAAGTACTTAGTAGTTTATGCCATAAAACGAAATAATGTACCTATTTACATGTAGATAGGTACCTAATAAAAGAGAAATGTGTCGATAGTTAATAATGTTTTAAATCAATTATCTACAAGGATTACGATAAGGGGCACTTTAGCGATAATTGGGTAGCCTAAGTGCTGCTAGCTCAAATGTTGTTGAACGTTCCTAGGATAACATTAAAAACTGCCGGCACATTTTCTGTCGTTATTAATGTTTAAGCTGAATCGAGGGTGCCTAAATAATTGTACCTACGTATGTAGGTGTAAATGCTTAACTTTTTGTGCAAGTCAAGAGTTTTGAGGCTGAGATATACAGAACGCGCTCTGACCTACCTCCAAATTGGGGAAGGAGTTAAAACGAGACATAAATACGTCCCAACAATAATAACGTTAACTCGTTTTAACTCTTGACTCTCGAGTCGGAGCCACTGATCTCTATAGTTAAACTATGATTAACACTGAATTGGCTGTCTCTATACAGACGACAGCTTAATTATGGATCACATTGAAGCCACAGTTGACATGCGAGTGTCTCTGGAACTTAATATTGCAAATGGCGCACCTACCTTTATAATTAATCTATGATATCATAGCAGTGATTAATAATAGAGGTTGGTGCGCCATTTGCAATATTATTAGTTCCAGTGTTATGCAAATACGAATACAGCGCCAAAATGGCCGCAGTAAAGTAAGTCCAAAAAAAAAATATGACAGCAGCCTCTCAGATTAACCATAGATTATTTATAGAGCCCAGTGGTGGAGCAAAGTGAGAGTGCGATCTATACATTTCTGCCTAAAGCCTTTAAGCATGAATCCTTTTCATTCCGCTCCAACTGTGTGACGAAGATATGCAGTCTAAACAATCGTTTCAACATGTGACGCGTCGGCGCGGCGTGACGTAGTAGCACAACCAGTCGAGTTTACCAGAGGGTTTGTGACGAACGTACAGTTCGCTTATTTATCGGTGTACTTTAAGCTTGGCCATAAATAGAAATATAAATTAAATACTACAGGCAAGTGTGCCTTATTTGTTATTGATAATAACTAATTGTACGATTAATTATTTATAAATTGTAAGTCAGGTTCCTTTATAGTCACTTTATTGAAATATACGTATTTTGTACAGAAATTGAATTGTATTTTACTACCTTACATACTTACTTAAAGCACGCTACATGCTCGATCTTAAACATGCGCCACTGACTTTATAAACTTGTGCAAGTGTCACATGCTTCAAAGGTATATGAGGAAGAAAACATCGTGATGAAACTGCATGCCTGTGGAGTTAGTATAAGACACGTATTAGATTTAACACGATTGATAGTATTCGTATACTATGACATTAGCGTCAAAGTAAAATGAACCTTAAAAGAATTACTTTAAATTCACAAATTCAGTACAACCGATTTTACGTAAAAGTATAAAGCATGTACGAAATTAAGCTCTAATTCAATGTAGTTATGGTTCATTTTACTTTGACCCCAATGTCATCGAATCCTTATACGATCAATCGAATTAAAACTTAGACTAACCCTACTGTATTGGACTGGAAAGGGGTTGAGATTAACTGATGAAATTAGTTCTAGTTTAAAAATTAAAATTCAGAATAAAATCATAATTCATTGTAATTTTATTTTAAAAAAGTTAGGTACATTTTTACAATAATTGTAATATTACTATTTATATTATATACTATGCAACAATCCAGAGTTCGGCTACACTACTACTATTAAAAATCTTCAGTCTCAACAAATAAAATAAAGGAGGAATCACACTGTCAACGCGCGACGCGACGCGTGAATAGTCAAATTAATGGTAAAATGTAAACATCCACAGCTCCGTATCGCACCAATGGGTTTTAGAATTCTTTGATTCTATAACATATATAAAAAAACCTACAATAAAATCATAGATATACTTTGACCTACTGGTACCTGGTGGTAAGCTATGGTACGGACTTTCACAACTTTGATATTTCGATTATTTATCGAAACACTAACGTCAAGAGTAAAAACTAAAAAAAAATATATAAATGTGAAAATATTTTTAGAAAAAGGTAGGCCCTTAGGTTTTGTTATTCCAGGACAAGATAGCCCACATCTCTGATCTCACCTGAGGGTAAGTGACGATGGCAAACTTTTAAGGGGCATTGCGGATAGGTTGGTAACTAGCTACAGCAGAAAAGGCCAAAGGTACAAAGGTACTGCGTAATAACAAGTATTTGTCTAAGGCTGAAATCTATAGTTTAGACTCAAGACAGAGTAAAAACGAGACAGATTTATGTCAGAATACGCTCTATAGATCTCAGCATCAGTGCTGCCTTTCTAAACTCCGGATTATTTAATATTTTACTACATCTGGCAACATTACATATAAATCTATACTTGCAATACGAAAGCTCATTTGTATTGCCGCATTTCATCTATTTAAGAATGGGTCAATTTGTTCAGTTCGACTGATTTTTGGTCAGAAAAATATCAAGAAATTCTAGAAACACTACCAAACTCAGCGAAAAACTTAAATAAAAAAATGTTATTGAAATATAAAATTTCCAGTTTTATCACAATTTTTGAAAATTCCCTACTTATAAATACCTATAAGAGTATAATTTGATGTACCTAGTCTAAGAAAAATAACCGTTACCAGGAAGAACGTGGCAGTTTAAAGTTATTTTATCCAAAAGGAAATGTAAGACCCCCTTACGATTTTATTACGGAAATTTTAAAATCAAAATCTTAGTGAGTTAACATTTGTCAAAAAAAAAAATAAAAAAAAAAATATTTAAATAAATTTAAAACAATTGTGATGTTTTTACATTTTTAAAGACCTACACATATATCTACAATTTAAATGCACGTAATAAAATCCTTAAATAATTAATTTAAAAAAATAGTTAATATTACTTAATAAAGACCACTTAATTTATTATATTGCAGCAAAACTAATTTTGTAAAATAAATATACAATTACATAACCAAATTATAACATAAATGTGGAAAAAATTATAATTTTGTTTAACGTTAGTAGGTAGTTAGGTCAAAATTCACGGATCACAAAAAAAATTAAGAAATATAGGCATTATTTATACTGGCTAATTGTCCGATTAGAAAATTAAAAATATTTAATACAGATATTTGCTTCATGAATTTGCTTTATTCACAAAAAATAAAATTTAGCTGAAGACACTTCTGTATAAAATAAAGGTATAAACGAAAGTAATTTGATGTTATCTATCAATGATACATCATAATGGATAAAATTAAAATACCCATATTATACTGTATACCACAAGGTTCTCTTTGATAAACTCCAGTCTGGATTTAATCGATTCGAGCGAGCGGCTTTGTCGCATGCTATGTTAGCAAACAGCTATTTACAATCACAGAACTATCATAACATTTAAAAGTATACTTAATTTATCATATTATTGTGATGCATGCAAATTATGCCTTTGTTTTTGATAAAGAATTGTACTTGAACCAGTATAACGGCTGTGAGATTGTCTAAAATGATTGTATCAATGTGACAATCACAATCACCTCTGGCTGGTTCTCTATCGCTATTGGTAAAAATGCATTGATGCAACAAGAACGCCATAAATTCAGTCACTCGGAGGTGAAGCAATCATTTTCAGATAATCCCACAGCAGACGAATGTAACGACATAATGTAGCAATAAAAAAAATATATTTACCTTTCTTTACGCTTCAATTTCTCAGCAAAATTTGGCACAGAGACAACTTGCATCTTGGAAAGGGAAACGCTATAATTATTATCCCGAGAAAATGGGATACTTCAAGTTAATTCTATCCTACTAATAATACAGATTCAGATTTGTTAATTATATTCGAATAAGATCCAACGTCACTGGCCATTTTTGTGTCTCTTTTTAATTGTCTCATCAAGTCCGTGCCAAATAAGAGCAGGGGGGTGTATCTAAGCCTAAATGTCAAAATTATACATTTTAATTTTCTTCATTGCGTTGCCATTACGGTCGGTCGCGCTCGTCAGGTCTGAATCGTACTTTAGTCAATTGAATGTTTAATTCTCTTGTCGAGAGCTGTATTATAATAAAGGCGTAAGTAAAACCTCCTTTTTGTTTGGAAGAAATTAGCTCTATATTCACTAAAAAATATTATTACACAAGAGATATTTTTTCTCTTTCATTTTATAAACATTATTGTTCTTACACCAAAAATTATACTAAACCTAATTATTATATTTACACATCTTTATATACAAAAAGCATCTATTATACAATTTAGTTAGACATGGTGTAGACTATGACTGTTTAGAAACTTCCAAGCGATGCCGCAGCGATTCGTAAATAATTGGAAATATCTAATTGGTCAAATCTTAGGTAACTAGCACCATGCTTAATCCTTTGGTTACAACGAAATAATTTTGGTTCGCTCAACAATTTTATACAGAAAATTTCATTTTAAATTCATTTTGGATTTAAAACATCTTGTATTTAATTTAAAACGCTAAAACATTTATTCCATTATCACAGCTTAGCAAATATACAGTTCAGAATAAAACAACTTTGTGAACTAGTTAATAGCAACGATTTTAATGATAAGATAATTCTTCAAATTTTTAAGTGATCTCAAAAACTTCAAAAAATTTAACCAATACGTAAACGTGTTGAGCGTAAATAAATAAATAAAACATAGCATTAAATAATAATAAATAATATAAATGCGAAAGTATGTTTCTTTAGTGTTTGTCCTTCAATCACGCCTCAACAGAGCTACGGATTGACGTGACGGAAAATCAAAGAGTTCCCATTTAAATTTTTAATAACTAAGTCATCCGTTAATTTTCTATAAACATATAAATCCATCACCTTGAATTAAATGCGTTTTATGGGTCAGTTACACAAGAAGACTTTTTCGTATGCAAGCGAAATTTTCAAGCATTGCTTAACTGATACAAGTTATTGTCATAATGTGTTATAATGTAATGTACAATTGCGGGCGAAAATTGTATGGAAAGTTTTCGCATAGGATAATCACAAACTATATGATTAAATTAAAAAAAAATTATAATCTCGCCGCTCACATTCCAAAAACTCTTTTTGCGAAACTGACGCATTACAGTCGATCTAAACCGAAATGGCAGGGGCGCGGCGAGCACTTTCAGTGTAAAATAATTTTAAACTTTATCTACATAATCGCTAAAGACCAGAATCGCTTGACGCGCGTAGACGCTTGACCTTTTTAAGCTTTTCAAGCGATACTGGATTTTAGCCATTATGTAGATAAAGTTTAAAATTATTTCACACTGAAAGTGCTCGTCGCGCCGCTGCCATTCCGGTGTAGATCGGCCCTTAGTATTGTGTATCTGGATTGAGTGGCGACGACAGTCGGTCTACGCAAGTCGTTTCCGAACTGTATTATTGGCAAACTGTGACATAATATTGTATGATACTCATTTTATAGCACATTGTGTAAACTGTAGCCACTGAGTAACTTCCCAGATTAAATAATATGAATCACAATCGCGAGCGCAGCGAGTATGAAATATTTCAGTTCCTCTTCCCATACATAATTTTGATACAATGCTAAAGCTAATTGAGTTTTCATGTTAGAGTAACATCTTTTAGCCAGACTCTATATGACACTAATGTATGCTGGACAGTTTTTTTTTTGTTGACAAAATAGTCCTTGACTGCGATCTCACCTGATGGTAAGTGACGATGTAGTCTAAGATCGTAGCGGGCTAACTTGGAACGAGAATGGCCCATACCCCCTAATCGGTTTCTACACGCCATCGTGCCGGAACGCTAAATCGCTGGGCGGCACGTATTTGACGCTAGGGTGGTAACTAGCCACGACAAAAGCAGACCAGAGACAATTTAGAAATTATAAATTCCCAAATTGCCCTCTCTGGGAATCGAACCCGAGACCTCCCAGCAAAAAGAAAGAATAATTCATGTTGATTTTAGCATCATAAAGATCAGTGCCTTGAAGCTCTGCCGGTATTATAATGTAAAGCTATTGACATTTTGCAACGGCAATCGCTACTGTCACATTGACGAGCGATTACCACATAATTCTCACACGCAAAGATCAGTTTTCATCATTAATACAAGTATTGAGTCAGCACATACATTCCTGGTTGCGTTATCGTTGAAAACTAGTTCAATTTTAGTCACCTTGTGTCAGAACGGGTTGTCCGGTCAGAAACCTATTGCATAGCTTTTCATCGGTCATACTTCATAGTAAAAACTCTCAAGCACCAAATTTCACGGGTAATATCCATAGTAATACAACTCCAAATACTATTTCACTTGGCCCACTGTCTCTGGGTTAGTCTCTTGGGGCTTGAACCCCTCGGATTTGTATGGTTCACTCTTGTAACTCGAGTCCTGACTCGACTGATTGAAGCCGTCCTGTTTTTCGTCTGGATTGAAGCCGTAGGGCTTGGGTTTGGATTGCTGCTCCTGCTCTCTTTGCTGACGGCGTCGCTGCTTGGACCACAGCTCGTGGCAGTCCTGCCACGTTGGTAGCTCGGGTGCTGGCATTCTGGAAGAGATTTTTCATGAATCAGCAGTAGTACTACTTATATTAATTCATCTATCACTTTTTTCTGACTGGTTCTTATCATATAAATAATCAGAAAATCAACACTACTTTAAAAAGTAGGTACGCAATAGTTCTAGCCAACAATTGAAGTCGGAAATATCACAACCATCTAGAAAAAATTGAATGAGAAAATCTATGTTTTTATATGAAATAAAATAAAAAAGTTTATGAACAACTACAGTATGCTCTTCTAACATAAATTATGCATTACTAAGCAACAGTTGGACATATTTTGCAGTCTAGGATGGTAGTGGGCTAACTTGGAAGGGGTACGGCTGTGTAAATTAAACCATCGTACCGGAACCCTAAATCCCTTGGCTCCAGCATGCGATCGAGTAGAGACTGATGATCTGATGACTGATGATGATGATGATGATGATGATGATGATGATGATGATGATGATAATGATGATAAGACTCACTGTTCGGGCACCACGTTCTTCAGCCACGCACTCTTGAGCGCCTCCTCGGCCGTGATGCGCTTGTCGGGGTCCAGCTCCAGCATGCGGTCGAGCAGCGTGAGCGCGGTGGGCGGCATGAACGCGAACTGCTCGCGCACGCAGCGCTTGTGAAAGCGCTTGGGGCGCAGCGTGTGCCACAGCGGCAGCTTCACTACATTCGGCCACACGCCGGGCGCGGGCGTGCCGCACACGCGCGATATCATCTCCAGCTGCATCATCTCTATGTTCGCCTGCAAAGTGTACATTTCATTTGTAGACAAACGTCATTACACTGCACTTTCAGGTGGAAGGTTGTTCCAGCACCTGTGGAGCCCAACATTCGAATCGTGCTGGTAAAGCTCACGCACTCATAATTATGTCATTTTACAACGAAATAAGTCTAATAACTGATGTGGGCCAGAAAACGTAGTCTCGCCGTGACAATGGTTCATCGAACTCTAAAACACTTATCGTGGTGCTCGTACTTATATAGTACTTTTTTTTTTATAATTATAGCAGGACCTCTTTAATCCGAACCCCTCTGTAATCCAAACGCCCTGCCCCACTCTTTTTTCACTCACCATCTCACCAATTACTTATCGAATGTCAAGTAGGCGTCATGCACTTTTGTTATTATTACTCGTCCTCCAAAAATTAAAATGTTTATAGATGAATATACATTTAAAATTTCACAATACTGTTAGTTTTTTCTCATAAAATATACGCTATAAATTCTCTGTACTATAATCCGAACGCTCCACGAATCCGAACAGGGGGGTAAATTTTTGGAGTTCGGATTAAAGAGGTCCTGCTGTACCTTATAAAATCACGAAATAAGTCTAAATTTCACCCTAGCTAGTCATGCCTATCTATAGTACGGTCGCGGAACAGAAAGAATTTCGTACATTAACCTGTTACTACCTGTCTCTGTCACTCCCGCTTTAAAATAATGCGTCACGCTCGCACAAATGCAATGACCGCCGTCCTCGGGGATTGTAAACCTTTTACTTGCGAACCTAAGGTTTGTTTTTGTTTGCTTGTGAATTGAATTTAGGTAGTCTAGATCGTAATGTAGACAAAACTGTACATTATTTCGTTATAACTGTGACAGGCGAGACGTCGTCGGAAAGTAGTTACTCCGATACAGAGAAATCGGATTTTGATTTTTGAATTTTCATTTTTTTATTTCTATGTAATAAGTTAATATAACTCGATTATAATAACTGTTTAAAAATAAATAATTTATTTAATAAGCTACTAATTTTTTTTCTCCTTCAAATATTTTATATAAACCGCACTTAGTAGAAAAATGTTTGTGACCACTGTCAGTAGGCAAAGAGACGAACGAAACGTACGAAATTCTTTCTGTTCCGCGACCGCACTATAGTATGATAATGGAGTAATGACCTGGAAGAGCGGGTGCTTGAGGAACAGCTCGCCCAGGATGCAGCCCATGGACCACACGTCGACGGCGGGCCCGTAGCGCTCCTCGCCCAGCAGCAGCTCGGGCGGGCGGTACCACAGCGTGATCACCTTGTTGGTGTAGGGCCGCGCGCGGTCCTCCGACGACCACAGCCGCGCCAGGCCGAAGTCACCCAGCTTCACCTCCCCTCTGGAATTGTTTATTTATTTATTTTATTTTATTTTAAAAGAAAACTTACAGCTTATTAGAAAAATTATTTTTATTTTATTTTATTTTATTTTATTTTATTTTACAAGAAAACTTACAGCTTATTAGAAAAATAAGAAGTAGTTATTAAATACAAAAGAAGAATTAAAGCTAATTACAAGTTTTCACAGATAGAATTTACATATGAAAAAGGAAAAAAAAACACTCAACTGGGAGAAGGAAAAATAAAAAGAAATACAGGGGGAAAAAAAAGAAAAAATTGTAACGAATAATCAATCAATCAATAAAAACTATACAATGTGGGGTAAAAAAAAAAGCGAAATTTGAGAAGAGGCAAACGAATTTCTTATCGAGGTTTACGAATTAATCTTAGTATATCTTATGTTAGTATAGTAAAAAAATTAGTCAATAAATACAGAAGAAGAATACAATTCAATTACAATTACAAGTTTAAGCTAATTACAAGTTTTCACAGATATAATTTACATATGAAAAAAAAGTATATCAATTGTGCCTATAAAATTTGCAGAGTTCTCTTGTCCATCCCATCACCAGATCCTGATCTAATAACAATGGGACCACCTGGGAAGTATACCCTTTCAAACAAAGACAGAATTTTCCAAATCGGTCCAGGCATCTTCGAGTAATCGGGGAACATACATGAAAAAATTAAAAAAAAAAAAAAAGATTTTGATGAATAGGGAACCTCTTCCTTTTTTGGAAGTCGGTTAAAAAATATTTTGACAAATTTTCATCAAAATCGACTGAGTAATTAAGGCACTAAGGTGGAACACGCCATAGGTTATATGACATGAGTTACCTTTAATCTAGAAAAAATAGTGTTCCCAGATGATTTTTTACAACAAGGATGAATTCGCGGGCAAAAGCTAGCTTCAAATAACCCATACACACACTCACTTATTATTCATCAGTATATTACTACACTTGATGTCTCGATGCAGGAAATTCTTTCGATGGCAGTAGGCTAGTCCGTCCAGTAGTTGCCTCATGATTGAGGCGTTGTGTGACTCGGTGAAGTCCACCATCTTGGATTCCAGTAGACCCATCAAATCGTGGTCCATGTACTCAAACACTAGATAGAATGATCCTTTATCCTGTAAACATAGAAAGAAATATCAGAATTATTTATTTCATATAGAATTATAGACCAACATATATGACAAGTCAAGACTCTACCATAGGTTCGGAAAGCAGATTCTGCTTTAAAAAGGTATATAGATTTTAAAACCATGGAAGTTATAAGCTTGGAATGGAGACTCAACTGGAAATTGTTCCAAATTGACTCATTTTAAAGTTATAATTAATCTATTTACAAATAAAAACTTAATCTATCTTAACAGAAAACCTAATGCGACAGATTAGTTGTAACTTAAATTACTTTAATTTCCTAATATCACTATACTACTAGAAAAAAGTAGGAACTATTTGATTTTCAGAGATAAAAAGTAGTCTATGTCACTCTCCAGGTCATCAACTATACCCATGAAAATCAGCGTTGTATGCTCTTGTGCATGCGCAAAGCATACAGCATATTGCTGAGTTAGGACCTTTTTTCCGGGTTGTGCCACACATGACTTAGTTGTACCGGCGCTTCTTCTGCTTGGCGACTTTTGTCTTTATTGTTCGGTGGAGGCGCCGGGACAACCTAATCTAGGTATACCTATTGGGTGATGTGTGGCACAATTCATAAAATAAACGTTTCTTTCTTTCTTTCTTTCTTTCCATGCAAAAATCATATCGATCCCTGCTCCCGTTCCTTCGTGATTGAAGAACAAATCAACAAGCAAACGAACACACTTTCGCATTTATAATATTAGTAAGGATGTAAGTTACCTTCCTAAAGTCCAAAGCATCCTGTTTGTCCGTAACAATTTCTCTCAAGTTAACGATGTTCTTGTGGTTGAGTTGCCGTAAGATCTTGATCTCTCTCACAGCAGTTATAGGGAAGCCCTCCTTTTCGTTCTCTAACCGTACTTTCTTCAACGCTACCAGTTGTCCGGTGTTCTTGTCACGAGCTTTGTACACTTGGCCATAGGTCCCTTCGCCAATTTGCGTTATTACCTGAAAGTATAGTTGTATTTCTCACTCAAAATCATCAAAAGAATTATAAAATACTAGCTTTAACCCGCGGCTTCGGTCACGTTAGGTTCGATTTTTTAACCCTCTTGGGGTTGAAATTTTCCAAAATTCTTTCTTAGCGGATGTCTACGTCCTAACAGCTACCTGTATGCCAAATTTCAGCTCGATCGGTCCAGTGGTTATAGCTGTGTGTTGATAGATCAGTCAGTCAGTCAGTCAGTCAGTCACCTTTGCCTTTTATATATTTAGATTACTTTTTTAATTCAGTGACAAGATAGTCCTCGACTAGCTAACTTAGCAGGCTTTGGAAGGGGTATGGCAGTGTAGATTAAACCTGTACCCCTAGAACAGTCTCCGATTGCCTGTTCGGAGGAAAAAAAGGGAGGAACACACAAAAATAAAAACCCATACCCCTAATCGGTTTCTACACTCCATCATACCGGATTGTTAAATTGCTTGGCACGTCTTTGATGGTAGGGTGGTAGGGTTCTCGCTGGGCTGGTTTTATTTTTATTCAATGACAAGATACTGTCGCTGCGGCAGGTTATACAGAAGACAGAAGAGTATAACAGGCCACTTTGCTTAGCGTTTGTGGACTATGAGAAAGCCTTCGATTCGGTGGAAACTTGGGCTGTGTTGAGGTCTCTGCAGAGATGCCGTATCGACTATCGGTACATTCAAGTGTTGAAGTGCTTGTACGAAAACGCCACTATGTCAGTACGTATACAGGACCAGACTACAAGGCCAATTCAACTGCAGCGTGGAGTGCGACAGGGAGACGTTATCTCCCCGAAGCTCTTTACCGCTGCGTTGGAGGACGTCTTTAAGCTTCTGGATTGGAACGGACTTGGCATCAACATAAACGGCGAGTACATCACTCACCTTCGATTTGCCGACGACATAGTCATTATGGCAGAGACTCTCGGAGACCTCAATACAATGCTCAATGACCTCAGCAGGGTTTCTCAACAGGTGGGCCTTAAAATGAACATGAGCAAGACGAAGATCATGTCTAATGCTCATGCTTCGCTCCACCCAGTAATTGTTGAGAACACTGCACTCGAAATTGTAGACGAGTATATATACCTGGGACACACAGTCCAGCTAGGTAGGTCCAATTTCGAGAAAGAGATCAACCGCCGAATCCAACTCGGCTGGGCAGCATTCGGGAAGCTCAGAGATGTCTTCTCGTCCAAAATTCCTCAGTGCCTGAAGACTAAAGTCTTCGAACAGTGCGTGTTGCCAGTGATGACATATGGATCCGAAACATGGTCGCTAACTATGGGCCTCATAAGAAGGCTCAGGATCACTCAGCGGGCGATGGAGAGAGCTATGCTCGGAGTATCCCTGCGAGATCAAATCAGAAATGAGGAGATCCGTAGGAGAACCAAAGTCACCGACATAGCTCAGCGAGTCGCGAAACTGAAGTGGAAATGGGCGGGGCACATAGTTCGAAGAGCTGATGGTCGTTGGGGTCCCAAGGTGCTGGAGTGGCGACCCCGCACCGGGAAGCGCAGTGTTGGCAGACCCCCCACCCGGTGGACCGACGACATCAAACGAGTCGCAGGGAGTCGCTGGATTCAGGCGGCGCAAGACCGAGGTCTGTGGAGGTCCATGCAAGAGACTTATGTCCAGCAGTGGACGTCCATAAGTTGATGATGATGATGATGATGATGATAAGATACTTGACTGTAATCTTACCTGATGGTAAGTAACGATGCAGTCTAAGATGGCAACGGGCTAACTTAGAAGGAGTATGGCAGTGTACATTCAACCCATACCCCTAATCGGTTTCTACTCATCTTGCCAGAAGCAATTACGCTTGGTGGCACGTCTGACGGGTAAGGTGGTAACTAGCCACGGCCAAAGCCTCTCACCAGAACTACCGTACTTAATAGATCAGCCCCCCGATTCAGACCCTTCCGATAACTTATTTGTCGATCGATTTGGTTTGTTAACATATATTTCGCTCGCTTTGAATCCACACGACAAAAAGAGATCGATATCTAACCGTATCGACACGGTATGTTATCGAACAGGTCGGTGACATCAATCACCCTGCAGATCAGAATAATTACCTGGAAGCCATCAACACACTTCTCCCCCCAGTCCTTGGCGTGGTGAGTGGGCGTCGCCACCGGCACCACCTTGGACCCGCGCCGCTTCAGTATCCGCGGCCTCTTCAGCTTCGAACCCGCCTGGAAAACACAAATTTCGGATGACCTAACAAAACGGATGACGAAACAAAAATGACCCATTGGCATATTTGGACATTTGGACAATTAACAATTGTCATTTGTTTACTATTTTAAAACAGAAATGATTTTAATGGGTGTATGACTTCGCGTGGAGTTAATTCTTAAAAATCGCTTTACTATTCTGCTAAATCACTTCGCGGCACGTCTTGGACGTTAGGGTGGTAAAAGCCACGGCCAAAGCCTCCCTACAGACAAGACCAAAGACAATTCAGAAATTATAATTTCCGGAGAATTTATAATTTCTGAATTGTCTTTGGTCTTTCTGAATAATTTCCTTTCTAATTTCTAAATTGTTTCCGCAAGGTATCGAACCCGAGACCGCCCAGCTATAAGCCAGCTTGGATAATATTAAAAAAACTAACTAAATTACAACATAGGGTTATTCAAGGGGCGGGCCAACAAATAAAGCCGGCAACGCATTGGTTGTGCCTCAGGTGCTACAAATGTTCATGGGCGGCGGTTATCACTTAACATCAGGTGACCCGCCTGCTCGTTTGCTCGCTAAAAATGTAAAAAAGAAATGCCGCTTATTGATCCGTGGCCGGATCAATAAGCGGCATTTCGGATACGGACGACTGTGACCGGTGGCGGCTGTCACTCACCGTGGTTTTCCTGTTGCTGAACACGTGCGAGTACTGCGGCGCGTGCGAGTGCGGCGTGACGGGCGCGGGCGCGCCGGCGGGCTGCGGGCGCGGCGCGGGCGGCGGCGTCGAGCCGTCCAGCTCGTCGCCGCTCAGCTCCTCCGAACCGGGTATTACTGGGGTGGAAATTAGTACAATCACTACATAGTATAAAACAAAGTCACTTTCTCTGTCCCTATGTACGCTTAAATCTTTAAAACTATGCAACAGATTTTGATTTGATTTTTTAATAGATAGAGTGATTGAAGAGGAAGGTTTATATGTATAATAACATCCATTAACAGTGAATGACATAGGCTATAATATATTTTATACCCGTGCGAAGCCGAAGCGGGCCGCTAGTTAACATTAAATAGTTATTTCGCTCATTTGCGACATGGGTGACATAGCTCAAAATTCACCAATTTTAGTGTCGAAAATTTATATTTTTTGCTATAAAAACAACATTACGCTAAGCACAACATAAGATAGCTAAACTAAACATAAGAGCGAGAGAGATTGTAACTTAATGCTCTGTCGCTTTGTTGGCCGCTGTGTTGTTTCGAGACCGCAGCATCCACAAACCATTATTACTCTCTAACGAGAGAATTCTCTCATCGTCGATTTTGAATTATGTCACTCTTGTAGCAAATGAGCGATTTGTTAATGCAAAGGATTCTGAGTAGAATCCTGAGTGTAGTGAGGGATTCAAAGGCACAGGAAACAAAAACTTTGCTATTGTATGATACTCACTAGTAGTTAGTTTTTAAGATTATCAGAAATAGTTCAAAAAGGGTACCTTGCTTTGAATTCGTGCGTCTTCTTTTTATCTCAGAAGGAATATGTGCATTACGTTGTGGAGATAAGGGTGAATTTGCTATATTAAGTTTCAGATTGATGCTTCGATGCTCTTCGACTCAGCGCTAGTATGAGTTGACCCTAATATGACTAATATGGCTTTTCAATAATATGGGTTTGACGCAAGTTTACGAAAGATATAGATGATTTTAGCAAAACCAGTCTTACCAGGTGGCATTGGCAAGTTCATGATTCCTGTTCGCTTTGGCTTCTCCGGTTTCTTCACCGGGCTGGGAGATGGCGTGCTGAGCGGGCTTTCATTGGCGAGGGTCTTCAAGTCTTCGACCTGAAAGTATTGTATCAAATAAACGCAAATACAATAATTGCAAACTTCATTTCATTCATTTCAATCCGTCGCTAGCCCACTAGGGCACAGGAGAAGTATACTAAATTTTTTTTGAGATTTTAATTCAAAATATAAGCATAAACAACAGTGATAGGAATTATATTAAGCGAGCTGATGCCCGTGACTTCGTCCGCGTGGATTTTAAGCTTTTTAGCATCACATTTTGGGAATTTAGCGCAGTATCTTCATTTCAATGTGATGAAAAGCGATCATCATTTGCGCTAAAATTTCAACTTTAATGATCCATATACTCTGTAATTTTACACCACCACCATAACAAAAACTTGTTGATACAATTTATTTTGATTGTTTTTTGTTGAGATCTTTTTCAGGTAGTTTTTTCTATGTTTGAATATCGATTTTTAATCGCAACTCACAGGAACAACAGGAATTTTTTTTTCACACTGTATATTTCATAATACCATAAAAATTCTTATCGAAAATAGTGCATGATAAATGTTAAACAGTTTTTAGGCTAATGTTACCTGTGTGTTAGGCGGCATGGGTAGCTTGGTGAGGCTGCGCGGCTTGGGCGGTGGCGCTTGCTGGCTGGCGCCGAACACGGCGTCCACCACGCTGCCCCCCATTTTAGGGAGGGGGGGCAACGCCAGCGCGGGGGCCGCTGGCGGGGTTGACAGTCTTGGCGGGGGCTGATAAAGGGGAAAAAGAAAATTGACGAAAACGAAAGCGCAGCAAGCTCCAAATGATAAAAGTCAAACAATATATTTTTTAAGATTAACCAACTAAACATTTTTCTTCCAACGTAAAGCTTAGTTCTAAAGGCTAGTACAGACTACATTAGGGGGGTCACATACAATCAAGTCTACCAACAAGTTTGCATGATGCTTAGGGATTCGAAAAGAGACATCAGAAAGAGACTATAGTCTGCTGTCTGCTGTCTGCTGTCTGATGTGTGGAATGTAGTGACGAGGTAAAAGTATCGAGTAATGGGGATGTTAACACTAATCACAAATTAATGTTAAGTGTTAATTTTATGATAGTTTGTAGGATTAGAATATCGAAAATCACATTTTTGTAATATAATATAACTTAATAAATTTATTAAAAATGATTTAAATGCTATATTTATAATCTGATGTCACGTGACTGCAAACGCCAAGAAGAGCTTGTGACGTCACTAGACGAAACGCAAAACAAACGGAGTGATTATAGGTATAGTACGCGCCACGAAAGAAGTCCCGCGGCCATCAGGTGGAACTATTAGATTTTACATACAATAATTGCCTAGACATACGACTACTAGCGCCGCCTCTATGGGACTTCTTTCGTGGCGCGGACGGACCGATGACGTCATGCCAGTCAAGTGACAGTTGTAGAGTGTTTTAGCGGGAAAATTCAAAATTACTCTATTTTTGTATATATTTTGCTCATCGAAAATACTAATATTTTTAAATAATATTTTTTTTTTATGGTAAACAAGAGTCAATCTTCAAAATAAAAGCAATTCCGAAAAATTGTTAACATCCCTATTGGGAAAGTACCGTAAGTAAACAGACTATAGTCTATACTATTCTCTTTCTAATGTATAGCGTTATCTCTCTCTATGAAGTGATACAGCTAGCGGGAGCTTTTCTAGGTATCGAACCAAAAGTATTGATACTACTCAGGTATCAATAAACCTGAGTAGTATTGATGCTCTTGGTTCCAGCAGCTTCAAATCAGCACAGTAATTTTCTTTAAAATTATAATTTTACAGAAACTACTGTTGACTACAGACTACATTGTAGAGTATTTATTTATTTATTTATATTATGAAAATCAACAGCGAGTTTGAAAATATTTAACTTAAGAGTAATAACAATTTTATGGCCAATTATAGATTTTCTAAAAATTACAGATCCATATTGTAAGAGTGAGTAAAAAATAACTTTAAAAAACACAACTAACGAGAACAACGAATTACAAAATAGTTTGAATAGGAAGTAAGTCAATGAATAAGTATGTGTGCGAGTACGTGTGTGTACGTGTGAGTGTAATCGTGTGTTTGTGTATGTGTGTGACTGTCTGTGTGTGAGTTCCTGACTGAGCATGTGTGTGTAAATGCAGCAATCGCTACTCACCTCTGAGCTATTGCTATCGGTGACCTCCCCGTTAGCAGTGGGAGTGGTCTCTTCAGGGGGGGGTTCCTGGGGCGGCAGCGGCGGCGGCGGCGGCACCGGCTCCGGCGGCTGCACGGCCGGTTCCGGCGCCGGGTTTGACTCGCCGTCCGACGGCGGCGGGACGGGCATAGGAATGTCTACTACGTCGGGCTTTGAGTCCATATTTTCACCGTTTTCTTTGGATAACTGTAAAAGTGCGATTTTTTTTATGATTATTAAAAAAAAAAAAGATTGGAACAAATAGCTAGTAAGCTATTTGTTCCAATCTTTTTTTTTTTTTTAAAAGAATTTTGGCCAACCTGAAGTTGACTAATATTCCCCTCTCCCCTCCAAATAAGCGGATAGCTTGTGTTAGGAGTGGGTACGACAATAGTGCAACAGATAGGATTCGAACCTGCGACCATACAGTTTTCAGTTCACATCTTTAACCGTTGGGCTATTGAGGCTTTTTAATCTGCATTTGCACTGCTAACTGCAAAATTGCACTTTGGATTTGAAGTCAAATAATAGGGTTTTAAACATGAAATTGCTATTTTAAAAAATTGTAATAAAAAATTATTCTATTCTATTCTGTTAATCGAAATATTCGCCCATGCTATTGATACATCTTTGCCAGCGCAGTGGCAAATTATCAATGCTCTCCTTGAAGAATTCAGATGGACATTTTGCACTGCCTTTCGTTTATTGAATTTTTTTTTGAAAGTACAAGCCTGTAAGCGCAAGGATTGGACGCGCAATTGACAAACACTAGCTGTCTTATTTTTTCTTATTGTTTTTATTACGCAGTCTACAGCGCCATCCCTTTTATATGATTTAGCAATGAAGTACTCTATAATACTCTTGTATATACTCTTTGGTGCCATTGTTCTGAACAATATTTTCGCTTGTTTTGGGAGTATATGACACATCTCTAGTAGAAATCTTAGACTTTAACACAATACTCACTTGTGTTAAACTGTCTACAGTGGTGTTAGACAGCTCGTCGATGGTGAATGTTTCCGGGTTGTTGGACATCGAGGCGGTACTCGACGCGGCTCCTTGTGACTCCTCCTTTTGTTCCAGTATCTCTTGTAGTTTCTAAGAAACAAATAAAGTGATTTGTTATGGAAAAAGCGACTCTTACTCTAAATAGTTACTAATTCTGTTTGTACACAATATCTACAGCTCGTTTCTTGGGTTACAATGAAGATTTTTTTTATTTGAAAGGTAATATGATAGAGAATACTCTTAAATCGTAAAATCTTCTGGTATTGGGGGCATTTTTCTGAGAAATTTAGAGATCATTGAAAAAATAGTCATAAAAAAGGGTTTCTTTTTCATAAAAAGCAAAGTTTATGTCATGATGGTACTTTTTTGCGTGCTAATTGTTATTTAATCCTTACCGCCAAGTACGTGGTATAATATCTTTTTTTATTTCAAAGCAATCGACCCACTAATTTTGAAGAAATCGTTTTTTTTCTTACATAACAAATAAAAATCTTAATTCGCTAATAAAAAGTAAAATAATTTTTTTAGAATTTTTTTTCTATATTTTTTGTCGATAATTTATGGTCTAGTTTCACCCCCTTTCGGGGTTGCACTTTATCCAGGGATACCCTGTATACTGAAACGGGTGTACATCTAGTGCTATCCTTTTTCACATAGAGCTTTATGAAAGTGATAGAAAGAGATTTTAGACCTGTCAATTTAGTTTGTCTAATCCTCTTAAATGAAGGCTTCAATAGCTCAATGGTTAAAAGCGAGGACATAAAACTGTAAGGTCAACGGTTCCATCCTCACACATTGCACTACTGTCGTACTCACTCCTAGCATACGCTTTACGTTTATTTGGAGGGGAGAGGGATTCCCCTAATATTCTTTAGTCAAGTTCAATAAGGTACCAATATTTTCATATTAAAAAAAAATATTAACATACAATAGAGTAATGCCCATTTTTAACCGACTTCCAAAAAAGGAGCAGGTTCTCAATTCGTCGGAATCTTTTTATTATTATTTTCTACGTATATTCCCCTATTACTCGAAGAGGCCTGGACCAATTTGGCAAATTTTTTTTTTGTTTGAAAGGGTATATCCCAGGTGGTCCCATTGTCATCAGGTCAGTATCTGATGATGGGATCCTGGAGAAATCGAGGGAACTTTTCCAATTTTATTAAGGCATACCTTGTAGTGGCATTTGAAGTCAGTTTTGTAAAAAGAATTTTTACGTTTATATTATGTGGAGCAACAAGTGTAAAACACATCTTTGGATCGATTTGCATTACCTTGGCACGTTTGTGTTTGTCTTTGACCAGTTCAGCGAACAGACTTGTATCACTGATCTTCTCTTTGAAGTCAATCTTGCGTTGGAGGAGCGTTGTTGGCGGACTGGGCGAGTCGTGTTTACTCCTGGAAACAAGTTTTTTTGGTTATTCACTAAGCAAAAAGAAGATTGGTTCTACAAATATTATGTAGGAAGACTTACAACTACCCGATTATCACTACATAGTATAAAACAAAGTCGCTTTCTCTGTCCTTATGTAAGCTTAAATCTTTAAAACTACGCAACGGATTTTGATGCGGTTTTTTTTAATAGATAGAGTGATTGAACAGGAAGGTTTATATATATAATAACATCCATTAACAGTGAATGACATATATTTTATACCCGTGCGAAGCCGGAGCGGGCCGTTAGTTGTTACTATTCCTAAAACAAGAATTACGTTCAGTTAAGGGGAAAGGAGAAAATTTATAAAACATTACAATATTTAGTAAATAATCCTAATATTATAAATGTGAAAGCGAGTGGATGTTTGAATGTTTGTTACTCAATCACGTCGCAATGACTGAACCGATTTGGCTGAAATTTGGCACAGAGATAGATTATTATATTTATACCAGATTGCGACAATATGTCTAATTTTTCTTACAAACTAGTTCTTCAAGTCTTCATTATTCATAACCACGAATAGTAAGTTCATACAAATTTATACTTTATTTCTATGGAAAAAGGATCTTATTTGGCTGCGAGATGATTACTTGAATCAAAAGTGCGTGCGAAATTAGTTGTGAAACGATATTATGTTGTAACGATTTGTGTTAACTTGCTAACTATTGTTTGTATGAATGACGTGTGATCTCATGTTTGTTTTGGTATGTAAACGATTTCTGAAACAATTAGTTATCATAATATATCTATCTATCTATACTAATTATAATAAAACTGTAACGGGACGAACTCTGTACATCACACTAATATTATAAAGGCGAAAGTGTGTATGTGTGCGTTTGTTCATTGTTGTTTGTTACTCTTATGGAAGGTTAAGGAAGTTGCCAGAAAGAGCAACTTTTCCAAAAATATCTAACATGGTAACGTACCATGACATTCATGATAGAACTTTTTTTTGCTAGCTTCAGTGCAATTTTGTAAATGAAGGTCTTGCGATAGATATTAAAGGAGATCCTCCACGATTCATACATTTTTGGGCTAAATATGAAAGTGCCGGCCAAAAAAAAATTTGCTGTATTTCGTTAGAACTTGTCCCCCTAAACATTTTTTATTATGACACCAAAGCTGTAGAACTATTGACCTTGGTTTTATTTAAGTTTAAAAATCTGTATTTTTTCGAATATATGAAGAGTTTCTAAGGCATTTTTTTTACTTTTTTGGAGTTTTGTTAATTGCTACCTATCCGATCCTGACCACACATCTAAAAATACCACATTGTGCATCTTGGCTGGAACTACCACGGAACCCCAGATGGTGGAATGGATGAAACACCATCTCAGATGGTGATTAAGGCTGACTGGGATCAACCCATTTGCAGAAATGATAATTGGGGTGGTTTCAATGGACTCCGCTTGCCACATGCCGGAAACCTCGTGAGCCAGATCTAGATACTTTCGTTTTTCTCTGTCTCCACTCTCACGAGGTTTTCGCCATGTTCGATGGTGATGGCCACTAAAAACACCCTCGACTGTGCCCGATCCATCAGCACGATATCAAGCTTATTAACCAGAACCATCCTGTCCGTGATGATGGACCGATCCCAGTAGAGCCGTACCCCATCACGCTTAAGTTTTGACACCGGTGTGTACTTATAGTCTTTCATCCAGGAAACCGTACTTCAGAGCTTCAAGCTCTTGGTGAAGGATTTGGGCTGCTTGGTTGTGCCTGTGGAAATACTCAGTGTTAGCAAGAGCCGAAAATCCCGATTGCACATGCCTGAGTGACTCACTGCGATGGCGACAAACTCAACAAATGTTGATAGTGCCATCCTTTAGGATGTACTTTCGGTAGTTTCGCGTCTTAACTACCTGATCTTGTACCTTCGGTTTCCTTAAAGAGGTAAACGAAACGCAACCATTGCACGGACGCTTCTTTATCCAGGTGAGGCTCATTAAGAGAGACAAAACCATAGTAGACTCAGACAATCGCCCTGGAAGATACCCCGCCGTATCCTTATCCGATCATCGACAGCTGTCAACCGCTCATCTTGAAGACAAAGGATCGTGCTCCATTGCCCCATACACTCCGAGGAAGTTTCGAACTGTACTATCGACTTTGTACAGCTCAAGGACCCTCAAGAACCATGAATGGGGCACCGAGTCGAATGCCTTCATGCATTGTTAATCCAGGCTGTGGGGAAATTCCGGCAAGTTAGTTGGCTCGCGACGGAGTCGATGAGAAGGTGCTTCTTAGTACCAGGACTATTGTACCGACATCCGTTCTGAGCCCCAGACATTATACTATTTTCGCCTACATGACGGGAAATCTTAAGGCTCAAAACGGATGTCAATGTCTTATAGATGCTAGTAAGATATGTGATGGGGCGGTACTTGTCAGCGGCATCGGTGGACTTGGAGCTAAATGAGTGATTCCGGTGGTAAAAAGCCTCGGGAATGCCCTTTGCTCGAGAGCTTCTTGGAATTGTTTAGCCAGATAGCATGGCAGAACGAAAAACCAGAAGTGATTCAGTCGATCTGATCCAGGACTTTTCCAGTTCGCGGCCCGGTACACAGCACCAAGTACATCCTCTGGAGAGATGGCGACTGGGTTCATCGGCTATATTGAGGCACATGCTTCCTCTACCGCCGCAATCCAAGAGCCCTCCTCAAGCATCCATCCATCCATCTCTCATCTTCCATCTCTCTTGACCACACTCTTCGCCAAAAGGCGATGAGGTCAGCCGGGCTCGGCTGCTGAGAGGTAGAACAGACTGCTGGGCATTCCAGTTTTTGTTATTATTATTAGAAACATTTCATTTGGTAGGAAAAAATACAGATTTTTAAACTTAAATAAAACCAAGGTCAATGGTTCTACAGCTTGGGTGCCATAATAAAAAATGTTTAGGGGGACAAGTTCTAACGAAATATTGCAAATTTTTTTTTTGGCCGGCACTTTCATATTTAGCCCAAAATGGATGATGTCCTTTAAGGACTGAACTTATAATGCGATCTAAAGTAATACAGCGCCATCTATGCGAACACCAAAGTACAAACAAGCTATCATTTAAGAAAAATTAAACCAGCTTCAATAGGGTAAACATATCGGTTATCGGCCGTTTAAACGGCTTCTTGACTTGAGAGTTGATTTCTATCATAATGCTATTTATTATCCAAGACTTTACAAACCAAATTCGGTTCATCCTACAGTAGTTTAGTTAAATTTATCTTGAAAAGTTTAATCGGAGGATTCTTTATTATCGACACCGAATTTTTTTTTGAATTTTTTGTCTGTCTGTCTGTGCGCGCATCACGCGAAAACTACTGAACAGATTTGAATGAAATTTGGTATAGTGGTAGATAATACTCCGGATCAATAAATAAGATACTTTTTATTCTGATAAACAACATTAAAAAAAATCTAACTACCCCCATCTAACCCCATCCAGGGGCAAAGGTTTTTTGTTCAGATGCACCATACCTGTTTTTATCTTTTCCACCATGCACTGGTTCGAAAACGAGATTATGCTGAGAAGAGCTGGCAAGAAACTCAGCAGTTGCTCTTTTCAACTTGGCCAGAGCGCATCTAACCCCAGTGAGAGTTTTTTTGTTCCAATGCTCTATACCCGTGTTTATCTTTTCCACCACCAGTTCGGAAAGGAGATTCTACTGAGAAGAGCTGGCAAGAAAGTTAGCAATTGCTCTTTTCGACTTGGCCAGGGGTCACCTAACCCCATCCAGGGGCAAGGGTTTTTTGTTCTGATGCACCGTACCTGTGTTTATCTCTGGAAGCTTCGGCGTGCCTTTGTCGATGTCGCGGCGGGGACGACGAGCGGCGCCTGCTTCTCGACCTCGTGCGACGACGTTTCAGTGAACTGCGACTGGGCGACCTGTTAGCCATAAGTACAATAATTTATTGCTCGCATCCCATGCTTACCCGTACTATGTGACATGACACTTAAGGGCACGATCTTCGGCCGCAGTACCTTGCAAGCAATTGAAGTGAGGTGCACGAGCCACTTTGTTATAAAAAAAGTAAAACAGTCATGATAAAAAAGAAAGAAAACTTTTTAGAGAAAAATTAACGGTAAAATATTCTTCTAAAAGCTTTTGCCTTTTTTTTGACATTTTTTTTTTTAGTTTAACTTTGATATACTATAAATACAACCTGAAAAACAATTAAAAACTACACTGTTTTAGGAATATTATTTGATCGAGTGAAGTTCAAAATATGGACTTTTGAACGGTAAAATAATTTAGAACGCGTATTAAACTACAACATATATTTTTAACCTATCAAAACAAAGAATATTTGATTGTTTACTATTGAATCAAAAACAGGCTGTTTTCGGAGATCCTGCCGTTAATCCTTACTAATATTATAAATCGCTCTTTGCGACAAGAGTGACATAATTCAAAATCGACGGTGAGAGAATTCTCTCGTTAGAGAGTAATGTTTTGTGGATGCTGCGGTCTTGAAACAACACAGCGGCCAACAAAGCGACAGAGCATTAAGTGACAATCTCTCGCTCTTATTTTTTTGTGCTTAGCGTAATCTTGTTTTTATAGTAAAAAGTATAAATGTTCGGACACTAAAATTGGTGAATTTTGAGTATTGTCACCCTTGTCGCAAATGAGCGAAATATTATAAAACATGAATTACAAATATTATTATAAAGGGAGTGTATTTGTTTGTTGGTTTGTCCTCCAATCACGAAGGGATTGACATGACTTTTTGCATGGTTATTGCTGAGGACTGGACAGTGAAAGGCTATTTATTATGCCGGAAAATCAAAGAGTTCGACGTCGAGTCGCAGAAGCTTACCTAAGGTGAGTGCGATCACGATGTCTCTCTCTTTCACGACTTTTGCGTCGGCGCGGGCTGCGACGCCGATGTCGCCGCGGACTATAGTCGCGCGACCGACTTTCGTGCACCGGAGAATCTGATTACATAATATTTTTTTTTATTAGAATAAAAAAATAGTTTTCAATCATGATGAGAAAAAAATGGAATGTCTCAATATTAAGCCTAGTATTTGTTTAAAACAGAAATCATTTAAGCGATAAGTCATCCTATACATTGGATAAAGCTTCCCAAAAATTGGATACAATGCAAGTCCCATTTGATAGCTTGCATCTTGAAGACGGCTCCAGGATGAAAATTATCACTGTGTTAGTGAAAAAGAAGAAGGATGAAAATTACAATATTTTCATCCTCAAATTCTGAAGTCGTCGAGAGAGGGAAGGTTGGGCTTGTCGGGTGTTACCATGACGTCAAATGGAGCTCATCTGATATAACCATGACGTCAAATGGAGCTCACCTGATATAACCATAACGTCAAATGGCGCTCACCTGATATAACCATGACATCAAATGGAGCTCACCTGATATAACCATAACGTCAAATGGCGCTCACCTGATATAACCATAACGTCAAATGGCGCTCACCTGATATAACCATGACGTCAAATGGAGCTCACCTGATATAACCATGACGTCAAATGGCGCTCACCTGATATAACCATGACGTCAAATGGAGCTCACCTGATATAATCATAACGTCAAATGGCGCTCACCTGATATAACCATGACGTCAAATGGAGCTCACCTGATATAATCATAACGTCAAATGGCGCTCACCTGATATAACCATGACGTCAAATGGAGCTCACCTGATATAACCATAACGTCAAATGGCGCTCACCTGCTATAACCATAACGTCAAATGGCGCTCACCTGATATAACCATGACGTCAGTGGACATGCGATGCTGGTCGTGCCAGTAGTCGCGCCGGTCGTAGTCGTCATTGTCAGAGTCGATTGTGACCGTCTCGTGATAGGGCGGCGCCAGTGGCGTGTGCGGTGTTGTCGACTTTTGCCTCCGCCTGGAGAACATGAATGGGATTCTTTTTTGTAGTTTTATTTTTATTTTTTGGGGGTTTTTACTACCTCGCATGGCTTATCATGGGGGTAGAACAGTCTTTGACCCCCAAGTCGAAGGAAAAAAGGAGGAACACATAAAAAAACTTTATAATAACTACAAATAAACGTAAAAATTCTTTTTACAAAACCAACTTCAAATGCCAATACAAAATATATCTACTTATACTTGTGCCTATAAAGTCTGAAGAGTTCTCTCGATTTCTCCAGGATCCCATCATCAGATTCTGACCTGATGACTATGGGACCACCTGGGAAGTATACCCTTTCAAACAAAAGAAGAATTTTCCTAATCGGTCCAGGTGTCTTCAAGTAATCGGAGAACATACTTAAAAAATTTAAAAAAAAAACATCCTGATGAATTGAGAACATCATTTTTTTGGAAGTCGGTTAAAAAGTTATGATAGCAAAACTTCGGAAATTATTTCAAATGACTGTACTGATAAAGTTAAGTGCAATTGATAAAATGCAGACCATGATGAAATGTTTATTTTCACCTCACTAGCTCAAAAAGATCGCCTTTGCTGTCTAAAACCAGTGAGCAAAAAGTTGTTTTGGTTCACTCAGTGAAAAAAGTGTTGTGTCAAGAAAAGTTCTACGCTTTCTCACTAAGTGAGCAAAAACAACTTTTGCTCACTTGGTTTGTTTGTTGGTGGTTGGTTTGGTTTTAGACAGCAAAGGAACCCAAGCTATTTATTTATTCTGTACATTATAATCTTAAAAACTAACTACTAATAATAATAATAATAATAATAATAATAATGCATTTATTCGCTGTAAACATGGGTTACAATATAGATCTCAATGTCAACATCCATCCAAACATGTTTTGCCATATTGGCGTGCAAATATTAAATTAATATTAGTAAATGTCGAAACAATTAAAATCAATATAATTAAGGTTAGTTGTAATTTATAATAAGTAGTAAATGTCAAAACGTTAAAATCAATATAATTAAGGTTAGTTTTAATATAATATGGACTATGGTCAAGTTGTAAAATGTCAAATTAATCAAATTTCATTTTAAAATAGTCTCTAACTTCATAAATATTTTCGTTTAACAATTTATTTCTTAAATAATTTTTGAATTTATTAGTGTTAAAAACCTTAACATGATCTGGCAAATAATTATAAATTTCGATAGCCATGCAATACATATTTCTTTTACAGACCTTTAATTTTTGGGGTGGTATTTCGAACTGTATCATCTTATTTCTTCGGTCTCGCCTTACATTTTTTTGTGGAAATAGCTGCATATTTTTCCTTACAAATAAGCATACCTCATAGATGTATAAAGCTGGCAGAGGTAATATCTTCTTTTTCTTAAATAGAGGTTTACAGCTATCTAGATAATCAGCACCACATAGCGCCCTCATGCATCTTTTTTGAGCCCTGAATACTCTGATTGAATCAACCGAATTCCCCCACAAAGCTAAACCGTACCTTAGAGTAGACGAGATATAGGCATGATATGCCACAGTAGCTGCGGCTTCAGAGACAGTTGCTCTAAGCCTTTTCAGTATATAAGTAAATTTATCCAGTTTTGCACATACTTTATCAACCTGAGCTTTCCAGTTACAATTTATGTCTATAGTTATCCCTAAAAATGTGGCTGTATCTACTTCTTTAATATTAATGCCATCATAGTTAATATTAATATTTATGTCGTTACTATTATATGTCCGAAAATGTATGAACTGAGTCTTACTGAGATTAATATTTAGTCCATTGTTTGTGAGCCAGTTAGTAACTTCTTTGAGAGCCTTGTTTGTTTCGTTTTCAATCATTTGTTGGTCATTACTTTTTATAACTATTGTCGTGTCATCTGCATATTGGATACATTTTTGATTTACTGAAAGGGGCAAGTCATTTACATATACAAGGAAGAGGAGAGGACCAAGTATACTCCCCTGAGGTACGCCATTTGAATTAGTCATTAAATTTGACTTGTACACCTTTTTATAATTACCCATAATGTTTGATATTTCTACATATTGTTGTCTATTTGTAAGATAACTTTTAATCCAGTTATATGTGGTACCTCGTATTCCATAGCTATATAGTTTACTAAGTAGAATTTCGTGTGAGACTGAGTCAAATGCTTTACTCATGTCTAATAATAGAGCCACTGTAATGGCTTTATCATTTAGTCCCTCTGTTACGCAACGTATTAGTTCAAAACAAGCCGTGATAGTGGAATTATTCTTACGGAATCCATACTGATTTGGGTGTAATAGGTTATATTTTGTCAAGAAGTTGTATATTTTATCATGTAGGACTTTTTCAAAAACTTTGGATAGAATCGGTATAAGTGTTATGGGTCTGTAGTTACGGATGTCTGCTTTGTCACCTTTCTTAAACACTGGTTTAACAACTGAATATTTTAACCGCTCTGGAAAAATGCCTTGTTCTAGTGATAAGTTAATAATGTGACATAACGGTTTACATAGATATGTAGAACATAGTTTAAGTATTTTTGTGTTAATGCCATCGTACCCCGTGGATTGTGTATTATTAAGATTTTTAATGATTTTGTTTAAATCTGTCTCTATAACTGGGGTTAAAAACAAAGTATGTGAAGCTTGTGCAGTTTTATAATGTTTTTCAAGAATGTTCTTATCATGTACTATATTAGTAAAATATTCATTGAACTTATCTGCAATGTCTTTAGGTTTAGTGAAGTTTTTGTTATCTTTACATATTTTATTTATTACCTGGTCTGTAGGGCTTTTTATATTTGAGGTATTTTTTATTATCCTCCATGCAGCAGAAGTTACTTTTTTAGCTCTCATAATGCGACGCAAATTAACAATTTTATGACTGCTCAGTATGCAATTTTTTAAGACTACCGAATATTTTTTGTACAATTTTAAGTTTTGTTTTTTATTTGAAGCATTATATAAGTATTTAATGTAAAGTTGCCGTTTCACGATACAGCTTTTCTTAATGCCTCGTGTCAACCAATTTGTTTTAGGTGGCTTATTTATTATTTTTACCCTTATGCGGGGAAAACAGAGATCATAGAACAGCATTAGAATCTCGTGGAATCTCTCAAATGCAGTATTTGTGTGTGGTTCATCTAGGATATCGTTAAAAGAAAGAGCTGAAATACATTGCCTAAACTTATCCATATTATCTTGGCAATAATCTCTTCTTTCTTCTATCCATTCCTGTTTGACAGGATTTACATTTTTGCTCTGCTCTAGCTGAAACATGAGAACCTGAGCGGTTTCATGGTCAGAAAGTCCTAGTAGGTGATTAGTTTGTTTTGCACAGTCGATGTTACTAGCTATTATATCAATACAAGATTTTTTTCTAGTTGGCATTTTAAGATGTACAGTTAAATTGTAATTCATTAGTATAGATAATAACGATTGTGTATTTTTATTGCTTTTTAATATATCTAAGTTCCAGTCACCACAAATAATTACTTTAATATCTTTTAGCTTGTGATATTTGGTAAGTAACGAATCTAAACTTTTAAAAAATATATGCACATTTGAAGACGGGGTTCTATATATACATACTAGCGGACCCGACAGACGTTGTCCTGTCTTAACTATGAATATTGAAACTCCCCTTTTTACCCCCTTGGGGAGAGAATTTTCAAAAAATGTAAAATACGTAATTCTTTATTTTTGATCAAGAGCCAAAATATCAAGTTTCATAAACATAACTTGAAAAATAACTTGAAGAACGAAGGACTATCATACAAACATTCAACCCCTATTTAATCCCTTAGGGGGTAGAATTTTTAAAAACTGTGAAACACCTACTTTTTTGTTTTCAATTTAAAGCCTAAGTACCGAATTTTATGGGTATAGCTTGAAAAATAACGGAGTTTCATACAAACTTTAACCCCCCTTTTTACCCCCTTGGGGGGAGAATTTTCGAAATATGTAAAATACGTAATTCTTTATTTTTGATCAAGAGCCAAAATATCAAGTTTCATAAACATAACTTGAAAAATAACTTGAAGAACGAAGGACTATCATACAAACATTCAACCCCTATTTAACCCCTTAGGGGGTAGAATTTTTTAAAAGTGTGAAACACTTACTTTTTTGTTTTCAATTTAAAGCCTAAATACCGAATTTTATGGGTATAGCTTGAAAAATGACGGAGTTTCATACAAACTTTAACCCCCCTTTTTACCCCCTTGGGGGGAGAATTTAAAAAAAATGTAAAATACGTAATTCTTTATTTTTAATCAAGAGCCAAAATATCAAGTTTCATAAACGTAACTTGAAAAATAACTTGAAGAACGAAGGACTATTATACAAACATTCAACCCCTATTTAACCCCTTAGGGGGTAGAATTTTTAAAAACTGTGAAACACGTACTTTTTTGTTTTCAATTTAAAGCCTAAATACCGAATTTCGTGAGTATAACTCGAAAAATGACGGAGTTTCATACAAACTTTAACCCCCCTTTTTACCCCCTTGGGGGGCGAATTTCGAAAAATCCTTTCTTAGTGCTCGCCTACGTCATAAAAGGAACCTACTGTCAAAATTTCAAGTTTCTAACTTCAGTGGTTTAGGCTGTGCGTTGATCGTCAGTCAGTCAGTCAGTCAGTCAGTCAGTCAGTCAGTCAGGACAAGCCTTTTTATATAATTATAGATTATGATTAACTTATACTGAGATAGATGGATACCACAGCATTCAAAATGATATGTTTCTGCATAGCTTTCTAGGTCTAAGATTTTATAATTTATGTGTTTGTTTAAGAGAATACACGTGCCTCCTCTTTTTTCATCTTTACGAGAGTAGGATGCTGCGACGTTAAAGTTTTTGATATGAAGGTTATTTATTGATCCCTTCTTGATAAAAGTTTCACAAAGACAAATTATATCAATACTACATGTATTTTCTTGGAATTCAGTCATCGTAATTTCAAATAAATCTTTTTTACTTAAGATGCCAGCGATATTTTGGTGTAATAACTTTAAGTTTACTTTATTATTAGGATCGAAAAAACGTTGTATTATTTTCTTTGGTTATAGGCTTAAAGTAGTATGGTATTGTTCCTTTTGATGGTTTTTTAATTTCGTTTAAAAAGCTATGACTGTGTTGAGCATTCTTTGTGTTCTGCCGTACTGGTGGCCCTTTATTTATATTTTTAAAAGTTAGGAATCGTTTCTTGTATTCCTCATAGTCAAGTTCAAAACTTACTTTTTTTGCTATTTTTTGTAAATATTGGTATTTATTTAAATAGGATTCAGTAACTCGGATAAATTTACAATTGTTGTGACATTGTATAAGCCCTGAGATATAGTTATTTAAGAGTCTTTCATTAAGGTACGGATTATACAGTGTCTGAAGGACATATACTTTGTTATGTTGTAACTTATTTAGCGCAGTACCAAGGTCTCCTATAAATTTATAAGGATTTTTATCATTGGATCCTACAGCTAATACAACTACGTCATTTTTACTTAGTGTCCCTTGTAAAACCTCACAATACTTTAACACTTCTTCTGCTTGTGCATTTGGCTTAATCAGCGATGTAACCGCGTACATATCGTTCCAGGCACTTTTGTTTCTATCTTTTATTATTTCTATTGAGAGACCAGCAATTTGTTGATCACCTAATATGTATATCGAGTTTTTTACTTTGTTGTCGTCCTTTTGGGGTTTCTTAGCGAGATCTAATTCATTTTGTTGATGTTCCTTAGCAATTTTTATATCATCTACTTTGTTCGAATTTATTTGTAAATCACATAATGTCTTATCCGTATTTTTGGATGTGTCTTGCACTTCAAGAGTATACGGTTCTTTTTTATTTTCTGAATCTAGGGATGTTTCCATTGGATTGAGATTTACTTGGTTCTCGGTGTTTTTTACCTGCGTTTTTACTGATATAGTAGGGTTTTTCTGAAGTGGTGAGTTCTTTTTCTTATTTAGAGGTGTTGAACAGTTTAGATCTTCTATGCCGATAGATTTGTATATTTTTAACTTTGATTCATAACTCTGTATTAAGTTTTTTAGGTCTCTGTTTTCTAAGTTGAGATTGTCTATTTCAGCATTTGCGCTGCTGAGTTGGGATTTTAAATAGTCAATTTCCATATGTAGTCCTTCGATTGTGCTATGACAACTATTGTTCATATCAGCAGGCAAGCTTAATGAGCTCATATCGTTCAGGTTAGAGTCGTATGATGGTAGGTCAAAGTCTGATTTGTTTTTAATTTTGTAATATTTATTATTTTTCCTTAGTGTTATGTTGTCAGAGATATTTGTATTATTTTCGGGTTCATTGATTGAGATGTTTTGTTCTGTGACATCAGCTTTATTTAGGTTTGACTTTTCTCGTTCTAGCATGTTCGAATCCGCAGTTAATCTTGAGTTTTTACTTGTTAAGGTGGAGGTTATACATTCTTTGCAATTCCAACTTTGCTTTTGTTTAGCATCCATTAACTAATACTAGTGAGATGAAAAGTTGTATGTATCACACGATAGCAAAGTTTTTGTTTCTTGTGCCTTTGAATCCCTCACTACACTCAGGATTCTACTATAGAATCCTTCGCCCGCTCGGGGTTCAAACTAGGTACTCGCAACAAAAATGAACTTTGCTATCTTGTTGAACAAATAACAATTTTACACCATAGTAAAAGTTGACTCTTCCCTTTTCTCCCAGGCACCACATATTTATAAATTAATGATTACGATGACATTTATGGGCACCAAGATGATTATTTTTTGATGAGACAAGGCATGCATGTTACTATAAATTGGAATTACTTACCTTATCAAATCAATACTGTGAGCATGGAAACAAAATGACAGTTTGAACAGGCTGTTAGAAATTATTGCAACACAACATTGACTATGATATCATCCTTAATAATAACCTTACTTATCCTTACTAATATTATTTAAATGCGATAGTGTGTTTGTTTGTCCTCCAATCACGCTGCAAATGAGCTGCGGATCGATATGATTTTTTGCATGACATAGGCATTTGCTAAAGGATTTTTGAAAATTCAACCCCTAATGGGATAAAATAGGGGTTTGAAAAATCAAACTTAATATGAGCAAAGCCGCAGACAAAAGCTAGTTAAAACAATGATCATGAAATGACAGATCATTCATTTCATTATATGCATTACTTTATGTAGAATATTGTAGATATATTTTTTTCAAAGTACATTAAAGACATTTTAACATCAACAACATATTAGAAAAAGCATTATTTTTTAAAATGTTCCATAATTCTGAATTTTATGGTTAACATAACATAGACTGATAGGACATTACTGCTGCTACAGTATCGCGGCGGTAATGTGTTAACAACCTTAAAAAGGCGGGGCATTTAACTGTTAAACTTCTTAAACATGAGAAAAAAAACACGATAGTGTGATGTGAGTGTGACTCATCTATAGACAATCAATTAAGAAGTAGCTACAGACTGCAAATGATGCATGAGTTACATTGAGTTAAACAAATGCATTAGAGCTATTAATTCTAATTTTTATGTCTATAGACACGCTGCTTCCAATTCCTATCTGCAAGCCATCTGCAAAATTGCAGTTTTGATGCAGTCTAATTGCAATTGAAATTGCAATTACTGAGACTGTGCAGCCAGCAATTGCATTGCAGTTATGTCTACTGCCATAGAATTTTGCAACAAACTTGCAGGCCAAATTAAAATTTAGATAGAAAAAAAAAAGGTGTCTTACCTAACAATTGGTGATCTTTCTCGATGTGGCGAGAAGGGTATAATAGCATTGTGGAGAGATGGCTCTCTATGTAGTGACCTGTGCAGAGGTGACAGGTCATGCCTCATTAGTGGAGGTGTAGTAGGTGACACCGGTGAGCAGGAACCGTTTCTGAGCGGAGACGAAGCCTTCTCCCATTCGCTGATAGGCACATGAGTGTAACGTTGAGGTGTGACAGGACGAATTGGTGTGCCAGCGGGAACATTATCATCGGGGGACACACTTTCCAAGCTGGCAGAACGAGACCGATGCTTGGACTTCTTTTTCCTCTTCTTCTTTTCTTTTTTACGCTTTTCCTTCTTTTTCTTATAGTGGAGGTCCTCAAACTCTGGCACAGGATCTTCATATTCAACCCCGCGCCTCTTCCTTGCTGCCGAAGAAGAATCACGGGTGAGTGCGTATTCCTCCGCAGCCCGACGGCTCGTAGTAGTAACGGATATCTTGTTGTCAAGAAACGTTCGTATGGAATGCGACTTTCTGGTTCTATCCAGATCATCTGCAATATGCCTGCCTATGGAGCTCGCTTCGCTCTCGATCTCTCCCGCCTCCGGGGCGGAGAGATCTTCCGAACTCACGTCCGAATACTCGACCAGGGGCTTAACCGAGTTAATAGTAGCATATGACTGTTCGTGGGTACCACTGTGGCTCCTGTACTTCTTGTGGGCACGCTTCTTGTGTTTTTCTTTGTGATGTTTGCTGTGCCTCTTGTCCGCGCGCTCATACCGCTCCATCGTGCCTGGGGCGGCTCCCGCCCGCGTTGCTCTTCACATTACATCAACTGGAACAGACGATATTAAAACTAAAATTAATACTAGCAAGACTAGGTACTATTTTTTATTGATGTTTAAGTAGGTAGATAGGTATGTATGTACCTACTTAAAGGTCATTCGAGTTCACGGTTCAATATATATATATGTATTCTAAGTTACATCTACCGATTATTTTTATTAGCAAAGCATTTAAAACAATTAGGTAAGTACCTATCTAAAAGATATTTAAACAAAGTAGGAAAATAAATCTATAAATAGGTACTTATCCACTTCAACTCGGGAATTTAGCATAAAATTAAATGGACGATAAACCACACTTGCGATAAGCCATGCATGCTACTACGTAAATAAAATAAGTAAAAAGAACTTACCTCGATGAATAACGGACGTGGGTCCGTCCAAGGCACGGTTCTTATTTTTGCAAATTGCTTATTTGGGTTAGATAGTATTTTCTATATTTTGATATTTTAGAGGGGCTTTTGCCTCAAATATATAGTTATTCTAGTTAATTATTGCTTTAGCAGTTTTATTTTGCTAATCATGATCATAAATTGCGCATAATTCATGTAATTGAATCGGATTCTTTTTTGTGCAAATTCAAGACGTCGATTTCTAGTCGTCGGCCATTTGCTTTTTCATTTCATTTTAATTTCATCAGTTTTGTAGGGTTGTCATTTGTGTCCACAGTTTGTGTCAATAATGATAAAAACAACATCCGAGTAATCCGATACTATTTTGCAAATTAATATATCGATACTGCGATTCGAATTATTGAGTTCACAAATCCAATACGAGTGAATGAAAAATCTACTCAAAAATTAAAATATACTAGCTTAATTAATGATCCCTATACTTTGCACATTAATTCAATTTTGATACTATACATCCAGCATTTTAACATTTTTAAACTCGCATTTATATGGCGAAACGAGGGTTGACGTTCTTAGTTGGCAACTTTCCATTATTCTTGACTGCCACTGAAAATGTCAAAAATAGAGAATATAGTGCGCTACAGTGTGACGATTGGTCGAAACTCACTGCAATTGACTCAAATGTATTGTTGCAGAAAGAACATGATAACTAGTCAATCACCCCACTTGAGACCGTAGCCATTATTGTCTGCTGATTTTAATCACACGTAGTTATGATTCCGTAAAAAGACTACCCTTAATTTAACTTTTATTCCAACTTACTAAAATTGAGTAGTCACAATGTACTCTTATGTTTTCAAAACAATTTTACTATTGTCAAAAGCAATTTTTAACAAACAGTTTAATATTATGAATCGATAAAATATTTTTAAACCGTTCATCGATTCCATATCGATATCCAATAATTGTACATGGACAACACTTGAGTTTGACAATCAACTGAGTAGGAAATACCTATAGGTAAAGCGAGGCACAGTCAATGGTATGACATTTGACAGCCCCATACAACAATCTGTCAATTGTCAAAGTATACTTTTGTGTCAAGCGCGCTTATTTTAAATTTGAACGTAATTTGAAGGATATATTTGTTTTTGGTTTAAACCGCGTATAAAAAAAACACAATAATATAATCACACATGCGAAGTTTCGAACATTATAGTTATACTAGTTGATGCCCGCGACTTCATACGCGCGGATTAAGGCTATGTTCAGATGGCTGAATTGCGACGCGCGTTTTCAAATCGCGCGCTTAGACATCCTAATATATACCTAGAAACCGTTCACATGCGCGCGCGTTAACGCGCGTCAGCGAGCGTCAACGCGGCGCTCAGAGAAAAAGTTTCTAGACGCAGACAATCGCGCGTTGACTCGCGCTTTGATATTAATGTAATGTCCGTTTGCTGTTCAGTTGAGCGCGCGCTTTCATCGCGATCGCTTTGGGTGAAATACAATATATCTATATAATATATATCTGATGGCGTTCGGAGCTGCTGTAATGTCCTCTTGGATGAGTTGAAGCAAATTGTCGAATGACTTTGTAGACATTCTAAAGTAATTAAAGAATTTAGATTCATGGTCCCTTAGATTCGGATATAGTGTCGCAAACAAACTGGGTCTATTTTTCAAAATTGGATGAACCCAATGTGTACGTTTTCTTTTTCTATATTTTTCTTTATAATATAACCACAAAATAATAGCCTCTTCAACGTCCATTTTCTACGTTCTACCGAACTAGACTGACGAGTACTCTCGCAACGCGCATTAGCGCTCATCATCTGAACTCTCTTCAAATTTGATCGCGCGTTTACGCGCGTTAACGCGCGTTACATGTGAACATAGCCTAAGGGTTTGGAATTCCCGTGGGAACTCAAGGTATAATTCACGGGATAAAGTGTAGCCTATGTTAATCCTGAATATAAGCAATCTCCATTCCTTTCACCCTAATATTCGTTAAGGTGTGAAGGAGTAACAAACATCCATCCATACATCCATCTTCACAGATTCTCGAATTTATAATATTGACTAGTAGGATTATTAACTTCAGTCTTGGAAAACCTTTTTATTATTAATAATAGTGTAATTAATATATTAGTATAATAAAGTTACAGCTAGAGTTACAGTGATCACAATAACCATAGATCAATAAAAAATAACCGGTCAAATATGTGAATCAGACTTATATACAGGGTGTCCCACGGCTATGCCACATGGAGGGGAAGTACCTTAAATATTGTAGATGGAACATTTTACTGAAAGAAGACTTCATTTTAATTTAAAAAACAATTTAAACTGCATTCATAGATTTTTAAATAATTGCCTGGTTGAACCGGGACTCGAACCCGCTATATGAGAAAAAAAATTAACCTGTATCTTTATCATACCGATCGGAAGGCTTCATCATAAGGATTATTTTTTGTTAAATAACATAGCATGAGAAATAAAAGGAAGACCATGAATTTTAGCCTTTGATGTAAAATTTTGTTCAGAAAAATGTCCTTCAATCCCGCTGCAACAGAGCTACGAATTGCAGCGGGATTGAAGGACAAACCAATAAATCAACAGACAAACACACTTTCGCATTTATAGGTATTATAAGTAAGGATTAGTAAGGATAGTAAGGATCGGGAAATGATGCGTACTTCTCAAGTGGGTACTCATTAGTAATAGTTCATGTCAGTTGTATGTCGATAGCCAATGTCAGCTTTTCATTTTTCTGATATTTAAGGTACTTCCCCTCCATGTGGCATAGCCGTGGGACGCCCTGTATAATCAGAATACGAAGGGTTTAACAAAAAACGCCGAAAAAGCACTTTTCTAATAGGAGAGCCCCCTTTAATTTTTAATTAATATTTTAATTTTTAGTTTATTATTTGTTGTTTTAGCGGGAATAGCATCTTAGGCTGCATCTTCACTTACCATCAGGTGAGATCGCAGTCAAGCGCTAGTCTAGTTATATATTAAAAAAAAAAAAGAATAGAAATACACATTCTCTGAAAAACCTTTGATAAGTTACCTCCTTGGTTGCCATGCCAATTTTAAATAACACGACAGATATATTACATAGTAAACTCACTATGTAATTTATTTGGCCGCCAAACCAAGCCAGCAATGGATTTTGCCGGCCGCTATTTGACCAGTACAGCAATTTCGATTTATCTCGACGAAAGTTGTCAAAATAATGCCCCCATTTCCAAGCATGTTCAAACATGCATAATTGTATTTTCTCAAGAAAATACAATTATTATTTTCTTGTCAACGGTACGGTATGAACTTATGACGGCCAACTTGAAATAAAGATTAAAATGAAAACCTAGTGACCAAAAACAAAATGATTTCTAGTTATCTTATCTGTGTTGCTTGCTCTTGTTGTTTGTGGTCTATGGTTGCGTCCTCCGCCAGAAGGGATAATTTTCTAAATAAAATTAATTAAAACATAGAAATTGCCTTTCGTAATGTAACTACGAAATTAAACAGTAACAGTGGCATTATAGTTTGATTTAAAATATTGTTGTCAGCCAAAAACCAATGGTTAAGACTACTCAGATCACGGCATCAATCTCGCAGCAGTCTCCCAATATGGAAAAGAAATTCCAAATATCTTAATTGCCCGCTTTGTTTATTATTCTACTGTGATTTATACGAAGATTGATTAAAGTTTATTAAGTGACTGTGTTCGTTACAGTGTAATAATGATTGTGTGGATGATTTCGAAGTCATTGAACCTTTGTGCGGCGTGCTGACATTGTGAAATTGTGAATCGGAAGTATGTAAATAAACATGAACGATATAGGTATTAAAATAGTGGAATCTCCGAAGGACCGGCTGGCCGAAGTGTCCCCGGTGGAGATAGCCAGTGAGAATGAGGTGGACCCCCTGTCCATTGACGAAGTTAAAGATCCATTATTGATGAACCCCAAGGTCGATGGAGGCAAAGAAAGCTGTGATGAAGATGCCAAAGAGCAAGTAAGCGATACAAAGAAGGAATGCGACAATCCACAGCCCTGTGACACTGTTAAAGGTATTGTTTTAGGGAGTGGTATTTTTACTTTCTACATAATCAAACACATGATTCAAAATAACTGCTTGTGAATCGTCACTTTTAATGTAGCTTATGCGAGTTAATTTCGTAGCTGTAGGGCTAAGATGTGCGCCACGAGAAAATTTTGTCTACACTTACTCTTGAATCTCTATAGAGATTACGATCTTAGCCCACTGCTTGATAATGTTTGGTGCCACTCCCTTTCTTTGGTCTTTGTTTTCCTCCCCTTTCTAACCTGCTGACAAGATGAATGGATGGAATGTGACATAATACATCAGGCACCATTTTCAGTAATTTTTGTTGTGATAATTCAGATAAGTTGTGTTTAGTTGTTTGCAGTTTATGGGACTTACTGTTTTGACAATGGCAAAGCCAAAAGGAAGGGTTATATTTTAGCAGTCTAACTATGTATGTGCTGACCGTTCACTCCAAGTTAGCAGTTGTCAACTGTTACAAAATTATGTCATACTGATTCTTTAGACAATAAATAAATTATTATAATTGTATTTTAACTGCAACCTATGTCTGTGTTGGAAGTTTTCTTTTCTGGCAATGCTTTTCATGCCTATGCCATATTAAATATCAAAGTGGGTGATTTTAAATTTCTTATTTTTCTTCTCTTTAAAGAAAGTCATTAATTAAAGTGATAAATACTCTGGGCTATGCAAAACTTTTTAAATAAATAATAAATAACTGATTTTCACACATTTATCCGGCGACCCGGCGACTCCTCAGTGCGATGACACGCCAAAGTTTTCCAATTCAATTTTTTATTTATTTAATGACAAGATTGTCCTTGACTGCGATCTCACATGATGGTTAGTGATGCTGCAGTCTAAGATGGTGGGATGGTGGGGTATGGCAGTGTAGATCCATGTTCAATCCATAACCCTAATTGGTGTCTACACGCCATTGTGCCGGAATGCTAAATTGCTTACTCACAAAATCCTATGACCTAAACATTTAGTTATTAAATTTCAGAGGAGCAGCTAAAAGAAGTGGAGAGCCCAGTAACCGTACGAGAAGAAAATGCTGTCGCTATAGAAACTAGCAATGAGACTGCAAAACAGGAACTCGCTGAGATCATAGGAGTAAAAGAGACAGATGACCAAATAGATGCGAAAGAAACGGCCGTTGAAGCCAGTGAAAGTGTGAAGGCAGAGGTAAAATTCCCAGTAGGGCCTGATGTGGAGATGACAGAGGTACCAGTTGAGAAGATTGAAAAGGACCTCAAGCCTAGCATACATCCCATAAATGGAGATATTAGTAAGGTGAGTTATGTGAATTACGCCAGTCGCCTACAAACTATTAAGCATGTAGCTGATCTTTACTGCGATATAAAATTTTGTGGAACCGGGTAGTTCCATTTTTTTTTTTAGTCTTTGACTGCGATCTTACCTGATGGTAAGTGACGATGCAGTCTAAGATGGTAGCGGACTAACTTGAAAGGGGTATGGCAGTGTTCAACCCATACCCCTAATCTATTTCTACACGCCATCGTGCCGGAACGCTTAATCGCTTGTCGGCACATCTTTGATGGTAGGGTAGTAACTAGCCACGGCCAAAGCCTCCCACCAGACAAAATCTACCGTCGTGTGTGGCATGTTAAACTGAAGAGAAACTTCCCACATGTTAAGATGTTAATATATTATGAGTCTATCTCTTTCACTCGCGATTTTGATGATGTACTCGGGTCCTTAGAATCCGAAACAAATTGAAACAGAAGGCAGAGAGGAAAGAGACTGGGGTCTGATTACATCATCTCAATGTGTGGGAAAGCGATGGACTAATATTGTGCAATCTCTGTGGGAGGACAATAATATTGCTATTTAACATATATGTTATTGACAGGACGAACAAACAGTCAAAAGGCGCGCCAGTGAAGATGTAGACACGGAATCGCCCCTCAAAAAGCTGTGTGCAGAAGTAGAGAAGACCTTTCCCCAACATGACATCATGATAAACGATTACATACAGACAGCCACCAAGAACAATGTTGACGAAATACAAAGGCACACTGAACAACTTCTATCAGAGATACAAACACTAAGGGAGCTGGCACAAAAGAAAGAACACGAGTGGAATAATATACTTCATCTAAAAAAAGTTAAAGAAGAAATTTTACTAAGGCTTTTGAGAAGAAAACAAGTGCTCTCATTCGAAAAAAGTGTGGACATCAACGGTTCTGAACGAACCGATCCATTTGACTATCTCAACCAAGCGAAAAATTTGGCCATCGACAAGAGCGATGAGATATCTGGATTGTCTATCAAGCAACCTGGATCTATGGTTAACCCCCTAATCCAGCCAGTCATGCCGGTAACGTCGCACTTCAACCCTATGTCGGGACTGCCCCCTCCGTACGATAAAGCGGCCCATATGCAAGCCATGCCAAAACCTGTGTTCCCCCAAGCGATGATGATGCCTGGACATATGCCAGGGTTTCCTAGAGACATGAACGGGCAGCTAACTAACAGTTTCGGTCTGCCGATGGGTCGTCAAGGACCCACGAAGGACGTGAAATCCATTATAGCGGACTATAGGCAAAGGAACCCTGAAATAACGCCGCGGCGAGGCAGAAGGATGAAGTCCATGATCAACCCTAACATGATGAACACGCCTCGGCCTATTGCACCGAAAATGGACAACATGAACAATTTAAGCAATCTCAACATGCTGTTTAATAATTTGGACATGGTAAGTTATAGTTTTCTACATGTATTCTATACTAGCTGTTATCCGCGACTTCGTCCGCGTGGATTTGGTTTTTAAAATCCTGCGGGAACTCTTTGATTTTCCGTGATAAAAAATAGTCTATGTCACTCTCCAGGTCCAGGTGCAGGTCTATACGCATGCAAAAAATCACATCGATCCGTAGCTTTGTTGCAGCGTGATTGACAAACCAACAAACAAACACAATTTCGCATTTATAATATTGAGTAAGGATTTAAAGTAAGGATTGCAAATTTCACAATCATCACAGACTTCTGGACATGCTCGCCGTCTCAATCACGATCTTGCGCCGCTTGTATCCAGCGGCTGCTAGTGACTAGCTCCAACAAGATCTAGTAAGATCATCCGCCTAACCAATGGGGCTCTATCAACTCTGCGCTTCCCAGTACGAAATCGCCATTAAAGCGCCTTGAGACTCCAGTCATAAATTCGCTTACTTATTTAATTGTATGCAAAATCGTGCGTTCTTTATTTTTAAGCCTTAGAAATTCTTTACTGAAGCAGGCGCGTGTTGGCCTTTTTTTACTAGAATTCGGCCTAGTAAACTTTAGAACTCTGCGGAAGGCATGCGTTTTCGACATCGTTCATTTTCACTTGGTCGTTAGCCGGAATTGGTTAGTTATTTAAAATATGGAAGTAAAAGTCGAAGCATAAACAAAAACGATTTATTTATTTTTGTAATAACAATTTGCAGTTACAACCTTCTCATGAATTGCTAGAGTGAGTCGCATCCATGGCTTTTTTTATCATTTATATAATTTTCAATTGTATAATTATGCTTTTCTCATGAGCATTTTAAAGTCTGCAACTCATTGGTGGTGCCTCTGGTACTACAAGTGTTCATGGGTGGTAATCACTTTACATCAGGTGACCCGCCAGCTCGTTTGAACGCTATTCATGTAAAAAAAAGCATAATTTAGCAAGTAACGCCTGTTCATAAATTGATGCCAGGCTCGGTTGCAAATCGTCTAATTGAATCGATGTAACGGCTGAGACACGATACGACCCCAGGAATTAGGTCAAGGATCTGTAGTAATGTAAATTCGACACTCATCACTATTGAATTATGATATTTCTGGATGTTTGGTTACCAAGCAACTTATTTGTGACCAGTAGCCTAAACACGAATATTTTAACTTTCGAATAGGAAAGGTGAAGTTACTATTCGAAAGTTGAATTATTCGTGCTTAGGCTATTGTTCCTGTGGAAGCAACTATAACTCATGAATGAATTTGATAGAATTGAATAATCATTTAACTAAATGAATACTCATTGAATAAATACTCATTTATCATTTGACTGATGTTTTTTTTTCATTGATCTGTATAGGCTACACTCATACTTGTTAGCATGGTAGATTCAATGACAATTCAAGTGCTTGTAAAAGCTTATTTGAATAAAAAATATTTCTATTTCTATTTCATGATACTATACCAATTTTTCTAGTTTTGTGGATAGTTGAAAAATGAGTTCTTGTTCCTTGTGATATTTAAGTATTTAAGTAGTATTTAATATAAAAGTATTCGTAAAATAACATTGGAATTTAGACAAGACCGACATTGAACAAACATCAAGATGGACGACGCGTGTGCGTTCAATCGTGAGAGGCGCCACCAGGCCGCGGCTCAAGGAGTTACTTTCGTCTTTCATGTTGAGACTAAGCAACGATCCATTTAAGTTCAGCCAACAATTAGTTTAAGTAGTCTTTAACCTCTTTATCATTTATCTTTTTTAGAACCAGAAGGCAATGTTAGAACGCCTTCAACAAATCCAAGCAGGTGGGCTACCAAACGGCCTCTCCTTCAAAGACGTGCTAGTGCAATTCGCCAACATGCAGCAAACCAACGCTGGCCTCATACCCAACAGACCGTTGGAACTCAACCGACCGGAACATCATAGACCTGATTTGAATAGACCAGAGAGAAGAAGGGAGAGGACCCAAGAAGAAGCCCATATGTCTGCCAAGCAACCAGAGAGGATAGCAACATCTAGCCCAAGGTTTGTATTGACATTTAGTAATTCTATTGAGTCAAATTCGAAGAACTAATCTGTAAAAATAGGCAGAATATTTTTTTTGGTGGGAGGCTTTGGCCATGGCTAGTTATATAGTATGGCTAGTGGCCATATCGTCGAAGACGTGCCGCCAAGCGATTTAGCGTTCTGGCACGATAGCGTGTCGAATGTCGCGTGCCGATTAGGGGTATGGGTTGAATCTACACTACCGTACCCCTTCCATGTTAGTTCAGTACTATCTTGGACTGTATCGTCACTTACCATCAGGTGAGATCGCAGTCAAGGACTATCCTGTCATCAAATAAAAAAAGACAGCCAAAAGTTTTAAAAATGTTTTTTTTGGCAATTGTTCATATAAGCTTATGGCTATGTTTCTTTGATAGAGTAATTGATTTATATAACTATATACATATACAAAAATAGTATAATTTCTTTAAAGATTGCCGCCTCCGCCACCTTACCCTGAAATCTCACTCCTGCCAGTGACGACGAGTCAAGAGACCACACAAAATCAACAAAGTTCTTTACTCCACGGCATATTAACCAAGGTATGAATCATTTTTTAAATATTGCAACACTGTTATGGCATATATTTTTTTTTGGGTCTTAATAATCGTCATTCTTACTGCCGAATACTGAAAGGCACGCTCTAAACACCTGTTCCAGCAAAGTAAAAACCATTATCACTCAAAATTACTGCACATAGTCCACAGCGATATAGAAAGCATTTGTATGCATCCAATATGATTATGATTTTGAATATTGTCTATGGAAACATTTCACTATTCGGCGTAAGATCTGTTTAATATAAATATAATAAGTTGAAAAGAATATGGTCACGTGCCGTTTACATCGCTTTATATTTTACTACTATTATAAAGCCCAAATTAGACGGTTCACTTTACGGGACTTTTGCTTTCATTTTTGAGGCTTTATCGAAAATGAATCGTCTAAACACCGACCGTTTACCGTTCACAAGTGATTCTGCCTGGGCGACGAAAGGTTCACTGGTATCGTTCATCGTTCATCGCAAAAATGAACGATGAACTGTGCACCGTCTAATTTGGGCTTAATAGTTTCAACTTTTGAGGCAGGGTTACCAACTCTTAAAAAAAATTAGCCCTAACATCAACATGAAATACCCCTAAATAACCCTAAATGCAATATTCAAAAGCCCTAAAAAAAACCCCTGTATCTTGTTACCATTCAAGGCTAATGTTTAAATAAGTTTCCCGTTTTATTGAGGTAAATAAAAATAAAATAACTTAATTTTAATTACATTATTCGGAATTCTTATAGTCATACAATATGTTTACATTATAACTGTAACATTTTTTGGAGATGGAGTAAAAGTAACACAAGATCCACCATCACGTTTTAAAATGAAAAAGGAATTATATATCGAAAAAGTGTGTTCAACGCTAATGTATTGAAATATTTTCAAAACGCTTTAGCTATAAAACGATTTTAAGCATATTATTCCGGAATACCATAGACGTTTTGCTTTATTTACTCGTTTTGGTCAGTCAATTATGTGACGCTTGAAAATTTATTTATGCCCCTAAAAATAGCCCTAAATTTTTTTGGGCCCTAAAAAAATCCCAAAAAGCAAAATTCCACCCTAAATTTGGGGCTAAAAGCCCTTAGTTGGGAACCCTGTTTTGAGGTAAGAGTTGATTTTTGAAACTGGAACACTATGGGTTCGATTTTAAAAATTATTTGCTCTATTTTGTATAAGATTTCTAAACTAAATATGCATTTTTGTAAGGGGATGTTGATAAAGAATGCCTGTGTACTTTTTCTTGTCTTGTAAATGCGGGTATTGGCTTTATATTTCTGGGCAGAGTAAAATAGTTTAACTATACAGGGTGTAAAGTACACCCTGACAAAAACTTTTTTTTTATGGCTTGCCGGTATTGTAATTTTTGAGCATGCAATGAACGGACGCTGATACCTACATCCTAATTGGGTATACGCGCGTCACAAGCGGCAGATTGTATGTACTTAGACCAGGTGCTTTTAACTTTTGATATTGAGATAGGCTACATACACGATTCCATGTTGTAATTAATTAAAAAAAAAAATTACAAAATAACGAAAGACCGATGGAAAATTCCAACACTAATGTTGAAATCTATAGACTCAGCTCAGACTCAAGACAGAGTTAAAACGAGACAGATTTATGTCAGAGCTATTTGTTTCTCATTTTAACCTCTGTCTTGAGTCTAAGCTGAGTGAGAGCACGCTCTAGATATATAGAGATATCAGCATTTGCGATTCAGTGTCATGTACTAAATCCCTGCCTTCAGTTTTCGTTAAGGTGTCCCAACTCCCATTACACTTTGTATAGAAATCTAAATGCAATTCAGTGTTTTAATCTACGAATAAATAAATAATAAATATTATTTATTCGTAGGTTTTAATACATAATTATTTTATGAATGAATAAATTATTTATTTATTAGGCTAGGCGCACGTTTAATAATACATGAAAATAGAATCGAGTTTTTAAGTTCAGGAAGTTCACATATACTATAAATAGAGATTAAAACGAGATACCATAAGGGGATCAGGCTTTACGTATATTATCATAAATTGATATAGTAGAAACGCTTTTGATACTTCATCCTATGTTGAGGATGGTCACACATAACATGCCATCCGACCACTTTAGTCATTTACTAGTTGCTGGGGTGGCGTGGTCTTGAATATTTTGTAATCAGAATAAATTGGCAACAATCGGGTATTTCCATAGTTTGTAGTCTGTCTTCTAAATGTTCAAAACAACTCACTCAAAAAAAAAACATGTCACGGCATGAGGTCGGTTGTTGAAAATGTGTTTCTACCATAATGCTTACTTTTACTAGTATTATTAACATACTAATGTAGTTAAATGCCTATTACGTACGAAAAATATTTCTTAATTATTTCATTATGAAAAGCACACAGTATCATAATACGCATACCACACGTGCGCCTAGCCTTACTTTTCACTACGCCCATAGACTACGCCCATCCCCATGCCGCTTCGAGTCGTATTTTAAATTTGGAACTAGCTTGAATGGGTGTTGCCAACCTTCCAGCCGGCGCCCCCCGCGTCTCAGAGTTACTCGCCGACGTTGGCTAAACTGCTCACGTCCCCGGAACGGAAACAGAATACCAACGCACCACCGTTGCCAACTTTCGGTCAGGCCAAGGTACCAACCTCATTGTATGAGATTCAAAACAAATTGGTGTCCTGATTGGCCTCGATCATTCCAAATTCAAAATTTAGATTTAAGTACCTATTTTTTAATTTGCAGCCTTTTTGTTAAAATATATAGATAAAAAAACATCAACTAGACACAATAGTCTGAGGTTAAAACTCGACTTTTTAAGTACGCGACACATTCCAAATTCAAAATTTAGATTTAAGTTTTTAATCTATTTTGCATTTGACAATCGATATTGAAACAGATTTCAGAACGAAAAATAATGCGCCATTTTAAATTTTCTAATAAAAAAGAATGGCAATACTCATTTTTTATTTTAATGAAGGCACTTCATTTCATTCTTTTTATACATTTGCAATATTTTTAACTTTTTTACATTCAGCATTTCCTAGAACTTAACTTGAATTTGCTTTATTAGTACTCATTCAGATATTTATTGTATCAAACGACGGACGGACATCAGTGTAGGGCATGCAGTTAAATTCATATTTTATTTCAAAAAACGTTATCTGTTCGATGCGTACGAGTACAACAAGCATGCTATCCTTTTCTGCAGCTAGTATTGTGAAAAGGCTGGCAGTATTATGCCTTTCAATATATTTTAAGAGCCGTATAAATATGCCACTTTTGACCCGTTGTTAAAAATCGCAACTTCGCTGCTTCAATTCAAAACTACCATAAATCAAAATTACCCTTTTTTACAAAAGAGCTAATAAAAAAAAAACAATTTTTTGTCTCCATCGTTAGAAGCGTATTTATTAATGGGTGTCTTTTTTAAATATAAAAATATGAAGGATTGTATTTTTGCAATAAAAACGTTTCTACAATTTTTTTATTTGTGATACTTTTGAAATGAAGCAGTGAAATGTCAAACTTCAGACAGTCGCGTTTACCAAGATGCCTGGAAAACTACTAGAGTAGTGGAATTGTCTAATATGGATTCTATAATCTATGGTGTGATGATTGCAATCACCTTTGATTGGCTGTTACACTCTCGCTCATGGTTAAAATGCATCGATGCAGCATAACTAGCCATGTTTTATTTGATTTAGTTTTTAATTGATTAATTTAAATGTTGGTAGAACAAATAAATTAAAAGCAATCATGTTAGACAATACCACAGGTAGTCGACAGTGCCTGAGTCTTAGAGCCGATCTACACCGGAATGGCAGCGGCGCGGCGAGCACTTTTAGTGTGAAATAATTTTAAACTTTATCTACATATTAGCTAAAGACCATTATCGCTTGACGCGCGTGGCCGCGAGCGTTTGCGGGTGGCCACGTGACCTTACTGAGCTTTTCAAGCGATACTGGTCTTTAGCGACTATGTAGATACAGTTTAAAATTATTTCACACTGAAAGTGCTCGCCGCGCCGCTGCCATTCCGGTGTAGATCGGCCCTTATTGGAAATGTTAAAAGTGGCCTATAAAACTGGCTTTATCGTAAGTTTTGTGTGATGAGTTTTGAGATGGGGGAATAAAGGGTTAATTGCATACTATTCGCGCAGAACTGCGGCGAGATAACCATCACGCCGGTGCAGCCGCCCGCACCCGAGCCGCAGGCGGAGAAAGCTGAGGTGGTGCAACTGGTGAGTATCTCGAGCTACGAGTACAAATGCTGCGATGTATACAGCGTGCACTGACTTAGCTCGGGCTTAAGATAGAGTTAAAACGAGACATTAATATATTCCATAAATCTGTCTCTTTTTAGTCTGAGCAAAGTTAGACTGAAATCTATAGACCACACCCTCACTCTATCTATTATAATAATCAGCCAATTAGTCGTTGCACTTACGCGATCGGTGCCGGGTTGTATTTCCGTATGCCCCTTTCCTACGCTGCGCGGAACCAATTGTTAAAGAAATTAAATTAGTTCATTAACTTTCGTGTTATTATTCAAGTAAAAAAAAAATTTAGATCAGAACTTTAATAATAATTAAATACAATTGAGCCGAGGATATATTTTGGACAGCCCTAGCACAGGCTACGGTCTAATTGGGCTGCCAGTTGCAATCACCAGCCACAAGTTTGAGTCTAATGCTTTGGTCTATAAATTATGGTGTAAATTATGTTCACTTTTTTTGTCTTTAAATAAATAAATAAAATAAATACACTACTTCATCTTTCATCACTTATTTATGTTGCATCATGGTTGCCTGGAAGAGTTCGCTTCTTAGCGATAAAGCCGCCATTTGTGCTCTCATTTATTTATTTTTAAGTTAAAATTATGTTTCTGTGTATTTAATGTGATGTACAATAAAGTGTATTCAATTCATTTCATTTACTTCATTCCAGGAGGAGGAAGAGAGCGGCGCTTCCGAGGAGTCGGCCGGGTCGGCGGCTTCGGCGGCGTCGGCGGCGTCGGGCGGGTCGGGCGCGTCGGGCGGGCGCCTGGTCATCGACGAGGGCGGTGAGGACGCGCCCACGTGCCAGGGCTGCCGCTCGCGCCTGGCGCAGTTCGTGTGCGCCGGCTGCGCCAACCAGTGGTACTGCTCCAGGGACTGCCAGGTAGCTACCCTGTTCCTACTTCAATGGCGCAATGACTAGATGAATGTGTACTACCCGTTCACGTCAAGTTGGCCGCCTACCTCGCCCCGCTCTTCCCCGCACCGCACCTCAAGTCAGACCCGCTTAGACCCTTAACCCTTGGAACATATGTTATATGACATCAAATACTACAACATAATTTAAATCTAAATTAAAACAAAATTTTACATTTATACCAAAAATAAAAGCTATATATCAAAAATATCATCTTAACCACTGGGACGAGGAAATGTGCCCAGAACGCTGGCTGTGTTACCCCGTTGAATGGCCCTTTCATCTCAAGTTGGCCGCTACCTCGCGTCGCGCTTCCCCGCACCGCACCTCATGTCAGACCCGTTTAGTACAGATAGCAACGTCCCGCTCGTCCCGTTTTTTTTACTTATAAAATACATACACATTGTTTACAGGTGGCAGCCTGGGACGACCACTCGGAAATGTGTTCCGGCTGAGCAACACTGAAATATACTTACTAAAATATACTACGATAGCGGCTGTAAGTTCACTCTTAACTATACAAGGTTCACAATAGAGACGGTTCTCGACTGGACGCATAAATTGTAGTACTGTACCTTGTGGGGACTACATAGGATCCCATCAGCTTTGTATGTCTTTATTTGCAAAAATGAATGCGTTGCTTTAAGACCGATTAAGAATTATTTTCACGAAGCAATTACAGGCAAATTAATTTTTTTCGGAACACCTTTTATGTGGTTAAATACATTTTGTGATTTAAAAGTTTATAATTGCATGGGTCAGTTCAAGAAGTCCCCAAGTCCATAATGGCCCAGTTCAAGGAGTCCTTAAATTTTTCCAAATAGAGTTTTTTGACATATTAATTTAAAAAAAAAAAATTTCTTAAAGTCAAAATTTTAAATTAAACTATTGAACAAACCCTCTTTAAATATTAAAGATTAAAAAAAGCCACAGGCTTGGCTATGTAGTCTCCCTTGCAATATACTTGATATTATGGTCAGTGGAATCTCTATTTCATAATATTACGTTTTGTCGAAGAATGAATGTTCGCATTAGTGTTGTCGAAAAAATGTCGATACCGTCGAGGTACGTATACTATCGATATTATATAATGAAAAAGATTGTCGATAATGGTGCCAATGGTGTTGTGTATATGCGAATCAAAACTATTTAAAGAATCTACCGTTTTATATTTTGATGAATTAAAAGGAAATCAGTCACAAGTGTTATTTTATGTATACTTTTTTTACACAGTATTTTACAAAACTCGAAATCAATTCCTCAAAATTCGGTATTTTTCTAAGATTTTTGTTTTAATGGAAAAATTTTACCATATTTGGTTGCTTTTTTGGTATTGTATTCCTAATAAAATGTGTTAGTATGTTAGGTCATTCCTTATAGTCGTATGTATGGTAGCGAACTTTATGAGAAACGTGTCTTAGTATGAGATATGTGAATATGTTCTGAACTATAATGATAAAAACGTATACATTTTACCCTGGGGCAAGGTCAAATACATTTGTATGAAATTGCCCCTGACTGTATGAAATTGCCCCGGCCAAGAACGCTACTGGCTCAGTCAAATATGAACTAGTTCATTCAATACTTCAATAGTATCTTTTTTCCTTGGCTGTCTTGAAAGGTGAACAAATGACGTAAGAACGTTCTGTGTGTGTTTGGCGCGTCGCTTACGCCTTTCTGCGAGAAAAAATTTGTTTACCTTTTACAACAGCTATGAAAAAAATAGATAATAGATATTTTGACTGTCACCGGGTCGGCGTAACGTGTTTCGTGTTAACCAATCGAAATGGTTAATTGACAGAGAGACCGAATTTGGTTTCTTTTTTAATTTTTTGTTCTTTTTATAAAGAATATTAGCTGAAGTTGAACTTGACTTATATTCTCCTCTCCCTTCCAAATAAGCGGAAAGCTTATTAAGAAAGTTAGGGGTGGGTTACACAACCTTAATTTGCGGGAGGGGAAAGGGGAATATTTGTTTAACATGGATAAATTTCTTCAAAAAAATCTACATTCGGTCCATCACTATTATTGATAAAATTGAGTAGGTACATGTTTTTCTTCCTATTTAAATAAGTAAGAAAAATAAATAAGTCAGCAAAGAAAAGAGTGGCCAGATTTTATATCGCGCCATCTCTTTCACTCTACATAAGAAAAACGGAGAGAGAAGATATCCTTCATTAGATACATAATATTATTATATTGTGAGCCTATATTATTAATTATAAGAATAAGTTTTCGCGTATTATTTAACTTACCAAATATTTTGTGCCTTTCTATGTATGTAAGCGATATTATGATTTTTAACCGACTTCCAAAAAGGAGGAGGTTATTATTGTACCGATTGTGTCATTCAGAACAGTTCTGAATTGTATGTTAATTTCTATAAGATTAGGTGTTTGTGTAATATATGGTTCAAGGCACATTGGCGTAGAGGCGAAGCGCGAAGCAAGGGTTGCTAACGCGCCTTGGTCTGAGAAGAATCCGCAACCAACTCAGCCGGATAGTCTCTTATTTATCATCAATTAGGGGACTTAAAATGTCACTTTCTTCAGAAATACGTAAGACTCTATGCTCACGCCCCGGCGCGACGTAATGCTACGATTTTATGACAAACTAACAACGAAACCGTCATACAAGTGAATACATAACTTTAAAACTTCCGAAACGCCGGTCGTATGCGTCGGTTACGCGTTTTCCCGAGAAGTTTTTAAAACATCTTAAACTCAACTAAGGAATGTATAATATTCTGGAAAAAAATTAAAAACTCATTTCGCTTTGTTTCGTTCCACGCCTATGTGCCTTGAGCTTCAGTGTACCTACACTCCGCGTTAGGAAAATCGAAAAACTTAATGTGTGAGTTTATAAAAATGGTTTTATGAAATTTTTAATTTATTTTTTACTGGAGAAAGTCAATAATAAACACTGATATTGCATGTATAGACCTAATAACTTTATTGTAATCTGTGTCAAAGAAATGCGTCTAAAATCTATTCCTCAAACGAGCGAATCAAATCAATGTTGTTTTGAATTAGTTGCGTCGATACTCAACCCCAAATGTAGAACAATGTTCTTCAAATATATATTTAGGTACGTTCCATAGGATATTGTATAATTATGTGTACATAGATGTATTACTTTTGTGTTAAAGTATGTAGAGATCACAGCAAAACTGCAGAACTAGCACCATAGTTGGTTTAATCAAAATGCTGTTATAGGGAATATGCGTGCGGTTCAAATTGGGTTCCAATATACGAACGAACGGATTGATACTAAATCGTGTCTAAACTATCTATTTTTTATTTAAATACCTTTTAATTACACAAATAATTAATTCTACTAAAGTCCATTACTCGCGAAATATTCAAATTTGGAACACGCACACCTCTGCTTAGAAAGAAATATGACGTCAAAAAACATGTAAACGACAGTCGTCAGCCACTCACAAACGTTGACGAAATGAGGGTAAACGCAATTAATTCCTGAATCATTTTGTACGCTCTACCCTCATTTTTCTATTAATAGTAAGAATAAAATAATGAAAATGTCGCGTGGTTGTGTATCTACATTATATACTTAAATAGTGGATCAAATGTAACGAATAAAGTAATGAAATAGTATTTATTTTTACAATAGTTCGTAAATAAAGCCCTTTTCACACACAACGCCGTGCAGCGGCAGGGACGTGGAAAAATAAGGAAGGAATCGTACTTCTCTTATACAGGGGCGATTTAACTATTATATGTATAGTGGCGGAACGCAGATTTTTAAGCTATTGCATAGCTTCTATCGCGGGCCAGCGTGGAGACCGTATCCAGAAATTCCGTAACGAAAATAACCTGACACGGGACTCCTCTACGGTGAGCCGCTAGATGGCGTTGATAAAAAATGCTATGCAATAGCTTTACCGCGGCAGTCCCCGAGTGCCACACGTCTTTTTTTAATACAGTGGGTTATAGTAAAATAAAGTTGGTATTCCTTGTGTGCGGGACTCATTTGAAGCAACTTATTGAAAACCAGTTGTCAATGGCGACGCGAACGAAAATACTAGGAGCAAACGCGGTAAGTTGAGTCGGGGTTCATAATTTAGCTTTCCGCGTGAGAAGAAACTTAATGATTTTTCGGCGTGTGATAGATCCTGACACGATCCCTGACACTGACGCACAGTTGAGTGTGAACACTCCCTATGTTATAGTTCTTTCAACTCACGAGGGCGCGTGGCTCATGGTTGTGTGCGTGTCGTATCTGTATAGGTGTGAGCGAGAGCCTGCTCGCGCCTGACCGCTCCCACCTAGGCTCCTGACAGGCACGCGCAATATGCATGCACTCGACGTAACGACGTAACCTCGTTAATTGCAAGAACTATACTATAACACATATTTAGCGTAGCGGTAAGATTAAAAAAGACGTGTGGCACTCGGGGACTGCCGCGGTAAAGCTATTGCATAGCATTTTTTATCAACGCCATCTAGCGGTAAGAGGAGTCCCGTGTCAGGTTATTTTCGTTACGGAATTTCTGGATTCGGTCTCCACGCTCAAGGCCCGCGATAGAAGCTATGCAATAGCTTCAAAATAACGTTTGGTGGTGACCGCATTATGCTAGAATGACGGTCGATAGTACCTACTATCGAATTTAATTCACTTTCGTTTACTTTATTTGATGAGTTAGAACTTCTTCACGTAGTAAGAACTTATTATAAGACACCCTTTGGAGTTGAGAAAAGAAAACGACAAAATCGAATAGATTAGGGATGTTTAGAAGTTGAGAAGTTTTAGTTCCTTCTCGCAACGAAATGATTTTGCCTTGGTAGTACTGGAAACTATTAATAAAAAAATATTAAAATTAAAAAATGGAATATTTCAAATTTTATTATTGAAAAACAAAACTTGGAAGCAATCTCAAGCAACCGTGATCTGATTCCCTGATTCTGTAACTGAGTGCCTATCAAAAAATGAAAGCCACTGACATATATTTTTTATCCATTGAAGGTTTACTATGAAATAGTAAATGACATTTCTCTTCAAACCTTCAATGGATATAAAAAGCCTATCGTCGTTGATAGGCACTGAGTTACAGAAACAGTCCCCTGGGTACAGTTCTTAAGTTTGTATTATGATCGAATCTATTATACCTACTCCATAGGTAAAGACCTCCCTGGCGCAGTGGTGAGCGCTGTGGTCTTACAACTGGGAGGTCTCGGGTTCGATTCCCGGCGGGGACAATTTAGGAATTTATAATTTCTAAATTGTCTCTGGTCTGGTCTGGTCGGAGGCTTTGGCCGTGGCTAGTTACCACCCTACCGTCAAAGACGTGCCGCCAAGCGATTTAGTGTTCCGGCACGATAGCGTGTAGAAACCGATTAGGGGTATGGGTTGCATTTACACTATATTCCTTCCAAGTTAGCCCGCTACCATCTTAGACTGCATCGTCACTTACCATCAGGTGAGATCGCAGTCAAGGGCTATCTTGTCATCGAAAAAAAAAATAGACAAGTGTTGCCTTATAATAAATTCTTGCACATCTACGAGTAAGAAACCGTGCATAATATTATAATCCTTGTTAATAAAGTCGCTTCTCTTAAGGTAGCTTTGTCTTTTTAAGTGATGTATTATGTAAAGTATGTCAATAGAATATTATTATATAAAAACCTGCCTACTATGTAACACTTTATATACAAAGTAAAGTTTACTGCTATTTTTTAAGTATATATTATATTATGTGTATGCCTCGCTCGCGTTGTAAAGTGATAGCTGTGTTTATATATTGTGCGAAATTTTCATATATGTATTATTGACTGATCTTTTTAATTAAAAACTTGTCACAATTTTTCTTATTGCCATCTCGCTCGGACGGATGGTTTTCGAATGAGCAATTTGTTTCGTTATTATTGGAAAAGGTAAATAATTTGTGAAAATTTATTTTTTTGTGTAGATGACAATAATAATTTTCAAAATCAACGTGATAAGTACTTTTTTAATTATTATAGTTAACTCTTAAAACGACATGCAGATTTTTTATTCATCTCGCGGCCATCTTGTATTAGTGCCATCTCTTTCTGTGTACGTACTAATGTAAATCTATTTTTTAAATTTTTGCTGAAAATCAGGATCATCTTTCGAAACTGCTACACCCCAAAAAATAAAAAAACAAAAACTTTCATATTTTATAATTTTATGATTACGATAAGGTTTTTAGTACCGATAATAATTAATATAAGTTTTTTTTATAATTTTTTTCAGTCGTAGCACATTATATTCACACACCTATCAAGTATTGTATGTACATACAGACCGTTCTATTTTCTATACGCCGTGCCAAAACGTAATTAAGTTTATACACAGACCAACAAATCTTACAGTGTGAACAAGTCTTAACATTTCGTTCTAGTTCCAGCTATTATTTATAAATTTTATTATTATCTAAAAATTTAAAATGAATTGTTACTAAACTGTCTCTACGTTTAGAAATTTCTAAATGTGTACTTAATCAAAAATAATTTGTTGGAATTTTTCTTGAAGCCTATTTTATATAAACTTGATAACTTTAAGCTGATTAATATCTTAATTTGCAATCTGTCAAAACCTGTCAATTTTGCTATCTTGAAGTAGGTACCAGAGTGCTATTACAAAAAAAAACTGCTTTCAAAATGTTGCCCTGTACAAAATACATCATTTACAGATTTTGTATCTTTGCCAAAGATGTGACGTCATGATTCGTGACGTGACGTCACATCTATGGCAGCATTCGCAAGTAATAACAACTCTATTGTACGCACTGAAGATTCCAAATATTTCTAAGCTCTATGGATTAGATGAGCCGCCATATTTTTTTATCATCGTTTAAACATTTGGAAATTTCTAAATCATTTTAGTTACACAATTTTGTCATACATATTTTTGTATTAGATTTCTATGTGCTATGGACGCTTGCTATAAATTTTAAGCTTTTCTTAAATTGAAATTGATTTTAGGGTATTTATTGATGCTAATGAAATTTATTATTTTAATGAAATTGCCCTATTAGAAGTGTAAGACGTATATGAAAAGTTGTAAAGGTATAAAGAAATGTAGGCTAAGAGATAGGCGTCTGTAGCATGCAGTTTTCGAAGCATGTCTTCACATATTTTGTTTCTCTTTTAAACGCTAGTCAAGTGTTTCGTTACCTACATACTGTTTATGTATTTTGTAACTTATATGATGTTATTTAAGAATATAATAAATCAGTACTGTCTTTGAATTTTTGATTTTTATTTCTGTTCGTCCATTTAATAATGTATTTGGTGATCCCTAACAGACACTGAATAGCAAAATTTATTGTGGGACCTTATACTAGATCTTGCCTGCGACTTTGATTCCCTTGGGGATTCTTTAATTTTCCGAGATGAAAACAGACTAGACGATGCCTGCAACTTCGTCCGCTTGGATTAATAAAATTCTGTAATTTTCGGCAGACTATAATGTAGCCTATGTGCTAATAAAAATAATCCTGGGTATGAGCTATCTCCATTCCAAATTTCAGTCTGATTGGTTCATTCGTTGTGGCGTAAACAAGAAACATCCATACATTCTCTAAAACTTATCATAACCAATCATAACGGTAGGATGTATAACCTATTACGTGGTGAAGTTTCATCAAAATCCGTCCAGTAGTTGCGTGAAAGGGTAACAAACATTCATCCATACAAACGTCCGCATTTATAATGTTAGTAAGATAAGAGGGTCCCACTTGAAGTTCATAAATTTAAAAGGCACGAAGTGATTATATTCTCTTAGGGCAATAACTTTTAAACTAAAACTGATAGACTCATTTTTTTGTTCACTGCTGTGTTAGTTGTCAAATCATTAAATAATAAAATATATTTGAAACTTATTCGTTCATGAAAATAAAATGGCCCGCTGGGCGAACTTTTGATTTTACTCCATAATCTTTGAAGCACCAAAAATATGAACAAAATAACGTGAATATTATTAGTTTACAATGCCCCAATATCAAGGGTCCCGTGAGGAATATGTAGGTAACTTCCAAATAAAAGATATGATAGAAAATATTTCAGTTTAATAAATCTTTATATACAAAATACAACAAAATAACATAAAAATGACAAGTTTTAAACTTTTTAAGACTTCAGTAGGTACAGTCAATATAACAATATAATCTCTTAAAAAATTATTACTTACAAATAAACAACAATATACTTATATAAAAATTTGACTTCATTATATAGATTCCTAAATTATACAAAATAATATAAAGGTAAAGTCATATTAACATACGAAAAATTCTAACTTAGTGTAAGGGACCTTGCGCACTACGCAACGATCACTACTAGGGGCCGCAACGGCCAGTTGCCGTATTCTCTCTATTTTTGACATTTCCAGTGGCTATGGAAAACAATGGAAAGGTATTAAGAACTGTCAAATCCGCATTTCGTCATACAAAATGCAGGTTAAGACAGTTCTTAGTTATCGATAGCCACTGAGATAATAATAGCCATACTGGTAAAGAATCGGTTCCTAGTACTCTCTTGGCCGCAACGACAAACTGGCCGCACGCTGCACGACCGCTGTCGTTGCAACCAAACTGTGTACTAAAAGTATAATATATTTTATGAGTACTTTCGTCTGGTGGGAAGCTTTAGTCGTGGCTAGTTACCACCCTACCGTCAATGACGTGACCGCCAAGAGATAAATCTCTTCCGAAATGATGACGTGTAGAAAGTTGGAAACCGATTAGGGGTATATGGATGCACTTACACCTCTTCTACGTTAACCCGCTACCATCTTAGACTACTTTATCAGTTATCATGAGGTGCCATCGCAGTTTAGGGCTACCTTGTCTTCGAATTAAAAAATTGAGTTTCTGCGACCAAGGTGGCGGATACGACAATGACCAGCCGTGCTCGTACCCGTAGTGCGCGAGGTTCCTTATGCTGAGATCTATAGAGCGTGCTCTGATTTAGATCGGACTGAACATCAAGAAGAGTTAAAACGAGACATAAATATGCTCTAACATAAATCTGTCTCGTTTTATTTCTATCTTGAGTCTGAGTAAAGTGAGAATGCGGTCTATAGATTTCAGCTTTAATGTAACATTAATTTATGCATTTTTAAGGCACTATGAGTTTTGACTAGTTAGTCATTCAATCATGAAATACAAACAACAATATTGATTATAAGGAGTGGGGCGTCGTAGACGAACTAAAATGGCAGCCATGTTTGATTGTATTGCTATCTCTTTCTTGTGTAATGCAGGGAGCATTACGAATGGGATAAAAAAAAAAATTTTTAGTTCCTAACTTCCCAATTCCAATTGAAGTATGATTTTTAGACGTGACATTTTTAGTTTTAGGGATTTTTAGGATCTGTTTCAGGATCCAAATATCTCAATGTCAAATGGATTCAAAAATATCAGTCCAGCATTTAAGTCTTGAAATATAATTATAATTACTTAAAAATGAAGAATATTGTTATTTGTTGACTTTCAAAAAGTGTAATTGCTACCTACTTTGAATAAAATATTTGACTTTGAACATATTCGTACATATAATATTGACTACGGATTTACAATCAGTTGTAAATAAGGTAAGAAATTAACTAATTCTAGGAATATTGAGCAATTTATATTATTATGGTAATTTCGAAAAAAAAAAAAAACGCAAACTAAGGGACCTCCCACACTATGCGGCCAGTACGGTATGGTATCGCAACCCAATACTCCGAACCGAAACGGTCCGCTCGCGCCGTACCGTGAACCGAATTTGACCCTATCCTGATCCATATAATACTATCTCCATAATATTATATGGATCATCCGAGCTTTACGTCACGGATCAGGCCCGGCACGGTCTAATATGAATCGTTCCTTGATCTCATATCATAGATATAATATATCCAAGAATACATTTAAAAATACAGATAATATCTTAAAAAAATATTTTTAACTTTCAAAGTAAATGTACACTGTATTGTACAGTCTACGTAAGTGACGATTTATGGATTTTTGTACTTGAGGAATTTATACAGAAATCTATATCTATATGAAAAATATAATTCTATATAAAATTCTATATTTCTAATTAATTTTTTAAACTTACGCTATAATAGAAAATTAGTCAAATAGTACTTTTCGCATAATTCCATAAAAATTAATCAAATAGTACTTATTTCTTACGCATAATTCCATAAATCTTAAGTCTAAAAGCCCGCACGGACTAGAATCTAGTTTACATTATTAGGTCGGATGTAAAAACAACAGTTATTTTTTTTAATATGTGCATTATATTATAATGCACATATTTGCCGCCTTACTCAGGGCGTGCTCAAACGAGCCACTCGCTACTATACTTCTTATCTGAATGTATTTTGTCTTTCCGACCGAATTCGGCTACGATTAATCATCTGCACGTGAAAAATTGTAGTTCACAAGTGCATGCGCAAATACAGATGCACTCTATTTCCTCATTCTCGTAGTCCGATGGGGCGGAAATCCGACATAATCGAAGAGAAACAAGGAGTAATATTGATCTTGACAGAAAAAATTAATACCGGATTTGAACAAAGGACTTCGTCATACGCAGTCGAGCTTGCTAACTACTGGACCAACGTCGTAGTTAACTTGTGGGAATCTAGAGAAGCACCGGAGTCAGTGGTAATACACGTGGCTGCTGCCTGAGGCGAGTGGCCCGTTTGCGCCTAGCCTTACACTTTATAAGAAAGCTATAAATCAAAACACCCTGTTTGTTAGCATTAAAAAATTCGCTTGTCAAAATATTTCTGATTCAAAAGTGTAGACTAATTATACATTATTACGAACACTAACATTTATAATAATTTAGTAGCAAAAAAGATTCAAAATTCTTGGATGAATAATAAATCAGAAAATTGGCATCTCTTATTGGCCCCTGCAAGTTCCCGGCCAACTTGGAACAGTTTGCAATAGTTTGATGAAATGGATTCAACTATCACAATGACTAATATCGGCATTATTTTATGATCGGTCCATTAAACTCAAAAGTCCTCTTGACCTCAAAATCAGAAGTCGGAGAAACTCAGTCCAGAAGTACGTCTGAAGATCTAATCCAAACTCAATGGACGAATACCATGACATCACACGATTAACAAATTTGATCAAACTGTCGCTTTGGTTAATACAGTATCAGTCCATTAAACTTAAACGTCCTCTAGTCATCAAAATGACCATTCGGAAGAATACGATTCCAGAAGTCCTTTAGACGTAATGCGCCTGAGGGTCTAATCCGAATTCAGTGGATTATTTTCATGACATCACTCGACCTGTTTAAACATTTGATCAAAATATTGCATTGACGAATAGCAGCATTACATACATGATCAGTCCATTAAACTCAAAAGTCCTTTTGTCTTCAAAATCAAGATTCGGAAGCAATCCTATGGTAATATTACGCCTCAATGTATGAATACAATGACATCACTCAACCTGCTTGCACACTTATGAGCCTTTGATCAAACTATCGTATTAACATTGACATTATGATCAGTCCATTAAACTCAAAGTCCTCTTGACGTCAAAATCCGGCCAAAAGTCGGAAGAAATACGCCTGAATGGATGAATACCATGACATCGGTCGACCTGCTTACACACTTATGAGGTCAGCGGTCCAGGCGTCCTCATTTGACGATGAATATGACGTCACTGTCCTTCTCGAGTTGCTCCTCGAGCTGCGAGGCGGAGAGGCCGCCCTGGCAGCACAGCTCGTCGAGGCACACGAGGCCGTTGTAGGTGCGCGCGACATACTGGCTGTGTTCGCTGCGCAGCGACGCGTTGTCGTTGTGCAGCGTCACCGGGAACTGGAACGAGGTTTATGTTGGTTAGCGAGAGAATAAGTACCGTTCAGGCCGCAGTGAGTAAGGCCGATTCCGGCCCGGGAGACACGATGCTTTTAGCGGCAGAGCGATCGGCGTTATTGCGATTTTTATCGAGCTTCCGAGAAGCGATTAGCCGATTAGCGAGAAGCCACGTTCGAACGCAAAAACGCCGATTGCTGCTGCTAAAAGCATCGTGTCGTGATCGTGACCAGGCCAACGGCCTGGGCAGACTTCTTCTTCTTCAGTCTTCTTCTTTATCAACTGATTTCGTATTACTAAGATCATTGTGAGACATATGGCCCTATATAGAAGTCTGATTTCAACTTCTTAATTGATCCTTTCCTTTTTTTTGATAAAATAATATCTCTTGATGCTGCAGGGATCGTCTTCGTCTTCTTTATCAATCAGTAGAAGAAGAATCACACTGGTGTCTTTTATAGGCTATTTCGGTGTTGCTCCGCCTGTCCCTGCGAATCATCTGATACCATCTAGTCTCGGGGATCTACTAGCTCTGCGCTTTCCAGTGCAAGGTCGCCACTCCAGCGCCTTGGGATCCCAACGACCAACAGTTCTTCCAACTATATGTTACCCCTCAACTTCACATATCCACGTTATGTTGACAAGACGATTAATGATCTTCGGCTTCGCGACTCGATGAGCCATTTCGGTGACTCTGGTTCTTGTCTCTCACCTTGTAGACGCGGCGGATGAGGCCCTCCAGCACGCCGAACAGCACCAGCTTGCGCTCGTTGATGGCGAGCTCCTGCGGGCGCATGCGGCGGCACAGGTCGCGCACCGTGCTGCCGTACGACATGCCCGCGTACATGCGGAACAGGTCGCTCACTTTGGGCAGCTGCCGAGCTGTGAGCAAGGGGCTATTACAACAACCTTTCGGATTCCGTTTTTGTACTTTAACGTGGTTGTGGGGTAACTTACTATAACGTGGTCTTTAAATCAAGAGTGAATAGGCATCTTCTAGGCAAGCGTGTACCACTTAGGCTGCATCTTCACTTACCATCAGGTGAGATCGCAGTAAAAAAAACATTCCTGCGTTCACTGCGCCTCTATCTATTCACACAATATCATCATCAGCAACTCATCAACGGCTCACAACTGAGCGCAGGTCGCCTCTTTTTTTTTTTTTTTAAAAAAAAGAATATCAGTCAAGCTGAACTTGACTGATATTCTCCTCTCCCCTCCAAATAAGTGAAAACTTGTGTTAGAAGTGGGTACGACAATAGTGCAACGGTGGGGATCGAACCTGCGACTTTTCAGTTTTCGGTCTGCACCTTTAACCGTTGGGCTATTGAGGCTTTGAGAACATTATGGAGCACTCTCAAGTGTGCAGGTTTCCTAACGATGTTTTCCTTCACCGTTGAAGCATGTGATACTTAACTGCTTAAACGCACATAACTTCGGAAAGACAGAGGTGCGTGCCCTATCCTGCGACCGAAAAATACAGGACGGATAGGAGCCCGCAAATAGAACTACTTCGTAACTAAATGCTCGTGTAGAAGTCGATGACATATTATACAGAATAGACAAAGAGAATTAACTTACGCGTTCTCGCACAGAATTCCACGCACTGTCGCTGTAAGCCGGCGCATCGCGTAAGTTGCCTCAGCTTAGGTGTCGCACTGTACACCTGCAATCAGAAAGAAGGTTAATTTTGACCTCCATACCAGTGTATGAAGGACACACAGTTTTAGGGAAGACATATTGTAGGCTACACAGGATGAGTACTGTGGTCTTATAAGTTGGAATATTGATTTGACAGCCGGCAGAGGAAATTTTGGAGATTCAATAATTTCGAAAGCCTCTGATCTGTTTGCCATACAACTCTATTAGGTGTTAAAAATAAGGGAAAAAACGACGTCGACCCGAAGCGCGTGCTTGGGAAATGTGTGGATAACTCGTAAGCGCTAATTTCAAACTACTTTTGATTTGTGCACTACGAATAGACTCCGACCCGTGATCGTGACCCGGTCGGATCCGTGGAAAATGCTTGCAAACGTTTGCAAGTGAACACAAGCCAAGCCAAACATCCGGTTCACATGTTCGTGCTTGTCGAGCGTGAGGAAGATGGGCAAAAGCGTGACGACCGATAATAGGTAGACGAGGTTCTGTACGCACATTTATCTCCACGCCACAACACATGGTAGTGAGGTCTGTACGTGTGTACTCACAGCGCAGTACTGGAAGATGGGCACGAGCGTGACGACGCCGTAGTACACGAGGTTCTGCACGCACGCGCGCACCAGGCTGATCTCCACGTCCGTCAGCGCGGCGATCTTCGACACGTGGTTGAACCCGTCTATGTGCGGCAGGATCTGGAGCAAGGAACATTTTTATGTTTTGGTCGAATTGCCAAATCTTCGACCTGCAGCGTGAGCATGGGCAGGAGACAAAATCTCAATAATCCCCGATTTTATCCATTGACAAGATAATTTTATTATCTTCTCCCTATGCTAAACATGGCGACAGGGAAAAGGAGAAGTAGGTATATTCTTTTAAGTATAGTCTTATAGTTTGCACCGTTTTGCCCATGCTCGACGGGTGGATAAAACTGAGCGAGGGGATAAACATTTTATCCTTTCCCCTTGGATAATATCTCCCCTGCCTATGCTTTCCCTCCTGTAATGAGTTAAAGTGTCAAACACGAACAATATGGAATGGATAACGAGCTATGAAAAGAGCTATGCTCGAAATTTCTTTTGAGGGTGATTCACCAGAGGCGAGAGAGATTTCGGTGACTGTATATTATATTCTAATATGGCTTTTACTTCGCAATTCACATTTTAACTGTTATTTATTGGATAATGCTTACTGTACCATTAAACGTGTCCACCCAGATTTACATCAGATCTAGAATAATATGCCTGCAGCTTTTACAGTGCACCGTGTGACACTCTGTGCATTTTTCTAGGAAATCAATAGGTCTTTCAAATTCAAAATTGTTTTCATGTAGGCCAAACCGTGGTTTTTATGACACTTCAAGACAATACCACCGGTTCGGTGTTTAAGTGTATAACAGTAGATAGCCTGCTATCGTCACAAACCTATAAAATAAAGTGCTCAAACCGAGCAACAACTCAATTTTATATTGGGCACACAAGGGATTGGTCAAGTAGCAATCCTTTATGTACTGAATTTAGGCAAAGGCAAATTTGATCAACGAATCGGCCTCTTGGGCACGGTTATCGTTAAAAGAGTATAAGTAATACACTTTAGGCATGAGTTCATGGATTAGGCTTCATGGAAAACAAAGGATTGGTCAAAGCAAAGTTGATTCTTTGCTAAATTTTCCTATATAACTTGTTTATTGTATATCTACAGTCTACGTACCTATAGATAACTATGTATAAACATTGAAACGTATACCTACACCTTTGCATATACATGTATATACTTACCAGCAAAGATTGTTTTTGCAGATAAGCATTAAGTATTGCATTTTATGAGTACATTTTAAGTATTCTTCCTGTATAGGTAGGCTCTTTAATCCAACCTTTGCTAGGACATTCCACTGTTTTGAAATTGAATCAATAAAAATATACTTAATAGAGTAGATAGGCAAGTACCTGTATGCTTTAAGGTCTTTTATAGAACTAGCTGATGCCCGCAACTTCCTTCGCGTGGATTGAAATTCTTATTTCCGGGATAAAAAGTAGCCTATATCACTTTCCAGTAGGGCTAACATGCGCGCCACGAGAAAATTTTGTCTACACTTTACTCGTGAATCTCTGTAGATTCACATATAGATTACGAGTAAACGTGTAGACAAAATTTTCTCGTGGCGCGCATGTTAGCCCTACTGGTCTTCAACTATACCCATGCAAAAAATCCCGTCGATCCGTTGCACCGTTGCTGCGTGATTGAAGGACAAACCAACAAACAAACACACTTTCGCATTTATAATATTAGTAAGGATAGCAAGGATTAGTAAGGATACACAGTAGGACTAGCTAGTCTACCAACGCTACGCCTCCCGGTGCAAGAGTGCCCATTCCAGCATCTTGCAACCCCATTGGATTCAAGCAATGCGCCTACCAGCCTACAAGGGACATACTATTATAATATGATGGACGTTGTCCATTTTGTTAACGACGCAAATATCGACGATTTTATTAAGATTTTCCGGCTTCCAAAAAAGGCGATTCTCACTTATTAACTGGGCGCGAATATTTTTTATCATTTTACAGAGGCGAACCAGTATAATTTCATAATGTTTACCTATAAGGTAAAGTGTTTGTGAGGCCTATTGTGTCGTTACCTAAATACAAAGCCTTCACTTTTAAAACTTAAAGGCTCGCGAAGGGTCAAGTTCGTCAATTTAAGAGAGTTCTGTTCATTTTTTCGAGGGGCTTACCACATTGCGAATATTCTTCAATACTTACTAATATTATAAACTAGCTTTTGCCCCCGCGACTTCGTCCGCGTGGAATTAGATTTTGGGGTGGAATTTTCAAAAACTGTGACACACGTACTTCTTTATTTTTAACTGAAAGCTCTAATATCAACTTTGATGGAAACAGCTTGAAAAATGACGGAGTTTCATATAAACTTCCATCCCCTATTTAAACCCTTTAGGGGTGGAATTTCCAATAATCCTTTCTTAGTGTGCGCCTACGTTATAAAAGGAACCAACTGTAAAAATTTCAAGTTTCTAACTTCAGTAGTTTAGGCTGTGCGTTGATATCTCAGTCAGTCAGTCAGTCAGTCAGTCAGGACTTTGAATTTTATATATATATAGATGTGAAAAATGAGGATCGACGTGATTTTTTGGCAAAGGCACAATTGAGAAGTTGAGAACTCGGAGAGTGGCATAGGCTATCTTGTATCCTAAAAGAGGGTCCCAGCGGAAATTTTTAAAAACCTAACTCTATGTGGACGAAATCGCGTTCAAAATAGTCGCGGTTACTGATAAATAAAAGAATATTTTTGAACGTAAAGTTTTCTACATGGAAGCATCCCATTTTCTCATATGGCATTGAATTTTCACCATAAAGTATACCTACCTACTGAAATAAACACGTTAACTAGTTTATTTCGAACATTTCTGTAATGTATTCGTAAATGTTATGAATTTGCATTTATTATTACCGACAGTAAATGTCGTGAGATACTTCGATTTCCTTGACGAATAAAAAGTACGGTTAACAGAAAAAGTATTTCTACATACAATTTCAATAAATAATATTTATTTTTGAAAATTCCACTTTGGAGTGGAATGTTCCTTACGTTTGAAATATTAAGGAAGCAATATATTATCTATGTGTGCAGACAAGCCACCGAAGATGAATTCCACGGAATTCCAAGCGCGCGGAATTGCAATTTAATTTATCTTAGGTACTCTTAGCAAACTTAACTTTGGTAGAGTCACCACTGTCTATTAAAAAAATAACATATCAGGGTCAATATATCAGAGTTCATTCTGGTAGTTCCGAATACTATTTAACATATAATTATGACATAAAACTTATATCAACGATACATACTTGTATAAAGGAATTATACCTATATAGGTACGTGTTGGCAATTTCAACTGAATTATGAGTTTTATACATATGGAGTTAGTACCTATGCAGTAGGTACTTCTTAATTGCATACTTTTATTTAATACTGATAGATTATTCAGTATTAGCATGAACCCAGTTTTACGATGCTAATAGGTTTAAAAACAAAAATACTTTATGATCAAAAATTTTTTTTGTTGATAGTACCTACAATCTCTCGAGTAGAACCGCCATTGTATCGAGATTATTATTAAATAGGTACTATTTAAACACAACAGAATGAATAATTATTATAAGTATCAATTCAATAGTATTTCCTATATTTACTTATCTACTAATTTTATCTACCTATAAAACCTACTAATATAAAATTCTACGACATCCCCTAGGATTTTCATGAATTCTATTGACATCCTCATTTTAATAAGACATAAAATGAATTAGTCATCGAACGATAACGCTTAGAAGGACAAACAAATTCCTAAAAAGCCGGCAACGCATTGGTGGTGCCTCAGGTGCTACAAATGTTCATGGACGGCGCTAATCACTTAACATCAGGTGACCCGCCTGCTTGTTTGCTCGCTAAAAATATAAAAAAAGCTCAATAGTCGACGTGGTAATAAGCCATTTTTAGTAAACCTTTAAAGGGCGACTATCGTCGCTACCATCTTTTCACAGCACACACAGTACAGTACGTCATTTTTTAATTAATTAATTTTTAAGCTATTACATAGCTTCTATCGCGGGCCAGCGTGGAGACCGAATCCAGAAATTCCGTAACGAAAATAATCTGACACGTTACTCCTCTACGGTGAGCCGCTAGATGGCGTTGATAGAAATGCTATGCATTAGCTTTACCGCGGCAGTCCCCGAGTGCCACACGTCTTTTTTTTTAATAATTCATCACAATAACCATCAAAACCGTAATTATCCGTACCAGTACAGAAAATAAACATGACACCCGTTCACATTTTTTTTGAAACTTATTAGAAACCTCTGTTCTAAATGTTATAGTTCGACGGAATTAGTATCACCGTGGTGTAATCTGTAAGTAGATACTATGTAGCTGATACGATGCACCTCCTATGACATGTATTATATGTTGTAAAGTATAGCTAGGGTTGCAAACCATACACTTAGAATAACCACCGCCGTCCGGTTGGTTCCGTCGTCACCATTCTACCATCGAAACGCAAGGCACAGAAAAGATCTGCACCCCTACGTAGTTGAAATCCCAAGAACGCGCACTAAGCGCTTTGCTTCTTCGTTCCTGATACGCACCGCTAGGATTTGGAATGCCCTTCCGGCTTCCGTTTTTTCCCTCTAACTATAATTTGGGTACCTTCAAATCAAGAGTGAATAGGCATCTTCTAGGCAAGCGCGTTCCATCTTAGGCCGCATCTTCACTTACCATCAGGTGTGATCGCAGCCAAGCGCTAGTCTATATATTTAAAAAAAAAATAACCACTAAGATCCCTAATTTTTCCGAACCGGTGGTAGAGTCCTGACGTATCATAAGAGATCCAAGTTAGCCTAAATGAAATGGGTAACTTTGAATTTTTTTTTGGATTTCTTTTCACTTAATTGTCCAAAATGACGCAATACAAATGGTGGATTTAATGCTGAAGTATTTTCTCCCAACCTACCTTTGGGCGAGAAACGTGTAAGAAAAGAATAGTACTTTATTACACACATATTTAAACACGATATAGTTTATGCACATATTAATTAGAAATACATAATTATATTTATTTAATACACTTAATCCATAGTTAATAACAATATGCTAATTAATAGTAAATATAAAAAAGTCCACGGATAAATATGAATATGCAACATGAATAAATAGCATTAAAAAATTGAACTCTAATATTATAAACATAGGAGTAAAGAGAATAGCAGGGTATAGGACAGCAGTATAAAGGAAACTTTGAAAGTGCCCGCCTAATAAGTACCTGCCTAACTTTTTTTTATTCGATGACAAGATAGCCTTTAACTGCGATCTCACCTGATGGTAAGTGACGATGCAGTCTAAGATGGTAGCGGGCTAACTTGGAAGGTATAGCAGCGTAAATTCAACCCATACCCCTAATCGGTTTCTACAAGCCATCGTACCGCAACGCCAAATCGCTTGGCGGCACGTCTTTGACGGTAGGCTGGTAACTAGCCACGACCAAAGACTCCCAACTTGTTCAGAAACATTTCCAAAGTGTCTTCTGGTTATTTATTATCATATTAATTAATTATTATTATTATAGGCAAATGCACTGCTAATTTTACGTAATCTACAAGTAGAATAACTATAAGTTTATTTTTGTTTATTAACCGACTTCTAAAAAGGAGGAGGTTATCATTATTGAAATGATTTTGGCAACCCTATCGTCAGTATACACGTGGAGCGATTACAAAGTAGCGGCATCGTGGAGTGTAAACAAAGATTATTTGTTATAAATAAAACGCAACTCTACTACAACCAGATAATTTTCAATGGGATCTCGAAGAAACCCTTGTTCGAAAATATGCAACACTAGTGGTAGGTAGTTTAGAACAAGAACTCCCGTCTTCCTCTGTCTTCTTCTCTTTACTCAAGATCTTAGCAGCGAGATGACTATATACCTACTCTAAATAATGACATTGGATTCATGTTTTGTAGTCATTAAGGTAAGACGATATAGACCTTTTCGTTACGGTACATTTTTCTGACTGATAGGTACCTACCATTATGTTTTGGTATGATTTTAAAGACGTTCAACGACAAAAGATGACTACATAAATTATGATTATGATTTGAATACTTAAATTACGAAGGAAAATTGAAACACCTTTCGCAATGTATGTCTCTCAAATCTATTAACCTTGAAATAAAAAAGGGCCCCGTTGAATTGACACTGATTTTAGAGGTCATTTCCATCGTTTTGGTAGAGGTAAGTAGGTACATTGGATGTAATCTTTCAATTGATGAAGTACATTAAAGACTAGTAGTTCCCACCGGTTTCATCAAATTCCATCTATTCTATTCTAGGGACCCCGCTACATTGAAGAGTGTTGTCATCAACAAATCAAAGCAGCACACACTACCCCAATCTCTTGATGATTTAAATATGTGTTTGTTTTATTTTCATTACTTTTAGTGGTAATAGGCTAATAATACTTCAGCCGCCTAATTAAAATGTTATTTATGTATTTTACTGCCTGTAGAAATAGAACGCAATCATTTTATTAGTAAAAAAGATAAATATGTATTTTTAACCGACTTCAAAAAAGGAGGAGTTCAATTCGTCGGAATCTTTTTTTCTCGAAAGACTCGAAGACGTCTGGATCGATTTGAAAAATTCTTTTTTTGTTTGAAAGGGTATACTTCCCAGGTGGTCCCATAGTCATCAGGTTAGGATGATAATGATGGGAACCTGGAGAAATCGAGGGAAATCTTCAAATTTTACAGGCACAATTGATAAACCTACTTTGAACTTTGAAGTCGGTTTTGTAAAAAGAATTTTTACTTTTTATGTAAAACAATATTTGATATTTTTATTGATCCATAAACAAGCCTAATTACCTGATCGAATGACTTGGCGCAAAAAAGTGGAGACCCGACCCCAAATAATAGGAAAAAGGGAAGGGCAAGATTTTTATTGATCCTGAAAAATTATAAGCTTTCCGTTGCATCCATCGGTATGATATTTTCCTTGGAGGTACATAATATGTACGATGTATAGAAGCCTTATGTGCAGATCTAAAGTAGAGCAAAATGCACATATTATCTCCGAAAGGTCCGAAGTCTGAACCATTATCTACACAAAACTAGCCATAAAAAATTATGGGACAATGCCCACTGGATGCCAAACGTCCAACTAAATAGAATTTATTAATACAATCGTATATTACTGGCACCACCTTGAACGCTAATGTATTCAAGCTGCATCGTGTCAACATAACAATACACGTGGATACGTTAAGTTGAGCCGACACTGTCTTCATCTCGTCATCATTAGATGAACGATCACGACCGACATAGATCATAATATGAGAGTTAAAGTTGACATCTCACTAGGGAATACCTGATCCTGATATTTTAAATAAGAACATCTAAATATATGAAAGGAAAAGGTGATTGACTGACCGACTGACCGATCTATCAACGCACAGCTCAAACCACTGGACGGAAATCAATACAATGAGCATGATTATCTGTAAATTCTACACAACATAATATTATTACATACTGGCTGATGCCCGCGACTTCGTTCGCGTGGATTTCGTTTTAAAATCCCGCGGAACTGTTTGATTTTCTTGGTTAAAATGTAGCCTATGTCACTCTCCAAGTTCTTCAAGTATACCCATGCAAAAATTACGTCGATCCGTAGCCATGTTGCAGCGGGATTGAAGGACAAACCAACAAACAAACACACTTTCGCATCACACTATCACACTAATACTATAAAGCCGAAAGTTTGTATGTGTATGTGTTGTGTGTGTCTGTATGTTTGTTACTCTATCACGCAAAAACTACTCGACCGATTTGGCTGAAATTTAAAATGGAGATAGATTATACCTTGGATTAAAACATAGGCTACTTTTTATCCCGGAAAATCAAAGTTCCCGCGGGATTTTAAAAACTAAATTCACGCTGACGAAGTCGCGGGCATCAGCTAGTTTATAATATAAGTAAGGATTAGTAAGGATAACTATATTTTTAAAAGAGCAACCGCCGAGTTTCTTGCTGGTTCTTCTCGGTTGGACCGGCATTCGACGATTCGAAAGCTATAAAAGTTTATTTGAATAAAAAATTATTCTAATCTATTCTATTAGTAGAAGATTATTAGGTGCGTTGGGCAGTTGAATAACAAAGACATTATGTGTCTGGCCTATCACAAGTGGGATGTGAATTGTGATATAGAGTGGTTCGTAAAAGTTTCGTTGTTGTTATCGCGTAGGATATAAATAGATCATTAATTCGGACGAGGTTCGATGCGCTCGATCTAAATCAGTTCACATCTTGTTCACATGGACGTTTCATAATACGAGAGTATTGAATTTTTTCGGTTTTCAAATAAACATAGGAAGTAACGTAAGCGCGTAGTTGCAAAAGTAAATGCCAACGTCTTATCCATGCTAATCCTTATACTTACTTTGACGACCTCCCTGGCGCAGTGGTGAGCGCTGTGGTCTTATAACTGGGAGGTCTCGGGTTCGATTCCCGGCGGGGGCAATTTAGTAATTTATTAATTCTAAATTGTCTCTGGTCTGGTCTGGTGGGAGGCTTTGGCCGTGGCTAGTTACCACCCTACCGTCAAAGACGTGCCGCCAAGCGATTTAGCGTTCCGGCACGATGGCGTGTAGAAACCGATTAGGGGTATGGGTTGAATTTACACTGCTATACCCCTTCCAAGTTAGTCCGCTACCACCTTAGACTGCATCGTCACTTACCATCAGGTGAGATCGCAGTCAAGGGCTATCTTGTCATCGAATAAAAAAAAAATCTCGCGGCAAAAAAGCAAAGGATTGACCTTGCATGGGTAGGTATAGTTGAGGACCCGGAGAGTGACATAAGCTACTTTTATCCCGAAAAATTAATGAGATCCCGTAAAATCTAAAAAAAAACTAAATCCACGCGAGCGAAGCCGCGGGCATCAACTAGTTAATATTATAAATGCGAAAGTGTGTTTGTTTGTTTGTCCTTCAATGACGCTTCAACAGTGCTACGGATGGACGTGATTTTTTGTATAAGTTATAGTTGAGGATCTCGCGACAAGCTTTTACATCATATAAATTGTGTACCTAATGACGTTACAAGTTGATGGTAAAAGTTTTAAAAGAAAAGTTTATTTTATTCTTTGTAGCGCATTTAAATAAAAGCTTGTTTTAAAAAAGTTTTTTACTTCTAATTTTTTTTTAATATAAAATCAATGGTTTCAATGGTGGAAAGAGCCGTGACAGCCAATTGGTTAGAACTGCGGTCTCCTACTCGGGGGGTTGCAGGTTCGATCCCGGGTACACACCTGACCTTGCTCCAACGAATTATCATTTAAATAATTTCCAAAAATTCATATCATTTATAAACGAGAAGTTAACAAGCTTTACGGTCGCCTAGCATAGCTGAATAAATTAGGCTTTTCGAAAACATATTTACGATTTGAAGTAAATAGTTTCAAGGTAACGGCATGACAAAATACTAACGAATTTGCATAATAAAGTTATAAAATAAACGTTAAGGGTCCTTACAGACGTGCCACAACCAGCAACCACAACCGAACCGGTAAAAATAACATCGCAGAACACAATGATCTATTTTGAAACTTAGTTTATCCTACTTAAATGCTCAAGTGCGAATTTGATGCTCCAGCTAATTTTATTTACAACTTCTTTATACATATTATTAGCGACATTATTACATAAATACTGTGAGCTTGTTGTGTGTGAAGTTAGCGGGAGGTGTCAAGTAAATCTTTAAAGGCACGTCTTTGACGGTAGGGTGGTAACTATCCACGGCCAAAGCTTCCCACCAGACCAGACCTGAGACAATTCAGAAATTATAAATTCCCAAATTGCCCCCGAGACCTCCCAGCTATAAGACCACAGCGCTCACCACTGCGCCAGGGAGGTTGTCAAGACAATACCACAACTGTCTGGCGATATTTTTACTTCTGTGGTCCGTCTTAATAGCCACTAAGACACAGAATTAAGTTTACATTTAGCATAGCTAAGAGATTTAAAGTATTTTATAGACGTTTAACGACTATGTCATCATCAAACCAATGAATGATAGTATCTATTTATAATGTTTCTGTTTCTATGTGTCTCTCTGTACCGAAATTTCGAGTAGTTGGCCTGTTATGAGGGAACCGATAACACAGATAAATAAAATGAGTTTCACTGATACACTCATAAAAATATCCAAACAATAAAAACACAACATAACTCATACAATTTTTTAATAAATAAAGGTATGGTTGGCTTTTCCTTATCGATTCAAGTGTCAGGCCAAATGATAATATCGCAAAAATGACATAAAAAATAAAGTCAAGATAAACCTGAATGAAAACAAGAATTTGATATTTTCTAAATAAAGTGCTCTTAATCGTTCAAGATAAAATGCAAGTGTTTTCTTAAATATAGCAAAATTTTTCAATAGATATTTTCCCAATTTTCTCATGTTATTGAATGAAATGTAATTAATAAAACATGTATTGAAATTTGACGACCTCCCTTGCGCAATGGTGAGCGCTGTGGGCTTATAACTAGGAGGTCTCGGGTTTGATTCCCGGCGGTGGTAATTTGGGAATTTATAATTTCCAAATTATTTCTGGTTTGGTCTGGTGGTAGGCTTTGGCCGTTGCTAGTTACCACCCTACTCGTCAAAGACGTGCCGCCAAGCGCTTCGACACGATGGCGTGTAGAAACCGATTAGGGGTATGGGTTGAATGTACACTGCCATTGCCCTTCAAAGTCAGCCCGTTACCATCTTAGACTGCATCGTCACTTACCATCAGGCGAGATCGCAGTCTAGGACTATCTTGTCATCGAATAAAAAAAATCCAAATAACCTAAACAACTACAGACGTTTAACAGAAAAAAAATATTCAACATTCATCAGTCTAATTTAACTGCGTAATAATAATAACTGCTCTTGTAAACTAATATGAACATTGAACATGTTTATCAACGAATCTACGCATTACTTCACAAACTGAATTAAGGCCGCTGCATACGTAACGTGCACGGGACGGGACGGGACGTGGACGGGACGGGGACCGAACGTGGTTAGTAAACACGGACGGGGATTTTTAATGCATACGCAACGTGGCAATAACTCAGAACTAACGTGCTAGAGTGATGTGAACAAGGAAAGATGGATTTTTCATTTGAAGAATTGGCTTTAATTGCTAAACATCGTCGCCGACGATATTTTTCCCGTTCCGCGCGTGGCACGTTCCCGTCCCGTCCGTGCTCCGTGACGTATGCACAGTTGCTTACATTTTCTATGAAACGATATTTCGAAAACTTCACGTCCCGTCCCGTCCCGTCCCGTGCACGTTACGTATGCAGCGAGCTTTAGACATAATACATTTATTTATAAGCCAAAACGTGTTGGAATCATTCGAATACTCCTCTGGTATAGTTGTTTAATCGTTAATGTGCATACCCAGTATAATTTTAAAAATTAAGGATCTAGAGTCCATCTTATAGAGTCCACTAGTGACCGGACGACTGGCCTGGAACTTACCTCAGCCAACACAACATATTGCTCTTCCATCTCAAGTTGGCCGTGGTCGACCGTTACAAAATGACGTCATACTCATACCGTACCGTTGACAAGAAAATAATAACTGTATTTTTTACTGTAACCACAACTATGACAGAAGTTTTCTTCTCTGACAATGTTTTTCATGGCAATGACATCTTGACAGTCTGAAGGTGTTAATTTTTAATTTCTTATTTTTCTCCGCTTGAAAAAAGTCATTAATTAAAGTACTTTTCTTTTTTGCTCATCGTAGAAGACGATACGCTAACAATAGTAACCAAACATAAATAAATAAGTAGTTTAAAGTTAATAAAAACATTCAAAACGTAACAATAACAAAACTTTATCTACCGTGCAAACTACGTGCAAACTCATTGGCGCCCGCGTAGGCGCCTTACTCAAGGACTTCGCAGTTAGGCGCTGCACAAACGTGGACACTTTGTTGCCGGCACGGGACACCATCGCAGGTAAGCTGTGTTCTGTGCCCGGTGGCGGCAACCTGACACAGTTGCCGTTACTGGGCACAGTTGCCGTCAATAGTCAGCGGTTGCTGTTTCTGCTGCAGTTCTGTAATTGTTTTCCGTCAGAGTCTATTGTTGTGTGTGTGCCAGATGCTTTAAACGACACGGGTGACTGTGTGTAACTCGTACAAATTGTGTGGATAAATGTTGCTTGTGTCTTAAACCGAAAACTTTTAGCCTGAAATCTATAGACCGCACTCTCACTCCGCTCAGACTCAAGCCAGTGTTAAAACGAGACAGATTTATGTCAGAGTATATTTATGTCTTTTTAGCCTTTTAGCGTCTATAGTTGCTTACACCGAACACTTTGTGTGTGTGTTGTGTGTGTGTGTGTGTAAGCAACTGGAAACAAAAAGTGTCTACATTTGCGCAGTTTTTGGTTGTTTTCATATGGATTTAATGAAACTAAAATATTTAATGGTAGCTTGTATCCGATACAAGACACAGATGTGTCCACGTTTGCGGAGCGCCTTAAAGGCTTGTTCAATTTCATAATATTATTGACGGAAATTGGACGTTCGTCTTATCTGCCGTAGCATTTTAGGGTTCCGCACTACTTCACCCGCCTGTCTGTCAGTTTGTTTGTCACATTACATCCTTACTATCGAAGTCAGGCTCACACATGGCCGGTTTTATTTCATTCACAAGCTATAATTTAATAAAAATTAAGCCGACTTCAATCATATAACGAAATAAAGAATAACTGAAAAGGAATAAGTGTCCATATCTTGAAAACTACGGTACCGATTTTGATGAAATCTTTACTGTTCCCCAAGTTGAAATTAATATAAGCAAATAATAAAAAAGAATGCTCACAATCCGATAAATAGTTTCTGAGTAATGCGTGGACGAACATACATTCATACATATACACACATACACCTATAAAATGTTGTAATAATAGATTATGTAAATATTTTGCAGTTCCATATTACACATACATGTACCTGTGTCGAATAGATAACGTCTTTTTTTAAGTCTATTAAAAACTTGTTCCACTCGGCCTATTTATTTTTTCTACCCGGAAGAATTATTCGAGGATACCAGCACGGCTCATAAAACGTTGTAATTGATGGCGGTTTAAAAAAAAATGTCAAGTGCTATTTGTAGACATTGCAAAACCCTAGGAAAAACATGAGGTTTGACACAATAAGTAATGCGACAGAGCTCTATACAGTAGGTCTTACTTAAGTAATATTCTTAATTACTTATCTATATTATTAAAATCAAGTTGAGATAGATTATACAGACAGCTTTTGCTCGCTTCGCTCACGATAAGTTAGATTTTTCAAACCCCTATTTTGCCCTCTTAGGGGATGAGTTTTGAAACACCCCCTCTTATTGCATGCCTATATTATAATAGTTATCTGCATGTGTAAAATCCCGATCCGTCCAGTGATTTGAACTGTTCGTTGATAGGATCAGTCAGTCAGTCAGTCACATCTTCTAAATATATAAAAGGCAAAGGTGACTGACTGACTGACTGACTGATCTATCAACGCACAGCTCTAACCACTGGACCGATCGAGCTGAAATTTGGTATACAGGTAGCTGTTAGGACGTAGACATCCGCTAAGAAAGGATTTTGGAAAATTTCAACCCCAAGAGGGTTAAATAGGGGGTTAAAAAATCGAACCTAACGTGAGCGAAGCCGCGGGTTAAAACTAGTCTTTTTATATATTTAGATTCTATGTTGTAATTAGTAAGAAAATTTCGATAATAAACTCAAACGAAAGACGACAGAATCATCTACTGAGTCCTTGATGGTTTCCGTTTTGTATGTCCCATACAATGTATGGAACATACATAATATTATGTATGGAAAATATCTTATATAGCAACAGGTACATAAAATTTAACAACAACAACAAAAGAATAAGTTGCCTGAATCAGCTAAGTAAATAATATAATAGAAATTACCGTAAATATTAAATAATAAAATTAGAGATGCTGTATTTTTCCACCAGATGCCAATGTTACAATCTGGTGTTATTGATAACGTTAATAATATATAATTATTGCAGACACGCATTCTGAAATGGAATTGTCGAAATTGAAAAAACATGTTCTAAAACATCTGAGCAAATACTTATGCAGGTTTCAGGTAAACTTACATATAAAGTTGTTGATATTTAGCTGTTTAATAAAAATGTGCCCAGCCAATATTTATTTTCGTTAGAATATCAGTCTTTTTTCAGCCGATGTTGAGACTGAGTTGGAACCCAAAATATTTATGGGACCATCTTTTAAAGTTTCTGTATCGATTAAAAAAAGTTTCACGCAAATCGGTTTAGAAATCACGATATACATAAGTCACACGCACAAACACAACTCCTTCTTTTTGAAAGTCAGCTAAAAGATAGCCTAAGGCCTAAGCTACTAACGACGATATCAGTTATCTGCCATTTCGAGATTAGCCGGAACAGCCGGAAAGACAAAAAAAAAAGACGTGTGGCACTCGGGGACTGCCGCGGTAAAGGTTTTTCATAGCATTTTTTATCAACGCCATCTAGCGGTGAGAGGAGTCCCGTATCGGTTATTTTTGTTACGGAATTTCTGGATTCGGTCTCCACGCTCAAGGCCCGCGATAGAAGCTATGCAATAGCTTAAAATTATAAAAAATATTTTTTGTTACAAGTACCTACTACTTACCGTACCGTATTTACTTTTTACCATACCGTACCGTATTTTAAAAAAAATATCACCCAACATTCCGAACTAGAAGACGCGACGGGTCTAACGACGGTCTTATTCCCCCTTAGTTTAAGGGGGAGCCCACAAACTACTATAAACAAAGCCCGTACAAGTTGTTTACGATTCTTGATCATTTCAAATTCAGATTAGAATAACCCGCCGTGCAGTGACGCACTTTGCGCTATTCAAATTATACTCTACCTATTTCTATTTACAAACCTCAGTAGCCCAACGGTTAAAGGTGCGGACTGCGGACTGAAAGGTCGCAGGTTCGAGCCCCACATGTCGTACACACCTAGCACAAGTTTTTCGTTTATTTGGAGGGGGGAGGAGTGGGGTAAATTACCCATAAAAAATTACCCATTTATTACTCTTTGAATTTGAATTTAAGGTGAGCCGAGCGAGATTGTAATCTGTGCCATTTTGTTTGAAGTGGTGCAACAACGTTCAAGAATGTGGAACGGGTCAAAAATAAAACTATAGGAACAAAACGATCGGTCGACCGTGGTCGTTCACCCGGCAAGCCCACATACTTCCACGGAAGGTACCAATGCCTTTTAAATTCAAATTCAACATTATTTAATTAACCCCAGACGTAAAAACGACGGGGTACTACATCCCTTTGTTCTCAAAAATCGAATGAATCTGAGCCATCTTGGACCGATTTTTATCAAATATAGCTCCCGACTAATTCATTAATTTCATTCGATTTTTGGGGACAAAGGGATGTAGTACCTCACTTGTCGTCAAGAACACCTGTTTTCTAGACATGTGCGCTCCATTTTAGGCTGCATCTTCACTAACCACCATCAGTAGTGATCGCATTCAAACGCTATTTTTAACCGACTTCCAAAAAAGGAGGAGGTTCTCAATTCGCCGGAATCTTTTTTTTATGTATGTTCCCCGATTACTCGAAGACGCCTGGACCGATTTGGGAAAATCCTTTTTTGTTTGATAGGGTATACTTCCGAGGTGAACCCATTGTCATCAGGTCAGGATCTGATGATGGGATTCTGAAGAAATCGAGGGAACTATTCAAAATTTATAGGCGCAATTGATATAGGTACTTCGTAGTGGCGTTTGATGTCGGTCTTGTAAAAAGAACGTTTATATTATATACGAGTATATATTTTTTAAAAAATCAGTCAGTACCATGTTAACTAAAGCTTTTTAAATAGATAAACACACAAAGGATGTTGATAGCATTAATTAGGAATGGCGAGTGGCCCCAGTAGGTATACACACACTTGGTCAAGTTATATTTGGGCGTGTGACCTCGTTTTATAGTGTACTAGGGATGGGCGAATTTAACTGATTCATTCGAATAGTCATTCGAACAGTTCGTTATTCGAATTATTCGATTCTAAAAATTGATTGAATTATTTTCTTCTTCTTTGTTGCACACTTCATTGCTGAAGGTCGTGTCCATATGAAAGTGCCTTCGTGGCGTTGGTAACTATAGCCTTCTACTCTGCGGTCCTCGGTGAATTATTTTAATAAAATCAAATTATGAAATGGTTCGATTTAAAATATTTCAAACGAATAGAATATTTAACGGTCCTCATTGCGCATTTTATTTGTTTGGGAAACATAATCGACAATATCGAATCGAACCAATCCACAGGTTCCCAGATCGATACAATCTAGCCAAGATTGGCTTGATTGAACTGCGACCATTCCCTTCCAATTATTAACAATTATTCGATAACTGATAAGCAAGTAATTCGAATAATTCGCATATAATTTTTTGGAAGAATCGCCCATCTCTACCGCGGATTATTTATTAATTGTTGTACTCAACGCCCAGGGCCAAGGTATGATTTCGTTACATTGGAGTTTGAACCCACACTAGGATATATGTACTCGCCATACGTTTATGAATGAAATAGAAACTTCCTTTACTTCATTGGAGGGTTGTATCAAAAAAAAAATTAATAAGTCAGAGACGCATATCCCAGGCTTTTTTTTTGTCCAGGATCAAAGTGCAGACTCGGCGAAAATAGGGCCGAAGTCTATGTGCTATTAACGCTTACCCTTAATTAAGAGTAAGTAAGAAATCTTTTAAAAGTCATAATATTTTTTTTTATCCGATTATTCGTATTATGCGAGTTTGTGAGAATCGATGGATGGACGTTCGTTACTCCTTTGCGCCTCAACGAATGAACCGATTTGAAATTTGGAATGGAGATAGCCATAACCAGGATTAACACAGAGGCTACATTTTATCCCGGAAAATTAAAGAGTTCCTGCGGGAATCAAAAAACTTAATCCACACGAACTAAGTTGCGGGCATCAGATTATAATCTATCTCTGTGCCCAGCCAAATCGGTTCAGTTGTTCCGGCGTGATTGAGTAACAAACATCCATCCATACATCTAAACTTTCGCATTTGCCAAAAGAAAAAAAAGACGTGTGGCACTTGGGGACTGCCGCGGTAAAGCTATTGCATAGCATTTTTTATCAACGCCATCTAGCGGTAAGAGGAGTCCCGTGTCAGGTTATTTGCGTTACGGAATTTCTGGATTCGGTCTCCACGCTCAAGGCCCGCGATAGAAGCTATGCAATAGCTTAAAAACATTTGCAGTTTTAGGTAGCTCTGGTTTAAGCAGTCTAGTAGGTACAATTATATTAAATTATTCTTATTCATTATCATAATGGACTCATTTAGCAGAATGTTTGTCCTGTTGGCGCGATGTGGATATCATAATAAAATTGCGAGTCGCTAAGTGATCAGGTCGATGAACTGTCTCATTGGACTAGTGGTTAGCATGAAGACTGAAGAGGTCGCGAGTTCGATTCCCGGGTCGGGCCAATAAAGTATTGTTTTTCCTGGCAAGATATTCAGAGTACTAGCCCGGATTAGGATAGGCTTTATATCAACCCTGTGGCTCCGAGAGCAGGTAAAGCCGTCGGTCCTGCGCCTGATCTATCTCCGGCCGTGTCAGATTTCAGTCCCACTGGACTATGAGAGTGAGGGAATGTTAATGAAGGGAGGGCTAATCTCTGCGCAGGTTGGCCGCAAACCGGAATTAGTCGGGAAAGTTCATTGACGTAAAAATAATAATGTCCATTATTATTTTTAGGTGAATGAACTTTTTATCTCCTATCTACCCACCTAAAATTTAATAACAAGAAAAAAAGTTTAAAACTGTAAACCTGTCTATGGAAAGCTATTAATGTAACATGCGTCATATCGAATTTGTTAAAATGCAAATTAAAATTTTGTAAAATGTAGCCTATGTCACAGCCGAACTATAATAATAGTTAAGAACGAATTGATTGACTGTTCATTCATGAAATTCGGTTCAGTAGTTTGGGCACTATGGTGGAACAAACGTAACTACAAACATAAATACATAACTGCTAAAATCACAACCCTTCCTTTTGGCTATAATAAAAGTCAGATAAAAGTTGTGAGTTGCGACATGATTGAGTCAATGAACTTTTTATCTCCTGTCTGCCTACCCACCTAAAATCTGGTAGCAAATGTAATAAATGTATGTAAATGTAAAAGATGAAAGGCTTGCTTTGCCTGAATATTAATTAGCCAATCAGCATTATTATTAGCCTAAGTCACAAAAAAAAAACCTATTCAAGGTTCTAACTCCAGTTGATTAGGCTGTGCGTTGATAAATAAGTCAATCAGTCAGTCAGAACTTTGAATTTTTAACCGACTTGAAATCGGTTCTCAATTCGTCGGAATCTTTTTTTTTATGTACATGTTCCCCGATTACTCGAAGACGCTGGACCGATTTAGAAAATTCTTTTTTTGTTTGAAGGGGTATATTTCCCAGGTGGGCCCATTGTCAACAGGTCAGGATCTGATGATGGGATCCTGGAGAAATCGAGGAAACTCTTAAAATTTTATACGTGGCGTTTGTAGTCGGTTTTTTAAAAAGAATTTTTACGTTTATATTATATACCTATATATAGTATATACAAAAAAATACTCGTCGAAATTAATAATAACTTTTTCATTGGGAACGGTTAAAACTAGCAAATGCTTGGATACGGATGTTCCAATTTCTACGGAAACGCGAAGGCGCGGCGCGGGCGCATATAATTGAATACTAACTTTGCATTATTTTTTTCTTTCTACTCATTCTCAAGACTTCGCTATGTTCGCTACTAACTAGTTATTCAAATCGCGAGATAAATAACGAAGAAGCGGATCGTTGCCATATTCCCGTGCTTCTAGTTGTGGAAATAAAAAAAATAACATTGGGATTCCAGTTAGTTAGGTAGGTACTTACAACAAATATTCGGTAAAATAAAAAATGCAAGAGCGCCTTTTTGGAAATTTACTCTTTTTGAAAGTCGGATAACAAAATGGAATAAGGAAGTATCTATACTTTGTGACATCAATTCGTTTCCTCGGCAGGAATGACCCTTCCTGCCGAGAAGAGCCAGCAATAAACTCTGCGGTTGCTCTTTTCAATAGGTAACAAAACTATGCTATGTATACAGTGTTTACACAATGAAGTTTCAAAAATGAATACCTACATACAATCCAGTACATGTTTTAAGACGGGCAGACAGAAAGTAGGCCCATTCCCGTTGGTGGGAATGTGTCTATATTCCATTGCGTTTTAAACCGCGTAGCAACAGTCAATTACGACCAAGCAATAAACAATCATGCGAGGCCATTAAAATTCATGAACGAGAGCGCGACGCTAATCCGCGCCGACGCGGTTAGCGTGTGCGCGCTCGAGCGTGAACGTTCTCACTATTCGCCAGCCGCCTCCCACTCACTATGGAAACTCCTTCGTTTACTTAGTTGCAACGTATAAAAATAATAAATAAATGAGTATGTAATAATGCCCCCCCGGCCGAATCCAGCCATGGCGGCCAATCTTTTTTTTTATACATTATTTATTGGCACACGCTTGATCATTATCGCACCATGTAAAGTGATGATGTGGTCTAAGGTGTCACGCGTTTGCCTAGAAGATGCCTATTCACTCTTGTTTTAAAGATACCCAAACTATACGTGTTGGGAAACACAGATCTTGGAAGAGTGTTCCAGACCCTAGCCGTATGCCCTCTCCGGATATTAGCCATCTGCGCGGGAGATATTATAGTGTGTGTGCGCAAACGCAACCTCAGATGCACTCACTATTCCTTCTCTATCATTGTCCGATAGTACGGAAATCCGACACGACCGGAGAGAGATCAGGTGCAGGGCAGACAGCTTTACGTGCTTTCCGAGGCACGGGGGAGACACGCCGCCAACTTCCTAACTCTGGGCTAGGATTGAGAATTTCTTGACAGAAAACTATTATATTTTTTTTAGCTCGACCCGGGAATCGAATCTGGGACCTTGTTATCCGCATTCGAATATGCTAACACCAAGACAAGGCAGTTAAACGTATAAAATAAACAAAGTGTGCACTGTACACTGTACAGTGTGCATCTGTACAAACATTAGAACGTATAGGATTGGTCACAGTAATTGCGCTTTTGTTTTGTCGTTATAACAGCATAAACCTCATCGCAAGCAGCAGCGGAACGAACGAGATCAATACTATAAGATAGAGTAATATTTTGCTGTAATCCGTCAAACCAGAAAAAAACTATATGGCAACGCGCGCCGCCCGCGCCTTACACCGTAGTATCTCCAGAATAGAAGAAACACAAGAACAACACTACACCAACACGCCATACTTTCTCCTTCAAAATTCACTCGACGTACGTTTCTCTCCAAACAAAGTCATTGCAATTGTGCATTGTGGAGTCAACAGCTCCTGATGATGCTAGGAGATGATCATGATTTCAACAGTGTGATGTGAGAATGACCTCTGATTGGTGACGACACTCTTTCGCTATTGGCTGAAATGCTTTTTGTAGCAAGTTTACTATTAATTCAGTTACTACAATCGAATAGATACAACTTTTCCGCACTCGACAATTGACAGTTTAGGATGTTACCATCGGTATTTACTTGAATGATAATGAGGTCTCATTCAATTGATCGGCGACGAAGGACACACTGTTGACAAGGATGTTAGCATTGGTACATACTTGGTTGGTGGTCAAGTCCCACTGGTCAGCGACGAAGGACTGCCTGCTGTAGAGGAAGACGGGCACTTGGTGGTCCTTGACCGGGGCCGGGTCGCTGTTGACGCGGACCACTGTTAGGTGGGTCGTCGTGGTGCCCACTGTTGACAAGGGATGGCAATTATTGCATTGTCTTCCAAAGAGTCCTCCGTAATCTCGCGTTTTGTGTTAATTAAGGAACTAAATGTCGGATTTTATCAAACCTTGCTTTGAAGCCTCCATAGCGGCTAAACAACGGTTAAAGCTGCGGACTTAAAACTAAAAGGTCGCAGATTCGATCCCCATCGTTGCACTATTGTCATACCCACTCGTAACAATCAATGGCCACTGCGATCGTTACACTGATGCAATCATTTTGTCTCAAAAGTTTTGTTTCAAAAGTGTCAGAGAGAAAGATATTTCTTCATTACATCTCTCCAAACATAATTTCGCTCGCATTATTGTTAACACAATGTATTATTATATACCTACCTACCTATTACGATGGCATACTGTTATCTTTCCCCTCAGTCTTGTCTAGCGAATCCAAGCGAGTACGTTTCGGATATGTGGAACGTTTCAGTAGTTTCGTAGAAGTAGTAGGTACATACTATCTCAATAATTTGAGCTAGTTCGATAGAATCAAAACTGTACCTAAAGTTGGACATTATCAGCCGGTCTGGCTGAATTTGAATTATCACAGACACTTCAGACAGCTCTGTGCGTACGGTATCAGTGTTTTATCAAAATTATTACACTGGTTTCATACCTACACTCCGCAACAAGATAAAAATTGCCTACCTCCTACTACACTAATCAGCTCGGTTCAAGGCGCTGTAAATTGTTCAAACATTTGGTATGTCTCGCCCGTACTTATCACGCACTGTAAACTTGTATTAGAATATCTCAACAACAACATAATTTATTATCTTTATACATATTACATATATTTTAATAAAATACATCGTTACAGTTACTTATTAGTATTCTATTTGGTATGAGTATTTAATGTATTACCAAATATAGTAATTAACGTTTAAAATAAACTGGAAAGTTAAACAACATAATTGCCCATTGTGTGTGTTTGTTTGTTGTTTTGTCCTTCAATCACGTCTTAACTGAACAATAGATCGACGAATTTTTTTTTTTTTGCATGGGTAGGTACCTATTTGGAGACGTGGAGAGTGACATAGGCTACTTTTCTTCCCGGAAATATAATGGAATTGTAAAAAAATTTGACCAGGCGGCCGAAATTGTTCAAAAGCTAGCTCTAGCTAAGCTACTCTGCGCCTAAGGTCGGTAGACATCGCCTAAGGATTGGTGAAACGTTTTTTTTTTCACTAGGCATCATCTAAGTTCTTAGGCATCCGATTTAGGCAACTCCTTGGTTTAGTGAAAGCGACTGTTAGTTACAGTAGATAGGTAAACAAGTTAATAATTAGGATTAACAACAAACTATTGATATATTCATTTAAGTATTTAACATGACTAATTAGAGCGGCTTTGAAGTAATCGAGTTAACACTTGATTTATAGCTAGGGTTACCACACGTCATTATACTTTGTCCTGACATGTAAGACATTTGTCACTTGTCACCTTGTTAGGCTGGAATTGGAAAATGTCACAATTATTGAATATTGAATGAAAACAGCAGCGTGACTGTCTAAAAATGATTGCTACAGATTACAGTGTAATCATCGCAATCAACTTTGATTGACCGCACGCTCTCGCTATTGGCTAAAATGTATCGTTGCCACAATTGAGACTTCAGCAATTATTGATGCAGTTTTTCCGCAATTGACCAACTGAAAAAAGTAACGTTTTATAGTAATATTTCATGTCTAATAAACTGTTAAGTATTTATTTATTAGTGTTATAATTAGAAGTAAAAGTCAGGTGCATTTTGTCAGGACTTGACTTTCCTTTCTTATTAAACCTGGTAACCCTATTGGAGGTTATTAGTGCCGCTTAGCAGTCGCCAAAGCAGACGAGTTTACATCATCAAATTACATTATTCTAATTCGCGCCTACGTACTTTTTGGCTAAGGTCTTTTGAGTTTTGTTTTAGGGTTGTCACCTATATTGTGTCTTATGTGAATGGGCGAAATGCGATGAACATTCAATATTTATATGAACTTCAAAAAAATAGAACTTTCAAAGATACGACAGACGACCACCCTGGCGCAGTGGTCAGCGCTGTAGTCTTATAACTGGGAAGTCTCGTGTTCGATTCCGGCCGGGGCAATTCGGGAATTTAAAATTACTAGATTGTCCCTTATCTTAACCACACTTAGAAGTCTTAACCACTAAGCTATCACGGCTTCTTACTGTTATTATAGTGCCTAGATAATGGCGAGAGAATACGATATCATGCTTAGTTTGAGCGTTCAACAGAATAGAAGTTTTTACTCAAATAAACATTTACCATACCAGCATACTGAAGCAGTGGTAGCCTCTTGACCACTGCTTCGATATGCCGTTCCAATCGAGAAGAACCAGCACGAAACTCGGCGGTTGCTCTTTAAAAAAAATTACAATATTTTGTACAGTTTACAATTTATATCAAATACTAGCGGACCCGACAGACGTTGTCCTGTCTTAAGTTTTTTTACATCCTCTTTGACGAAATTGGCAGCACGCATTCTGTCAATGTTATGTCAAACGCCATAAGGTTACATCAAAAAAGTTTGAATTGTAAAAGCGGTTACATTAGAAATAATTTAATATGGTGGTTAATATTTCTTAAATTTTCTAATTTTCCGCGCAATTTTCTTAATTTTTTCTTTCATAAGAACCTTCTCCTAACAATAACAAACACAATAAAAAAAGAATTAGCGAAATCGGTCCAGCCGTTCACGCGTGATGCGCTTACCAACACATTAAGCGATTCATTTTTATATATTAGAAGAAGAAGATTAGAGGTATCACCCTCCTATGTGTATATGGAGGAATGATAACCGGCTTGGGAATTTCGATGTGATATTACCTGGAAATTACCATACCATACCGGTAAAAGCATATTTATGTTTTTTTAATGAACTTAACTGCATATTATGAATATTTACAATTTAGTTGCTAATCTATAATTATATAAAAAGGCTTGTCCTGACTGACTGACTGACTGACGATCAACGCACAGCCTAAACCACTGAAGTTAGAAACTTGAAATTTTGACAGTAGGTTCCTTTTATGACGTAGGCGAGCACTAAGAAAGGATTTTTCGAAATTCGCCCCCCAAGGGGGTAAAAAGGGGGGTTAAAGTTTGTATGAAACTCCGTCATTTTTCGAGTTATACTCATGAAATTCGGTATTTAGGCTTTAAATTGAAAACAAAAAAGTACGTGTTTCACAGTTTTTAAAAATTCTACCCCCTAAGGGGTTAAATAGGGGTTGAATGTTTGTATAATAGTCCTTCGTTCTTCAAGTTATTTTTCAAGTTACGTTTATGAAACTTGATATTTTGGCTCTTGATTAAAAATAAAGAATTACGTATTTTACATTTTTTTTAAATTCTCCCCCCAAGGGGGTAAAAAGGGGGGTTAAAGTTTGTATGAAACTCCGTCATTTTTCAAGCTATACCCATAAAATTCGGTATTTAGGCTTTAAATTGAAAACAAAAAAGTAAGTGTTTCACACTTTTAAAAAATTCTACCCTCTAAGGGGTTAAATAGGGGTTGAATGTTTGTATGATAGTCCTTCGTTCTTCAAGTTATTTTTCAAGTTATGTTTATGAAACTTGATATTTTGGCTCTTGATCAAAAATAAAGAATTACGTATTTTACATATTTCGAAAATTCTCCCCCCAAGGGGGTAAAAAGGGGGGTTAAAGTTTGTATGAAACTCCGTTATCTTTCAAGCTATACCCATAAAATTCGGTACTTAGGCTTTAAATTGAAAACAAAAAAGTAGGTGTTTCACAGTTTTTAAAAATTCTACCCCCTAAGGGATTAAATAGGGGTTGAATGTTTGTATGATAGTCCTTCGTTCTTCAAGTTATTTTTCAAGTTATGTTTATGAAACTTGATATTTTGGCTCTTGATCAAAAATAAAGAATTACGTATTTTACATTTTTTGAAAATTCTCTCCCCAAGGGGGTAAAAAGGGGAGTTTCAATATTCATAGTTAAGACAGGACAACGTCTGTCGGGTCCGCTAGTTGATAATATAATCGCAATTTGTTACCGTGCAAGTAACGAATTAAATTTTCATAATTCAATCAAGGCATTTTTGATTTCATGGCGATACCGAGGTATAAGGCAATCATAGTTTTTAAAGCAAGTTAATAAATAAATCAATAGGTGGTGCATGATTTACGCGCAATTAATTCACTATAGAAGTAAACACAATATAACTTGACGATACTTTTAGAATATTGTCTTATGTTAGGAATGAACTTTTTTTTATTTTTTATTCGATGACAAGATAGCCCTTGACTGCGAACTCACCTGATGGTAAGTGACGATGGTAACTTACTTAATGACATTGAACTATAGCAATTAGAAGTGCAATTTTCGACGCGGTAATAAGCCATTCTTAGTAAGACTATAAGGGCCAAGTGCGCAGTAGGAGTAGTAGTATGACGAGCTCGCAGAAAATTATTAAAAAATACGTACTGTGCTGTGAAAGGGTGTCATAATTCATCACAATAACCATCAAAGACATACAACAGACACACATATAACAGTTAAAGTACATAAAATAATTACATAGCACTCACACACACTTACCTACTTGGTCGTTTTGAGCCTAGATTGGGAGCGGAACTTTGTTAGAAACTTCTGTTCTAAGCGTTAAAGTTCAATGCCTAATGATTATGTTTTTTAATACATTTAGTATAGTACGTTTATCACGAAATTACGGGCGCTTTACTTATGGTTACGTCGTGTACATGCACATTGCGTAAGTGTGCTCGCCTGTCAGGAGCCTAGGTGGAAGTGGTCAGGCGCGAGCAAGCTCTCGCTCACACTTATACAGATACGACATACACACAACCATGAGCCACGTGCCCTCGTGAATTGAAAAAACTATACACTACTGCAGGACTGACATAAGTAAAAACCGGTAAGACTTCATGCACGAGCATAAAGCAAAATCTTTATTATCAAATAGGCGCCTGTAAGGATTTATTTCATAGATCTACGTGTCGATTCTCTAAAAATGATTGCATCAGTGTAGCGATCGCAATGGCGTCTGATTGGCTGAATTTATGGTGTTCTCGCTGCATCAATGCATTTTAACCAATAGCGGGAGGGTACCAGCCAATCAGTGGTCAATGCGATCGTTACACTGATGCAATCATTTTTAGAGAATCTACACGCTGATTCATTTGTTCGAACACTGCTTTTAGCCTTCGTGACCTATAAGATAACTATTATCGATAGGTATGCATTTAATAATAAACAGTCGCCGTCGAAGTACTATCTTTATGGCTCAATTACACAAGGAGTTTCTCGTATGCGAGTGAAATTTTTGGCACAATGTATAATAATGAAATAGTTCGCGATTATCCTATGCGAAAACTTTCCATAAAATTTTCGCCCGCGATTATACATTATATTACATTACTATACAATTATACATTATACTACATTACTATATTATACATTATATTACATTACTATACATTATGACAAAAGTTCGTATCAGTTAAGTTAATACATATTACGTGTATAAGCTCGAATAAGTACTGAATTTTTATTTTATTTTATAAAGAATATTATCCAAGCTGAACTTGACTTATGTCCTCCTCTCCCCTCCAAATAAGCAAAAAGCTTGTGCTAGGAGTGGGTACGACAATAGTGCAACGGGTGGGGCTCGAACCTGCGACCTTTCAGTTTTCAGTCCGCACCTGTAACCGTTGGGCTATTGAGGCTTAATTTCGCTCGCATTCTCGTGTAACTGAGCCATCAGCCTATAACATTTTTGTAAAATTAAGTATGACAATCGATAAACCTAATCACAAAGCAAGGAAAACAATAAATGCGATATTAATTTACTTTCACTTAGTTTGAGCAGAGAAAATTTCTTAACGCGTAGCGGATTGTCGATTGAAGCAAATAATTAGAATTATTTATGGCTTCTGTGTATGACAGAATATACTTTGATGTAGATATTAAAAGAAAAATATTAAATTTAAGAAATCAAAAACCCGACTGCGTAAAAATTTAATTTTAGATAAAAACTGAAAAGGAACAAACAAGTTCTACTTAAATATTATTCGGGACCCATTATTGGGAAGATTTGATCTGCCCCCCGATTCAGACCCTTCCGATAACTTATTTGTCGATCGATTCGGTTTGTTAACATATATTTCGCTGCTCTGAATCCACACGACAAAAAGAGATCGATATCTAACCGTATCGACACGGTATGTTAGCGAACAGGTCTGAATCGCCCTGCAGGTCAGGATCTGATGTTGGGATCCTGGAGAAATCGATGGAACTCTTCAAATCTTATCGGTACAATTGATATACTTTTGTAGTGGACTAAAGTGGCGTTTTAAGTTGGTTTTGTAAAAATAATTTTTACGTTTATTATTATTATGATCACAATTAGGCTCTAATCTGATAGGCTCTAATGCTGAGATCTATAGATCGTGCTCTAAGTCAGCTCAGACTCAAGATAGAGGTTAAACGAGACACAGATATGGTCTGACAAAAATCTGTCTCGTTTTAACTCTGTCTTGAGTCTGAGCTGAGTGAGAGTGCTGTCCGTAGATTTCAGCCTAAGAGAAAATATTATCTTACCAGTAAGTGTGCACATTCTCTTACTGTTGATGTCCTGCATAACCTGCCTCATTAGTCCACTGAGATCTTTCGCATCACCAGACAGCGATTGCTTCGAAAGCCACTCCGTCTCTAGCTCCATTGATAACTGGGAAAGAGGATTGCCTAAATGCATTATCACAGATAGAGGAGGCTAACCCTACTAATATTAATGCGAAAATTTGTGAGGATTGATGAATGGATGGACAGATAGATGTTTGTTACTCCTTGACTCCACAACGAAAGATCTGATCAGGCTGAAATTTGGAATGAAGATAGCTCATACGCAGGCTTAACATATGGGATAAAAATTTATCCCAGAGATTTTTGAATGAGCCTTTCTATCAAAGTACTTACCAGATATTCTGTGAGCTTTTTAACTAGTGGCTCCAAGTGCACAGTCCGTGCCCAGGCATCACACACAAAGCACAGGTTGAAGTAGTACGCATTGCGTGCGTATTTCTTGTTGTCTATCCTCACAGGAAAGCCCAGGACCTTTGATCCTAACAATGTGCTGCAAAAAAGAATTTATTTCAGAAATTATTTAAGGACAGAAATTATATTTATAACACAATAAAATAATATAATAGGTACAATCTATCTGTACTATTTTTATATGTAAATCAGTTGCTGTTGTTTAGACTGGTTAAAATTGAAAAACAGCTAATAATTTTAAGTATTTAAACTTCACATCTGAGAGTTCTTGATAAAGATCTCAAAGGTGTGTGAAGTCTGCCAATCCAAGCTTGGCCAGCTTGGCAGACTCTGGCCTAAACCCTTTTATGGCTGACAATAAGTTGATATGAATGAACTGACGTCCTAAAACTATAAAAAAACTTACACAGTCAAAGTGCACCTCTGCAACTGCACCTTAGGAATGATATAGTGACTGACAGTATCAAAGATATCTTTGGAAATATAGTTCTCGGGAACCTGGCAGGTTATTCTCGGGCCCGCGGTGGGATGGAACTCGCACAAAAATATGCAACGGATGGGACCTTCCTGTCCACAGCCCTCGTAGTATTTCGAGTTCCCATCCATCACGAAAGAGCCCACCTTTTCACACATTAACGAAAACTAACACATAAACTCATAAAAATAACAAATAACACCCACTTCAGTCATTAATTAAACTATGGTTAAATATAAACAAAAGAATATTATTTATGAATTTTATGAAGTTGATAAGGAACTCGAAAATTGTCAATCAAAAATAGAAGCACGCGTCTATTTCCCACACAGAATTTAATAAACTGACATTTCCTTTGGATTTTTTAAGGATTTTTATTCAAGTTTGACACTTGACAGCTATATAAGCGTGTTCCGAATGGTTCCAAAGTTCATTAATTTTTATTTATACTACACGATAAATCTCACGACACGACATTTTTTATACGACTGCCTAAAAAAAGGGGTACCTGTAATAGGTATCATATTGTTTTCATGGTTCATGTATTATGTAATGATAACTATTTATACCATAATTTCTATACGCCTGAACCGATTTTGATGAATGAGGTATCGTTAAAATTCTTAGCTTATTCCGGGTGACATAACTAGGCTAGTGAAATTTAAAAAAAAAAATATGGGGTGACTATGGCCCCGCATTAAAGACTAAAGTTGAAAAAAAAAGTCGAAAATAGGATAAATACATAATCATCATCTTGAAAATAATAAGTAGATTCCAAAAATATATAACACTATGGTTCAATATCCAGTGATTCACAAAAAAATATCATATAAAAATGCGAATAAAATTTCAAAGGTAACGACTCCGGTATTTAACTTTTTAGATAACTACTTAGTATCTGTAGTAATCTGTGCTTTTTAGTTCATTTTTTGGCTGGGCAGTCGTGTTTTTTATTTTTTTTAATTATAGCTTGTGTAAGTATCAATGGGAACACTTATTTATTCTATAATTTTATTTATTTTCCAATTTTTGTATTTATTTCAATCGATTTAAATTTATACAATGTTTATGATAAGACAGGATTATGGCGAAAAAGGGAAAACCATGGAAAAACTGAAAATTATTGAAAATCTAGTTGTAAATCAGTTGAAAATACATTAAAATTCGTGACGAAGAGTATAAATTACCACAGACATAAATGACAGACTTAAAAGGGCTAGAACCCAGAGCCGTAAACCAGTTATAATACTTATAAAAAAAAAAAAAGATTCTTATTCTGCTTTTTTTTATATAAAAAATTCCTTTCATCAAAGAAAAATTCTATTTAAAATATTTTTTGGTAAAAATGACTGCATTTAATATAATTATCGGGGTCACTGGTAGCGTTGCTACCATAAAGATGCCCTTGCTCGTTCAAAGTTTATTGGATTTGAATAAGACTACACAAAGATATCATTTTGAGGTTAGTTCTATGTTTACTTCGTTATCACTGGTTATCACAATGGTACACAAATTTTCTGCAGTTGTGTGCATTTTAATCAAGATGATTATTATCTTGATTGATCTCGCCAGTCTTATGAGTTTGGAAACCCGTATTTTTTGAATTGGACGTTCTAGTCCGGCAGGCTTCGGCCATGTCTAATCACCCTATTAGCAATGTCTTGTCCGCTAGACGTTCCATTATAGTACAATCAATACTGTTCTGACATATACATGGTTATATTGTTCTGGCTATTCCTCTAAGAATCTCATGCCGAGAAATTCCGAGCAATGATTCTGGTTATTATAGTATGGATCTCCTTAAGAACATAGGAAAAGCCGCTCTTCATTGCCTGTCTAATGACAGTTTTGTAATAATTGAGTTATTCTTTGCAGATAAAAGTTGTATGTACTGAGCCTGCAAAGCATTTCTTCGTACGTCTGGATGATCTGCCGTTATCCTGTCCTGTACTAGATGACGCCACCGAGTGGGACATGTGGAAGGGAAGAGGGGATGAAGTGGTTCACATAGAGCTGGGAAAGTGGGCTCACATGATGGTCATTGCACCTCTTGATGCTAATACTCTTGCTAAAATATCTCAGGTGATCTCAAAGAAAGAATTCTTAAATTTTGTCTGTAGAGCAACTGACACTTCTGTCTGTCTTCATATATGACACAGTTTGGTGAATAATTCAGTATAAATCAAATATTTTTGAAAAAAAATAATCTGGGATTTATTCCTAAGTAATGTTATAAATGGGAAAGTACTTGCCAATCGAGTCTACATATTTATTTATTTGCTCATTAACTGATTATAAATAATATAATTTATTGTACTAGACAATGCCTATAACTTTGTCTGTGTGATTTAAGGCTTGAATTTTCCGGGATAAAATATAGCCTGTGTTAATCCTGGGTATGACCTATCTCTACACACACAAACTTTTGCCTTTGTAATATTAGTGTGATTCTAATCTTCTTTTAAGTACTTTTTTGAGGTAAGATGTATCATCAATGTGACTTGACTGCATAACGAGATCACACCCCTCATTGATTATTTTAAGCTGGACACGTAGCTTAAAATAATCAATACCCATTTGTTGCAGGGCTTGTGCGATAATCTACTAACGTGTACAGTCAGAGCTTGGGACATGTCCAAGCCACTGTTGTTCTGTCCAGCCATGAATACCAGGATGTGGGAGCACCCTGTCACTTCAAAGCAGGTGGCAACTTTGAAACAGTGGGGATATGAAGAAATACCGCCCATAAGCAAAAAGCTAATGTGTGGTGACACAGGCATAGGAGCTATGGCTGAAGTTGATACTATTGTGAAAAGGATCACGTCGATAGCTGATAGTAAACAGGTTATTTGATGTGAGGTGTGTAAGTAGGGAGTTTGGAGATCAACTTAAAAGACTAGACTTTGAAGGTTAAGAGTGGTATAGGTCTTTCGTTTCACGAGGGCTCGTGGCTCATGGTTGTGTGTGTATTATCTGTATAAGTGTGAGCAAGAGCTTGCTCGCGCCTAGGCTCCTGACAGGAACGCACACTTACGCAATGTGCATGTACGCGACGTAACCACAAGTAAAGCGCCCGTAACTTCGTGAGATAAACGTACTATAACACAGGTATAGGAGCAATTATAGCTGAAGTTGATAGAATTGTGAAGATTCAAGTGACAGCTACCAGTAAACGAAATGGCTGAAATTAACAGTAATTTAAAAAGGATTGAGTAATAGAAAATAGGGCTTCATGTAATATAATCTATATAAATGTATATAAAAGAGACTTACGATGGACTGGATGATCATGAAATCTCAAAATGGTTTTGAGAGATTCCACCCCTAAGGGGGTGAAGTGGGGTTGAAAGTTTATATGAAAATTCTATGTCTTTGAAGTTGTAGACATGAAAATCGGCATTTTTGTTAATAGTTTAGAAATGCCTCTGGGTATAGGAGACGAAGGTTTCAAAAATAAAAAAAATACATGTAACAGTTTTTCTAGTAGTCGACGTTCTTTCGATTGGGCTCTTGCAGCAGGTTTTATCTTTGTAATCTTATAGGGAATCAGTAATTCTACGCGGACGAAGTCGTGGGCGACTGCTAGTACATAATGTAACACTTAAGGGCCGATTTACACCGGAATGGCGGCGAGTACTGTGTGAAATAATTTTAAACTTTATCTACATTATCCCTAAAGATCAGTAACGCTTGTCGACGCGAGTTGCCGCGTTCCAATTATAGTATTTTACTTTAAAAAATAAAACACTTGTAAAAATCGTAAATGTATGTTTATTGCATCACCGAATACTGTTTCTAAGCTAGCAAACATGCAATGAAAGAAAAGACTTCTTGTACACATCACATACAAAATAACTATAGGTACAGCGGGAATCATTACTACATACATATTACTCATAAACTACTTTAATCAAATAAGTAACGGTTTTCAAAATGTACATGTAAAAAATGTTTTGTCAAATGTTAGAAAAAAATAGTATTGCTTTCTCTAATGTGTCAAATTGTTTTATATGTCTGTTCTTAGTTCTTATTTTTTTCATTTTAGACCCTGCTATCTAAATTTCTATTTTTTTATAATCAATAATAATTATAAAAATTAAATAGTAATTATTATTACTTACTGTACTTTGTTTCAAAATAGCGTTACTTTTCTACATGTACATATTGAAAAAATTCTTTTTAAGAATTTTATCATAATAAAGTTATGGGTGGTTACGTTTTAAACAATTTTCATATCATTATCTTTAAGAATTTAATACTTATTCGTATTTTTTTTTTAATCCGAAAAGCACTTTTTTATTATTGTTCCAAAAAAACCCTGTTATTTGTAAAATATTGTTAAAAATATAGGTAATTTATTATAAAAGTAGTTTGTATTAATCAGGACATAACATAACACGTAATAAATAAAATTGCAGAAAGGCACCTTGTAGTTGTGGGTGCAAAATTTCGTACCTGTTACTATTTTAGAGATGATAAGAATAACAACTGGAATGTTGCCCGTGTTAAAAAAAAATTGTTAGTGATTATATTAATTAAAATATACATAGGGTCTTTCAAAATAAGTAAAATACATGTCTGCTATTAGTTTTAAGTGTTACCAATTTAAATCGATGAAACTAAAAAAAAAATACAAAAAGTTGGTCAAAAATGTTTATGACGTCACTGTTCACTATTTCATTACATCGCCGGCTTGATTAGTTGACAACATTCCTATTGTCAATTCTATTCACTGGCTATTGAGCTGATATAATTATTATATAAAAATTTTATCAACTTTTTTCTCAAGTAATGATGAATTAAAAGTTAACGATTAATTAAAAATTGATTCATCATCATTCATTAAGTTGAAAAAAAAGTTATTTTCGACTCGAATGATTTGGGAAATGTATTTTAATGTAATTATAAAATATTCGTCATAAAAAAACAATATTGTGCTTAGTTACAAAATAATATATTATCTTACCTAACCAAATATAATTTAAATATTAATTTGAATAACAGTATCGAAATCAAATTAAGCGATACCTATTTAACCGATATTTTAATATACGATACAATTCTGAATATATAAATATTAATTTAAGTAAATCTCAAGCTTCTTGAGTGTATATAATGTTGTGGAAAAAAGAAAAAAAATAAAATCCTATATTTACAATCAATATTTTCATTGAATTAAAATGATACTTGACACTTAAACTTATTTACAAATGAACAAAAATAACTGGATACAACGATTAACTAATCAGATCAGTGAAATCTAATCATCCAAATTATAGTAATTACTTAATTACAATCGTTAAAACTTAACTACACGTATAAAAACTGCAGATCGTTATAAAATTCTTAAACTATGGAATTTGTCATGTTCTATTTTACAAATAGGTACTCTAAAGATAAAATCATAGTAGCGGATGTATAATATATATTAAATGCGAGTTAGCCTGTCTGCCTGTTCCGTTTTTAACGGCCTGAACTGATCTTGACGGAATTTGGCACAGATGTAGTTTGTATCCCGGAGTCAGGCATAGGCTATTTTTTACTCCGAAAGAACGTCCATCCTACAGCAAAGTTGAAAACCCAATTGCACGTGGACGAAATTGCGGGAAAAAGTTAATTATTGAATAAATTAATTTTTATATTGAAAAAAAAAAAAAAAATTAGTGCGGAGAATCGTTCGCAACTCAAGAAAAAGTTTGTATTGCCAGGTTGTAGATAGTGTTACCAGAGTTTAAAAAAGTAAATTGAAAAATCTACCATTAAAAAAAACAAGTCCGCTATGATTTTATAGGTACAAAATGAATACTAGATCTAAATTTTGTTCACACAAAACTTATCCCTTACAATCATCAAGCTAACATAGCCTATGGTAATACGATTATAAACGTGTAAAACTTACAATGGTTATTATAAATTGGATAAAAATTGTGCGTTATATAATTATCATACAAAAGGCCATTGTATACAATCTAGCGGTTCTAAGGTTTCTTTTCTACTTAAAACAAATGCTTTATATAGTGTCGTGTCGTCTCTGTCGTTAATAGTGTGCGAGATCGCGACGGCAGTATCGTATTGTGCTTCGCGCAAGAGCAGATTTAAGGAAAGTATCTATGGAGTCTAAATTACAACCTGTTTTTTTTTTAAATTCCGGTAAATGCTTCTTTATCACAGTTTATCGAACTACCCGCGCAAATGTATTTCATAATTCAAGAGTATATTTTCAAAGTAAAAGGGCGAGAATAGGATGGGTGACCCAAGTCTGTCTTTAAGATTTATTTCATATCTCGGAACCCAAATAATTAAAAATCACGCCAGTCCAGGTTGCTTTATCAATCCAGTCAGGTTACAATCCATTCCAGATCATAATCCTTTATCTGTTAATAATATTAATTGTTTAACATAAAAGTATAAAACCAGTTTTCACCAATCATACCTACATCATCCCTTAAGTAGGAGTCAATTTACTTACTTCGTTCTTGCGTTCGAGTCACGAGCGAACCCGAATTTTCCGGCATTCCGAACCAGTGGTAGATTCATTTGACGATTCGAAAGCACTTTGTAAAAGTTTATTTGAATAAAAAATTATTCTATTCTACATGTTTATGGAAGCGTTCACGATCAGTCATGTATCCAACAGTATATATACGTACTATGTTTTATCGTGAATGATACATATGTTAGAAAGAAATGTAATATTATCAATAATGAGGAGCTTTCCCGAGATCCGCTCTTTCTTCGCGCGTCAGTGAATCGTAAAAATCCATAAAAGCTAAGCCTTTTCTCCTTGTAAAAAAGAAATTATAATTATAATTTGTAAATTTACTTTAGCAAAATATCGTTGTATGTCGTGTTGTGTGGAATGAATCGTGGGCGTATCAAATGTCTTTTATCAATATTGCACTTATCAAAATACTTGAACGCTCGAAACGGCAATCGAATAACAATTTACATCACAGCAGTAGTTTTAGAGAACGAATATTTTTTTTCTCTCCCAAATGCGATGAAGGAGTGAAGTGTACCTTAGTACTCTTAATCCAAAGCGGAAAGACCGACCACAACAATTCTTAGGAAAACTGAGGGTACTTTGTTAATTTCTCGGCATTCTTAACGATTGCTTAGACCATTCGCTGTTTTATGCTGCTCATTTCATTTGCATTTTCTGTAAATATAATTTTCTTGCATTTTTTCATTATGTTCCTTACTATTTTTAAAATTCACCCTCGCCTAATATCAAGTGTACGAAATGTAACAGAGAAATAGAGTGAGCATACTAACTTGACTTGAGCACTAAAGTGTTAGCATTTAGGCAGGATAGAAAGAGACAGCATTCATAACTCAGCTTACGGGTTGCGTCGCGTCACTGTAACCAATATATTTAGACACGCGGCTGTACAACGTACGCGGTCGAATATGGATCATCTACCGATGGTCGTTACGTATACCTCCGAAAACAGTGCCATTTTCGGTATTCGGGCGGTTTAAATCTTTGGTACAAATAAATTAGGCAAGGCGCTTAACTGGTATAAAACAAAGTAGTAGTGTAGATTTTAGGTTAGAAAAACAGGCACTTAAACGACGGTTTCATTCTGCTTATCGAACATAGCCCTCGTATATTTCGATATGACCTCGTACGTGGACTTGATGAGCTCACACCTCTCTTCCACCTCGTAATCCGTGGGCGCGACTTTGTAGGTCGACGATTTCGGTTTCCTGGCGCTGTTCGCGCAGAAATCCCCATTGGGTAGGTCGATGTTGTCCTCGATGTTGTAGATTGAAATGGGTTTCTTGTGCACCATTTCCAAGTCTTTCCTCCTCTTTTTCGTGGTGAAGAACCCGCATTTCGCGTTGATTGACATGACGGCGTTTTGCACGGAGAAATCCAGCTGGTCGCTGGATTCGAGCTCGTATCATACGTCCAGCTCCTCCAGCCCCTTGGACAGCCGGTGCGAGTTGATCCGGCGACGGTGCGAGCGCCGCACGGCGTCCGCGCGCCGGTACGGCTCGCTGCGCAGCCCGTGCAGGATGTCCTCGAGGGCGCCGTTGTACACTTCGTCCTGGTGAAGGAGTTTCTTCTCGCCGACCGCCTGCGACTTCGTTTTCAGTTCGTTGATTACAGCCTCCTGGAAAATTAATGACTTTAATTTATTTGAAAAAAAAAAAAAAAAAAGTTTTTTTTGTGGGTCACCAATTCTTTGCACATAGAATTCAATTTTTGAAAACGTAAGACCGGCCGAACACCTGGTTGTACTGAAGGAAGTAGCTTACGTAATTAACTGATGACAAAGCTGCAATTAAATGTCTTATATTTGCAAAATTTTCGTAAGAAGATTATCAGTAAGATTCTCTCAGGGTCTTATTCGTTTAAGGCCGGCTAAGAACTTGTGTAAAGTTTGCACCAAGTTTATACTCTGCCATACTTTTTCCAAGTTATTATCTTAGACTGCATCATTACTTATAATTAGGTGAGATCGCAGTCAAGGACTATCTTCTTAAAGAATATTTTATAAAATAGGTACCTATATTCGATACTTTTCGAAACTTTTCGCTTCGAAATATACTAATTTTTTTGGAAACGATTCATAAGAAAAGGATGACACAATATAATTAAGCAAATATTTTTCAAAATTAACATAATGAAAATAAGAAATAGCTGAAATTTTTTTTCAAAAGCGGGATACTGTAAGCTAATGTTCCAAAGAAAATTTAAAATCATCTGACTAGCTCATGCATGCGAAAATCTATTTCATGCTCAAGACTCTGCTGAAAATAAAATAACTAAACTAGAAAAAAAATGATATGTAAGACGAAAACCTATAGGTTATAATATTTAGCTTTAATTGTGGATAGGCAGGTACTTCGCTAAGTAGATATAAGAGTTAAGTATAACAGTATAAAATAGCATAAAACAACTTATGACAAAGTTTTGGATAGCATAAGGTTTTAAGAACACATGCCCTGTTATTTCCATGCATTGTGCAGCGTTGAGAGAAGAAACAACAAAATCATAATATTATTATACAAATACATTGTATAAAACAACAAATTATAATAATACAGAACAAAAACAATAGATAGCTAGTGGTACGCAGAATGAATAAGCGAAAGTATTAACAGTTGAAACTGATTTCTTAATGTAAATAAAGTTACAGATTACAATTTTATTGTAATTGTAATACAATAATAAAATCTAAGCATATACACATGTGCCTTGAGGATACGTCTCTGCGCGCCAAGTATTGGACGTACTTTTGTATGGCACATCATACAACACTACAGTTCTTTCGTTGTAGCAAGGTACGGTGACTGGTCAATAGATTTTGTACTATATTCTTGCAGTCATAAGCTACAAATTCACACTATTAAAATCTACTGAGGCTATTTTTAAGAAAATCCGTTTTTTCGTAATTTGAACCTTGTGATTGTAACAATATGGTGCAAATTAATATAAACATAAAATTTATTTTTAAAGAAACCGACTTCAAACACCACTATGAAGTATATCAAGTGTGCCTATAAATTTTCATCAGATCTTGACCTGATGACGTTGGGACTACCTGGGTCCAGGCATCTTGAGTTGGGGAACATGCATAAAGATTCCGACGAATTGAGAACCTCTTCCTTTCTTTGAAGTTGGTTAATAAATTACATTCTATTGACCTGTCTCCCGCATCATGCTACAATGAAAAAACTAGTGTGACAAATATGAACCCGTTTAGTTCGCTTCTTAACCGGTTAAGCGATGAAACTAGCCGAAATGATTCCGTTAACGGGATTAATGACCGAAACTGGTTTGAAATGCTTCCCGGTTTCCAAGACCTAGAAACTTCAATTAATGTATGTTACATTTAAGTATACTGAAAGTATTTATTCGTGTGCTAAAGAAGTCCAGGACACAGTGATGGCATGCGTCGCTCGCGTGTGGTTTTTAAATAAGCCTTTAGTTGTGTAATTCTTGTGGATTCTTGACCATGGCTCTTCATGCGCATTGACCATGTTGTTCCAATATTAGTCACTTTCCAACATGTTCCAATATTATTTAATCGGTGTATAGCTCCTACTTTCTAAAATTTTAATCCTACATTGGTATGAAACCTATTGCCGCAAGGGAGCACTCTTGGACCCATACTATTTGTGATCTTTATAAATGACAAATGCCAGATATCCCGAAGGAATCTGTGACCCTTTTAGTAATAACTCTGTGTGTAATATGACTCATCAATAGAAGAGAATATGACATAAAAATTAAAAAACAAAGAATAACTAGCTATTAGAGGAGTAAAAATACAATTAATTCAACAAATCATAATTGATAAGAATTATGATTGTAGCGAAGTTATCAGAACTAATGGACGTAAGCGATTCAATCAGTATAGATGAAATTCAGGCCTTAAGAGAAATTCGTAGTCTATACTATACACCGGTTAAACAACTAAGAATGCCTTTGTTAGGAAAACCCGGTTAGTACACACGCACACAACAAAAAAGACCCCCATTTCTTAACAACTTCCAACGACTTACTCCTAGTCGTGTTAGGCCGTGACTTAGCACTAAGCCGAGACCTAGGCTAAGTGTTGGCTAAGTCTAGGCTAGGTCCGGGCTGTGCCTCAACTGAGACAAGTGTTGCTGCAATAGGCCTGCGCTGACGGCCGCGTAGTTAAACCTCTGTGAGAATTGAGTATGGTGTTACCATCACCTCTAATGTTTGTTTATTAATGAATAATATAGCAACTCTTTAAGATTCCGTGAAATAGTAAGTACAGTAGTAAAAGTACAGTGGACACAATCTGTAATTTTTAACTTCCAAATATTATTTTTGACTCTTAAATCAATAATTTTTGACTTTGGCTAACTATATTTATGTAAACGACATTGAAGACAGAAAGTCTAATATTAACCTTTCACGGTAATGTTAGCTGTCAATCTGACATTTACTATGAATTGAACGTTAAAATTTGACGTTTCCATACCATTAGACAGATATACGCACAGTTATCGTTCATTTGAAAAATACTACAGCCTCAGTTTACTTTTGCATCTTTCAATTCTACAGGCTGTGTCCACTTTAACGATCCTGAAAATTGAGGGTACTTCAAAAATATCTAATATATGATCGTTTTAGATATTACCATATTAAACATTGCAAAAAAATGTCCGTAAGTACTGTGAATCCATCACCAATCATGTTAATAAATCTAAGTCTCTCAAAAATAGTTTCTTTGTAACTATGTAATTTCATTACCAAGATATAATAATATCTAAAGTAAATTCAATAAAGCTAGTATGTTATTCAGCTAAACACTTCTAAAATATCTTTTTTTTTTAATTTGAGGAAGAATGAAGGTAGAAAGCAAAAGTGAAAGGAAAAGATTTTTAAAATTTCTAATTAGAAGTATTTAGTTTCAAAACAATATTAGAAAATATGAATAAACACATTAGTAGTAAATGATAGTAAGACCCAGCGATACTTATAGCTATTTTTCTATTTAAGTTTCAAAATCAGATTAGGTGTAACTGTATGTACCCAGAACCAAATAAAAAAAATTGAAAAAAAAAAATTTAAAATCAATTACCAATTTGTTTCGTCAAGTGTTAATTTTGAGCTGAAATTAAAACAGAAAATCGGAAATAAACTAAATGTATTGCTGGGAACTAAGTAAATTAAATTGAGTCTACCGCTGAGCTTTGAGTGTAGGCTGAAGTCTATAGACCGCACACTCACTCAGCTCAGACTGACTTAAAACGAGACAGATTTATGTCAGAGCATATTTGGATCTCGTTTTAACCTCTATCTTGAGTCTGATCACGATCTATAGATCTCAGCTTAAGTCAAAGCACACTCTCTAGTTAACCGTCAAAGTTTCGTTTGCAAAATCAAAGTGATGCAACTAAAATCTACTCAAAACGCATGACTCCATTCACCACTGAAGCGTTATATAGAGCCATTGTTAAGCGCAAAATAAACAAAATTGCGAATGTTATAATTATTATTATTATTGTGAAAAAATCTGTTTAGTTATTAATGTGTTCTATAAAAGTTTTACTCAAACCTAGGATAAAATGTGAAAAAAAAATCAGAACACCAAAGGGTGGTGTGAGGTTGTTACAACATTTAGTTGCTGTGTTACTTCGGTAGGCACTATTTATCTATAGTAAATTAATCGAGTCCTGACATAAGACGTATAGATATAGTATAAGATTTAATTAGATAGATCGTCAAAGTAAAATACACCATACTAGCATTGAATTAGAGCTCAATTTTGTGCATGCATTCTTTTAAGTTTACGTATACGATACGCTCCAAATTCAAATCGGTTGTACTGAATTTGAGACTTTATATCAATGCACTTAGGGTTCATTTTAGTTTGACGCTAATGTTATTCATTACGAATAAGTAAGCGAATTATATCTTATACTAAGGACTGTTGAGGTCGAGACCGCGAAGGGCACGATGTCTCTATGGGTACTGTTTAGGCGTTTAGGATACAAGTATTTTGATATATGTGTGTACAGTGATTGTGAATGACCCGAATGCATCGTACCTGTTGTTTCTTCTGGCTGAGTTTGGCTTTGTTCGGGTCGAGGTTGTCGGCGTGCGCGGCTGCTTCTAGTCTTCGTCTCTGTTCATTTTCCAAGTCCGCTTGCTGTCAATGAAATGTTTAAGTGACAATAAGTGTGTGTTTTTTTTTTTTGGGTAAACGGGTAAGTGCAAACAAAACAGTAATAATTAAGAGTCAACTTTTCAACAAAACAACATTTATTCAACAAAACGTCAAAGTTTCTTTCGCAGCCAAAGATCACTTGACGATTGAAAATCAGCCAATCAATAAAGCAACTAAACAAAATAACATTTATGACGATTCATGCGAACCGGATAGATTGACAACGTTGTACAAAAATTGTATACCTTGAATGCTCTTGTAAATCTTACAAGCAGCGAGAAGAAAGCGTTCGCGTCGCAACTGCGCGGCGCCTCGCCGAAATACTCGACGCAAGCGGCGAACGAGTCCTGGAGTCGAACGAGTCAATTAAGTAGATTTTAGAAAAATTTTTTCCTTGTATCACGGACGAGCTTATATATATATATAGGATTATTTATAAACTAGCTGATACCCGCGACTTCGTTCGCGTGGAGTGAGGTTTTTTGGATTTCCGCGGGAACTCTCTTATTTTCCAGGATAAAAAGTAGCCTATGTGCTATTCCAGCCTATAAATCTATCTATGTGCCAAATTTCAAATGATAGAGATGGATGGCGAAAACTTCTGGAGCAGGCCCAAGAACGGTAAGGGGTTACTACGCCGTTGATGATGACATTGCCTTTCCCAATGAGTCTCGACAGTAGATCCATTACTCTTCCTCAAGCAGCCACTTCCCGCCACCCTCTTCAGTCTTCGTGCAGCGTTCTTGCTTGCATACGGTCGATTTTGTCGGGAGGCTTTCGCCGTGGCTGGTTACCACCCTACCGTCAAAGACACAATGGCGTGTAGAAACCTATTAGGGGTATGGGTTGAATATACACTGTCATACCCTATCTTGTCATAAAAAAAAGACATCTCACCTGAGCATGCTTAGTCTCGGCGCGCAGTCGCCGCAGCTTGTCCACGGCGTTGGCGACGAAGTCCCGCAGCACGTGCGCCGCGCCACGCGCTTCTGCCTCGCGCCGCGCCGCCTCCATGCCACGCTCCAGCTCGCATACATCTGCTACCACGTTTTCCAGAGACACTGTCGTAAACCAAAATCGTTTGGGAAACATAAATACATGTTCCGAGGCCTTCACTGAACTAAAGATTTTAGAGATTTTTTAAATGGCGTTCCTCCGAAAACACCAAGATGGCGGACAGATATAGATTCTACCCATGACAGCTTCAACTTGACGTCTCGCAACACCGCAGTCCCGTCGTGATGCATAAAATATTACGCCCTTTACTGAAGTTAGGAGTCAAAGTCTGGACTTGAAATAATCGTGAGGTTTGCCCGTCAATACAATGAAAGGTTTAACCTAACGCACGTGACAAATAATTTGATTTGAAAAGTTAAACTATCTCTAATGAGGGTGTGAACCAAGTTAAACCACTAAGACGTAAATCCCAGAAAGTTCCAAAGTTTTAAGTTCCGCTGTCTATTGGTCAGTTTTGACAGCAGCAGAATGCAACAGCAAACTGTGTGATTCACGCCAGCTATAAGTAGAAACATGAAGTATGAAATTGAGACAGCAGTTCTGTTATATGCCTAAGTAAAACACCACACAAAAACGGACTTTTCGAGTTTTGTAGGAGAACCTAAAAAGATATTTAGCTGAAGTGCCAAAAATTTAATTATTAATCATAACAAAATCTTACCTTGAGCAGCCTTATCAATGTACATCAGCTCTGTATCGAAGTTCAACAGTTCAGGGAAATTCTGCCGTATCGTCGCGACGATATAATGCAACAAGGAAACTCTTTTATCCGTCGATTTGGTATCCATCAAAGTATCCAAAGACTGCAGTTTAAACCCATAAGCGGGCCCTCTTTTACTGCTATTCAAGTAGTTCCCAAAGGCCAGAATAATTTCTAGAACGTTTCTCAACTTTTGAGATGATTTTACAGATGAAGATCCAGAGATAATCGCGTGGATTTGAGGCGTTATTAAATGTATGTTATCGTAGAAGTTGCCCATGTAACTCATAATGGATAATTTTGCGGATATTCGCTCAACTTTGGCCAACTGCATTAAGAACTTGTCTTCTTCTGTTAGTTGGTTGACGTTTTTCTTCTCGGCCACGTATTCTTTGTAGGCTTTCTGTTCCGCCTCGGTTGGGACCATTCGTTGAAGGATTTCAACGCTTTCGAGAGGTAACTGTTTTAAATCTAACGTATGGATGGCTGTGATCACTTTTTCTACTGGTGTATCGAGTTTTCTTCTCGAAATTGCTGTGGAAAAATAGAGCATTACTCAAGACTCGTTTTACTGTATTTGAATGATGCTTCAAAAAGCGAGTGGTAGATAGTAATGAAAAAATAAATTCCAAGTTTTAAGGCGTACCTGCCATCATTTTACCAGGTGCGAAGGTCCAATAATGTGCTATACCAAATCATCATAGAAACCATTGTTGAAAATCTGCTTAACATGTATCAGGAGCTATTAAGTTAAGACTTACCAATATTCCTTAGCCGCGCGTGTTCAAGTAGTGATACAGTGTCAGGCCTTCGGAACCTCTTGCTGGGGAATGAAGCTAGGGTGTCGTCAGGTACATGGGCCATCCCTCCCCCCGCACCGCCAATGCGGAATTTCTCCTCGAATTCCGCAAAATTGATGCGTCTTCGAGGTCGCTCTTCGTCTAGCTCGTTGAATATCGTACCGCGCACCTAAAAAGAAATAGAGATTAAAATATGAGAATCAAGTTATAATTTAGGTTAGATAGATTTTGTTGACTTGATAAAAGTGGAAAACTTTACTTTGGCCACATGTTTAACAACAAATACGACCTGCAGCTTATTACTAAAGGGAAAATAGCTGGTAATAATGGTCAGAGAAGAGTATCTTGCCTTAAAAGTACTCGACCCTTGTTCCGTGCAGCAGCGTCCAAAGTTCAGTTGGCCCTAATGGTTGTGACCCTCCAATAGGAGACGGCACTCCAACAAGAAGAATAAGAATAATAAATACAACTATTGACGTAATACTCTTGGTATTGAATTAAGCGATTTGCTTTACAGTAATAAAACTGCTTGAAGTAGAGGTTTAAGTTTATTGGCCTCTACTTAGGCTAATAACCTAATTATAGTACAATAGTATTTTACAATATTGTTTGCTCATTTATTTAGAAATTTTGTTTTTAAGACTTAGTCTGTCCGGTGCCTCTTTTTTTTTTTGTACGAATGTTGTGTATGCTTGTTATTGATATACATATCAGTCAATGTTGCAATGTTTTTGTATGTTTGTTTTTGAATGTATAATATGTATATTGTTAGTATACCTAATAAATAAATAAATAGTAATGTGAGCGCGATGCGATTGTATGTGCACTGATGTATGAGTAAACGAAAGGCGTATTTATTATAATAAAACTCACCTGGTTCGGCTTAAGCGCGATCCAGTTCAGCGTGGGCAGTTTGTACTTGGTGTCGACCTTCCTCTTGATGGTCATCGCGTCGGTGTGGTGCGGCGGCATCATGAGGCCGGGCGCGGGCGGCGCGGGCGGCGCGGGCGGGGCGGGCGGCGGCGGCGCGAGCGCGGGCGGCGGCGGCGGCGGCGGCGGCAGCGGCGCGGCGGGCGGCGGCGGCGCGTGCAGCGCGGCGGGGGGCGGCGGCGGCGGCGCGGGCAGCGTGTGCGCGTGCGCGTCGCCGTTGCTGAGCGGCGTCGGCGGCGACACGTGCCCGTTGACCGCGCCGTTGCACATCGCGTGTGTTGATATAGCACCCACTGTGGAAACATTTTTTTTTAACCTCACCTTATGGTTACATACCTATAAGAGACACATTTATTGAAATTGGGCGAGCATCGCGTATCGGTTTCATCGTTCGTATTTAAGCCGCCCGACTTCAACAAACGTGTACAAACTAAAATTATTTTTTGACTTTGTAGTGGCGTTTGAAGTCAGTTTTTTGAAAAGATTTTTTATTAAACGCACTGACCTCTAGTAATACAAAGCCTCTATACCGCAACAAAAACTTTCTCCTCGTTTTAGAGATGGAATAAGGAAGTACTCACTAGAAGCACCGCGCGGTAAGGATTTGGTGAGTGATTCCAGTTCCTGTACTTTGGACTCCAGCATCGACTGGCGATTTCTGGAGTCCTGCTGCGCCCGTCTGAGGGTTGACACCTGTTTGCAAACAGTTTTCATTAGATTATTTGATACCCGCGCGAAATTTTTAATTTTCCGGTATAAAAGTGGTACCTATGTATTAATATTGGGCTCTTTTTGTATTCCTCGCCAAATCGGTTTAGTTGATGTGACATAAAGGGTAAGAAACTTCAAAACATTATAATGCAAAATATCTTTGTTCTTCCTAGTTTATCATGGATTTCAGCAAAGTAACAGTCCTAAGTTTTTAATTCAGTTACTGGATAATGAATCCAGTAACTGAATTAAAAACTTAGGACTCCAATTGAGAATCTTCCGACAGGAAATTTGACAATTCAATTCCTCATAACGCAGTTGTATCAGCCATCACTCAGGGTGTTTACCTCTTCTACGACCTGTCTCCTGGCCTCCGCCAGCTGGTCCCGCTCGTGCCGGATCTGCGCCAGTTCAGCCTCCAGGGTGGCTTGCTTCGCTATCGCTTCTCGCTCCAACGCCGCCAGACGCTCGTGGGCCTGTGGTAGGTACAGTCAATATTTTTCGAAGGACCATATGTACGGTTCGAAGGACCATTCGACCGTTCCGTAGAACAAAGTCTCATCTGCTAAATTCACAACTTGAAATTTGAGCCTTAAAAGCCACATCTGCAAGGCTCAAATCTCAAGTTATGAATTTAGCAGATGAGACTTTGTTCTACGGAACAGTCGATATGTACGGTTCAGGACCGCACAGTAATGAAACTGCTTGAGTAGAGATTCAAGTTTATTGACCCCTACTTAGGCCAATAATAACCTAATTGCAGTAATGTTGAGTGCGATGCGATGTTATGTGCACTGATGTGTGAATAAATGAAAAGCGTATTTATATTAATGCGTGAATGATGACTGGGCGAATTGTATGGTTTCGACATAGACCGTACAGTTACATTATTACCTTACTAATATTATAAATGCGAAAGTGTGTTTGCTTGTTGGTTTGTCCTTCAATACCACTACAACAGAGCTACGGATGCCTTGTATGAAATTATGACTCTTATAACAAGTCAAGACTCTACCAACAGTTCGGAAAGCCGATTCTATTTTTCTTTTTAAATTATATTTTTAGCGAGCAAACGACCAGATGGGTCACCCGATGTTAAGTGACTACCGCCGCCCATGAACACTTGTACTAGAGGCACCACCAATGTGTTGCTTGCTTTTCAGGAATTTGTTGGTCCGCCCCTTGAATAACCCCATGTTGTAGTTTAGTGGGAACACCGTCGCGGGAAGTTGGTTCCACAGTTTCAAAGTACGTGGAAGAAAAGATATACATACATGTCCTAACTCGTCCTCCAAGTCGTTGACTTTCTCCAGCGCTGCAGTTTTGGTCTCGCTGTCCTCCATCAGGGCGGCCACATCAAACACGTTATCCAGGTATGCGGAGATTTGAACCTGTGCAAACAAGTTTTATACTTGTGGAGTCTAAGGGTCTCCACGGAGAGCTTACTGCTGCTGGCTGGTTTATGAGCTGGCCACTTTTATCTTCATATTCGAAAGCGTTCAAACTTAGAATGCTATTTGAATATTGTTTGGAATTGTAAGTTTGGACAGGCGTCGTAATTTATTATTCTATTAACCACCGTCCGAGCCGGTGGTCTAGATTCAGAGTCATAACAAACAAAAAACAGGCCATTTTTCATAGAAAATCATGCAAATATACTGAATCCTATTTTTATAATATTATATATGCGAAAGTGTGTTTGCTTGTTGGTTTGTCCTTCAATACCACTGCAATAGAGCACTGCAACTGCAGAATGTATGTTTGTTACTCAATCACGCCGCAACGACTGAACTGAATGAATGAATGAATGAATATACTTTTATTGTACACCACACATAATGTAACACACAATGAGCTTAATAAATAGCATACAATTTGGCGGCCTTATCGCTACATAGCGATCTCTTCCAGGCAACCAACTGAGATAGATTATAGACTGGAATAGCACATAGGCTACTTTTTATCCAGCAAAATAAGAGATTTTCCACGGGAATCCAAAAAACCTCAATGCACGCGAACGAAGTCGCGGGCATCATCTAGTTTTTAATACACTAAGGTCCAGTTGATTTTTTGCATAGATATAGTTGATGACCAGGAAAGTGACACAGGCTACTTTGTATACCGGAAAATCGAAGAGTTCCAGTGGGATTTTGAAAACTAAATCCACGCGGACGAAATCGTGGCAATCAGCTAGTAATTTTTTTTTTAGCAGTTGTTCTGTGGAAAAAATGGGTCCAGTTCAAAATTTTGTCCGAGTAGTGTATTGTAATCACTAGTTTTGTAGAAGTATTGATGTAATAAGCTATAGTCACCTGCAAATCTTCGCTCTCGCACAGCCTTAACCTTTCCAAATAATCGTCAAGTTTGAGCGCCGTAAACTCGTACTGGAGGTGCACCCTAAAGTTCATGTCTTCCACCGAATGCACTATAATGTTAACGAACTGCATGCACGCCACCTGCAGATTAATATTTTTTATATCAGAAGTTAAGTTACTTTATCTATCAAAGTAACATTATTTATCTATACAGTAACTTAGTCCATAAGAAAACAAGTAACCGATTCTTATGATTCTTATAATAATAAAATTGGAATAACGATCGTCTTTTTGAATTAACAAAAATAAATCAGAGATCGGCATGGTCGGGATACATACATACATTAATATATTATTTAAAACGGTATCACTGCTAAATTGTCCTTCTATTAGTTCCAGTATCCTACTATTACTATTATTACAAATGCTAGGGCTTGTTAGTTGGTTTGTCCTTCAATCACGCCGCAACAGAGGTCCACATCGACGTTTTTGCACAGGTGTAGTTGAGAACCGGGCGTGACATAGGCTTCTTAATACCACAGAAAATCAAAGGAATTTTCAAAAGTTGGAGGCATCAGATAGTTGCCAATAAATATATTAATGACCGTGGATGTTTTGCTCACTGTAATGTACTAGGTGTGTAGGTAAGCGAATATATTATATTTGTAACATCAGACTCTGGATGTGGGTAGGTAAGGAATAATACCACTGTATTGTTCCTATAAATGCAGCTACCATGATGTGTGTCTCAGTCTTATATCGGCGTCAGCGTGGCGACACACGTGAGTGACTTGTATATTATGCTATGTAATACATAGCTATTATGTTGTGTTGTTTGTTCAGGACAAGTCAGTACACTCACCATGAATTCAATATGGAAGGTGTCGTAATTCATGAAGTACTCCATCAGGGTGTGGAACCTCCTGGGCTCCCCGACCACCTCCTTGAAGTTGTCAAAGGCGGAAAGGATGATCTGGTGGCCGCCCTTCACCAGGCAGATGGCGGCCAGCAGCTCCAGCACCAGCGCCTTGGTGCGCAGCGAGTGGTGCACCAGCGACAGCGCTATGCTGTTGATAGCCTCCCGGTGCTGTATCACCATGTTGAAGCCGTACTGGAAATAGAAGTGACATTATCATAATCCATAGGTTCATATCCGGTTCGAAGGACCATGATTGAAGATGTGCTGTGCTAGGCTGTGCTGGTTTAGGTAAAACAAGCTTTTTGGTGGAACGTTTTTAGTTAACACACATTTTAGACGTATTGTACTCGCAAGGTCGTAGTGACAAGAGGCCTAGGAAGCGAGCGTCAATCGAGTGTTGCCACTACAATGTTATTAATAACTACTTTATGTTCAGTAATTAAACAACTTTAAACAATCAAATCATTTTATTATTGTTGATGGATAAGACCTCCCTGGCGCAGAGTCTTATAACTGGGAGGTCTCAGGTTCGATTCCCGACGGGGCAATTTGGAAATTTATAATTTCGAAATTGTCTCTGGTCTGGTGGAAGGCTTTCGCCGTGGCTAGTTACCACCCTACCGTCAAAGTCAAGCGATATAGAACGATGAATTTTTGTAAAGCTTCAGTAGCCTGGGCTGTTGAAGTGCAAGGGTAAACTTTAGCAAACTGAAAACTGAAAGGTCGCAGGTTCAATCCCCACCCGTTGCACTATTGCCGTACCCACTCCTAACACAAGCTTTCCACTTATTTGGAAGGGAGAGGAGAATATTTGACAAGTTCAGCTTGGCTAAAATGTTTTTTTTTTTTTCATTTTAAGCCCATACAAGATGTCGCCGCGCCTAAAGTGACAAGCATTTTTAAATTACGCGCCACGGCGCATTTGTCAAACCAACCGTTTTGACAAATGCACCGTGTCAACCAACTGTCATCTTATTATCTATGTTTTTTATGCCTCTTGTATAGAACGTTTTACACTCTAACATATTAAATTCCTTTTCCAAAAAATACGAACTATTATGAATTATAAAACCCCCGTGCGCCAACACAAGATACCCGTGGACTTCGGGTTTTATCGGCAGAAAAACAAGATGATCGGGGTTTTCCGTCGCCATGTCGTACCTTGTTGTTCATGATGGCGCGCATGCACATGATGCACACGTGGATGTCGTCGGTGGACGCGCCCATGTTGAGGCGCGCCGCGTGGCGCGTGCGGCGCCGCGCCGCGGCCGGGCTGCCCACCGCCTCGCCGTCCGAGTCCGCGGAGCGCGCGCGCCGCCGCCACGTGGCGCTCAGGGTGCCGCTCATCTCCGTCGGCGCGCTGCAGTCCGATGTTGTCGTGTTCGCTGGCAAAGGCGATATCAATCTATTAGGTAACTCATAGATTCCAGACCTAGACAACCTATTTTTATTTTTTTTATTTTTTATAATAGGATATTAGCCAAGCTCAACTTGACTTATATTCACCTCTCCCCTCCAAATAAGCGAAGACTTTTCAGTTTTCAGTCCGCACCGCCCGAGCTCACCCTGCTGAAGGGTGAGCATTGGCAGGGGACAAATTAAGCCATTTGCATATTATAATCCACAACATAGGCGCACTTTCTCACTCTAATAGTTCGTTGGGATGGGAATTCGACACGACCGGAGAGAAATCAGGCGCAGGACCGACGGCTTTACGTGATTTCCGAGGCAGTTGAAAACGTATCCCTGGCCAGCCTATTAAACAAAGCCTATTGTTAAGCTCACATTATCTCATATGATGGTGATATAAAGCAAACAAATCTCTTTATAAGGTCAGATCTACGAACAGCTGAACTAATTTCGATAGAAAATTCACTTTAAGGGAACCATACAAGGGGTATTCTAAAGTTTTTTTTAAATTCTAGGCTTGCGCTTGACGGCAATCAATACTGGATACCACTGATGAAGTCTTGAAGCGCGCTCGCCTAGAAGATGCCTATTCACTCTTGCCTTGAAGGTACTCAAATGATAGGTGGCAGGTAACACCAACGCTGTAGGGGTAATTTTTATCCCGGAAAGCAGTTTCCGCATGCCAGCAAGCTCACCCTGGTTGATGGCGTCGGAGGAGTGGCTCCTGGCCAGCGCGATCCGCTGCTCGTGGCGCATCATGCTGAGCCGGAAGCTCAGGTAGTCGATCAGCACGTCGAGCCCCTGGTTCTGCTCGTTCAGGAATTCCCGCACCCATCTGACGAAACAACAAACTAATTAAAAAATTAAACTTATAGCACTTACATAATGCCAATAACTAATAATCATGGATTTCGCATTTCTCCGAAACTACTTCTCGAATTATGATTACTCTTTTTTGTTTGCTTACTTATGGAACAGTAAAGATTTCATCAAAATCGGTTCAGTATTTTTTGGGGTATGAAAACCCTTTCAGTTATTCTTTATATTGAAGTCAGTTTAATTTTTCTTAAATTATAGCTTGTTATTCTTCGACTAGCTTTTTTTTTTACCCGCGGCTTCACTCCCTCCATTTATTAAAAGTACCTAACCCTACCGATTCCTATAAAAAATTGCCAATTTAGATTTTTTCGATTGGAAATAATATACTTGTATCACTTACTCTATGTGATTGGTTCGTAGTGATATTTCCAAATCCCTAAGAACTTGTGTTGATGTGGAGTCACCGACCATTTTTCTTTTCTGAAAAAATAAAGAACTAAAATGAAAACGGGATCCTTCTCTTTACGAGGATCGTTAGCTCAACGATTCTAAGATGTTAGCAAGATGTTGGAAAGGAGTTTGACCAGTTCTATTTGGTTTGTATGCGGCATTGTACTAGAACCCTAAATCCCTTCTTATTTCTTAGTTGTCTCTAGTACCCACCAGACCAGACCAGAGACAACTAAGAAATTCATAAGAAATAGTAAGTATACACAAATCTCATGGATTTTCACGTAACGCATGCTTATATCCAACCAAGAAATTATAAATTCGCTAAATACCCCACACGGAAATCGACCCCGATCGCTCTCACTCAAATTCAAAATCCATTTATTTCATGTAGGCCAACTTGTAGCTCATAAGAGCTACAAGTTGACACGTCATAAATCTACCACCGGTTTGGAATGCAGATTCTGCTGAGAAGAGCCGGTAAAAAACTCAGCAGTTGCTCTTTTCAAAAAAAAAAATACAATATGTAACAAAACTATGCTTTGAAGCTTCAAAAATGCATACGTAGATGCAGACAATCCAATGCATGTCAAAACGGGCAGACAAAGCAGACTCAGTCCCGTACACACATAACCCTGTCACCACTATGCCAGAGATGTCGGGGAGTCCCATTAAATTACTTATTCCTAACATTGTACGCAAATCGTGCGGATAAATCACCGAGTGTACACGAATCTAAAGAGCACATCGGACCAGTTTCCATTGAATTCGGCGACGCTCACGACTCTGCCATATCCACCGCGTATAGTTTTAGTTTAGACATAATGGTATAACGAGGAGATTGGCCCGCGTCCTTATAAAGGCATGGGGCCTTTCATATGCTCTCGCAAACAACGCCCACCACGATTTGCCAATGACGCAATTAATTAGGGATTATTCAAAATTCAAAATTAAATTAAGTGGCTACGATAACTTGCATAGACTCTACCACTTTTATAGAAAGCAGATTCTGCTGAGAAGAGCGCGCAAAAACTCAGCAGTTGCGCATAAAAAGAAAAAAAAGTTGCGCGTTTTCAAACAAAATGGTACAGTATTATTATGTAGCTCTATTAAAATATAATAAGTTCCATCTAATGTAATAAGCACAGTTTAAACATCTTTAAACATCTTTAAACTTTAATATTACTAGCTATAATAACTACGATTTCTTCCACGTGGATTAAAGTTTTTAAAATATTTCTGGGGAAGTCTTTTTTATGTATGGGTTCTACAGCTTAAACAGCACTCTTACTGGACTTTCTTAAAGGTTCGTAAAAACGAAATTGACAGAAAGCGTCACCTAACTTAGCTTAAGCAGCCCGTAAAACTTAGGGAACGTTGGTGAAAACGGGCATTAGAGTGTTAGCAAAACTCCATTGCGAAACCGTAGCAGCAGGGAACTATTACCGTCAAAAAACGAAACCAGAGCGAAAATGCCAAGGCGATAAATGGAGATATCGGCGGTTAACCGCCAAGATCTCCTAACTTACGAGTATAATGTCAAAGTTTACACAAGACACAAAAAAATTATAGTATATTTTTTGTTTGACTGCAGATATGAGTAAAACAAAAATATAAACCATATAAGTTTTAAATATGTACAATAGGTATTAATTTTAAGTAGCAGAATTTTCTATAGTCTTGAGAATGAAGATTTTTATGCAGAAGCTAATGTTTAGGCTTTGCAACTCCATTTACCTACTAGTTTGTTTGCGCAAATCTATAAGGCTACCCATCGAATCAAACCTAAGTAATCTTTCTTCCAAGAAAATGGTACTTCGATGTAGAAATGTCTCTACGATGAGTCATACGCGAGTGTAATCGATGCTATTGAAGATTCTCCGTGAGAACCGTTAATTACGTCATGCCCATTGTCTCCGATTGTAGACATACCCACTTGTGGCTTACAGACAGATTAAATACGTATTTAACGTTAAGACTTAAGTGTGTTTTAAGTGATAGTACAAATTGATTCAGTGGTAAGTATTAGTGAGGAATGAGGATTAATCCACGATTTTATCTGGGTGAAATTTGAGATCATATTAACTGGTACAGCGGTATTTTAAGTCTTGTCTACATTTTTATTATTACTTATAAATGCAAAAGTGCGTTTGTTTATTGGTTTGTCCTTCAATCGCTCCGCAACGAAGCAATAGTTCGACGTGATTTGTTGCATGGATATAGATGAGGAATTGGAGAGTTGGAGAGTGACATAAGTGTACCAATTATTCTGAAAACTTGTATTTCAACTCATACCCCTAATCGGTTTCGCCTTTCGACACGCCATCGTACCGGAACGCGAAATCGCTTGGCGGCACGTCTTTCACGGTAGGGTGGTAACTAGCCACAGCCAAATCCTCCCATCAGACCAGAGACAATTCAAATATTATAAATTCCTAAATCGCTGGGAATCGAACCCGAGACCACCCAGCTATAAGACAACAGCGCTCACCACTGCGCCAGGGAGGTCGTCAAAACTACTGAAGCTCTAAAACCAATTTTCACCGACAAATTGTTTATTTTTAATCTGCTTAATCAATTTGAAGAAGTTGTAACCAGACATAATTACCTAATACACCATATCATTACCAAAACATTAGTTGCTATTTTTAAATAAATACGATTTTGTTGGTTTACGATTGCCGAGTTAATCTATTCCGATTCAGTGAATATCGAACGATATAAAATATCTCAAAGTCATCTGCTTTTTAATTAAAATTGCCTTCCATTATTTAATCCTCAGCTTTGAGGAACGTGGCTCCCTCGAGATACTACTTTTTTTTCTTTTTTAATAATAATAATCTTTGTTAGAAAAAACTCACTCAAACCTATCGTTGGAATCTTGACCCCTAAACTAGGAAAGCCCATATGTAACAGTAAAAAAAAAACTTTCTTCCTTAATACTCTACTAGGCGCCAATTTCACAAACACTAAGTTACATTTAACCGCCGAATTTCGATGTTTTGATTCATGCTTCGACCATTTAGCCGGGACGTGGCAAGCGCACGCATTCCCCTCTGCCGAAGTACATGTACAAACGTACGGTTCAGCTTGTAAGTGTGACAGCTTTTGAGTTAGTATGTGTTCATAGGGACATTAAGTATTTACAAGAGTGTGCGGAAGTGAGTAAATGTGTGCTGTACGTGATTACCCCACCTCCCGCAGAAAGTGGCAGAATATATTCAGTACTAAATCTGCGTAAAGGCGCGTCCCGGCAAAATGGTCGAAGGATTCATTACTCTTTGGTTAAACGTTATTCGACGTTGATGAAATTGGCACTAAGAATCTAATCTAGAGAGTCTATTAAAGTGCGTAATCTTATTCCTCAACTCTATTCCAGCGTTCACAGCACCCCACGTAGCTAAACAATACGCAATACATCAGCCGCTCTGTCGCCTGCGCGCTGTTCCTCTAGTCCATAGGTTCTCAAAGCGTGCTAACACCCCCTCGTGGGTATACACCCAGGGGCCAGGGGCACCCACGAAGGGGCAGTAGAAGACCCAGAGAAAATTTAGGGGACGTTGCGATGGCAAAGACGGGACGTGGAAAGGTCAAAACATAGTCTACAAAAGACAATTTTCTTGTGCGAAAATTCATATATTTCGTTAGTTCAAGAAGTGGATGAAATTGATGGAGAATCTAACGGAAACGTTCATTATATTCAGCTTACATTAAATAAGCTATTTAAAAAGTATAAATATAAAAAGTTTAAATTTTTGATTTGAATCGGAAGTTTTAAAAAATTTCATAACTTCGATTTCACGTGAAATGTCACATATATTATAAATACAGATGTTAATAAAAGATGAGATGTTAATAAATTCTTTTGATTCGCCATAGGTGGTTATTATAAAAGAATTATTGGGGTATAAAAAAATCTAAGTGGGCGGTGGGCAAAATAAGGTTGAGAAACACTCTAGAGTCTAGACAGTAACTAATAGTAGTAACCGCAGTAATCCTGCGCGAATCGCCCAGCCCTTTGTTCTCCTTAAACAACTCTTTGCCAGTTCGTTAGATATTTGCTTTGGTGGTTAATAAATAATAATAAGTAAACATTCTAATCCAACCACGGCGAAAAATCTCTTGCTTACACCTAGGTCATTTCTAATTTCTTACTTCTTCTATTAAGAAAGCTTTTCAGTTTGTTCTGTAAAAGATATATTTAGGAGCAAGTGCAAAACCCAAGTTGTTTTATCTCTGTTTTCACCAACCACACCTTAATCATCTCCTTAGTAGGAATCTCTTAACGTAGTTAGTCCCTAAACCCTTATCCAATGCCATTTCCAACTTTGGGCACTCCCAAGGTTCGTGAAAACGACATTGACAGAAAGCGTCATCTAACTTAGCTTAGGTAGCCCGTAAAGTTAAGGAAGGCTGGTGAAAACGGGCATTAGAGACTTCACTTTGCTTAGTCGATAAATGCCGCAGAGTTAATCTGTGAGAGATTTTCTAAATTATAATCTAGTACGAGTTAAGGATCAGGAACACTCACCCTATGACTTCGGGAGGCCTTGGGGTCGAGGTAGGTGCGTAGCTTGTTGAGGTAGTGGGCGGGCGAGTCCTTCGCTTGCACCATGTCCTGGTCGCAGATGATCTCCCACTTCTTCTCCAGGTCATAGTTGCGGAGAAGTTTCGCCTTATCCGGGGGGAGGTCCATTGACGCCTGGAACAGAAGATATACAAATTGTAGACCATTTATGTTTATCGAGTTACAGAGGAAAAAAGCTTGAGCATCTGGGATGTGAAATGACAAATGCGAAGTGCTTGGAGTACATCATTCAAGGCGAAATAAAAGGCCTGGACGAAGAAGAATATCCTGGCTTAAAAAACCTCCAGTAGTTAACTATGTGCCCTCCTGACGAAATGCTAAGTGCGGTACCAGGAGGTAGTGAGCGTGGTATGGAGGAGGTTTTTTAGTCCGTAGGCCACAGCAGTGGAGTCGGGCATGCCAGTCTGGTATCCATGAGGATTTTTCCTCCTCCGGCATAAAAAAAAAAGTTAACAAAGTGCAACTAGCCGGTAGCTGTAAAAAAAAGCTCTGATAGCTAGTTATAGTTCTTTCATTTCACGAGGTTTCGTGGTTCATAATTGTGTGTGTGTCGAATCTGTATAAGTGTGAGCGAGAGCTTGCTCGCGCCTGACCGCTCCACCTAGGCTCCTGACAGGCACGCACACTTACGAAATGTGCATGTACACGGCGTAACCACAAGTAAAGCGCCAGTAACTTCGTGAGATAAAAAACGTACTATACCAATTTCCACTAGCAGATGGCACTAAAAGAAAAACATTTGTTAGGCATAAGAATTTTTGCTGACATCGTAAGATGAGTAGCGAGAAAATACCGTAGGTAAAAAAAAAACGATAGACAAAGTGATCACAATTTCGTATGCAAATGAGTGGGGGAAAAAAGCGTGGAACGCAATACGATATGCATAAATTACGTTCTTGCAATGCAAACATCATCCGCAGTGGGCTCGAGGCGTGGATAAACAGCGGGTTCATTTGAGCGTGGACCAGTTACAGACACAAGCGGCCCGCGCGCTAACGGTACCCGCTAATGGGGTAGGGTTATCGATAAATGATTGTGTTCATATTGCCTATTGATTTACTATTTGATCTTGGCCTATAATTTAATACTAGCTTTTGCCCCCGCGACTTCGTCCGCGTGGAATTAGATTTTGGGGTGGAATTTTCAAAAACTGTGACACACGTACTTCTTTATTTTTTAACTGAAAGCTCTAATACCAACTTTGATGGAAACAGCTTGAAAAATGACGGACTTTCATATAAACTTCCATCCCCTATTTAAACCCCTTAGGGGTGGAATTTCCAATAATCCTTTCTTAGTGTGCGCCTACGTCATAAAAGGAACCAACTGTAAAAATTTCAAGTTTCTAACTTCAGTAGTTTAGGCTGTGCGTTGATATCTCAGTCAGTCAGTCAGTCAGTCAGTCAGTCAGTAAGTCAGTCAGGACTTTGAATTTTATATATATAGATAGAAGATCATATTAATTTATTGCTCCACCTAATCTGCACTTTAGTTTGATTTCCATGTTTACTAAGGGCCAGTGGAGGAGGGTTATCGATAATTGTATTCATATTGCCTGAAGCGTGGATAAAATCAGAGGGTCCGCTTTGGGCGTGGACTAGTTACGCGACTCTATGATACGCGCTAATGGGGTAAAGCTATCGATAATGGTATTATTGCGTATTGATTTAGTACTTCATCTTGACCTATCTTATTAATTTATTGCTCTACCTAATCTGCACTTTAGTTTGGTTTCCATGTTTACTAAGGGCCAATGGTGCAGGGTTATCGATAATAATTGTATTCATATTGCTTATTGATTTAATTGATTTAGTATTTGATCTTAGCCTATCATATTAATTTATCGCTCTACCTAATCTGCACTTTAGTTTGGTTTCCATGTTTACTAAGGGTCAGTGCAGTAGGGTTATCGATAATTCCAACCAGGTGGTAGATTCATTTAACGATTCGAAAGCACTTTGTAAAAGTTTATTTGAATAAAAAATTATTCTATGTATTTCTATTCATATTACTCATTGATTTATAAGGAGTGTTTTGATTTTGCTCTTTTTTTTTATTCGATGACAAGATAGCCCTAGAACTGCGATCTCACCTGATGGTAAGTGACGATGGAGTCTAAGATGGTAGCGGGCTAACTTGGAAGGGGTATAGCAGTGCAAACCTATCTACCTGGGTCTCTTCAAAGGTTAACTACAGTGTTAAGACGGTACTCTAGTCCCAAGGAATTTGAAAAATAGGTATTTGAAGAAAATATCGCCGTCGCGCTGCGCCCGACCAACAGGAGTTATCCATGTGTACGAGTAGTGTATTTGTGTGCGCGAGCCCTCGCCCCTCCCATGCCCGTAACATTCACCCGCCGGCCGCCTGCGGGTGAATAAATATATTTTGAAAATTTGAATCGGATGATGCTTTACTATTGATACTGAGCCCAAAAACAATTTTTTTTTTAATTTTTCGTCTGTCTGTATCTTGGCCGCGCATCACACTGAAACTACTGGACGGATTTAAATGAAACGTAACATGATTTAAGTTCATACTACGAGGTAAAATATTGAATACTTTTTATCCCGAAATTCAGCACGGTTCCCTTGGGAGAGGGGATGAAAGTCAAAATGTGTATTTCATTGTAATTCATTAACGTGTACTCCGATTTCATTAATTCATTTTTTATTAGAAAGAACATACTGCAATGATTGTTCTGTAATTATTTCAAGGTCGTCAGTTTAGTAGTTCAGAAATTATAGACTTCACAATGCTCAGTAATAGGTCCAAATAACTTGAACCCCGTTACGTACAGGAAACTTTGAATGTACGGCTCATCTTAAGCTGGCATAACACACTATCGTACACCATAATGGATAGCCCTATTTTTAACCGACTTTCAAAAAGGAGGAGGTTATCAATTCGGTCGGTATCTTTTTTTTCTATGTAGATATGTCCACCGATTACTCCGGGGTTTCTGGACCGATTCACGCGATTTTTTTTAATGGGCCCTTAAAAAGGAGGTGGGTTGATAAGGCAACAAAATCCGCCCCTCATACACTCGAAAAAAAAAGTTCCAGATTTCGACAAATTGTAAATGTATTTATATACTTGAAGATATAAACTTTATTTTAATATAAAGTTTAGGTGATAAAAAAAATAGTAAGTTACAGAAAATATTACCCAAAAAGAGAGTGTTTCTTTTACTTTTCTTACATTTTGATACATTTTAGTCGTTTTTTAAGCTTTGATTTAATATTTTAGAATGAGGCGCTCCATGAACCATGGTAAACGTAACTGATAATGATGCTCCTTTTTATAAGCTTTTATACTTATGAGTATTAATTTATTTTGGTTCATGGAGCGCCTCATTCTAAAATATTAAATCAAAGCTTAAAAAACGACTAAAATGTATGAAAATGTAAGAAAAGTAAAAGAAACACTCTCTTTTTGGGTAATATTTTCTGTAACTTACTATTTTTTTTATCACCTAAACTTTATATTAGAATAAAGTTTATATCTTCAAGTATATAAATACATTTACAATTTGTCGGAATCTGGAACTTTTTTTTTCGAGTGTATGAGGGGCGGATTTTGGGCCTTATCAACCCACCTCCTTTTTACCTTCAACTCCTCAAACCTGATGCTGCAGGGGTACTTTCTGCCTAAAAGCTTTAGGAGCTGTCGTTTACGAATTGGTATGCTTGCTACTAGGTCATAGAGCTCCAGGTCATCCTCCTCAATCCTGTAGGGTACTGCCCACCTAAATTGTAGGGATTTAGGAGGGGAGAAAGAGAGCAAGCTGCAGGAACAAGCTACACTAAAAAACTTAAAATAAAAATTCTTTTCAAAAACCGACTTCAAGCGCCACTACAAACCATAAATAAATTAAAAGTAAAAAACTTTTTTTAAAAACAAGCTTTTATTTAAATGCGCTAAAAAGAATAAAATAAACTTTTCTGTTAAAACTTTTACTATCAACTTGTTATGTCATTACAAAATTTAAGTACTTATAATAAACGTTTTTCGTGAGATTTAACTAGGTACTCGTATTTACTTACGCGGACGAAGTCGCGGGCATCAGCTAGTATATATATACATATACAAATAAATAATATTGTCTGTGTTGAAGTGAAGTGTTTGTTTGTAATATCAAAAGAACAGCTTTTTAGGGTTCCGTAGCCAAATAGCAAAAAACGGAACCCTTATAGATTCGTCATGTCTTTCTGTCTGTCTGTCCGTCCATATGTCACAGTCACTTTTTTCGGAAACTATAAGAACTATACTGTTGAAACTTGGTAAGTAGATGTATTCTGTTAACTGCATTAAGATTTCCACACAAGAATAGAAAAAAAAAACAATAAATTTTGGGGTTCCCCATACTTAGAACAGAGACTCAAAAATTTTTTTTTCATCAAACCTATTCGTGTGGAGTATCTTTGGATAGGTCTTCAAAAATGATATTGAGGTTTCTGATATCATTTTTTTTAAACTGAATAGTTTGCGCGAGAGACACTTCCAAAGTGGTAAAACGTGTGTCCCCCCGTAACTTCTAAAATAAGAGAATGATAAAACTAAAAAAAATATAATATGATGTACATTACCATGCAAACTTCCACCGACAATTAGTTTGAACGAGATCTAGTAAGTAGTTTTTTTTAATACGTCATAAATCGTAAACCGCAATTGCTGGTACGGAACCCTTCATGGGCGAGTCCGACTCGCACTTGGCCGCTTTTTACTAACTGCATACGAAAGTAAATACGGTACTTATACCAAGACAACAATTTTAAAGTTTTTGTCTGTCTGTCTGTTTGTTGCCACTAATCTCGGGAATGGCTGAACTGATTTTAACGGGACTTTCACTGGTAGATATTATCGGGCATCGTATAGGCTAAAAGGAGGAGGAGTTGTTTTTCTACCTCTGTATATCGATATCTCCGTGATTTCTTAACCGATTTGCGTGAATCTTTTTTTAATCGACACAAAAACTTTGCGAGATGGTCCCATAAAAACTTCGGGTTGGAACCCGAAGTTGGAACTCTTCAATCCTGATGCTGCAGGGGTACTGCTTCCCTAAACTGTGGGGATTTAGGAATTGTTGATTATTATGAATAGTTATTATAGGGACCAAGTAAAGACATCGTTAAATTCCAGGATCCAACTCCTCAATCCTGATGCTGAAGGGGTTCTGCCAACCTAAACTGTGGTGATTTAGGAACGCGGACGAAGTCACGGGTGTCCGCTAGTAATAAATAAAATAATCATTGTATAGTGTAAATATCGACATCAGAGTACATCACTAGAGTATCGATAAAAATATCGACAATTGTCACTTCCCTATTAGTGTACATGTAAGCCTTACCCTCCCTCACCTCCACCCTACCCTCGTAAAGTACGAAAGGGACGACTGCAGCTCGAGCTGATTTTACCTACAAAAACCTTGGCCAAAAGACGTTTCGTATTCTGCTGTTTCCTTCTTCAAAACTGGACAAATCTCAAATATTCTTATATCAAAATTTAGAGGAAGAGTATATCTATGCTTCTATGTTTTTCTTTTTTGTTAAAAACTTATCAAATTTGTCTGACAGTCGTTTGAACATGGCGGTAAAATCGAGGGGTTTTTTCGGGTTTTTAGATTGTCATATTTTTTTTAATGATAATGTTTTGGAAAAAAGAAAAACATAGAGGCACGTATTAATTAGATCTAGATTTTTTGGAAAAAAATCATTGCTCTAGAGGCATTATCCACGAAGAAAACAGCAGAATACGTTTGTATGGAGAAATGCCCACTAGAGTACCCTCTTAACTCCTTAGATAGCACAACCCTGGAGAGAGCGGTTGAAATAGAACCTGTACATCTCAATGCCAACGATTTCGCATCCGATAAGCCTAATGAGACCGAATGATCTTTGTCATTACAAATTATTGCCGTCGTGTCAATGCCGCGGAGCAAATGGGCCGAGATTCGTTTTGAGATAAAATTAATGATATCACATACTAGTTACTAGACTTGTCTTTAAGTTATTTTCTTATTTATGAGCCACTAAGGACTATTTTTTTTTAATACTAGCTTTTTCCCGCGACTTCGTCCGCGTGACTTAGGTTACTGTTTTTCCGGGGCAAAAGGTCACTTTCCTTGCCATTAAAAACCCCGTTCAAAACAAAATGAAAAAAAAAAAAGATGTACTTAAGAGAAAATGAAATTTTTTCATAACTTTTTTTCGTCAACTGTACGTGTATTAACTAATCAAGCAATCGCAAATCACTAAACTCCACTTCATTCTCACTCACTATTTCGCACGAAGAGATCACTCTTCGAATTCAATCCGCTAAAACTGGTGTCAGAATTGGAATTAAATTCGAAACTGACTTTCAGTACGAACGAGACCTTTTCTCGTTCATACTAATTAGCTAGAGAGAATTAAACTAGGGAGAATGTTGCATCCCTTTTCCGTCCATACTAATTGATAGATTTACGCACAATTACCGTCGAAACTTATACTAGGGCCTCATAGCAGAAAGCAAGCTCGATCGCATGCCCACATAACATCACCTACCAACAAGGTGTAAACGTGCGCTGTAAACCATCAGCCATCGCGATAACCCGCGCTAGGTGTCTAGGTCCCTGTTGAAAGCTGCAGGTCAAACTGTTGTTTACACTTTACGAGCTACAATGTTGTTGCATGCATTGTTCTGTCACCTATCTTCGGAATTAATCTTTCTTTATCTATGCTCAAAGTAAACATGCAATGAACTACATAGTTACTCATAATGGGAAAGTGTGTGATGTTATTATTATTTATCGGTCTTTTACTTTCTTTTTTCCGATATCTATGTTATACAGGGTATAAAGGACATCGTAAAAAAAACTGAAACCATAGGACTCAGTACATAATTTCGAGTCTTACGCACACACGCGTTTTATGCTTGTAGTAGTGTACCTATCATAGCGCTTCTTCTATGAAGTTTTGTCTCTGGTCTGTCTTTACTCATGTGATATTGGTTTCCGAGATGAGTGACATTTTTAATTTGATTATATGCATAAAAAACATATTCACAAAGTTATCGTTCTAGTGTACACCCCGTATAAATCAGCCATAGCTATCTGGCTCAGACAGATCGTTTCTTACAGTTTACTGAGCATCAATTACTCTCGCAAGTCAACAATCTTCAATCGGGAGCAAAATCTGTATGGAGTAGGCGTTCAATGGGCGATCGCGTCCAATATTTACGCTAATCATGCGCCCGGTCGTTCACCTGTGCGGTTTTAAGACTGAACGTCTATTAGCTTATTTCTAGGCTTAGGTTGGAGCGCGCTTGCTAAGAAGATGCATATTCACTGTTTCCTTGAAAGTGCTCAAGTTATATGCGGGAGGAAAGACGCCGGAAGAGCGATTATAAGTAACATCTGAAAGTAAATTTGTTTGTTACTCTGATCTCCAATCACGCTGGGTACGGTGCAATGGATCGACCTGATTTTTTCCAGGAATAGTAATTAATGACAGAAGACATAGGACACTTTTATCCCGGCAAAATAAAGGACTTCAGCTTAGTGTTCACTCCACGCGGTCAAAGTCAAGGTTAAACCCTAGTAATAATAAGTATCCAGCTTTCGCATTCGGCGACTGATGGTCAACGTGTGAACGCTGTTTGCCTATACCATCTAGATCCTTTGATGTGTGCACAAAAACCGACATCAATTGGCATGCTGCGTTGCACGCGTGACAAATAAAATATACGCTGAGTGTATAGACGCATGCACGTTTGCCGAGATCATTCGCCGAACGCGTTGAGCCAACCGATCCAAGGGGCTTTAAGTATATACTCTGAACCTTCAGGTACATATATGATAAAAAAAGTCCGGGTTAAACAGAAAAAACGCCTTACCAGTTCTCTGTCGGGCACGCACTATCCGCCGTTTAATAAACCTACATTTTTTTCCTTTTTTTTTATTCGATACACGAGTGTAACAAGTTAACACTAATTGTACGCGATTTCACTCAATGGTAAGTAACTATGCATGTTAACCAGAAAATAACATAGCTTCATAATATTACAATGTAATAAGTTTATGCACTACCTTGTGGGCAGCTGGATTGATTTGCTGATTGCAGCTGGGCCGATTGATTCCATCCAACACTGTCATTAAGAAAGTCACTAACTTTATAATAACCTCGACTTAATAAATGTGTTTTTATGTTTAATATTGACAAAAAACCCACTCGGTCGACCGACGGGTCCCCGGGTCACCCGAGAAATCGTTAAACTTCGAAGGGCCAGCAGCCTAAGCGCGAACATTTTAATTTTCGAATGGTAAAGAAATGTATGCAAATTACAGAAGCACTCCTGTCATACATTGGCGTTAACTTTACCTTTACTACGTCTATTTGAAAGTTAAAATGTTCGTGGTTAGGCGCTACAGCTCGTAAAAGTAGAGTATGTAAATCATTTCTGAATTTGACACAATCGAGTGACGAGAAATGGTTTACACAAATATTTGAACAAGTTCGAACAAATAGACTTCTCAACAAACACGAAGAAGTTGAAACTGTTAAGAGCAAACACACTTGGCTTTGTAATTTTGTACAGCTAAGCAAATTCTTCAACTTACTATGCTAATATTAGTTAAGTAAACTTCTAAGTATAAGTCAGAAATAATGTTTCAAAATAAAAATCGAACAAAAAAGTGATCGAAGCAAATTTTACTTATGGCTAGGTAGGTACAATAACCTCTGCTCATATAATAAAATATTAAATTACAAAAAGAAATATCTAGGATTCTGTTAAATAATATTGACATTAACAGTCGGGACCCATTATATTAGGAAGATTTGAACCGATCCAGATTTTTAATGGGTCCCGAGATGATTTTTAAATACCTATTCAATGATACCCCACTTAACATGGGTGGTTCACCGACTTTATTTTTTTCTTTTTCACAATATGTCGTCTGGTGGTCGTCATATTGAATTTTAAATACTGTCATGTCTTTAGTGACAATCCCAAGATTAACAACACAAATCGATTGACGTAATAATCGTTTAAAATCGGCCCACGCGTTTGATCTCCAGAGCGCCACATTCTTACATACATACATAGACAGATATACACATTATGACCCTCTCTTGCGTGTCGCAGTCGGGTAAACAGGGTATGAAGCCAATGGACAATCTTCAAGTAGGTTCAATCGTTCATAGGTTGAGCCTATGTGAAAAATCACGTCGTTCCGTTGGTCCTTTGCTGCATGATGAAGGACAAACCAACAAACAAATACACTTTCGCATTTACAATATTAGTAAGGATAGCATTATTCACATCCCTAATATTTCTCCTTTGAATTAAGATATTGAAGCCAGTATCCACATAACTTTGTATTTTACGTTTATTTTATTTATATAAAATTGAAACCCCGAAGAATTAGATAAGATAAGAAATAACCATCAAAATGTTATTACTACGCTACCTCATCGGAGTCACGACTCACGAGTCCGAGAAACGAAGTGAGGTGATAAGTTTTACGAGCTTCCACTTTTACGACGTCAATGAGTATTAGCGGGTGGGATTATACCTACTTTTATACCTACATCTGTAACTACATGGTAGATTCGCGACTCCATCCACGTGGAGTTAGAATACCAGCAGCCTTACAATTTCAAGCTGGACAACTAAATCAGAGAGTGTAGGCATAGTGACTTATGGGAGCCCGCACAACTTGTCCAGCTAAATCACTAGGCTAACTATATCACTATACGCTGCATTTACATCATCACTACATAGTATAAAACAAAGTCGCTTTCTCTGTCCCTATGTACGCTTAAATCTTTAAAACTACGGATTTTGATGCGGTTTTTTTTAATAGATAAAGTGATTGAAGAGGAAGGTTTATATGTATAATAACATCCATTAACAGTGAATGACATAGGCTATATATTTTATACCCGTGCGAAGCCGGAGCGGGCCGCTAGTTTATAATATTGGAAATAAGACACATTGTAAGACAGACTTAGTTGATACATTCGTTGCTGGCCCACTAATGGGCACGTTTGCGGTTTGACCTCTCGAATGAGAAATTCCCGAACAGCTAAGGGTTTAACTATAAAAAATATTCAAAGCATTGAATCACAATGGATTTCGGTATTTACGAAGCGCCACAATGAATAAGATCTTATTTAAAAACTTACACTATACCAACTTATTTATAACACTAGGGAGGTTCAAAACGTTATCGATATCAGTTATCTTGCTTCAATAAATAATAAATATTATTATTATTGAAAGCAAATTCACCACATCTCGAATTGCGACGCGTGTAAAAACCTCAAAGGTGGAAACAGATTAAACCGTAGTATTTTATATGAACTGGCTCGCGTTAAAAGTGCGTTTCCATTCGAAGGTCTACTTACAGCTATACCTGTAAAATGTGTCAAAAGAAAAGAGAGAGAGAGTCTAAGGGCTGATTCCACAATCGGAAAGTAAACTTTAAACAACTGTTTAACAGGTTTTAAAATCAAAAGCTTCCAGAACATCAAATTTATTCCTCGGTTAAACGGTAGGTACTTGACGAAAAAATATAAAGAATGAATTATTATAAAAAAATATTTATTATGCAATCTAGGCAATATATAACTTTTACAAAGCCGTAACGAAGATAATTTATTACATTTTTTCTTTAAAAAACATACGTTATGAGCATTATTTTAATAGCTGATGTAATATATGGCCACACGACCATAACAGGTATGCGCTAAAAAACTGGTTTCCGAATTAGGTCACAGCATGTTATTTAAATTTGAAATGAATGAAAAATATTTGTTTAGCAACAGAAATAAAAAATACAAAACCCGTCGACATCAATTATAAAATCACGCTTTTTATATAATTATAGATGAAGGTCGACGGGTAGTTTAATCAGCATTGCGATCCAATGATAGTCATTGTAGGTGAATCATTGAATCAGAGGCAAAAACAGGGAAACACGCGCCATTTGCATTCTAACGACGTACTCAATGCCATTGTACCATTTACGTAATAGAGCATCAATTATATAACGTTATAGAGCCTCTAGTTATGACCGCAGTGAAAAATAAAATGAACTATTCCAGTGGTGTATTTGGACAAACTCTTTTATGTATTTATTTATTTATCTTTACCAACTAGTTCTTCAGGAACGCACAAACACCTCTTAACGCATATACTGTCTCCATCCATCCTTTATCATTTGATAGTGGGTAAAAAAAATATTTTTTCAATCCTACATAAAAAGAAATAGTGCTCTGTACTGTTTAACAAAAATGAATGCTACAGTTTGGCAACTGCATTCAACTCTGATTAATTATTATCTCACTATTGGCTATAATATAAACGTAAAAATGCCACTACTGACTATAAAATTTGACGAGTTTCCTCGATTTCCCCTGGATCCTATCATCAGATAACATCCAGGATCCAAGTCCAGGAAATCTCCAGGATCCCAACATCACCTAATGACAGTGGGACTACCTTGGAAGTAAACCCTTTCAAATTGAAAAAAATTTTCAAATCGGATCAGGCGTTTTCGAGTAATCGGGGAAAATACATTTAAAAAAATCCTACGAATTAAGAGCCTCCTCCTTTTTTGGAAGTCAGTTAAAAATGCATTCTTGTAGCAAGGACATCATAAATTCAGCCAATCGTCACAACTGAGACTAAAATGATTGATGCAGCTTTTCTGCAGCTAACTTAAACTTTTAAACGACTGAGAAGATCGGACAAAGTTGTTGGTCAAAGTTATCGATAGTTTATCAGAGGCCAAACCGGAAGCGGATGCATCATACGTGATCGTAAGGAGACGGAATGATTTAACTATCGTTAGTATTTATCGTAATTGTTACTTCGAACTGTAATCTTCATACCCCACGGTCATTTGTGAAAAGCTAACTCATGATAAATAATGATAACTTAGAAAGTGAGAGTATCGTCGAATATGGTGTTAACAATAAAATAATATGGGCGTGCAAAATCGAAAACACTTTTTACTAAAAGTGAAATCTTAGATTGTACTTATGCTGGGTGCGTAGTATATTATTAGCTCTATTAAAACACATAAAATATGTTAACTATAATTAACGGATTACTTAATTACTAGCTCTTTTTTCACACAAGCATTACCACCCGTATTCTCTCCTTTAGGGATGAAATTAAAAAACCCTCCTTATTACACCTCTAAGAATATTTCCTCCCAAACCTCTGGATACACCGGTTTAACATGTTCTTTGTCTTTCAGTGAGTCTGATAGATTAATAAGCATATAAATACGAGAAAATGATATGTTAAGATTATTTACGTATAACGATAGCTATCATTTAAATGTGAAACACACTTACGACAATACTGTTTGTTATGATCTAGCTTTATCTTCGTTATTATTTTTATATGTTATTGTATAATCATTAAAATCAGGTAGGAACTACTAACAGGAATCAGACCAAGTAATACTCGACCGATATAAAATGAAGCTTTGGAATCAAGTATATAAACGATTTTTATCGATAAGTATACGATATGTGTATAGCACTTTACTAGCACGACTGGCGTGAATCAGCCCTACCGATACTCGACCGAATATAGAACGCGGCCTTCGATGGAGTCAAGCGATCTGTCGGAAGGGCGGAAATGATAAAAATACCCTCTATTTTTAGAATAAATATCCACGAGATACTTTAAACGATAACAAAAGAACTATACATAATATTACGGAAGATTTATAAATGCTTATAAATAAGTTAAGTGGAATTTAAACAAACGTCTATCACATTAATGTGGTTAAATTAACTTTATATCCATTGACTCTATTCAGTACTAGCTTTTGCCAGTCTTAATTTCTTTCGTATAGACATAGAGTATCCCACGTGGAGAACCCAGAGGGTTACCGCGGGATAAAAGGTAACCTACGCCAGTCTCTAGGTCCTCAACTATACCCATGAAAAAATCCCTTAGGCTGAAATCTATAGACAGCACTCTCGCTCAGCTCAGACTCAAGACAGAGTAAAAGCGACACATTTATGTCAGAACATATTTGTTTTAACCTCTATCCTGAGTCTGAGCACGCTTTATAGATAGATCTCAACATTAGAGCTGGGTGATTGAAGGACAAAGCAACAAACAAACACTCTTTCGCATTCATATGTGTAAGCAGGCTTTTTGCCTTCGAACGTAGGTAATTTGCATAGGTGTTCTGCGATCGTCAAAAACACCGCATTGCAACGTTACGGCGGATGTCCTTCAAACGACGTATTGTTGTCTGAGACCTGATCAAGTTATATCTGGACTCGAACTGAATTTTGAAGGCCAAAAATGAGTATGTCATCTATGAAGAATGTATATTGTACCTATCTATATATATAAAATTCAAAGTCTTGACTGACTGACTGACTGACTGAGATATCAACGCACAGCCTAAACTACTGAAGTTAGAAACTTGAAATTTTTACAGTTGGTTCCTTTTATGACGTAGGCGCACACTAAGAAAGGATTATTGGAAATTCCACCCCTAAGGGGTTTAAATAGGGGATGGAAGTTTATTTGAAACTCCGTCATTTTTCAAGCTGTTTCCATCAAAGTTGGTATTTGAGCTTTCAGTTAAAAATAAAAAAGTACGTGTGTCACAGTTTTTGAAAATTCCACCCCAAAATCTAATTCCACGCGGACGAAGTCGCGGGGCCAAAAGCTAGTACGGTATAAGACGTGATGCTCTCATTATTAAAATCTAAAAAATTGTCCATCTGAAATGAAATAAGATAACATAAACGTTAAAATTCTTTTTACAAAACCGACTTCAGACGCCCCTAAAAAGTATATCAATTGTACCTATAAGATTTGAAAAGTTCTCTCGATTTTTCCAGGATCCCATCATCAGATCCTAACCTGATAACAATGGGACCACCTGGGGAGTACACACATACCTTTATACCCCGGAAAAACTTAAGATTCCCGCGAGATTTTAAAAAATCTACTAAATCCTCGCAGATGAAGTCGCGGGCAGGAGCTAGTAATATATTATTTCTGTAATCTATCGAACAAAATTATTCTCATTGAAAGCTGCATAGAAACGATCAAGCTATCGATTGCTGTATATGAGGTTAAGATCATAGGTCTGACCTGTGGCCCTAGTCGCATATTCAAGTGGAACTCACGACACCACCCGCGGCGCCATGAGATCTATGAGATTAGAAAATACAATAAACCACGTTGTATTTAATGTCCCTTGAGTAAACAATTTGACGAAAGTAATTTAAAGAACAGGGGCTCGAGCTGCCAGCTGAACATCTCTTATTCAAATGCTCAATTTTTTTCATCAACGGGAACAATTTTGAATTTTGATACAAACTGATAATAATATTCTTTATCTGGTGGGAGGCTTTGGCCGTGGTTATTTACCTTCCTACTGTCAAAGACGTGCCGCCAAGCGATTTAGCGTTCCGGCACGATGACGTGTAGAAACCGATTAAGGGTGTGAGTACACTGCCATACCCCTTACAAGTTAGCCCACTACCATCTTAGACTGCAACGTCACTTACCATCAGGTGAGATCGTAGTCAAGGGCTATATTATCATCGAATAAAAAGAAAATTCATTAATAAGTAAGGAATTAATACCTATTTTGATTGGTGGTTTTTGTGGATAGACTTTTACTAAGAGTTAATTTACTTACCTATTGTATGGTCAGACATAGTTTGTCTTCGAACTACCAAAGTTTTGTCAAAATTCAAAAATTATTTATTTCATGTAGGCTAACCTGTGGCTCTTATGAAAAATCAAGAATCTGATTCCACCGAGAAGAGCCGACAACAGGCTCAGCAGTTGCTCTTTTTTCCCATAAAAATATGTACTAAGAATAATATAAACGTAAAAATTATTTTTACAAAACCGACTGCAAATACCACTACAAAGTATATCAATTGCGCCTATAAAATTTGAAGAGTTCCCTTGATTTCTCCAGGTTTCCATCATCAGATCCTGACCTGATGGCAATGGGACCACCTGGGAAGTATACCCTTTCAAACAAAAAAGAATTTTCCAAATCGGTCCAAGCGTCTTCGAGTATTCGGGGAACATACATAAAAAAAAAAAAGATTCCAACGAATTGAGAATCCATCATCATCGTCATCCTTCTTTAGAAGTCGGTTAAAATTTTAAAAAAATATTAGGATTAAACAACATAAGAATTTAGCAACCAGAGTGATATTGATACGAACAAAATTCCGATGCCAGTAAATAATGCCCTAGTAACGGTTAAAATACTTCAACAGCGAAGATGTAAACACCGATCGCAATGCAATATATTGCATAGCGGTCTCGTATTACAGTCATATGACGCTGCGGCGTGCGGGTGGCGCGCATAATATCCTCTTTATTTAATACTAGCTTTTACCCGCGGCTTTGCATGCATTAAGTTCGATTTTCAAACCCCTATTTTACCCTCTTAGGGGTTGAATTTCCAAAAATCCTTTCTTTGCGGATGCCTACGTCATAATACCTATCTGTATGCTAAATTTCAGCTCGATCTGTCCAGTGATTTGAGCTGTGCGTTGACAGATCAGTCAGTCAGTCACGTTTGCCTTTTATATATTTAGAAGACTAGCGCACGCCCGCGACTTCGTCCGTTTCTTCAATTCACACTCGATAGTTCCTAAATTCCCACAGTTTAGTTTTATTATTCAGCTAGTTTTCCTCGTTAGGTAATAATAATTTCTTCAACGATATTCTGCATCACCAGGCAAACAAAGCCTGCGATCAGTTGAACAATTGCTACCAATACTTTTTATATTATTTGTAATCCTATTAATATTACAAATACGAAAGTTTGGATATATAGATGGATGAATGGATGGATGTTTGTTACTCAATCATGCCACAACGACTGAACCGATTAGCCTGTGGAACAGAGATAGTTTATAGTCTGGAATAACACATATGCTACTTTTTATCACGGAAAATAAGAGTTCCCGCGGGATTAAAAAACCCTCAATCCACGCGAACGAAGTTGTGAGCATCAACTAGTGGATAATAGTCCGCTCGAGCCGCTCTTCCAATTTCAGGAGTAGAACAGAACAACGCAACACCACTACAGACCACCATAGACTCTTGTTAGTCTATCTTCCAAGTTACTGAGACCAATTAAGATTATATAACAAACAAAACAAACAATTTTCACAATATAGCTATTAGGTATATCTTAACACAGCCGCGTGCAACGTAATTGATGGTGAACACGAATGCACACAAAAATACGCTTGATGGAAATTTACTCCTAAACAAAAGGAAATAAAGTTTAAAATACGAAAACGTTTTCTAAAGCAAAGCTACAAACGCTGAGTTCGTGCAGTGAATTTGTCTCACGCGATGACGTTATTCTCACTTTTTTTTTTAAATTTTATAGCTATTTGTGTTTGAGCTACTTGATTGTATGGACAATCAAGATAACATCAAAATGATCATGATATTAAAGTTCTGTTTCTAGTTACATTAAGTAACTTTTTCTGGTCGCTGAAGGACTTGGGCCTCCTCAAGGTTTTGCTGACCTCCGCAAAGAAAATAAATAAATACATAACTTGAAACGAACCCGGAGATGTGATTGGCGTCTAATTATTTATTTATCGCGAGTAATCGCGTGGGAAAAAGATCGTCATGAGACTCCTCGGAGCGTGACAAATAAATTGAAGTCAACCAACAACCAAACAACAATAAAATTATTGAAAAAAAAAAACATACCGGCCAAATTACCAACACCAGCTTTTACGTATTCATTTATCGAGCAAAAATAAAAGTATATTGAATTAAAGACAGTGGAGACTCTCTTTAAAGTTTAACTCTATTTTTTTATTATTTGTTGTTAGATGTTATCGGAAATAGCTATTAAGGTTTATGAGATACAGCCTGCTGCCAGACAGACATGATGGTCGGACAGCAGAGCCTTAGTACCTACTTGGGTATACAACGTGTAACAAAAGTGTGAAATAACCCTGAAGGAGGTGAATGTGCTCATGAAACTGAACAACTTTCCCCAAGGAACATAGGTCGAAATGTGAAAAAAAAAGAGTCCTCCCATACAAAATTGACGATCAGCTGATTGATTTACTATGGGAGGTAAAAATATTTTTTTTTTCATATTTCGACCTATGTTCCTTGGGATTCACCTCCTTCAGGGTTATTTCACACTTTTGTTACACGTTTTGTAGGAAAAAGGCTCAAAAAGTTTTCTACAGCGCGGCGCGGGCGGTCAACTACAAGGCACAGGCCTCTTCTCGAAAGAAGGGATTAGGCCATAGTTCACCACGCTGGCCCAATGCACATTGGAAGACTTCGAGACCATTTTGGAAAACTCTCTGGCGTGGAGGTTTCCTCACGATATTTTCCTTCATCGTTGATGCATGTAATACTTAATTGCTACGGTCTACAGTTAGTGTTACATAAATAATGTAAGACACACGATACTCGCGGGAGATTGCCGAGTATGAAGAATTTAATGGAGATCGGAATTACTTGTATGGTCAGAAAGACACGAAGAAGCTATAATGCTAATGCGTAGTGAAGGGAATTGTGCCTAATTACGGGTAATGGGTATCTAAGATTGTAAGTAAAACTTGAGTTTAGTCAAATGTACGATGTTAAATTGTACTCGTAGAGTAGGTATGCGATGTAGACTTCAATTGAGGAGCGTTGAGGACGATATTACAACTAGTCAAAGGATGTATCACTTTGAAAAACTGGACAACTTTTCAATACAATTTGAGTATGTCTATCGCTTAGGTACCAACTTCGATCACAGGGTATCAATCATTCGTTAATACGTTTACACGTCGCGTAGACCTCATGTAGATATGTAGACGTTTTTAGCAGGTTTTTAGCTATTTTAAAAGTATCTCAAATAGTTAAAAAATAATAAATAAAAGTTTGTTGTGTCGCTTTGTGAAAGTGCTGCCCAGATAATGTTGCACAAATTAAATCCATTAGTTTTCAGTAGGTACTTCAAAAAAGCATATCATGGAAATTATGATATCTTATAAAAACAACAAATGCGTAATTAGGTAACTACCTAACTACAATTAGACACAGAGAATAGCGCAAAAACTTGAAGTTCTGGACAGCAAAATGACAGTAGGCAGTAGCTATTGTAAGTCTACTATTTAGCTGCATTAGTATTCTGATCAGTCTGATATAGGAGTATAACAGGCGGAAACATTACTTAATCAGCCAACAGCACCATAAACGTGGTAATCAATTCTGTAAAAGTCGCCAATTGATGTAGTTCTAATGTTGCCTTTAGTCTATTGACTCTTATACATACTTATAGAGTTTTTTATGTAAATGTATGGCGAGTGTAGACGTGTGACAGTTGTTCGTGGGCATTGACGAGTCAGTGACTGGGCGGCGCTATTAGCAGATCCTACAAGTACCCTCTCGAGATATACTGGGTGTAGGAGGGATTTATAAGACTCTTAAAGTATGGATATATAGAAATAAACAAGTGTAAAAATAAGGTATTAGCTTGAAATGTCGCATACTGTACACAACGACAATAGCAAGACCGAAAGTCGAGCTGTGTGTTAGAATAACAAGCAGACCCTGCTAAAGTATCGGATTAATTCCATTCTGTTCAAGGTTCAGTGGAATGACCAACAGTGCTGCCTGAATTGAATGATAAATTAGCTTTTGGATCGTGTCCTCTTAATCTTTGAGTCATGAGGTCAAAGTGATGAAGCAACCTTTGTTGTTAGTCATCGTGATAGTTGGAAACGTTGAGTTATTAACCGTAAACATACTGAATCTATTTCATGGGCAATAAAATTATGTAGGTTCGAGTTTATGACAATACATGGAAAGTAATAGAAGGAGACACTAAATATAAATCGTTGATGCCCTCAAACAACTTAAAATAGCCCTTGACGATCATCTCACATAGTTAGTAACGATGCAATCTTATCGCGAGATTTATAGAGCGTGCTTTGACTCAGCTCAGATTTAAGATAGGGGTTAAAACGAGACACGAATATGCTCTGACATAAATCTGTCTCGTTTTGACTCTGTCTTGGGTCTGAGCTGAGTGAGAGTGCGGTCTATAGATTTCAGCCTAAGATGTTAGCGGCCTAACTTGCAAGAGGGTATGGCAGAAAAGAAAAAAAACGTGTGGCACTCGGGGACTGCCGCGGTAAAGCTATTGCATAGCATTTTTTATCAACGCCATCTAGCGTTGAGAGGAGTCCCGTGTCAGGTTATTTTCGTTACGGATTCGGTCTCCACGCTCAAGGCCCGCGATAGAAGCTATGCAATATCTTAAAACTTACTCTCAATTTAAAGGTATATTATTATAGGGAGAAAAGAAACAAGAGCTTCCTAGATCTTAGCGAAACGGAGCTTGTATATTTTTTTTGAAACTGTATTATTTGACCGAGAGGTGTTAACTAAGAGTGGTTCCGAGCTATTGACGTCTCGTCATCTAAATATTAATATTTACAATACACTGACAAACTTAAGTATTCGTAACAAAGGGAGATGAGGCACAATGCAGTGTTTTCACTCTGGTTAAAGAGACAAATGACCACAGTTCCGGCGCGGAACCGGCCAACCGTGCCGGCGCGGTGTGATGAATAGCATAGCTCTCAATGACTGAAACAAGCACGCGTGATCACCTAATGTTCCGTAAGACCTCGTGTACGGGTATATATTCATCATTAAGGCCTTTCATTTCATCGTAGAACAGATCATTAGAAGTTACCGTACATCTGTAAATAGAATATTGAACATTCATGACCCTTTACATTCATTATTAATGTCTTCGAACTTTCAACAAATATCGTACGTATCTAAACAAGAAAAGAATTTTCCAAATCAGTCCAGGCGTCTTTGTTCCTATTTGTATGTTCCCCGATTACTCAAAGACGCCTGGACTGATTTGGAAAATTCTTTTCTTTTTACCAATTCGTAAATGACAGTTCCTAAAGCCCCATAATTTAGGGGGAAAGTACCTCTACAGCATCAGGCTTGAGGAGTTGAAGGTAAACATTTTTATGGGACCATTTCGTGAGCTTCCTCTGTCGATTAAAAAAAAAAAATCGCGTGAATCGGTCCAGAAACCTCGGAGTAATCGGTGGACATACATAGAAAAAAAAAAAAGATACCGGCCGAATTGATAACCTCCTCCTTTTTGGAAGTCGGTTAAAAAAGAGATTCCGACGAATTGAGAACCTCCTTCTTTTTTGGAAGTCGGTAAAAATGCAGCGTAACCAATGGTCGCGATATTTGTTACGAAATGATCATTCATATCTAATAACGAGTTGTCCATAAAATATTCCTGTGAAGTAAGTGTAAGTACAAAAAGCGCAATCGTCACCGGAAGCGACAGAGACACGAGGGTCACGGGTTCGACGCCTCCGTAGCGCCGCTGCTACTAATGGTTGCGTTGTGTTAATGTCGACACATGAATGCACTGTACAGATACAGTGAGGTGTACATCAGCTGTGATCCCTTCCTAATGATACGAAATAAGGATAATTTAAAACTCATCATGTTGTTTGTTTTTCACGAAGCAATTAATTACGGAGCAACGAATCGACGTGATTTTTTGCATGGGTATAACAGATGAGGACCTAAAGAGCTAGTATAGTAGGTATATTTGAACTAGTACGAAGTTTGATTTTACGTACCTACTTATGAAATGATGAATTGAACTTTTTTGAAGATGCTTGAAATCTGAGAAATAAACGGAAGCCGGAAAGGTATTTGATATGATCATAGCAATCGCGTGAAAATCCCGTGTGTCAGTTCTCTAAAAATGACTGCATCAGTGTAGGCTGTGTAGCGATCGCAATGACCTCTGATTGGCTGGTACCCTCCCGGTATTGGTTAATGCAGATGGAACGCCATAAATTCAGCCAATCAGAGGCCATTGCGATCGTTACCCTGATGCGATCATTTTTAGGGCATCGACACACAGGAAGCGAAAACCGAACAGACATGTGGAAGCACATATGCAATAAAATTTCAACCCACAAAACTTTGTCAAATTAAATACATACATAATGTAAAGGAATAAAGTTAAATTTTGAATTCTCTTCCACGATTCAGAATAGTCACCGAAAGGCCTATCAAAAATCTGTTCTTAAAATGGAGTACATTTAGCAAGCCTGTCGCCTGTATAAAAGCTCAAACTACAACCCATTGGAAGCTATCTGCAGTTCTAAGTTATGGATTGGTGTCAACAGTGTACTCTACGCTATAAGGCTTATCGTTCGCCCGGTAGAGTCGGTAGCCTTGTTCAACGTTTACTGCCCTTATAAAATGCGTTAACAATCTGTACTGTAATCGTATATTAAAAGCTACAAGTTCTACCCATGTTACTAAGGAAACTGGATACTATGTGGATTTAAGTGTACTCTAGCTTTATCTTAATTAATACAACTTTCAGGCAATACTTGCTTAAAATACACATAACTGCGAAAAGTTAAGAGTCTGGATTTCAACCTATGATCCCCGAAATTACTTAGTCTTAACCACTATTATCGCTGTAATATAAAATTAAGCTACAAATGTCTCTTCATTGAGTTCTTAATTTGTTGAAAGATAAATTAACAGACGCTTTCCACATCGCGCTAATGGTATTCATACTTGTATTATCAGTAGGCATATGGACGTGGATGTCGACGCATGTGGGCAGCGGGTTCGACGCCCGTGCGGCACATACTGCTGCGATTGTCGGCCCCGTTAAACGCCTACCTAAACAGAACTTAGATATTAGGTGTCTTCTTGTAATTTAAGGCAACTGCATTTCTTGACGGATAAAATCGAAAAGCATCATGGTTCCAAATCCATTTTATTTGTTAACTTCGATTACATTTATATTTATGACCCACGGCTAAGTCGAGTTAGGTTTTTAAAAGTGCCGCGATAGTTATTTTATTTCACCGGAATGTTTTTTTAGGGAACTTAATCCGGAAAAACAAGACATTAATTCTCTTGCAGTACTGTAATTATGTTTCTTGCGCAAAAATCAGTCTGTGATAACAATTAAGTAAGTCGGTGAGTACTAGATAGGTACCAAGTTCAAACTGAAACGCTTGTGCCTAACCTTGTACTAAATGTACCATTTTAAGTCTGATCAAGTGGCGACTGGCGTGTTTGAAGTGTTATGTCATCGGCTACATTCATTTCTTTAATACTGCGTCTGCATTAACTGGATTCGGCGAATATTCTCATTATCGCGACAGGTGTGGCGAGAAGTTCGTTGAATCGCGATGTAACACGAATTCGGGCGGCACTGTCGGTAATGTAACCAACAAGTTGACTGCTAATTGCTGCTTATGTAGACAAAAACATCGCGTATAACCGATCACGATAAATTTATCGCGACAATGCGACACGAATTTTCGCACGATAATGTAGCCGCAACATACTGCCCTCCTCAAGCTATAATGTCGTTAACCAAAATTTGGCCAAATACCTTTTTAATGCTATCTTACAAAAAAAAAATTCTCTATCGATCCATCTAATCGGTATTCTCTTTATTGCTATAGTTTATGATATAGCAATATTATTTATAAATTTCCGCGTTTTGGTAGTTAGCGACATTTTCACTTTAGGGTGCAGAATATAGACAAGAACATCGCGTATTACCGAACACGATAATTTTATCGCGACAACGCGACACGAATTTTCGCACGATAATGTGGCTGTAGCATTACGGGTCTAGATAGACCTGCTATTAGTACCTATGTGGTAGACTTGAGATGATAATATTGATAACGAAGTTTAAGCTGGACGTGCAAAGGGTAAAATTAGTCACATCCTTCCACAATTTAATACGGCGAATATTATTTAAACAAAAGCACTACTTCGCATAAAACGTGGTTTATCATTAACGAAAAAAAATTAATTCGGATATTTATTTGAAATTTCTAAATAGTTGCAACGTGCCTTATCTCTAGTTCTCTAGATACATAAAAAAAAAAAACTTGTTTCACTACAACCTTCACCTGTAAATAGCAAGCCATTACACGATAATACTAGTTTTTTTTTAAATCTTTGGATTGGATTGATTTTATCTTGGAGCAAATTTTCGTTTATTTCTCTTCTCCAACAGTTTGTTATAAAAAATAACATGCTGTATAAAGAGCTACATATTACGTTAAAAAAAATAGCATCCTTTATAAGAGCCATGTTAAGTTGGTTTACATACAATAAACCATTTTGAAATTCAATTGGTGGGTTTCGCGAATAATCAATAGCGCTTTAATAACGAAATGGAAATTGTATTGGACTGCATTCGAATCGATAAGTCTGTGCTTTGCAGTAGGGTTAGCCTTAGTTTGAATTCCATTGATCGTATAAGAATTCGATGACATTAGCGTCAAAGTAACCATAACTGCATTGAATTAGAGCTTAATTTTGTGTATACATTCTTATAAGTTTACGTATACGATGCTCTCCAAATTAAAATCGATAGTACTGAATTTGTGACTTTAATTCAATACAATTTAGGGTTCATTTTACTTTAACGCTAATGTCATCGAATTATTATACGATCAATCGAATTAAAACTTAGACTATCCCTACAGTTCTCACGTTCAGTATTTCGAGCCGGCTTGATGAACAACCGCAAGTGCCGCAACTTAACCGCGGCACGAAACAAGGTAACGGACTTTTTGTATTATTTTCCATTTATTTTCATAGATTTTTAGGGTTCCGAAAAAAACTTCGGAACCCTTATAGGATCACTTCGTTGTCCGTCTGTCTGTCAGTGTGTCACCACCGTTTTTCTCGAAAACGGCTTATGATCCGAAGTCGAAATTTATACTGAATATAAAGTTCAATGGTCTCGTAGTGTTTTAAGAATATCAAGCTTATAGCTTAACTCAGTTAAAAGTTACAGCTTTAAAACCACGGCTTTCTCATTATTAAAACAAATTAAGAGACATCTTCCAAAAATCGTTTTTTTCCATACCTAATTCTTAGTTTCATAGTAAGTGCCGTTATATTTTACAAAAACCAGCTTTAAAGTCTTACAAATGACGAACATATTGATATCTCTAAACATAGTAAGACTAACTTAAACAGCTAAAAACCAAATAAAAACCTACCACTTACTATGACGTTTAAAGTACTGTAACTGGAGTAAAGTATCTGAAGCTAAAACACACTATCAGATGCATCGACTGAGAGCCGCGACAGATAAGGTTTCACAGTCGTTTGAGATCAGCAGGCCCATATTTCTATCGGACGTTCGAAGACTCAAGAATGGCCCAAGGTTACGTCCGCGACTACGTCCGATTGTGTGCACAATTCAATGTACATTCACTATCCAGCCGCGGTTGACGCGTCGGATAGTTTGTTCTAAGCCTAACTTTTTAATGCGTCACAACACAGAACTGTCACAACTTTTGTAGACTGACCTCTATAATTACTCTATGATTTGTAGAATAGACCAGGTATGTAATAGAATCTGCAATGGCATATACATTAAGAAAAATATTTTTTATCTATTACCTATCTCTTTAATTAATTTATGCCGTCATATTTTGTATTCACATCACACTATATCACATATCACACTAATTCATATTATAAAGCCGAATGTTTGTATATGTATGTGTGTGTGTATGTTTATTACTCTTATTACTCCTTCACGCCACAACGAATTAACCGATTTGGCTGAAATTTGGAATGGAGATAGCTAATACCCAGGATTAAAACATGAAAAATCTTGATCCACGCGGCCGAAGTCGCGGGCATCGTCTAGTACCTAATAAAACCTTCATTTTTTTGTAGAATAGGTAGATATGTAATAGAATCTGCTATGGCATTTACAATCCAGTGTTAATCATAGATTAAAAATAGAGGTCAACGCAGTCTTATAACCCAGTTGTCAAAAACTGTCATATCTTATTAAATAATGTTTGAATTGAATTGTTATAATATTTCGAATGTTCATATAACGATAGGAATTAGGAAATGAGTTTTTGAAAGATGTAACAGTGTTAATGAGAGAAGGATACGTCTATATTTAAAGATGCGAAGAGGTGGTTAGCTAAGGGAAACATCAAGAGTGAAGTGGAATCTTTGGTGGAACATGTCGGAAAGCCATTAATTAAGCAGGAGGTTGACCAGTGCATAGATAACTACCATCCAGTCCAAGTTAAAGCGGCACCTCAGCAGCTCAAGAGCTTGTTAAAAGATGAAGTGTCCATAGCACAGCGGCCGAAATTATTGAAGCAAGGTAATACAAATAAGCATTCAAATTTTATTTCATTTTGTAAAAGAAATATTAATTATAATAATTTGTGACCATGTATACTTACTAGTGTTTAGATTCCTTATACATAAGATGTCATTCTATATTGGTTAACTTAAGATGTATTACTGTTAAGTATGTATGAAAACTGTATTATTTAACTTAAGGTGTGTTAGTGTTGAGAAGGTATGAAGTATGCGCGGAAGTATGAATATGGTAAAGATGTATGAACGGAGAAGGTATGTCTGGGGACAGACATAGTTGCAGGATGACCGAATGTGGGAAACAGAATGTAAGTGTATGACAGGGATGGATGTATGCGATAGAGAGAGTGGGAAGATATGGAGATAAAAAAGATTGGCAAGATGGCATATGGAGTTAAGACATGCTAAGGAGTGCTAAAAGTAGTTTAAATAAAAGAAGTTAATATATATTTAGTGTTTTTACTTTGAGCTATTCCCACATTTATTAGAACATACAATATTATTACTTGCTTGTTCAGACATGAAAAGGGTCACAAAGAAAATTCTGTCAAACATAGAGAATCTTTTGATTGACTATCTCGAATGCTTTAAAGACAGCTTAGACTTAGTTTTACAAGTTATACATTGCATTATGGAAGTAACTCAAAGAGACAAATAATGGGATGAAACATGGAGATTGGGAACTGTGAGAAAACTACACAACCCCATTGAGTTTGGGCTTGTTTGATTCATCTTGACAAGTACTCTAGTCCTAGATGATATGCAGGGTCTGATGATGAGACCGGAAGGCGTCTATAGGAACTTCAATAACACTGCGCACTTAAGCTGTCATCTAGTAGGTACCTAATTAATACAATGGTCAAGAGTTTCGGAACCCTCAGTGCGCGAGTATGACTCGCACTTGACCGGTTTTTTTTTAATAAGTACAAGTGTTAAATGAAAATTTTTAAATATCCCCGACATGTGAATCTATGGCCGGACTATTTAAGGTAACCTGACATCCTGTTATAGTTCTTGCAATTCAAGAGGGCGCTTGAGCTTTATTTGTGGTTACGTCGTGTACATGCACATTGCGTAAGTGTGTGCACTCTGACTCACACTCGTACAAATACGACACTCACACAACCATTACTCACGAGCCCTCGTGAATTGAAAGAACTATAACAACTTGAAAGAACTATAACATAATAATTATTTATTTAAGTCGATTACGGCGGGTTACAAACTATAGAGATGTATCTATTATATCTGCAGTAGCCCAATAAATAATTCTTTCTGCTCCTACGTATGTCTTTCTGGTTTTGAAATAATATGTTACTTTCAAACTTAGGTCAAAAAGTATTATTTTCTTTAAAACTTACTTTTGTTTGTTTTAACTTTAAAAAAATGTACAATGAGTAGACAAGTATATTTTAGTGGGCATTGTGATTCCAATATTCGTCGGCTGAGTCAATATCGATTTGAATGCGGCAACGTGCTTTGTTCCAAGAATTAATCGAGCACAAACGGCGCCGGTTATCGATTCATTGATTCATCGATTTTGTTCACAATTAGTTAGTGGCTTGGAACACGCACGTTTATTTATAGGAGGCCTGATACTTGATAGTTAGGCCTTTCGAGTTCAATTGTAGTTTTAAAGGTTCAAGGTTGTATACGAAACGCCCTTTCTCTTTGAGCCTGATATTTCTGTCCAAGGAGATTTCCACAGGACAAAATGGTGGATGTTTGTTCAACTTTCAATCCTTCAAAATTAAATAAATGTTCAAATGCGATTCTTGCGATAATTCAGAAGTTATAAAGCTTTGACAGACTAACGAATATCATACAAGCAGACGAGTGTAAATTCAGCCATGTAGAATACGTCGGATACTACACTTCACTCGGTCTATAAAGGCGAGTGCGTCAACTTGTTGCGAAACTTCGAGGTACAGGCACAACTGAAGTTAATGTCCCTTCCTATGTCTTTCGATACTATCTAGTTAACATTTTGTTCACATCGCGCTGTGTATTTTGATTGATACGTACTGTAGGTATTGTGGTTAAAGGCATTACAAGTCGTCTGCCGGTTAAGATAAAATTGGAAGTTTTTTTTTTCGGATCGCCAGGGTTGTTGGAAGTTGGCACGTCTGTTGATGCTATAGAGGAATTTTATTTGTCCCAACATAAATTCGAATGAGTCAACGTATTGCGTGTGATATTTATTGATATAACTAGTTGATGCCCGCGACTTCTTACGCGTGGATTAGGGAAATCCAAATTTCAGCCCAATCAATTCATTTGTTGTGGCGTGAAGGAATAACAAACATCCATCCATTGGATTGGCATTATAGTTGAAACCATCAGATTGCCTGCCAATTAAGTTGAGTTGGAAGTTGGCAAGTCTGTTGATGCTCTAGGTAAATTGTGTATGTCCTAACATAAATCCGAATGAGTCAACGTGTTGTGAAACTCCTAGGGACAAGCACAACTGGAGTTATTGTCCCTGACGTTTGATACTATCTAGTTAACGTTTTGTTTACATCGCGTTGTGTGAAATATTGATACTTATTTCATTGTAGTTGCCGATATTCCTGCTCTATTATTCATTAGGAGACTGTGATATCTTACAATGCTTGCGTCACGTCGCTTCCTTTGACATTTTACCAGATAAAGGAAGGGATATATAATGAAATATAGCGTCAGCGAGACGGCAATTAATTATCATGGGATAGTTTTGTTATTTCGATTATTTTAGAAGAGCAAGCGCCTCTCCTACAAGTTTAAGCAAAGGAATTACCTTTTGCCCTTATCAATAAATTACACGCAGGAACCTACCTAATACCTACTGATCAGTGCTTGTGGGTCAGACTTATTTTTTCCCTTGCACTAGAATCATGTCAAGCCCCTTGAGGATCAAAAAGAAATGAGGGAACTGTTTCATCCTACATACCTCGACGGATAATTTAGAATAGATCCTTGGGTCGTCCCCGATTGGAATATGATTATTGGTTACTAATGAACTAGGTACCATAAGGATAAGCCATAAAGGACACGGGTCCCTAGAGTAAACAAAGAATGCAATGTATTCTAGTTCATCGCAGCTCGTGAGTAGCGGCTTCGATTCCCCGCTGACGGGAAGTGGCCGCCCGTGCTGCGCCTGCGCAATGCGTTGCGCATGCTCTTTCAAAGCTGCGACTCTTTGTTTTTAGGCGGTAGCGGAAAGATTTTTTGTTGATAAATGCTAATAGCTTGAATTACTTTATGCAAATGCTAATAATCATTTTTGAAGGTTCTCGTGATTTTAATACGCGAATACGGTATTACCTGCATTTAACAATTAATGTAATGTAGTAGAAATATTTAAGGGTAAAACAGGTAATTTTTTGAAAAGAGCAACCGCCGAGTTCATTGCTGGCTCTTCTCGGAAGGAAGTACATTCTGAACCAGTGGTAGATTCATCGACGATTCAAAAGCACTTGTAAAAGTTTATTTGAATAAAAAATATTTGACTCTTCGTCGTTCGGCACAATTTTTTCACTTGTTTTGTGAGTATACTAGCTTTTGCTCGCGGCTTTGCTCACGTTAAGTTCGATTTTTCAAACCCTTATTTTACCCCTTTAGGGGTTGAATTTTCAAAAAGCCTTCCTTAGTGTGCGCCTACGTCATAAAAGGAACCAACTGTAAAAATTTCAAGTTTCTAACTTCAGTAGTTTAGGCTGTGCGTTGATATCTCAGTCAGTCAGTCAGTCAGGTCTTTGAATTTTATATATATAGATAACTCATCCCTAGTAGAAATCATTGGACCAATAACCCGCGGCGTTTATCAACGTGCGCTGAGCGGGGATACGTAAGCGGCGCCAAATGATGTTATTTTAAGGATGTAGGTACTACTTCATTCGGTATATAGCTTACTACATAAATAGTGATGTAAGGCAATTAGTATCGATTCAATTTTCACTACATTTAATAATGCTCAAGATCCAAAAACACAATAAAAGCATCTTAGGGCTTTGTAACCAACATAAACATAAGACAGCTTTTTATAATTGAAGATTTTTTAAATATACTCGTACATACTCGTATTATATTTAATTGGTCGTCATTTTTTCGCAAAACCAAAAAATCAGAGACCGTTCACTCGTTATCGTCATTTGATTTTTTTTTAATATTTCATTTGTCGCTCTTTTTATTCGGTTTTATGTAAGAAAACGGATAAGGAAACTCTTACATTTAGCGAATATAAGTACTTAAAATCAAGCTTTGCATCTAACTGACGAAGAGTAAAATACTAATGATGCTATATCAATGTACCTAAGTAGGTAAACTTCGACATAAAATATTAAAACTGGACAGACTTTATCGAGAAACTGATATTCTCATTTTGTCGATAAAGTAATTATCACCATTGCCTACTTAACTACTTGCTACATACCAGGTAACTACATAAATACGACAGGATGTTTGTTTGTTCGCATCTTTGTTCGGAACTGCTATTGGTACACAATTACTGGAAATGCGGTTCTGTAACAACACACTTGGGTGGCTTTAAGTTCAAACTTTATTTTTGGAGTCGTAAACTTAGGTGAAGTATCCCTATTTGGTATTTGGTCCATTACATACAATTTCTTTAGTGCTGCAATCTCAATCTCGAAAATTCTGAGATTTTCAAAGTCTAAAATTTCAAAATTATATTTACTTATTGATTTTATAGATAAGTAGGTATTATGTGTTGCTTCTCAATTAATGTAGTTTTCATAGAATATGAAATGCCGACTTTTTTCTATATTCTTCTTTTTCTTTATCAATCGATAGACGTCCATTACCTACTGGACAAAGGTCTCTTGCATGGACTGCCGTAGGCCTCGGTCTTGTACCGTCTAAATCCAGCGGCTCCCTGCGACTCCTTTGATTTATCGGTCCACCTAGTGGGAGTTCAGCCAATAGTGCGCTTCCCGGTGCAAGGTCGCCACTCCTGCATCTTGGAACCCCAACGACCATCAGCTCTTCGAACTATGTGCCGCTCCCATTTCCACTTCAGTTCCGCGACTCGCTGAGCTATGTCGGTGACTTTTGTTCTCCTATGTATCTCTTCATTTCTAGTTACTAAGTTTAAAAGCATTACTTTTTTGAGATGAAACCGTGATAAAACATAGTTGCAGCAATGAAGCGGTTTCATTTCAACCGTAACTTCTGCAGTGATTACTCAGTAGTTAGTAATCATAATTACTTCCTCGGTCCTGTCTAATTATATATAGTTAAATACTTCAACTTGTTATTCAGTTGATGTTATCAAGTGACCTTGTTTTTTGTATCACGCAGTTGACCTTTAGTATTATTAACATCCTTTGATTAAATAATCACAGTTAGAGCGTATTTTATAAAGATAGTATTAATAAAAATAAAAAAATAAATTGGTTAAATCAGAATTTTTCAATGTCCATCAGCTAGTTGGAACTTTGTGAAATTCTTTCTTATAAAACTAAAATATTTTCCAGCGATAGTACTTGTAACTACTCGTGTCTCACACGACATTCTCTAAAAATCATTGCATCAGTGTAACGATCGCAATGTCCTCTGATTGGATCACATGATGGGTTCCTGGAGAAATCGAGGGAACTCTTCAAATTTTAGAGGCACACTTGATATACTTTGTAGTGCCGTTTGAAGTCGATTTAACAAAAAGCTATCCTGTATAAGCCCCTTCAATTTTTCGGGATAAAATGTTACCTATGTGTTAATTCTGGGTGGGAGCTATCTCCATTCCAAACATACACACACATACAAACTTTGGCCTTTATTATATTATTGTGAAGTTTCTTGAAACATTTTTGTGGCGTTGTTATTCTCAAGTTTAATTAAAGTTTATTCAGCTTCGATTAAATCGACCTTAATAATACAGCTCAATGGTATTCTGTATTCGTGTCACTCGGTAACAGATACAGTTGGCTTGCGGTTTTCAATTTGTTTTATTAAACCTCTGAATCGTATATCGCTTTTTGCCAAGTGCGTACACTTTTTATACGCTTTTTGATCGAGAACTCATCAGGGCGAGCTTTTGCCACTATCGATTTCGTGTGATGAGTGATGACTGATATCTTTTAGAACCGATTTCCTACGACATATATTACAGAGCCAAAATTTTTACACAAAATTCCCATACATATTACTGAGAGGCGATACAACCATTTAAAAAAAATGCATAATTTACGAGTTATCAGAATACAGGATGTATTTGGCGCTTACTATACGTGTACAAGCAAGGTTTCGGATATGTTTTATTTCATCTATCACGGGGATTTTTTTCTGGAAATCTGCGCACTGTTAAGTGAGGTTTTTAGGAGCGTGTCGGAAGGAGTGTAGAGCTGAGAGCAGTGGCAGTGAGAGCATGCGAGTAACGAAGTGGTGTCGCGCTGAAAGCCGGGTTTCAGTCAGCGCGGCCCACTGCAGCGGCCGATGACCCCGCGGGGGATGCCTGCAAGGGCTGTTGAGACGTGAGCTTAAAGCGGGAGCGATCTCGGTTACTATAACGATTTATTTCATACCACGACTACGTCCAAGCGTCTTTAGGTTTGGCATGGTTAATAACCTCTATAAAAATCTAAGCTCTACTTTTTAAATATCTAATTTCCATGCTAGAAAAAGAATATTCGTGTTTCCCTCTCATGCTGAGATCTTTAGAGCGTGCTTTGACTCAGCTCAGACTCAAGATAGAGGTTAAAACGAGACACAAATATGCTCTGACATAAATCTGTCCCGTTTTAATTCTGTTTGAGTCTGAGCTGAGTGATAGTGCCTTGGTTACTTGACCCCATCTCAATTTATTTTATCTAATTTTACAAAAGATTGTCCTAAACGTCTTTTTACAAATATAAACACACTAGCTGATGCGCGACTTCGTCCGCGTCAATTTCTGTTATTATGATCGCGATTAAAGTTTTTAAAAGAATATATTTTAAACATATGGATAATTTTCTCCGTTTTTGCAACATTTTTCACTGATGCTTCGCTCCTATTGGTCGCAGCGTGATGTTATATAGCTTAAAGCCTTCCTCGATAAATGGACTATCCAACGCAAAAAGTATTTTTCAATTCGAACCAGTAGTTCTTGAGATTAGCGCGTTCAAACAAACAAACTCTTCAGCTTTATATATTAGTATAGATAAGCATGTCAGTTCCCTATTTATCCGTTGAAAGCTGAGAAGTGAATGAAATTGACATTCAGGAAACCTCGTGACTCATCCCCACACATCTGGTCGTGAGATAGTGTTGCTTATTGGAATATGGGATATTTTATATTCATAGCCTTTGACTGTCTTTTCAACAGTTGTTGTTGTATAGGGATATTGTGACGGATAATAAGTGAACACAAAAGTGTTCACTTTGAACAGAATAACTCTCATAGTTTTTACGTTTACATTATTATTGTTAGGTAACGACCTACACTTTTACATGTCTAAGAATTAATCTGATATTGTAGGCATACATTTGTAATAGATAGGCCATTTTGAATTTAGAGCACTCCCAAGTAGAGACTTTCTAATCTGCCAGCCACATATTTTGAGTAAGGTGTAGAGTTGTGAAGTTAGGGCGCGTAGAGACTAGAGTTAGAAGCTTGGCTCTACATGAGATCTGATAATTTTTTGACAGTGCGAGTTATATAGTCTCGTCTTGGCAACATTTTACATAAAAATGTTTTTGGTGGGATATCATAGTCCCGTATTCTTTGGAAGCAGGGTTGCTTGTCGTTAGAATTCCTGAAATTTTCCACGCGTGAGAAAAATACTTCTTTGCTTGGCATGGAAATGTGGCATCTAGGAAATAATAGGCTAGCAGTTTAAATGTAGCCAGTCTGCCTATTTCCTTACATAATGGCGCAATTGTGTTTTAACTTTAGACAGTCAATGTGATCTACCAGAGTACCGAACGCGACATTAATAATTTAAATAAATTTGACACAGTTCCACAATTTAGCGCGTTCCATATTCACTAAGAACCATATTACAGTTGACCGCGTATGACCTAACGTAACAGCTTCCTGCTTAGAACCAATCAGACGTGAAGTAAACTAAAACATTTGCACTGATTTTGTTGACACTGTCGAGAAATTGGGAGGGGGATTTTCAATGATGATAAAAAAAATCCCACAAAAAACATTTTAACAGATCTCATGTAGAGCCAAGCTTGTAACTCTACACGCCCTAACTCTAAAAGACCTAACTTCACAAACTCTACACCTTAGTCAAAATATGTGGCTAGTTTTAAAATACAGGTGCTGTCTCTCTTTTCCGTATGGGTCCCCATTTCTGGTGTTAAGAGATTACATGTTGTATTAGTATTTAGTAGAGCATGTAACATAGGACATGTTACACAATACAGGAGTGATTAGATAGGGAAGCGAGTTCAAAGACCTAATTTCAGCTTTCCAATTGCAATTCAATTGTTTTCGGGCTACCCACCGTGACGGTACAATAAAGGTACAATACAAACGACACTCGTCATATCGTCGTACCTATCCAGGCAGATATTTCGCAAGCCTTTTGTCTAGTTTAATATGACTCTGTCACGGTATAATTTGGATGAGGCAACTGGAAAAAGTAAGCCCTTGTCTCGACGGGGAGAGAGGATTCTCACCGACTAACTCAGCTCAAGAACCGGACCACTGGGTCAAAAACTGTATAAAAAACGTCATGAGCAGGGTCAGAGTTAACCTCGGAAGGTATTCTTGCGAACGTAGAGGCAAAAGCGCATTCCTCCGCAGTGCTATACAAAGCAAGCTTATGAACTGGTCGTAAGTGCTGTATTTTACGAGTACGTGTTGCGATGTAACGGTGTTGACTTTGTGAACACCGTTTGTCTCCTGGCATGACAGCCAAGATATATCAAGTCGAAATAGATAAATTAGAACTCCTCCGAGAGAGTTCGTTTACCGCGATTCGATCTCGATGAAATCCATGAGCATGACACAGTATCCTTGCAGTATTCACTCCTGAAAGCGCCCGTAAAACTTTTAGCAATTGGACAAAAGTTTATGTCTACTCCTAAGCGTGATATTTGATGGTGGCTCCGTCATTAAATGTATGCCACTATCTAGTGCAATAAAAGAGTCCGAGGTTCATAGGACACTCCCGAAATTCAGATTATAATTGTAGGTACGCACGCCATACCATCATTTATTACTAAAATGCGTACTGTGGGTCACATTAGTTGAACATAACTTTTTACTTATAGTATAATGTATCTAAACTAAAGCGTGTACGTTATATCTGTTCTGGGAAGTAGGAAATCCTCATGGATGCCAAAGGATTGGTGGTATGTCCGACTTCACCAATCAGTGCCCTAAATCTCCTCCCATTTCTGGCAACCCCTAAAAAATTTCTGGAAATTTCGTTTAATGAAATTGAATAAAAAAACAAACATGCTAACATTTTTTTTTGTTCTTTTCCTGGAACGACAAAATAAATTGATTGACCCGAATAATCAAGCCATCTTATTTTCATACACGGTACCAATGAATAATAATCAAGTCAACGCGTTTTGTTTACGAAACGATATGAAGGTCGTATCCAATGTCGTATTTCTTTTACAATTCCAAATACGGTAACTACAAGGAGCAGGTCTGCAGTCTGGTTGAAATATTGTCTGAAATGCATTACGTGCGCGTGAAGTTGGAATTTTATTCCCTCTGAGAATTAATTCGTTAATAAATAAAGGTGTTGTGTGCATTATCAATAATTATATTATTGAAAGCTATGTTTTTTAACTCTTATTCGTTACTTCACCTAACTACGTAAAAAGTCCCGTGAAAGTGCTTTACGCGAACTTACCACTTGAAGGTTTATGAAGAAATCTAAATATAATAAAAGGAAAGCGTAACTGGCTGACTGACTGATCATCAACGCACAGCTGAAACCACTGCTGGACGGATCAGGCTGGACATACAGATAGCTATTATAATGTAGCCATCCGTTAAAAAAGCTTTTTAAAAATTCAATACCTAAGGAAATGAAATTAGGGGTTTGAAAAATTGCACTAAACGTGACGAAGCCACGGGCATAAGCTAGTTTTTGATATACATACGTATTTAATTCATAGATTTGAAATAACTAACATAATATTATCTTCATTAAGTTGGCATCTGCTATGCCGCCAATGAGTAATAACAAGATTGTACTTAAATATACATCGAGTGAATGAAAATAAAGCGGAATCGGTCTCAACTGGTCTTCAAATGAATGCACTTCAAACGGTTCCCAACAAAGGGACGGCATTAAAAGGTCGGTTGGCAGCCACATGCGGCGGTGACGTCAGCATCAGCTGGAGATTGATTGCGCTTGTTTCGATTAGGGATGCACAAAATCATCGATTTTTTTAAAGAATACTAGCTGATGCCCGCGACTTTGTACGCGTGGTAAGGTAGCCTATTTGTTATTCCAGACTAAATCTGTCTCTATGTCAAATTTCAGTCAAATCAGCAGGGCGATCGGCTAAAAAATATATCAATCATTAAAGGACAGCATCAATGTCAAAAAAAATGGTTTTGGCTTCACGTATCGTTGAGACTGTCCGTAAAGGATCGTTGAGGACAAAAAAATGTTCTGACATCAGATTGTCGTTGCGGCGTGATTGAGTAACAAATCCATCCGTTCATACATCCAAACTTTCGCATTTATAATATTAGTAGGTTGCTAAGTTGAAGTCAATTGACAAAATATCTTCTCCTCTTCAAAATAAACGGAAAGCTTGTGCTTATTTTGAGGAGGAGAATATTTGAGAAGGAGAGTATACAAGTACTTGGGTACGACAATAGTGCAACGGGCGGGGATCAAACCATCGACCTTTCAGTTTTCAGTTCTCCCTTAAACTATTGAGGCTTAAAAAAATTTAATGAATTTTATTAATTAAATTGGATTGATTAAAAATTGTTTGATTGTAAATATTAAATGAAACTAAGCTTGTTGAAGACTGTTGGGGAATGGGAGGGGCTTATTTAATAGGTTTATTTTGTTACTAGCTGATGCCCGCGCCTTCGTCCGCGTGGATTTAGTTTTTTAATTCCCGCGGGAACTCTTTGATTTTTCGGGATAAAAAGTAGCCTATGTCACTCTCCGGCCCGTAAATTACCCCTATGCAAAAAATCACAGCAAGCCGTTGCTCTGTTGCTGCGTGATTGAAGGACAAACCAACAAACCAACAAACCAACAAACACACTTTCGCATTTATAATATTAGTAGGGATTATGAGTTTAATGACACAACTCTATTCTTAGAAGTTCGGAGCGAAAAAGGAATGAGCGCACGCATTGTTACCAAAACTAATTAGTTTCCATTTATATTTCCATATTTTAACGAATATTTAGCCATGCTGAATAGTATGACTAATAGCACTAAAAGTCTCCTTTCCTGGCCAACTAAGCATAAAACTTTTGCTTGTTGTTCGTAACCCATCACTAGTTTCGAGTACAGTTAGTTTTCTTGCGTGGTTCATTAACAAGCGTTTGACGTAACCATTTAACTTAACAAGACTAAACGTGTGATTAAATCGTAGAAGGTTTTTTATATGGATAGAACAATGAAATTCGTACTAAATACTATGATGAAAGAAAACCGTGCAGATCTTTACTCATGATCGTCTTTATTTTTAACATCTAACACTTCGCGATAACTTTACGTACAACCTCATAGCGATTCAATGATTGGGAAAATGCGCAAGCAGTGATAGCTTCTAGGTTAGGACTGTGGACTATTCGAGGGGTCGCGAGTTCGGTCCCGGTCAAGTACATCTGGCTTTTCTGAGTTAAGCAATTAAATGTCCCTTCAACAGGGAAGGAAAACTTCGTGAGGAAGCCTGCACGCTGGAGAGTTCTCCATTTTCTTGAAGGTGTATAAAGTCTGACTATAATATGCCCTTTTCTGAGAGGTGACCCGCTTAATAGGTAGTGAGCCGTTAATTGATTACTGATGATAATATAAACGTAAAAATTCTCTTTACAAAACCGACTTCAAACGCCACTACAAAGTATATCAATTGTGCCTATAAAAATTGAAGAGTTCCCTCGATCTCTCCAGGATCCCATCAACAGATCCTGACCTGATGACAATGGGACCACCTGGAAAGCATAGCCTTTCAAACAAAAAAAGAATTTTCCAAATCGGTGCAGGCGTCTTCGAGTAATCGGGGAACAAACAAAAAATTAAAAAAAAAAAAGATTCCGACGAAGTCGAAGTCGGTTAAAAATGGGAGTTAGCTTACAGTAATAACCGTATTCATACATGGACGTTCATACATACATGTCAGTCTATAACTTGACTTTTTACCAATATCGTGGTAAGTCGCCGTAACTAAAACCTGTTAAAATCATAAGCTCATTATGAAAAACGTCTTAACGTTACACAACCGGAATCGGGATTTCGAAACGAGGAAAACTGTCGTAACATTAAAGAATAAGGTTTCACATACTTTTGGAGCTTCCATTTGAGTTGACTATAAAAACGTTTTTTTTATGGGGACATTTTTGGGCATGAGTTCACAAGCGCCCTTTTATTTCGATGGTGCAAAAATGTCACCATTGCCGTAGTGTCGATCCTCAAGGCATTTGGCTTTGCCGCAAAGCCGGCGATCACTTGACATTTTGTGCAATTTGACACAGTTATTCACACACCATAAAATAGTCAGTGGGGAGTGGGGACAGACAAATGGGTTCGTATTGACTTTCTAATAGGTATAAGATAACATCTTATCTATGAAAAATCACATCAAAATGAGTTCGGCGGTGAAACACAGTGAGAAAAAGTATGTAAAGACCGCACTTGGCCAAAGTGGTGGCCTATGATCTAAACTCTCCTCATTCGAGAGGAGAGCTGTGCCCAGTAGTGGGCTAGATTTAGCTATTATGAAAATGTAAAACGTACAGATAATTTTAACGATAGGAAACTTTATAATTCCCGATGCAAAAACGATGGGGCGTTAAAGTTTGAAGCATGTGTATGTGTGTGTGTACGTGTGTGTGTGTGTGTGTGTGTGTAAATAAAGGACAAATAATAATGTACAGGCTCAGTTTGTAGTGGGTCTGGGTGAGATCTAGGAGACTAGGAGCGTAACAAGATCCTCCTGAATGCCACCTCAAACCAGAGCGTGGGAAGTTGTTCATATCAAAACTAGTTCTACGCGGCAAGTCTTACAGTACTTAACGTAAAGTAAATTAACTTTTCCAAAAAAACGTTGTACCTCTTTGCTCTCCCGACATAAAAGTATTCGAAGCAGCCTTTCGATTTTGAGAAGCTCTTGATTACGTTCATATCGACCGTTCCGTAGAACAAAGTCTCATCTGCTAAATTCACAACTTGAAATTTAAGCCTTAAAAGTCACATCTGCAAGGCTCAAATCTCAAGTTATGAATTTAGCCGATGAGACTTTGTTCTACGGAACGGTAGTGAACGACACACAGACAGGGTTATAACGGTTGTTTCAACTCTCTGTCTGAGCCTGTTGAGAATGAATGAATAAATCTATAGAATTAAGCCTAAACATTGGTTTCCTAGGATATAGCCTACATACGAATAGAATAAAAAATCACTATTAGTGCAAAACATCAGGACAATATCTTGCATGCCTGAGTTCTCCATAATATTCTCGAAAGTGTGTGAAGTCTGTCAACCCACACTTTTATTCGATGACAAGAATACCCTTGTCTGCGATCTAACCTGATGACGATGCAGTCTAAGATGGTAGAGGGCTAACTTGGAAGGGATATGGCAGTGTAAATTCAACCCATACCCCTAATCTGTTTCTACAAGCCATAGTGCCGGAACGTTAAATCGCTTGGCGACACGTTTTGACGGTTCTGTGCTAACTAGCCAAAGCTTCCAACCAGACACAATTCAAAAAATATAAATTCCCAAATTGCCCCCGCCGGGAATCGAACCTAATACCTACCAGTTATAAGACCACAGCGCCCATTACTGCGCCAGGGAGATCGTCGGTACGGGAATATGGCCTAAACCCTTCTCATTCGATAAAATAGTTATGTCAGTAGTAGGCGGACCGGCAATGGTTTAGAATTTAGATGATGACCAGTTCAATATCAGAATTTTTAATTACACACTTGAATCGAATTTCATGAAACAAAACAAATTGATCTCCACATCTGCATCCGGGCGATTAGAGAATAACAAGCGTTAGATTAAAACCTGAAATTACTACACCGGGAGAAAGTGTATTGGCCCAAATTCGGAACACAATAACAATTATCGACTTTATGAACTCTGAAATAAGATGCGCGGAAAGTACAGTCAGCTAAAGATGGTTTAGAAGAATGTTTTATTTTGTTTAATTTTATGTACATAAATATACATCAAATGCATGTACTAAAAATGCTTTGATAGAATTTGGTGAAAGCCTTATAGGCTGTCGAGAAAAAGATGAGCTATCCCGATTTCTTACGTCATCCGGCCACGGATTCCTACCACTATATCGGGGGTGTGTGGGATTGGACTATTATCTAATCCAATCCCACACGCAATTTATACATTACTAGCTGTTGTCCGCGACTTCGCCCGCGTCAATTTCTGTTATTATGATCGCGATTAAGAAGTTTTTAAAAGAATTTATTTTAAATATGGATAATTTTCCCCGTTTTTGCAACATTTTTCACTGATGCTTCGCTCCTATTGGTCGCAGCGTGATGTTATATAGCCTAAAGCTTTCCTCGATAAATGGACTATACAACACAAAAATAATTTTTCAATTCGAACCAGTAGTTCCTGAGATTGGCGCGTTCAAAAAAACAAACTCTTCAACTTTATAATACAGTATAGATTATTTCTTTCTTATAAAATGGTTTCGACTGTACACGATTTTGTTGTAGATACATCGACTCGAGCCCGTCAAACGCAGTCAATGACCCGTTTAAGAAGTCACATAATTGAAGCGCCTGTATGTGAAGAAACGATACAAAAAACTCTCATCGGCAAGACGTTAAGCCGACGTGAATCACTACTTAGGAGATAATGAACTGCGAGAGAAGTGTGTGCGTTGTGTTGTGCCAAGTATTTACAGTTTACACTTTACAAGTGCCGGCGAATTTTTACTGTTTACCGAGGAATCAACTTGTGGGCGACACATACATACGAACACTCGCAACATTCATAATAAATAATATATAAGTGACAGCCGTTGTGTGTTTGTATGTACGTGTCACCCACACCGCACCGCCCACCGGCCGCGATTAGTTAATTTGGTCAACCATTTAAGTTAATACATACTATGTTAGAAAATATACAGTAAAATGTTTGTCCTTCAATCATGCAGCAACAGAGCAACGGATCGACATTTTTTTTGCATGGGTATTGTTGAAGACTTGATATAGACTTGATGAAGACTTGATACCTTTTATCCCGGAAAAACAGGATACCCGCGAGATTTTTAAAACCTAACTCCACGCGGACGAAGTCGCGGGCATCGGCAAGTAAGTTAATATTTTAGAAAATATATAATAAAACGTTTGTCTTGTTGTTTGTGGTATAGTTGAAGATCTAGAGATAGTCTGGTGGGAGGCTTTGGAGGCTTTTGGCTTAGTTGAAGATCTAGAGGTAGTCTGGTGGGAAGCTTTGGCCGTGGCTAGTTACCACCCTACCGTCAAAGATATGCCACCAAGCGATTTAGCGTTCCGGCACGATGGCGTGTAGAAACCGATAAGGGGTATGAGTACACTGCCATACCCCTTCCAAGTTAGCCCGCTACCATCTTGGACTGCGTCGTCACTTACCATCAGGTGAGATCGCAGTCAAGGGCTATCTTGTCGTCGAATAAAAAAAAATATTTGCAGAGTGATATAGGCAAAACAGAGGCTTCCTGCGGGATTTTTAAAAACCTAACTTCATCCAGGCAAAAGCCAGTTATTATGAAAATTCCATGCTTTCAAAACGCTCCCCTGTTCGTAATTTTCCCGTAGATGTGACGTCTTCGGTCCTGTCCGAGCTCAAAGGCCTCGACCGACACGGCGCTTGCGCACGGTCAAGGCTACGATGTCATTCTAAACTGTTACACACAGCCCATTCATTCATATTTCTGAACCCACCGTCAGCCCACTACTGGGAACAGTATGAAATATCTTGAACTAGCTGATGCCCGCGACTTCGTCCGCGTGGATTTAGTTTTTTAATTCCCACGGGAACTCTTTGATTTTCCGGGATAAAAAGTAGCCTATGTTTTAATCCAAGGTATAATCTATCTCCATTTTAAATTTCAGCCAAATCGGTCCAGTAGTTTTTGCGTGAAAGAGTAACAAACATACACACACACACACACACACACATACAAACTTTCGGCTTTATAATATTAGTGTGAAGTGTGATAGTGTGAAGTGTGATAGTGTGATGAAAAGGGTTAAAAGGCAGGGATCAAACACAAAATTATTTATTTCATGTAGGCCAACTTGATGACAAGTCAAGAATCTACCACCGGTTCGATCAGCAGTTAGTTTCATTGGGGGTCCGTTTTAAAGAATAATATGACTATTGGCTAGAAGCATGCGTTAGGTACTTTGCGGAAGTTCATGATTAGAAAGAAAAATTGAGAATAATTATTTTGCTATAATTCGCCAACAGAAAAAATCTGTATGGTCAAACATGCAGTTACAAGCAAAGCGCCGCTTACCTCCCCAACCAAGCAAGAAAGCCAAGTTCCTAAGCAAGCAATGCCACCACCACTCACATGCACCGACATCTCCTAAGGATGCTCCGGTGTCAGGGCGATACGTGCGTCGAGCGTAGTATAAAAGTCTTGTGTGGTGGTGATTCAAACCCGGAATCGCTTCAATGCGCCAGAGCAGTCATTAAATTAAAAGTATAAGGCGACCTTAAACCGCTTTATTTTTTAGATTAAACTATTAGACGATAACCCTAGGTGTGGTGCATTGCGAAGGTAAGTTATTAGTTCTGCATCATAGTACAAAAACCATGAAGATTTATATTGAATGCTGCATGTAATTTCCTGTAATATTCCACCACTCGTGTATCGCTACAGGTTCTATTAATCAAGCACTGATAGAGCACTAGTGTGACTGCGATTCCTGTAGTCCAATTATGTAAAAACTGCATCAATCATTGTTAGTCTCAATTGCAGTGATTGGCTGAAATTATCGTTTTTTTTTCTGCAACAATGTATTTTAGCCAATAGCTAGAGAGTACCGGCCAATCGGAAGCGATTCTGATTCTTACTGTAGCAATCGTTTTTCAGTACCGGCTACACGCTCCGTCTTATCTGAGCGCTTACATTTAGTTGCTGCGCCATAACTAGTTACGAGAAAACATTTAAGTCACATTAATTGCTTATGCAGCTAGGTACATACATGCCATAGTAATTATCACAAGCATGATCCGTGTAATGCTCATAGCACAGCTTCCTACCCATAATATAACTTAATTACGCCTTAGCAGTGGCCCTACTGTTTCAGATGTCAATTAAAAGTATCAAAGTAACTACAAAACCGGCCAAGTGCGGGTGGGACTCGCACACGAAGGGTTCCGTGCCCTCGTAACAGCGATTGTTAAAGTCGAGCAAAAAACTCCGAAAAAATCACGTCCACCAATATGGGGAGGGTGGGGGCTCGTTTATTTCATTTTGGAACGAAGTTCCTTATCGCGCGTTGTGAAAGGGGGCTAGACGGAAAAAATTCTTACGAAAAGTTGTCACGACACTTTTTGCTATAGTAAGCTATTGTAAGCTGTGCGGCGTCGCATGTTTCTCTGTCTGTCTCTCTCTCTCTTATAGAAAGCAAGCCAGATATTTTCATTTCTATTTCGCATTGAACTTCGTTCCATCCGGGTGTACCTTGACACCTCTCAAGTTTTTTTTATTATTTTTTGTTATAGCGTAAAAACGCATAATCTTAACGACGTTGTATTTTTTAAGGTGGTCAAGGTATAAGAACGTCATATTTGGTCACCCCAGCGCCGGCACCGCGCACCGGTCCCGCGGCATTCCTGACACCTGCCGTGCATCTACATAACGCGTTCACAGACGTTTTCCAATGCTACAAGAAAACCTTCGCGTTTGCATGTTGGAAATACAATCGACCGAAACATAATATAAATGAAGTTTTATTGACCACAAAAACAATACATTCATTCATCTCAATCCATCGCTGGAACTATAAGTAAGTATAAGTCTATCTTAACTCTATGTGGCAACTTTTTTTTTTATTCGATGACAAGATAGTCCTTGACTGCGATCTCACCTGATGGTAAGTGACGATGCAGTTTAAGAAGGTAGCGGGCTAAATTGGAAAAGGCATACTCCTCATCGGTTTCTACACGCCATCGTGCCGGAACGCTAAATCACTTGGCCTAATCTAATGAAAGGTTAATAGTTTCTTGCTGCTTCTTCTCGGTAGGAACAGCATTCAGGACTAGTGGTAGATTCACTTGACGATTCGAAAGCATTGCAAAAGTTTAATCGAACAGAAAAACTTTTCTACTCTATCTAAATCTATCTAAATCTATGAAAAACTTAAGTGTGTAATAAATCTATGAAAAACTTAAGTGTGTAATATAAGGTAGTATACGTATAACTTTTGAGTAACTTCTTCACCAAACACAAAAGAGTTTTACGTGAACAAAACCATCCCATTGTTTCTTGTGCATTAAACGAATACAATAAGCGATTAGCCGCGGCGTAAAGCGAATCGGCAATACGTAGTTTCCAGTTGTCAGTTAAATCCACCATGATATTATCTCTACGTGACTCTGTTAGCACGGCACGCGTTATGTTTTTACTGATCAGATCATACGTATACCTCAGAACACTTAGTACGACCGTGTCCAATTGTCCATACATTATACAGTACATGTCGGCAAAAAATGCAATAAATTATAACCCAGGTAGCAAATGACAAAAAATCTCTACTTTGGAGACATGACATACCTACGTATTTAGACTCATGTAGGTACATACATATTATATAAACGTGTATATATCGCCGGCCAGTCTTTAAAGGAGCTTTAGGTACTTATCAGTAAATATGGTTGCAACGCTCAATTGACAGTAGACGGTGCATATAGATGACAAGATCTTGCAATTCCGACATCGCTTAATCTACGGACCACAGCAATTTTCAGAAAGGGTTTTACCTAACGTGAGACAGTACCTTAAATTCCTACCGCAACAAGAACGTATGTGAAAGCAGGCATTAATGCCCGTTTTCACCAACCATACCTAAATCATCCCCTAAGTAGGAGTCTCTTTTAGGAAACCCCTAAATACAATAGAATAGAATATTTTTTTATTCAAATAAACTTTTACAAAGTGCTTTCGAATCGTCAAATGAATCTACTACTGCTTCGGAATGCCGTTCCTTCTTCCTTACCCAATGTCATTTTCGCCTTTAGGTGCTCCGTAAAGGTTTGTGAAAAACTAAATTGACAAAAAGCGTCACCTAACTTAGCTTAGGTATTCCGTAACTAAAAGTAAGGGAATTTTCGTGAAAACGGTCTTCAGTCTTAAGTTCGTGTTGTAAGTAAATTACTCGCGATGTAACGAATCGGCAATTCGCAGTTGTCAGTTGTCACTTAAATCCGCCATGATGATCTCTGAAACTACGTGACTGCTGCGTGAACACGGCACGCGTTTATGCCATTAGTGCTGTTTTTGCACCGCGCTCAAAGATATCTAAGCGTTTGAGTTGTGATAGACAGGACAACGCGAAAAGTCTGAAAGCATACTACAAACGCCTACAAGTTGATTGCAGGCTTTTACGCGATGATCGACAGTGTTTGGATTGACCAATGTCACCCAATCACGTCAATGCCGGGAAGTTTAATAATCTTTGGTACACTACGACTTCGAATGTAAATCTAGCAAAATGGACGTTTGTGAGTGACTGAGCGTTTCTTTGAATGGATTTACTCAATAAAGTATAATATACAACATATCTACGTTCTTAGTTCTTCCTCCTATTTAAAATTAGCTATTTTTTTTTTTCAAGTTAGGCCTTGATTGTGAGATCAGCTGGCGATAAGTGACTATACACTCTAAGATGATCAGAAAACGCATTAACTTCGGAGGAGTATAACATCAATTTTTATTAAACCCATAGCCCTGATACAGCTTTGAAGATGGGGTAGCAAGTCTGAAGCTTCCCACCAGAATAGAACAGAGACAATTTTAAATTCCAAATTGCTCTTTCCGGGTATCGAACCTCACACCTCCTACTTGTAAGACCACAGCGTTTATATTGCACAGGGTAGTTCGCCAAAAATCTACTATAAATTAAAAAAGCCGGTCTTCTTTTTAAATATCTTTGTCCGCATTTCTATGATTTTATTCGAGCAAAACGCCCCGGCCGAGCCGATTGTTTGTTAATGTAACTTTAGTATTAACCGTATTACGACTTTTAATGGTAACTTTTACTTACTTTCATTGCAATACAAACGCGATATTAGATGTAACAGTCAACAAACCACTGCTTATGCTTGCTAATTTTTGTAGCTTTAGTTATCGAAAGCTTAGTTTTTCCTAACTACGGATTTATTCGTTAAAGAAAACCTAACAGGCTCGCTGATCTACTCTTATTTTGGGAATCATATGCGACCTACGCTTGTCAGTCATGGACGTTTCTCATCCAGTCACCCTTTTAGATCTATTAGGTAGTCAACGCTACACGGATTCCTCTTTAGAACATGTTTGCCTCAGCAGCTTACCTGTTAAGTGCTATCTTTGTAGATTCGTAAGTACGCCGAGAAATCGAAATAGTTGAAATGCATTGTACATTAATGTGCTAAGACATTGAAAGGAAAGCAGTCTCCTATGGCTACGATAGCTAATCAGTCGTGTGATCTGCCATGCGTGCTGGTTACCGATGAGCGGACTCCGGCCCGTCACAGTTGGCTGTCAGCCATCATTGTCTTCGGCTTTCTGAACGCTTTTTGTTACGCTCAGAATATTTTGTAGGATATTTGTGTCTAGTAACTATAATATTGTCTCGATAGCCCTACAGTTAAAGATTCGGTCTGAAAACTGAAAGGTTGACGCTCCGATCGCCACCGTTGCAAGACAAGCTTTCCGTTTATTTGGAGGGGAAACAGAGGAAAAAAGAAAGGAAGCTGGAGTATACTTTGGTCATATTTTTAGGAATAGCAAATACGACATTTCCTATTTGCTGCAGCCCGTAATTCAAGGGAAAATAGCTGGCCGAATACTACCTGGTAGGTGAAGAACATCTAGGCTTAATTTACGCCAATGGTATGGAAAATGTATTCCAATTCTGTGCAGCAGCGTTCATAGTACAGTTGCCAACCTACGATAGGAAGAAGATTTCATATAATATTGATGCATCAACGTTTGAACGTTTCTGAAACGAACCGCTAAGGTGTGGAACGCCCTTTCGGCGTGCGTGTTTTCTGCCACATAATATCATTGAGGCAAGACTGAATAGGCATCTTTTAGGCAAGCGCACTTCAATTTAGACCTCATTAATTATTTCCATCAGTTACACCTATCTCGCAATGAAACACATAAAATATCTTTCATTTGATTGATGACTACAGATACAAAAACTAACTAGCGTTAATGTTCAGTTTTTGCTTCCCTCTAGTCATTAGACAAATCTAAGACGTAGACAGACGTGAATGACTATTTATTTAAAGATTTAAATTAATGTAAGCATGTACTTCATCGAACATTTATTACCTACCTACAGATAATGTAAGTAACGGTATGGAAATAGCTTTTAACTTTTTTGTTTTCAATGTTTTTGCCCAAAGTTTTTGCGATTTATTAACGTCGAACGCTTCGAAGCTTATAACTTTTTTTTTTGGCTTTGCAAATTTTTCGATAAAGCCATTCGATTTCTGCAAATTTTAGCAAATTCCTAGGTACAGTGCGTTCGCGAATGTAAGGTTGGGCCGCTCAGCCGAAGCACTCTAAACGGTAACGCAAACCGAGCTCTAGTAACTATTAGTTGTTATACTCGTCTCATTAGAAAGGCAGCACTGAGCGTGTCCAATCAATTACAGCACAGCCATAACAACAACACTGCCACAAGGTCAATGATTAATAATTCATACTAAATGACTCACTTGAAAGGAAATACTCAGTTTTTTTTACTTCTGACACCAACAACATTGTCTGTAGTTAATGTGAGAGAATATTTTTTTTTTTAATTTTACATCAAGATAGCCCTTAGCTGCGATCTCAAATGTAGGGTTAACATGCGCGCCACGAGAAAATTTTGTCTACACGTTTACTCGTGAATTTCTATTGAAGATTCACGAGAAACTTGTGGACAAAATTTTCTCATGGTAGCCCTACTGGTGGCGAGTGAAAATGGTACTGGTGGTAGTCAAAATGCGCGTAGCGGTATTGGGAAAACTTGGAAGGGGTTTGGCAGTACGCTATTGCACAGGAACGCTAATTCGCTTGGCGACACATCTTTTACGGTAAGGTGGTAACTGGTCACCAGCCCAAGACCAGAAGAAAAAATATGAGGAACTATTAAAATTATTTGTTAAAAATTAACCTTGACCAACTATAGCGACAGGTGCATAAGTTTTAAGACATTCAATTTAGAAAAGCTTAAAGTTAAAAGTAAGTGCGAAAAGCTAAAAGCAGGTAAAGTCCAAAAAATTAATGCTAAAGCCTGTCTCAGACCTTTTGTGAAAACGTCAACCGCTCTTCAAACCCAACTTGACGTTTGGTATCTACATATCTTTATAGAGATAACATACAGACGTCTAGCGCGCAGAAATGAACAGTAGAACAAAGGGTTCCCACAGGATTTTGGAAAACCTTGAATCTTGATTGAACGCGGATGAAGTCGCGAGCATGAGCTAGTTAATGTTACTGCAAAGGTATTATTTATTATTATTTATAAATGCAAAATAGGTATGTAACTACTTATATACTAAATATATATGGTTTCTGCGGTTTCGGGTATTGATATCATTTACCACAATAACTCCTTGACCGACGAAACTATGTTAACTACGGTTATTGCAGATTAGCACTTAATACTTGGAAATAATTACACTTGGTACACTTACGTCTGCTTCAACATCGTGAGGAAATAATCTATAATGTTCTCAAACTGAGGTTAAAATTTGTTAAATCCAACTTCAGATTTTAGTATAAATTCACGTCTATTGCTTATTACCGTAAATGGGAATTTATTTGCATACCATTAATGAAGTAACAATAGAATTTGTTGTGTCATTGGGTATATTCCTAGGCCCCAGTGTGAATAATTCATAAATAATCGGTATATTTGTCCTTTACGTAAATAATGAATGTAATTTACCTATAAGTGTTTTGTTAGCTTATCTTTGCCATGAAACCACAGCAGTGGAGGAAAAGGGTCTATCCTTTATCCCTGCATAACAAATATCTGCTTTAGAACAGACTAACTAGACTTCGCTAATCGCTATAGTTTCGCTTCTGTAAGGACTCTTATGGCGTAGTTTGATTGGCACTGGCTGTTAGGTGTTCCACATGCTACAAATACCATGAAATAAATGTTCTGCATCAAAGTCGGGCCGGGTAGTGTGTTTTGGTGTTAAAAGTGTGCTTTCAGCTTGAATTCAAAAAGTCGCATTATTTTTATTGATCAAATTAGGTTACATTACATACTTTTTCATTGACAAAAGTAATTATTATTTGACAGCATAACATTTTTTTTTTATGAAGACTGTATTTGACTAATATTTTCCTTCAAGGAATCGGAAAGTTTGGACGATCAGGAACGAGGGTCCTGATAAAATTTGATACAGAGATAATATCAGATGTAGGATCCTTTTATCCTCAAAAATTAAAGTTCTCACAGGATTTCAAGAAACCTAAAACCACACCAACAAAGTCACAGGCAGAATAATTTGCTGATTAAATCCAAGTCTTCTTATTGACTGTACTCTAACAGATCAGTATGTGACGCACATTTGACCAAGTCCCAGTAATTGACTTATTAATGTCAGAGGGCCTTGGACAAGATGACATTTTTCCTGTTTATAGTTGGCCTAAATGTAGACAATGACTAATAATCATGACTTATTTACTTTTGCAACAAATCTTTACTAAAATTATAAATGCAAATGTGTTTGATTGTCATTTGTCAATCATGTAGCAATTTAAAAGAACAACCGCAGAGTTTCTTACTGGTTCTTCTCGATTGGAACGGCATTCCGAACCAGTGTTAGATTCATTTGACTATTCGAAAGCACTTGTAAAAGTTTAGTTGAATAAAAAAAATATTCTATTCTAATGGAGCAATGGATTGAGGTGATTTATTGCAATAGGTATGGTTGTGGACTTGGTGAGCAAGGCTATTTTTTGTCCCCAAAAAAAAAAAATAGAGGGTTCCCATAGGATTTTTAAGTCCAATAGGACTTTTTACTCCAAATGGATGAAGTCACTGGCAAAAGCTAGTTATTTAATACTTAACAGAGTTATTCACTATACATGTGTATAAACAACTTAAAGATAACAATTTTCACAAACACTGTTGCATCACTTCCCAAGAAATTCATTCATACTGTCTACTTACAACAATAAGATAATAATTTAAAGCAGGAAATCATTCGGCTGTTATCTAACTGTATGCCTCCGCACTTCCCACTCTAGCACAATGATATATAGAAGTGAGTTTGATAAGACATGCCAGGATATGTGGCAAAATGGGGAGCGGATGCTAAGAATGTTGCACTATTAAATAGAGAACTTATTGTTCTACTTCTATATATATATATATATATGTACATTGTACATACATATCTACTAATGGAATTATATCTACTACCAGATTATCATTCTGGAGTGGCAATCACTGGAGAGTTGGAGGAGGTTTTTGCTGCAAGGCAATCAGCCCTTAGTTATTTTTATATTTAACTTCATATTTTATTTCATTTTAGTTTTATTGTCTATTGCCTACAACTAAAAGCTTTTAGTGCTTATTTAATATTAAAGTTGATACACTTTTATTGTAGGTATTTAAAACAATATAATAAAGAAGGTGACTACAAATTTCTATCTATTATGGTTAGGTGTACCATTTATATATGTAGGAGATTAAGATTAAATTGACGATTATTTAAAGCGCCATCTAGTGACGCTAGTCTTATAGCGTTTAGTGACGGTAAACTTATAACGTTTGGACGGTAAACCTACAAAGTTTAGTGTCGGTGGTTTGATAACTTTGGTATCATGGTTCGTTGAGCATTACGTCGTTCGGTCCATAAAAAGGAAGCGTGCATCGTGTATTGGATTATTCTTATTCTGATTCTGATTCGGTAGAGAGTTGTATTAGCGGTCAGTCAGTGTGGACTGAGTGTGGTTAGTTTAAGGTTACTATGGTAGTGCGACGATTGAGTGATAGTTGGAAGTGTTGTCGAGTGGCAGTTATCTGGTGAGTTTGTTCCAATGCGTTACTTACATATTGTGTTACTGGGAAATCCCTATAGTGTTTGAAAAGAGGTTTTACAACGAAGGCTGCAGCCTTCGTTGTAAAATGTACCGTGTACCGTGTTGGCTCTGAATCGAAGCTTGTGTATTAGTCTGATCTGAGGTCCGCTGGCCAGCAGTGGTGTTCTGATAATAATTATGGCGGTTCGTTCTGTTGGTTAGCTTATTGCGAAGTTGTTTAATAATGGTTTAGTGGGATCTAGGATTTGTTGAGTAAGATTAGTGATTTATTGCGATGATGCTAGTGAAGGATGACTACGCAATTGTTATAGTTCGATCATAGCTGGATTGTTTGGTGATCATGGTGGTTGGTTTGGTTGGCAGGCTAACTGCGCAGTAACTTTATAATGGTGTTGTTAGTTGATTGGTATCGATGGGATGCGAAAGGCTGAAGATAGGAAATATTGGCGTTACTTAGAAAGAGGCTTATGTCCAACAGTGGACGCATAAATGATGACGACGATGTGGATGATGATGATGTTGAGTGATGATGATTATGATGACGACGTTGTGTGATGATGTTGATACTGATGCTGCTGATGATGATTATAGTGTTCCGGTTATTCTGATTTAGTTCAGGAACTGTTGTTGCCCATTCGTGGCCTTAAGTGGTTAGCATAGACGATGGCTAGGGTCTTCTACCATGGTGTGAGATGAGACGGCTAGAAGGGGATGGTGGAGGCCGTACCTAGGCTAAGCTAGTTAGCCGGGTTTGTCTAGGACATGGAAATGTTGGGTTCCATGTTAGTTATGTAATGATCACAGTGTAACCTACTGCGGGTAGATGTTTTATTGGAACAAGGTGGTTGCTGAGAATAATTATCTGTTCTGAGATAGTTTGTGATTCCTTTTATTAGTTGCTCGGCGAGGTGTGTTATCACTCTTATGAGATACGGATATGGAGAATAATGCTCGGTCATGGTCCTAAGGCTGTTAGTTTAGTTTAGTTCCGTTTCACTTCTGATGCCTGGTGATGCGCGCCTTAAGCGTGTGCCTACATCAGAAGTGGGATGAAGCCCAAATGCCCACAGGATAGGATTATTTGCCCACGTGAATGGGATGTAGCCCAAATGCCCACAGGATAGGATTATTGGCCCACGTGAATGAGATTTAGTCCAAAGCCCACAAGATTTACTTTCGTACCTACATGATGTTATTTTATGTCCACGTGAGTGGGATTGTAATCTCATGCACATAGGTTGTAATATCATGCCCATAGATGTAGCTTCATGCCCACATTAATTTTGATAACTAGAAAAAGGTTTTGCGAGAAGGTTAACAAAGAATCATTGTGGATTATTGAGTAGAGTTAAGGTAAATGAGAAAATGAGATTCCTGTGTGATCAAATAGCTTTCATTCTTGTGGTTTTGTGGAAACCAGGTGTTGTGTGATCCCGTGTGTGGATGTACAGTGATGTGTAGCGAATGCACATCTGGATGCATGGATCGGATCGATCCTGTAAGGATGACCGATGCCATGGCGATTCAGTGTGTACATGCGCTTAGAAGGGTTAAGAGGGTAATTGGAGGGATGATGTCGTACCGGGCCATGCAGCTGCAAGCGGCTGGTTGAAAGGACACATTCATCTCGTCCAATTTTAAGTGTTCGCTGGTCGAAAGGATAGTGTCGTCCGGGCCATGCCCGAGCGGCTGGTTGAAAGGACACACCCATCCGGTCCAGGCTAGGTGTGAGACGTGTGGCACTCACAGTATCGTACCGGGCCAGACCCGTTGGGTTGGTTGAAAGGACATACTGCTTGAAGCTGGCTACTAATGTGTGAGATGTGTGGCACTCACAGTATCGTACCGGGCCAGACCCGTTGGGTTGGTTGAAAGGACATACTGCTTGAAGCTGGCTACTAATGTGTGAGATGTGTGGCACTCACAGTATCGTACCGGGCCAGACCCGTTGGGTTGGTTGAAAGGACATACTGCTTGAAGCTGGCTACTAATGTGTGAGACGTGTGGCACTCACAGTATCGTACCGGGCCAGACCCTTTGGGTTGGTTGAAAGGACATACTGGTGGAGCTGGCTACTAATGTATGAGACATGTGGAACTGACAGTATCGTGCCGGGCCAGACCCTTTGGGTTGGTTGAGAGGACATACTGGTCGAGGCTAGAGAGCGTTGCTTGTTGTACAGCTGGAAGAAGAGTGTCGTCCGGTCCATGCGTGGTCGAAAGGACACACTCTTTCGTTTATTCATTGATAGCGTGTGTGTAATTCAGTATGTAGATACGCCTAAAAGAATTGAGAAGGTACAGCTATTACGACGTTTATGAAGTTATTAACGTTACGATTTTGATTGATTGATGTCAGTGCAATGATTCTTTGAGAGATTCTTGTTTCTTATTTAGTTCAATGATCTTCAGTTGCGACTTTTGGTTAATGAAGTTGAGATTAATGTTGAGTTCAGATGAGATCAAAGTGAGACTGTAATCTTACGGAGTAGGTCCATGTGGCTTGGTTGTGAGCAACATGCTCATTCTAAATGTATTGCGTTGACCATTAGTAGTAGAAGTGGCCATTATAGAGCTTAGTGATCCTAACTATAGGATATTGCGGTGATGTTCATAGCGAGTGTTCATTAAGAGAAGAGTAAAGCCTAATTTTAAGTTGACAACTGAAACTTATTTCATTGCTGTTACCATTTTGTTTCTTTTACATTGGTGCGTTATAAGAAAATCGTTAATATTACTGGTATTGGATATTCAAGTGTTGATAGTAAATTGCAAATTTTAAGTAAAAGTTATCGATTCTGGTAACCGGATAGAGGTTAACTGTATTGGTTACTAAATGAAGGTTGCCACTAAATGTTTTGTGACGGGATAGACGTTGCAATTAAGATCTTGAGTCAAAGTAAATTAGAGGTTTTTGATTTTTAAAAAGAAGTTTTTTTATAATAAGATTTAGTGGTTTTTTTAGTATTGAAAGATAAAGTTTGTTAAACAGTTGTAGCATACAGAATTTTTGTTAGGTTTATAGTTTTTTTTTCTGCATACATGGTAACTGAGTTTTAATTTTAACTGAATATAGTTCTTTGTGTAAATTTGGTAAGCGATGAAAATTTGTGACAATTTAATTTAACCGCGTTTGTTACGGATGTGATAGACACAGACAAGTGTAAGCGTTTAGAATTGTTAAATCAGTTTTTCAAGTTCTTTATTACCGGTTTGCCTACGACGCGTATAAACACGGCTGAGTTTAAAATTGGGTTAGTACTGCACAATTGCGATCTTTTAGAATGTCAGCGTGTGAGAGTAGTGCTATCCATAGCCACGTAAAAGAGACGTTAGAAGCAAATGTTATTAGGTTAGCTGTTCTTCATTCGCAAGTCAAGCTCTCTTAGTTTAGAAGCCAAGTCCGAAAGTATTCAGAAGTGTGCAAAATATGATAAAACGCGATTTGATAAAACTAACGTTGCGATAGTGAAATTTTCTGTTAGAAGTTAGATTCAAAGTTTGAAGGTCCGTTTAAAGGGTTGGAAATCTTAAATTAAGATCGTATTAGGAAGATGCCTGAGGACCATGTACTATTGAGATTTGTAGATCAAGTTGAGATAGATGATAAAGTAGCATCTAGTTAATCGAATGCATAGGTTCTCGATTAGTTAGGTTGGAGACTGTACCAGAATATGTAGCAGTAGCCCGGTAGGAATCGGCGTCTGCTCTTTGAGTAGTCGGTGAGTAAGCGGTAGGCGGTAGTTCTGTGTAGTATAGTCGGATCTTGCCTTGTAGCGATGATCATAGAGTCGAGAGTAGACTCTGGCTTCTCATGGGGAAGAGGTTAGCAATGTGTTTGCTAGAGCTGTGAGTAGACCGCGAATGTGTAACCTGATGATTGCTCAAATTATTTCTGATCGGTGTTATCATGATTTATCATTCTTTGTTCAATGACAGTTAACAGTTAGTCAGGTTGGACGAGCGGGTTGTTCAATAAGATGCTGTTACTAGTTCAATGATTATCTGCTACAGCATTACAATCAGAGACGTCCGAGGACGGCCGAATGTCAGTCAGGCCGTGTAGGAGATTAAGATTAAATTGACGATTATTTAAAGCGCCATCTAGTGACGCTAGTCTTATAGCGTTTAGTGACGGTAAACTTATAACGTTTGGACGGTAAACCTACAAAGTTTAGTGTCGGTGGTTTGATAACTTTGGTATCATGGTTCGTTGAGCATTACGTCGTTCGGTCCATAAAAAGGAAGCGTGCATCGTGTATTGGATTATTCTTATTCTGATTCTGATTCGGTAGAGAGTTGTATTAGCGGTCAGTCAGTGTGGACTGAGTGTGGTTAGTTTAAGGTTACTATGGTAGTGCGACGATTGAGTGATAGTTGGAAGTGTTGTCGAGTGGCAGTTATCTGGTGAGTTTGTTCCAATGCGTTACTTACATATTGTGTTACTGGGAAATCCCTATAGTGTTTGAAAAGAGGTTTTACAACGAAGGCTGCAGCCTTCGTTGTAAAATGTACCGTGTACCGTGTTGGCTCTGAATCGAAGCTTGTGTATTAGTCTGATCTGAGGTCCGCTGGCCAGCAGTGGTGTTCTGATAATAATTATGGCGGTTCGTTCTGTTGGTTAGCTTATTGCGAAGTTGTTTAATAATGGTTTAGTGGGATCTAGGATTTGTTGAGTAAGATTAGTGATTTATTGCGATGATGCTAGTGAAGGATGACTACGCAATTGTTATAGTTCGATCATAGCTGGATTGTTTGGTGATCATGGTGGTTGGTTTGGTTGGCAGGCTAACTGCGCAGTAACTTTATAATGGTGTTGTTAGTTGATTGGTATCGATGGGATGCGAAAGGCTGAAGATAGGAAATATTGGCGTTACTTAGAAAGAGGCTTATGTCCAACAGTGGACGCATAAATGATGACGACGATGTGGATGATGATGATGTTGAGTGATGATGATTATGATGACGATGTTGTGTGATGATGTTGATACTGATGCTGCTGATGATGATTATAGTGTTCCGGTTATTCTGATTTAGTTCAGGAACTGTTGTTGCCCATTCGTGGCCTTAAGTGGTTAGCATAGACGATGGCTAGGGTCTTCTACCATGGTGTGAGATGAGACGGCTAGAAGGGGATGGTGGAGGCCGTACCTAGGCTAAGCTAGTTAGCCGGGTTTGTCTAGGACATGGAAATGTTGGGTTCCATGTTAGTTATGTAATGATCACAGTGTAACCTACTGCGGGTAGATGTTTTATTGGAACAAGGTGGTTGCTGAGAATAATTATCTGTTCTGAGATAGTTTGTGATTCCTTTTATTAGTTGCTCGGCGAGGTGTGTTATCACTCTTATGAGATACGGATATGGAGAATAATGCTCGGTCATGGTCCTAAGGCTGTTAGTTTAGTTTAGTTCCGTTTCACTTCTGATGCCTGGTGATGCGCGCCTTAAGCGTGTGCCTACATATATTAAAAACTGAATATCAATGAACTAATAGTGATAATCCAAATTCCAATATACATTCAAATTTTTGTTTTTACATTCAAATATTGAATGAAATGAAAAGATAACTTAATTGAAAAAAGAGCAGCAATGATTCATAATTTATTACAATACCAGGCCAGAGGGCAGACACGGTTGGGTGTGTTCCTACCGACCAGACAAAGTAAACAAAACATTAACTTCAATAAGCCTATAGTCGACATTCCACACACTGAATAAAACAGCATTTGAAGAAAATATCATGTAACTGCTCATTCACAAAGAAAACAAGCGAGAGAAATTCCCAAATCCATTGTGGCTAGCCGTAAACAGATGCGCCGTGTTTGTAAACACGGATGCCGGCAAATAATTGTAGCGACATACCAAAACTTTAATGAATCGATCCTCCAGCTCATCACGATCCGGCATAGGAGGCTTCGTACGATTCCTCGTTGACGGCTGCCGTACATGGTGGCTTTTGGTGGTCCCGACCGGCCCGTCCAACATCGTCTGATCCCTCGAAGTTATCAAACCCATTTTACACAATAGCTCCACTTATTAGACACCATAAATCACGTTTCAATTGCATCGGGTCATTTTTATCACTGAACACAACACATTCACATTATGAGGCAAGCGCACGAATCAAAATCATTAACGAACTAATTCAAGAAAGCCCAGCGAAGGAGCAAGCAATGCACGTCCACCATAAACGTCCACACAAAACCAAAACGAAATGCGGTTCACAGTCGCACTTCTCGATTCCACGGTTCATGAGACAATCGAGCAAAGTTAGGTAGGCAGCCGCAATAGGCGCAAACTTCACGGCACAAAGTTGTCGCATTTTTATCGTCTTGGCACTTGACAGATGCACAGCCAATAGGATATAAGCACAGATTAGTTTCGAAGAAGCGTTCGGAAATATATGTAGCATTTATTAATATTTTTTTCTGAACAAAAAAGACATTTCAAACTGTGACCCTCACTACAAAATAATAGGTACTAATAGAAGTTATCGAACTTTTATTCATCTTTGTTTTATCACGTTTTAAAGGGTTTATTCTATAACTCGGACCTTAACTTTGTTTACTACTCTCAAACCTCGAAAACAAGCCTACTTTCATGGAACAAGCACAGAGGAACAAGCAGTAAATAAATGACGTTTCAAAATGTCATTCCGTAAAATAATGATAGTGATGTGATAGGTAGGTATATTTTATTGAACAAAAGTTCAGTTCCAAGTACAAAGTCATTATCATCATAATAATTAGGATGTATAAATATAAAAAAAGATACCGGCTGGATTAAGAACCTCTTTTTTGAAATATTTAGCCCAATTTAGCCGAACACATCGCATGCTGGGGATAGATTGTTATCGCCTAACAAAAAAGGCTGCGTAAGGCTTTAAATGCGACCGAGAAACTTTGGGTCAAAAACGTTTATGAAACGAAACATGGCCATGTTGAAGGACAAGCCAAGAAAAACTTTCACATTTATTACATTAGTAAGACTAAATAAAATGATTCACTTTAAATGATTTAAAATGATTCACTTTACCGCATCCCTATTTTTTTCGTTAAAAAAGTAGTAACATTGTCATTTTAACGTAGTCACTGACCTCTATAATTAATTTAAGATTAACACTGGATAGGCTGCTGTCATCCTTTTTTTTGGACCTATTCGATGGACGTCATTTTTGGTGCTGTAAACCACCTGTAAACCGAATTGTCCAAGGAACTAAAATTAGTGAGGCCATTCACCAAAGAAAAGAAAGAAAGAAAATTAGTGAGGGCACTTGTTGACAACTGATAGTAGATACTTTTTGGTACTTCCTGCATCCCTAAAATATTTATTTCCAGACACTCATATGCTAAATGTGGCGCTTCAAATTGATTCATAAAATCCTTTGAGAGGGTACTAAAAAAAGCTTTTATTTGGTAAGCGTCAAGATGACTGACCAAAGTGATCGATCAGCGTCAAATTTTTCCAGCATTTAGTACCTATTTAGTACTATTTAATACCTTTGTTTAAATATTTGGTACCTCAATAGTAACAGAGTAGTACCTATTTGGTACCTACACATATATTTTTTCCAGAATTTTTTGACAGAAAATAAAAATTTTATGAATAGATCAAGTTATTCTATACAAATAACACTATGAAGTATGCAATGAGAACAAAGGGGAAAACTGCCAAGTTTTCACTACAGATGTCGCTCGTAATGCTCAGCCATGAATAAACGTACATAATTATAAGAAACTAGTTGATGCCCGCGACTTCGCTCGCGTGGATTTAGTTTTTAAAATCCCGCGGCAACTCTTTAATTTACCAGTATAAAAAGTAGCCTATGTCACACTCCCGATCCTCAACTATACCCATGCAAAAATTATCACGTCAATCCGTTGCTTTGATGCGGCGTGATTGAAGGACAAACCAACACACAGCAGATTGGCAGACTTCACACACTTTTGAGAACATTATGAGGAACGCTCAGACCGACAGGTTGCCCTTATATATTATGCCCTTCTTCACCGCTGAAGCAAGACGCACATAACTCCGAGAAGTTATAAGCGGCGATTGGGATTGGAACCTCGAACCTCCCTGCCTGCCATACACAATTATAAGTAATTATGTACGTTTATTCATGGCTGAGCATTACGAGCGACGTCTGTAGTGAAAACTTGGCAGTTTTTCCCTTTGTTCTCATTGCATACTTCATAGTGTTATTTGTATAGAAAAACTTGATCTATTCATAAAATCTTTATTTTTTGTCAAAAAATTCTGGAAAAAGTATATGTGTAGGTACCAAATAGGTACTAAATTATAGTGCAGAAACATATGCACAATACTAAGCCCTTATGGGGAAACTCAAAAGTGGTCAGTCATCTTGACGTCAAGATGGCTGACCACTTATAGTCTGATTTTTAATTCGGTGGAATTCTGACAGATGTCATTTTATAAATAGAGCGAGTTATTTGTATGAAAAACAGTATTACCACCTGTAGTTCGATTTTACCCCAAACTATCTGTCAGGCATTTGTCATATATCTGTGTGCGGCAATTGATTTTTATTTGTATAAGTTTCAATTTATTGTCTTTTTTGTGGGATTTTTTAAATCTCTGGTAACATCAAGATACGTCAGAATTCCACGGAATTAAAAATCAGACTATAGTAAATTTTTCTCTGTTACTATTGAGGTACCAAATATTTAAACAAAGGTATTAAATAGTACTAAATAGGTACTAAATGCTGGAAAAATTTGACGCTGATCGGTCACTTTGGTCAGTCATCTTGACGCTTACTTTATTTGTATAGGAACAGCCAGCCCAGTGTTAATCATAGATTAATTGTAGCGATCAGTGATCCCAGTAGAACTGTTCAACAGAACTACTGGGAATAACCGGTATTATATTCGTGGTTTATTTGATATTCTTTTTGGACGAACGATGCATACTTACAAGACGTTACAATCTTTTTAGTTCTTATGCGGGCTCCAGACTCCTGTGTGATTCACGGCGTGAATTCACGCCGTAACTTTGCCGCGAAGTCATCGCGAAAAACTTGTCCCTCCACATTCGCTAACCTTCACTGTTTAGTTCGCGCGCTTGTCGAGAAACCCTTTGACGCGCGCGCAAATACCGACACTGAACGGGGAACAAGGCGTGAACAGGCGCGAAGCCCGTGAACGGGCGCGAAAGCCATCCACATTCGCGGTTCGCGGTTTTCACGAGTGTTCACGGCGCGAATGTGGAGCCCGCTTTACAACTTATGAGCCTACGCGCGTGAGTCGATTCGCGCGAAGCCATTCGCGCGATTGTGAGATACCTACTAGACGTTACATGCATAACACGCGTTATGTAGGTACGCGCGTTATGTACGCGCGCGTAAATCGCATGCAGATCGATGTCGTAGTCGGGTATGAGCCTGTTCTTACACATAAAAGGGTAGGCAGAATATAAAACAAAATTTACAGTGCATTATTTATACTTTATTGGTTTTTGCATATTTATGGAAATACAGCTCTATTAGAATAGAACATCATAGCCCGAAGACAATTTTTTATTTACGTATATATAAATCTTCTAAACAAAGGTTAGCACCATTTTTTTATTGTTTTCCATTTTCCTTCTATTTTACAACCATTTTTATGTGAATTAATTAATTTGATAAAAGATTGAGAAGAGGGTCTTTTGCTATTTATTACATTTAAATTTTAATTCTTAAAACTAACAATTAGATAATTAGATAGTTTATATCTTGATACATTGATCACACGAAATTCTAAAACACGAACGTAAAAAATTCACTGAAAAATTACATCTTTAAATCTTACTAAACAGACAAGTTTCAACTCTTAACTAAGAATATAGTAGGCTTAGAATCAGAGTTGTGTTAGTTACTTACATTGCGATCGTTACACTGTGCACTGTTATAATATTATAGTTGTAGCTATCTGGTGCCTCTGGTACCAGAGCCGAAAAAGACGCACAAGACGATTTGGTCCAGCTTCAACAAAAAAAGATTTTATATATTGTTATAATGGTTAGTTCATACCGGTCAAACTTTGGAAAGCGATGTCGTTGGTGTTTATAAAATATGACGGTAATTTAGCACATCACTAAAGCCAATGAATGTTTTGGTGTCAAATCCGTTGCGTTAGACAGGGGAAATCCCCAAGGAGTCAAAGTCTTTGGTTAGAACAGAAAAAATTTAGAAAACTTAAAAAATATATCACAAGCATATTTATTACATATTCGCAAAGCTCAGTCAAACTTTTTACACATACCTAGTTCTTTTTTTAATTTTCAAAGATAAAATTGTTAAACACCTAACAGTAATAAGTAAATATAATATGTTAACAGAGTTTCTTAAAGCTAGTCTAGATGAGGCGTTTTAAGGCTCCCCCAGCACATTTGAGTAGTAGGTAGGTACGTTATAAGTTATAACTGTCAACAATATTGTCGTAATGCGTATACTTACTGAGAAATCTGTTGTTAACTATATTTTGTATTAGGGCGCTTATTCTAGGCACTCATACGCTGCTGTTTTAATAACAACGGCCAACGATAGAAGTACGAACAGAATATCGCGATAATTATATAGACCATTGACAGTTGACACGTATTTGTGTGGTGGAAAGATTTTAAGGGCGATCGAGACGTGCTCATATCACTATATAAGAAGTAAAACGTAAAAGTCTTTAAGTTTAGATGATTTTCTGCTACCTCTGGTATCTTATACCAAAAAGTATTTTGCTTATTACCATAATGCCACGTAACGAACATAAATTAGTTATAGTAAGGTATTAGTTAGCAATATAATTTTCATGCTTTTGATGGGTAAAAATTACCTACAATTAACGTTTTTATGACGCACGAATTTTTCGCACTCATCTAGACATATCCTCATCTATGTGTTAAAATTATAACATACGAAGTTTTTTCAAAGAATAATTTATTTTGTTTTGATAATAAAACATTACCTACTATAATTCTAGCTACCTAAAACAGTGAGGTTAGGTAGGTAAGATAGATTTAGCGAAAACATAATATTAAGTATAATAAATAAGGAACGTAAGGTAATATCTATTGTATTATAAAAATGGCAAAAAGTCTAGGGTTAGTTAACGACAAAGGGTACAATGCACGAAGTACTATGCGCGAAAATCGTACAGTAACGTACACTATTAATTTGTCAACTACTTATTTTACACGTACTTTGCTTTAATACTTTTAGGCATTATATCGCTCATTGATAAAAATCAACCTTAAATTAAGGAAAAATTAAATCTAAGTGCCTTTGGACATGACGACTTTTGCTCGCGCATCGCTGTCGCGACAGTATCGCGTTCGCAGAGCGTTTAAACGCTCTTCTAATGCGCGTGAAAAAGTCGCCGTGTGTTAAGTCTCTAATCGTGTAGCTTCACACTTCCTAAGATATAAAGTTTTCCAAAACCTTAACTTTAGTTCAATAGCTAAAAGATAATATAAATTTTCTTCTACCCAAATTTAAGGCACAATAAAGCTATGCGCACACTGCGGCTTTTGCTGCAACGAGATTATAAGTTGAGATTACTTTGTAAAAATACAAGTAATGCTCCAATTCCGATCTTCCATCAGAGCGACGTTTTTAGGAAAATACGCAGTGCTCGCTTCGCTTGATATGAGCTTATGGCAACTATTGCCTAAATACGTCCCATACGTCATTTTTTTGACATAAAATAAACTAATGCAACATTACGAAGATCACATTTATTCACAATAGAAAAACGAAACCAAAAAATCGCTTAGAAATGCTTGTAACCTTTGTATAGGTACTAAATACACCAGTGGCGTAAATTTTGATATAATAGGGCTTGAAATATGTTACAGGCCCTTGGCCGAGTGGGGCCTTTGAGGGCCTCCTCAAAATTACCCTATGTGTCAGTACATTTTCCACTTACGCCACTGAATACACAAGATTCAAATCAACATTATACACACTACATCAATGTACCCCTCCTCCTATTTATTATTACAATATTATTTAAATATGATGAACAAATAATAAAACTTAGTATATCTATAGATATAGTTATAATACGCCTTTAGGAACTTATAAATTGTCACTACAATTTTTTACAAATATGTATAACATAATATATTGGTTCCTGTTTATGGGACATTTTATATTCACCGTGAAAAGTGCTTACTCATGTTATTTAAAATGCGCCAAAGTACGCATTTTCACTTCAGAAGTCAGTTATTTTAGATTAAAATGTACCCTATTCTCTAAATGTATAAAATTAATTTAGGTAACACCCCATTTAAAAATCCTGTACTTAGGTAGGTATTGAATCATTTAAATTCTACAAGCGATCGGATAATATGATGCGTACTTTTTCAAACTGATATATTGCTAATCTCATGATGGCGGGCCTTTACCGGTTCATCCGTGAGTCCAACTAGAGCCAATACCACGACCGAAACTTAACTACTACTGATTGTCTGCAGGAAGCTTAAACCGGACAAACTTTACTTATACCGGAAAGTATACGATCATTTTAACATCAAAGGCCCTCTCCTGCTTATTGGACTTTTGCCCGGTGAGCACGCACCTTTAGACTAAATCACTTATTCCAACAGAACAGAAATCACCTAAGTACAATTTAATTGATGCATACAAATATAAAGCCGTCACCATCTTAAAGTACTTTTTAGTTCCCTTATTCATTAAAACAACTAAAATAATTATCAAGTTAATAACTAGAGGCTTTAAAATAAAGGGGTAATTATGGGTACTTTTTAAAATCTTCTAGTGTTAACAAAATTAATACATCATGTTATAATTAACAAGTTATATTATTATTACTTAATTGGTCTATGAATGACCTAATATGTTTACGAGCAGACTCAGTCCAAGAAATATCGATAAAGACTTATATTAGGGATGTTCCCAACTCTTTATCAAACGTCACAACGCGCGCATAGTGAACTATGACGTCGTAAACATCTGCCTGCTATGCTGTGCTGCGTCATCCACGACCCAGCATAGCCTTAATGAGTCTAATTGGAGGAGGGGTAGAACACCACAGCCGCTCCAGGTTGCCGGGCAGCTGCGTCTCCAGGTCCCACCCAATGTACTTGATAGCTCATGGGCCTACTTGGAGGAGGGGTAGTAGTAGGGCACTGCGCAGCCAGGCAGCTGCCAGCGCCATGCGTACAGCTCGATAAGCTACAGCAGCGTGTGGCGGATGGAGGGCGCGGCCGTTGAAAGCGTCGCGCACCGTCAACAGCAGCCTTTCCAGGTCACCGGGCAGCTGCGTCTCCAGGTCCCGCCCAATGTACATGGGAGCTCATGGGTCTACTTGGAGGAGGGGTAGTAGTAGAGCACCGCGCAGCCGGGCAGCTGCCAGCGCGACGCGTGCAGCTCGATGAGCTGCAGCAGCGTGCGGCGGATGGAGGGCGCGGCCGCCGTGTTGATGAAGGCGTCGCGCACTGCCGACAGCAGCCGCTCTAGGTCGCCGGGCAGCTGCGTCTCCAGGTCCCGCCCGATGTACGTCAGCACGAAGAACAGGTTTTCCGTCTGGAGCATGAGAAAATCATTCAAATTAGGACACAAAACACTGTATTTAACTAAGGATTTCTTCCAAGGCTTATGCTTGTTCTGGCTTCAACAAAACCAGTTCAGCGCGACGGAGTGCGAAATCTGCAGCCTACTGATTTACTATCGAGTATTCACATTCTGATTCGAGCAACGAAATCATCAGGCCGTACCCGAACTAATAATGCCATAAGTATAATAACGCCGTCGCCAACTAATCGACTTCCTCTGCCAGACATGTCACATAGGTTTCTTGTGGGAAACTTCCACATACCTATCACGATCTTATACCTACTATGTCAGCCGTTCTAGCATCTTTGAATCCCAACATGAATCTGCTCTTCGAGGTATATTATATGCCCTGACCATAGACACGTCGGCTTCGTCATTTGGTATCTATGTCGGTAAATTCTGGTTGTCCTATATTGACTGCCACTCTAACTGCACTGCACATTCCTCAGAAATCGTCCAAGTCCTCGTAAGATAAGACTAAGAAAGAGGCTATTGCCGGCTAGTTAAGAGGTTCAGAGAAAGAATTTTTGAGAGCCTGTAAAATACAAAGCTTACAAACTTTAGTAAGTCGGTACAAGTTATCCAGAAGTTTTAGAACTTACATCGCTCGGCGAGGGCACCGGCTGACGGATGCAGTCTTCACAGCACTTGCAGATGAGCGCCAAAAGCACGTGTCCCGGCGCACTGTTGCCGCGCCGCTGGATTGCGCGTCGCCGCAGCTGGCAGTACATCTCCAGCAGGAATGACAGGAACGCCATCAGACGCGGTCTCCCACCACCCACTATTGTACCTAGAAGCTATCAAACCAAAAATCGGTAAGGAGAAAGCTATTGAGAGCATGAAATCTTTTAGCTGACGGTCTTTTACGGGTTTTCAAGTACAAACTTAATGCTCCTTTAAGTTTGGTGAACTTAGCAGATGGCCGATTTAGTTAGTTAACGTCATGGAATAACAGGCAACGAGGGAGGCGGGGGAAGAATACGCGCTGCAATTTAACATTACTGTCAAAAAAGTAACCAAATAGTACTTTTACTCCATTCTCCTCTGTTGTATCATATACGTATCATTACTCTGCCTCGTTGCTCTGGCTTTACGTGAAACGGTCTCGTTCGTTCGACGAAACGAAAGGGTAAATTTTGGATCTAAAGCTAAACCAAAATTTTCCTGAAAATGTCCAGGTCATTGTATTACTGCTGGCACGTGTTTAGCAGAAACTCAAGGAAAACTGTCATTAGTGACTTTCTGTGATCTGTGAACCGAAGTCATCCTGAAAACATGCATTACCTTGTCCCGGTCGTGGTACCACTGCTGGCACGTGTTGAGCAGCGACTCGAGGAAGGTCTCAGACTGTTCCCGCTCCACCACCGCGATGCAGCGGCGCGCGGCCGGCAGCGCGTACCGCGGCGACTCCACGGCGCGGGACACCAGGTGCCCCACCGCGTCCATCAGCGTGCGAGCGCACACCGCATTCGGATCTGAAGATCGTCACCACACCGTCACGTTACATCGTGAGTTTGACAAATTCTTTGATCATACAAGCTGCTCGTGTTGGAAACACATAGTAAGTACATCGTTAAAATTATCCCTCAATTTCCAGCATCAATTTTCACATAACTGTCAATGTTACCAATTTAATCAAGCCATACGCTAACGCTATTCGGCCCAGAATCTACAAAGATTTTGCAAATGAGACACATACCCGTTAATTTAGCGTTTGGCAAGATTACTTCTTTTTTTGTCATCAAACAATCATTTTCCGTGTTTGGCTCGTGGTAACGATCCATATTGGTTGAACAAGCACTAATGAATGCCGTTTCTTGGTCCAGCGCAGGAGTGTTGTACGAAAGCATTGTGTGTATTACATAATTCACAGTGAAACAGGCAGTGAAAGTTCTCACTCAATAGTGACTAAGCAATTTGGCACATATTATGCGACTTATTTATTTCATCAATAACCCATCTTTTGGCAGTAGGGTAGGACTACAATATGGTAGAACCTACATAAACAATATTTACAATGAAGAAGTATATTTTACAAAGTTCACAAGAAAAAAATTATAATTGCATGCAAACTAAATAACCCATAATTAATATCTTGCAGAAGGCAGTAAAGTTACTGCTGAGGTTGTATTTAGAGAAGTTGAACTAACTAACAGGACGTAACAGACATACTGGACATTTGGGGTATTGGACCTTCCGGGGCTGTAAGGAAACTATTGCATAACCATGGCTTCGTAAGTTCGAAACCTGTGCAAACCCCTGGCTATGAAGTAAGCATACCTATTACCTACTCTTTACCATATTTCTACTTTCCATTACACCAATTTCCTTCACCATGTGCTGGAGACGAAAAAAAAAGATTGATTACACACCATTTTTCTCACCTTCCAGTGCCTTGTCAATGCACTCTTGTATCTCTGGCGGGAAATTGCCAAGGTCTCCGGCGTCTGCAGCTAAACCTAAAGCGGCCATTCCACTGGCAAGAGTATCAGCTGAAGTGAGAGACTTCGAGCGCTTGAGTCCTGGCGTAAAGGACTGAGGTCTGATATTTTTGCCATTGCCGTTTGTTAGCGAGGAAGGCGGCGATTTTTTCTTTTCGTTGATGATCTGCTGCGGTTGAAGTTTGAAGTGCACACGTGGTCCAACCTGAAATATAAATATAACGTTATTTATCCGCTTGCCATCTCTTTTGCAGTAAGTTCGTAATGGTTGAAGTTATTCTGCGCAAAGCCGTAGCAGCGGCCTCCGTATGATGGTTGAACATTTAATAGATCCAGGAATAGAATAACAGGCAACAAGCCTACTTCGTTGATGAGACGCTGGTGGGCACGGGTCGGTATCGGCATCTGTACGTGCAGCACCGCCGACCACGAATACTGCAGCCTCACGCTGAACTCGCAGCTTTTGAGGCAACAAGGTAGGGTATACAGTCACCTGCGCGTGCGGCACATTGCCGCTCGAGGCGCTGGTGAGCAGCGCGTGCGGCGGCATCACGGGCCGGTAGTGCGGCGGCACCTGCGCGTGCAGCACCGCCGACCGCGAGTGCTGCAGCCCCACGCTGCCGTAGCCCACGCCAATCGCCGGCCTGGAAAATAATAAAAGTGCTCATTGTTTCGAAAATTTAATGACAAATTGATGCTGAAATGCAGCAGTTTCCATGAGTGTTCTCTTCGAGGCTTCTCAGAATTCAAATGTTGTCGGCGTATGTCGGAAAGCAACGTTAAAAAGAACTCTAGTCTAGTAAGTTTCTTGAAAGACTCATAGTCTTTTGAAAGACTCTTAATCTTTTGAAAGACTAGTCTCTTGAAAAACTCTAGCCTCTTGAAAGACTAGTGCAGTTGACATGTCATTAGAGCCATAAGTTGTCCTACATACGTCATACATGACATAAATATAATTATAAATTTGTATGTTCTGGTTAATTATTAATTACCTATACTATTTTCTCATGATACTCGTAACCTCGCATGACGTCATAGTTTCAGCTCACGAGCAATTTATTGTTATCTTTACCAGACTGGGTGATAGATAAGAATCATCATCAATTCTAGCGTTTCAACGTTTTACTATGACAGGCACAACATACTCACATGTAGGTATACCTACATGTGAGTACTTTGTGTTTAATGGCTTATTAGGTTTAATGATTAAGTAAGTATTGAATCATTTATTATGCAAAAATCAGTTCATATCATATGGAACACTTACATTAATTAAGATGCATTTAAGTTACAAAAATACGAATTTATAGACCGAAAAACGAATGATTCAATTATACAATCCTTCATTCAAATGGCCACAGGAAGCGTTGTAGACAATAACGATTGTAATAGGGGTACGTCGGTATGCTCGTCACACACAGCTTGCCGTTTAGGGGCATCGAGTTCTGCGCAAGTCGATGCGGGCTGTAGGCAAATGGGCGATGAGTTGCTACCAAATTCGGGTGTGAGGAAATACTTATTGCGAACTGCAAACGACATGGGACTTGGGAGACTCTTAAGACACATGAGTAGAGAAACGGAGCAGAGACAAAGCTTTATACAAGCGCGCTACGATACGAACACTACTACAAGCTTGAGGCGCGTGTGTGCGTGAGCACTAGCGCTTCATCGCGTACAGAGAGAAATCGGTATAAATCGGCTCGGCCCGTGCTCAAGTTCAGGGTTGCACTACACAGATTTTTTAAGTAAACTACACACAAAATGAGCACCTACTTATTTCGTAAACGGTGCGTGAAGGTACCTTTCCTATGCCATCTAGGCACATAATAAAAAGCTGATAAACGTTTTGTCTATTTAATTTTATCCCCCTTGCCAACTCTACCATACCAGATACCAGAATAGGTATAAATGCACGCTCTTGAGATGCTTTGTCTCTGCTCGGTTTCTTTACTATGTACTTAAGATGCACGCAACAGGCTCACGCAAGTCCATTATCACAATATATTAGGTACCGATTACGCAAGATGTAGGTACAAAACGGTGCACAGTGGGACGAAAATCGGGTTTCCATAGACATAGAAATCTTATAGTATATTTTTTTTGTTTCTTTTCGGAAACTAACGTAGAATCGTTTTAGGAGCCATAATATTATCATATTTACGCACATCTGGCGATTATAAAACGAAAATTTTTTTTTTGCATTAAATATGTATGGAACAAAACAGAAAAATCCAGTTTATTCGAGACTCGAGAGAGTGCCCCTTATTTCCTCGGCTACAATTATTGCCACTATTTTTTCCTAATTTTTGACATATCGCACATTGCGCGCACTCGACGGACTTTGGGTGAAAAAAAATGAAATGTGTTTTTTTAGTATTATTTCATTTTGTGCACGGTTTTTTTGATGCGTAAGGCCCTTTAAGAGGTATTTGACACTCGGCCTGTTATCTAAAATGAGCTAATGCAATACCTTACCTATTTAAAAACAGTTTACCTGCTATCCTAATAAATTAAAAAAAAAACTTTGTACTGAAATAAAGATAGTCGCTGTCGCTTAGGTGGGCGTAGAGAGTGGAGAGGACTGAGGGGCGAAATGAGGGCAAGTGGCGTGTCCTGTGACTTGTCTGCACTCAAGCGCATTCGCTGAATAATTGAACATGCAAACCCACTTCATTGTTCAAGAAACAAGTAATATTTAAATATATTTAAAATAAATCACCTAAAAGACTTGCGCTTTCTATCTCTCGTCATCTTTTGTTTCGCCTAATCATAATATGGCCTTACGCAAGTATAGGTAATCGCCGCAAAGACTGAACCGATTTTTTCTATTTGGCACAGAGTTAGATAGTCTGTCTGGAGTAGCGCATAGGTTACTTTTTATACCGAAAAATAAGAGAGTTCCCGTGAGAATTAAAAAACCTTAATCCATGCAAACGAAGTCGTGGGCATCAACTAGTCTGCAATACAAATTTTGAGGAAATCTGCACGCCTAAGAGTTCTCCATTAGGTGTGAAGTCTGCTAATTCGCATTGAGCCAGCGTGGTGGACCCTTCTCTGAGAGGATACCTGCACTCAGTATTGAGCCGTTGATGTGTCGCTGATGATGAGCTAAAGCTATACACTTAATTCCAACGTCATATGACACATCATTGTAATTCACTTTCTTATAACTGTACTAACATGAATAACATAACATGAAGAAGTCTTAAGGCTTCGACAAGTACTCGTAGGTACTAGGTAGACACACGTGTAGGTAAGCTAAATTCGATATTGAAGGACTTACTAAAGACATATACATATTATTTCTACCGCGGGAAATATGACACCATGCGATCGTAATCGTATTACCTTTAAGTAATACGTAGATATATTAAAGTAGGTAAATCCAGGTAATACAACTAAACATAGAAGTTATAATTATTATAATTTGTATTTTATCTTTGTGGTGTGAGAAATATTAAATAAACTGCGTTGGTATGTACAAGTTCATAGTAATATACAAGGATTTTATATTATCAACGAAATGATACTTGATAACTACGCTTGTTAATTTGGAGGACTAATGCCCATTTTTGTACCAAGTTACCTAAGCTAAGTAAGGTAACGTTTTCTGCCAATTTCGATTTCACAAACCTTTAGGGGTCAGACAAGTTGAAGTATATATGACGCTCTACCTTGGATCATAGAAAAATTAGCTCAGTTAAACTCTCTGGAGAGCTTCTGCGAGAGGAATGCGAGCGAAATTTTCTGTACTCGTATTCGAGCATTGCTTATGAGTTTTTGTCATAATGTATAATAATGTAATGTACTTAATGTATAATCGCAGGCGAAAATTGTGTGGAAAGTTTTCGCATAGGATAATCGTTAACTATTTCTTGCCACTCGCATTCGAGAAACTTTTCTTGTGTAAATGAAGAGTGTAACAACCTCAGGAGAGGAACACGAGCAGTATGGCAACAATGAGTCCTGGCGAGGAATGTTAAATATTTCCTGAGATTAGTAAATTGGATAATGGTACGAATGTTTCTTAATACGACGCTACATGACTGGAGTGATTCATAGTAATATGGAAATTATGAATAGAATGGGCATGCTGCGAGTATGTAGGCGGCAACCTGAGATGATTTGAGATATGAAATGACATACAAAAAGTCACTCATGAAAAATAATGAATTATGGAAGGCGAATATTACATATTATTGATTTTATTATTCTATGAGAACTGAGCTAGACCCCTTTCAAAATTTCAATATAGGATTTTATAATGGACACGAAAGGCAAAGTTATTATAGGTAAACGAGATAAGTACTGAAGCAAGTCATTTAATCCCATAGTAATTAAGGTTTGCAAGGATATACTTATTGTAAGGCTGGCGGGCTTAGGCATCTAGTCTCTGACTTTCCTCCAAACGTGTTCATCAATCAGTTAAGCAAAAATGGTTGCAGGGGCCACCCCTGTTTTTACCTTATTATTATGAATACATTCTGTAAAATATAAACTTCGTTTACTGAATTATTTGTTTTTAATTTATTTTAACAATGTCATGAAACCTAGGTAATTTACTACAGTCAGAGATAGTTTAAGAGAGGTTAACAATGTCGAACGCTTTTGTAAGATCCGCGCATGATAAAGAAAGCTCTCCACTTTAAAAATTGACCTTAAGGTAAGTAAGTAATAAATCATGCACAGATAATTTATAATTTATGGATCCTGTCCAGAATTACTAACTAGGATACAGACGAGGACTGTGTTATGTGTACAAACTAAAATTACACAACGTGATATTTTGGTGGACTTCCACACGTTTCAATCTTGTGCCGCCTGTATCCAGCGGAACCCCGCAAGTCGCCTGATGTCGGTCCACCTAATTCATGTACACAACTAGGTAATATGAATACAAATATGAACCTACGTAACCACAAGCTTTTTAAAAAAAATGGTCAAAAGCAAAACACGAGTGAATCATGTTTATAAGCGGAAAATTATCCATCTACTGCGGTGTGCGACCTTGGATTTTAACGACAGCTCAATGACAACACTTACCTACTAATGAATGGACGCTCTACCGACTCTACGATGTACTAAATGAGAGAACAAATGAAATTTACATTTAAATGGAGCACTGGCGCAAAATTATTAGGTACCTAGGTACCTACCTGTCTGTGTAAACCTAGTGACGTTAGTTAAAGTTTTATTTAATAAATAAATAAATCGTTTATTTTCCACAAAGTTACACAATACACATGATGTTAAGAGATTAGAACGATGATCCCGCAGAAGTATAATCTGTGTTGCAGTGATTATAAACGTATTGTGTATTATCTCCCTCCGCGTACATTAACAATGAGATAGTAGCAAAGTGTACAAAATTATTTATTATTAACTAGCGGACGCCCGCGACTTCGTCCGCGTTCTTAAATTGTTGAAATTTTTTCTGAATTTTCTTTGCTATAAACCTCACGGAGCCCGAGACCTTTCCAACTAATGCAAAACCGTGGAAATCGGTTCGTGCGTTCTGGAGTTATAGCGTCAGGAAGGAAAACCTGACTTATTTTTATATATGATAAAATATATTATTTTTATATAGTAGATAACTAATTTGGCTACCTCTATGGCGCAATGGTGAATGCTGTTGTTTTAAAATGGGAGGTCTCGGGACTGTTTCCCGGCGGTGATAATTTCGAAAATGATTTCTGAAATGTGTCTGATCTGATGGTCCCACACACTTTCGCATTTATAATATTTGTACGGATAGTAGGGACTACATTTCCGTCTCATATTTTCCAAACAAGAAAAAGACATTTACAAAACACGCAAAGTTTAGGCTCCTTTCAAAATTCACGAAAACAATTTAGAAATTCCTCTCGCAGTTTGCTCTATACTTGGTCGATTTGTCGGTCCGGTAGTTTTATCATTAACTTTATTTTAGTTCACCGGAGTTCAATACCCGCTGAACAAAAATAAAGTTAATGACAGGTACCGGATGCGGCCATCATTTGAATTTTGAATGTTGCCATACCAATACCGTTGCTACAATATTAAATAATTTAACCTATTGTGTACCTACTTCAAACCAAGAAGGTACACTAATGGTTAATGATCTTTTTTGTGGCATGAAATATGGCTAGCTATTAAATCGAAAAAAAAAATTGATTGATGAACACAAGAAATCCGTTTACGATTCAGTTTAGGTTTTCAATTTGCATTTGAATGCAATGTTGATATCTAGATATCAGAAGATACTTAATTATTATTCATCCATCCATCATAAATTCACAAACCAGTGCCGGTCCACTACTGGACACTTCTCTCGAATAAGAAGGGTTTTAGACCATAGTCCACACGCTGGCCAAGTATTGATTGGCAACCTTCACAACCTTTGAGAAAGTTATGGCGAACTGTCAGGGGTTTCCTCACGATATTTCCCTTCATTGTTAACGCAAGTGATATTTAATTTCTTATAAAGAACAATCACATAAGACCTGCCTGGAATCGAACGTGGATCGAACCCCGGACCTCCCGAAAAGGAAGTCCGAGGTCGAAGTTTTAACCACTAAGCTATCACCGCAATTGTTATTATGAGTTTAGACTCTTCTATTCTAAGTACTTATACTTACATATCAGAAGAAGAATATCTTAATCTTCCGCGAACCATTTTATCATCCAGTCGCGCAAAAGGTAGAAGTAATAAGGTATTTTATCCCATCCGCACTGCACCTCATGTCACAGCAACAAGTACGTAAACACTATTTAGATAAAAACCGTTTGTTTACTCAACATTGTATGATAATAATTTGAAAGATTTAATACATTACTCTCGCGAATCTCTAAGTAAACTTGGCAATACTGTGTTAAATATACCTAGGTACTCGGCACGTTCCATTTCACTTCATAACATCTTTATTTATAGAATTTCCCTACTACACCAAACAACGTTGTTTGTTTCACTTTCAATAAAATAATATGAAAGTTTGGGACAATAAAGTTTAATACACTTCTTTTTAATCGACGCGGTTCAATGAACCATTTCACGAACTTTTTTTATTAAAAATTCGCTTTGCACCACTGTGCTCTACATTAAAATTAAAATTAGTAAGTAGGTATTGAAAGTTAAATCGCGTTGAACGTTGAAATATTGATTTCGTAGTGTTGATTTATATTTTTCGCAAGAACACGATTTTTTGCAGTGTCCGTAGAACACCTATTATTTTACACTATCACTATTTGAAAAAGTATCGCTATGAAAGTTGATACTTATATTTTATTTATTTTAAGTGTATCTTTTTTGTTTTTCGCGGGTTTTTTCGTTCGTCTGCGTTCGTAGTTTCGTGTTTGTTTGGTCGCGATCGTGAATGACTCGGCGAAGAGCGCGTGCTAGCGTTTCCGCGGGCCGGTGTGCGGCGCATGCGCAAGGCAACCCGCGCGTCGTGACGTCACACAGGTCTCGGGCGGTGCCGGCGCGTGCTCACGTCACCGCGACCGAGAACAAAGTGATAACACGAAATAGGTAGCCTACTCGCGACACGATTGATATATACAGGTTGCTTGGGACACCATAATGCAGGCCATAGACGTTCAAGTAATTTGATCAAAGAGGCTGCTTCAAACAGTTTTATCAAATTGGCATGAAGGTCTGTATGAAAAATTGATCAAATATAATGAGTTGTCAAATGGCATGAAAAAATATAAATTTTGGTATTTCAACTTGATCGAACGGTTTGATCAAATTACTTGAACGTCTATGGCCTGTATAACGAAAACTTTGTGAATAGGTTACCTACCTAGTGGAAGGTTCTTCTGCGTTCTCTGTTCTTCAAATCGTGTGCTCCGCTCTTAGCAAGTTCAGCTTTTTGATTCGATAAGCTATGTTGGTAACTCTAGCTATCTTTCCTTATTTCTGCGAGCATTCCCAGCATAGTTCTCTCCATCGTCCGTTGAGCGACCCTGAGCCTTCTTACGCTATCTATTGGATCGTTCTTGCTCTTACGCTAAGGGGTAAGTAAACAAGTTACCGGATTATGCACCGACTTGAACATGAACGGATATCGCGTAAACTTACTCCTTCGTGCACTCTCAGCATCGTTCTCTCCATCGTCCGATGAATAACCCTGAGTCTTCTTACGCTTCGCATTGGATCGCTCTTGCTCTTACGCTAAGAGGTAAGTAAACAACGCACCGGATTACGCACCGGCTTGAGCATGAACGGATATAGCAAAAAATTCCTTCAAGCACTCCCAGCAAAATTCTCCTCTCCATCGTCCGTTGAGCGACCCTGAGCCTGCTTGCGCTACGTATTGGATCGGTCTTGCTCTTACGCTAAGAGATAAGTAAATAACGTACCGGATTACGCACTGTCTTGAACATGAACGGATATCGCGTAAACTTATTCCTTCGAGCACTCCCAGCAAAATTCTCTCCATCGTCTGTTGAGCGACCCTGAGCCTTCTTATGCTATGTATTGGATCGCTCTTGCTCGTACGCTAAGAACGCACCGGATTACGCACCGGCTTGAGTATGAACGGATATCGCGTAAACTATTTCGAAGGTTTCTGGTTCCAATACGCTGGACACGTGCCAGATACGTCTATCATCGTGATTCCACTATTCCGCTCGATCCGGCCATATTTTTATTGAACTACGCAGTAGCAGTAGATTCGCGAATTATTCATCTCGTAATTTTGTTTCAGAATTAAACAGTGAAATTTCATTTTAAGAAAAGAATGATGTGTTCGATGTTTTCAGCTGCTATGGCAAATGGCAATCCCTTAAGTAGGTACATTATATCCATACTATTGTGTACTTGTCTATCTTCTACCATCCTTACTAAATGGGAAAGTGTGTTTGTTGGTTGGTTTGTCCTTCTATCACGCGCAATGGAGCTATGGATCGTCTTGATTTTTACATCGGTATACTTGAGGACTTGAAGCGTTACTTAAGTTATCTTTTAATAACTTTTGCTCTTTATAAGCAAAGGATTCCTGGATAGGATTCCTTTTATAAGGAAAGGATTACCTTAAAATCTTACTCTACGCGGATGAAGGCGCGAGCACAAGCATGGTATTTATAATACCTGCGCCTGTGCTTTTCAGATTGTCACGTAGGAAAAAATGTTATTAACGATCATTTCATTTGAAGTTACAGTTAATACAAAACCATTTGATTCCAGTGAGTTTGACTGTGGTTCAGTAGTGTGGATAGAGTCATCCAATAGCAATAGCAATAGTTATTTATATTTATAAGAATACTAGCGGACGCCCGCGACTTCGTCCGCGTTCTTAAATTGTTGAAATTTTTCCTGAATTTTCTTTGCTATAAACCTCACGGAGCTCGAGACCTTTCCAACGAATGCAAAACCGTGGAAATTCGGGTCGTGCGTTCTGGAGTTATAGCGTCAGGAAGGAAAACACGACTTTTTTTATATAATAGATTTTGCAGTCTTTTACTGTACTCTAGTAAGTACTGCAGAAATGTGGTTTTGTTGAAACTGTACTCGTATCACCTGCAGAAGCACTACGTAGATACAACGGTTGAATTCGGCGCTTGAAGTAAATGGCAAACCGTCTGTATTCTGTCTAGACACTAATGTCAGGGCCACGAATTTCAACGCTGAAAGAATTCGCTTTGCACTGCAAATAATCAAGCAGTTTCGGACGTTAATTAGAAAATCTTGTATTCATATTTTAAAGCCATGAAACAATGCTACTATTTTCAGTGTTTTTGTTAGTAATAACATTGTTTTTGATATTAACGTTTGCAGTGCAAAGTGAAATGGTAATAATATCAGTGTGATATTGCCCTGATGATCAGGGCATCAATGTACTTATAATAAAATAATATTAAAAAAAAATATGTTTACAAAACCGACTTCAAATGCCACTTAAAAGTATAATAATTTTAGTCTGTATTCGTATGTTGAAGTCGGGCTGGTCTAAATAGAAACGATGAAACTGATAGGCGACGCGAGACTTCAACATACGGTACAAAGACAAATTAAAATTATAACCTCCTAATTGAGAACCTCCTTTTTAAAAAGGAAACGCATAACTCACCTATGATGCAGGTCAGCGGGCTTGGCCATGGTGAACTCCTTCGCGTGAACATTGAGCTTGTTAGCAGAACCCGGCGTGGTAGCAGCGCCGCCGCCCGCGCCGCTCGCCGCGCCGCCCGCCGCTCCGCCCGCCACTCCGTCTGTGCGGACACCTGGCGGTCAACGGTGGCGTCAAGAGAAGAGATGATAGGAAAGGTTAGAATGGAAGTGAAGCTACAACAGGGAGGTGTGATTGTGGACAAAATAAGATGTAATCGTGATTAATGGAAAAATATGATTGTGATTAAAATGAATGACAACAAGATGTGATTGTGATTAAACTAAAACGTAATGCGATCAAAATGAAGTGATGTGGGAAAAGTGCGATCGGCTAAGAATGCCGGTGCGTTCGGAAAAGGATTGTTGAATGATTGAGTATAAAATAATCATATTTGTAAGAGTATAAGTTTTGTATGTGTATAATACTTATTTAGAATAATAAAGGAAAATATTTTTCAGAATAGTGTGATGCTAATGAAACAGATCTTAATAATATTTTCATTTTTTAAACTAAAGCAGTAAGTACGTCCTAGTAATTGCAAATAGAATACGTCTTTGCGAATATCTGATTTTGTCGGTGTGCGTCCAACTTCAAACGCGTCCAAAATTCGAAAGTCCTGAGCTCTATCGAGAATTTGACAGAAAATCCTGACCCAGGAACCGAACCTTGGCCCTCATCATGGGTCGATCTATCGTTGAGATGGCCGCGACGGTAGTTTTTTATAATAATAATATATAAGTACATATATTTATATGTTTGATAAGATTTAGGCATCCGCGTCAGTTGCACACGAAGAGTTTCTCGAATGCGAGCGGCAAGAAATATTTTGCGATTATCCTATGCAAAAATGTACCATATAATTTTCGCACGCGATTGTACATTACCTTATTATACATTATGACAAAAACTCGTATCAGTGAAGCAATACTCGAATACGAGTGCCGAAAATTTCGCTCGCATTCGAGAAACTCTCCTTGTGTAACTGAGCCATTGGGGTGGATTCATATCTGTGCGCATCGATTCGCATTTTGTCCATATAGTAAAAGTGCCATTTTGTATAGAGTCGCGTACGCATCAATTCGGCCTTTGGCATCGATTTGGCTTTCGCATTTTTTGTACCACAAATCCATAAGTGTAACTTACTAAACGGATGTGTAACGGAATGAATCCGTACGGATGCGAACGAATTCGCGCGATGTGCATAAATGTGACTGAAATCATACGGAAAAATCCGAATCTACGCGCATAGGTATGATTTCAGCCTTAATCGCAAAGTCGGAGCTTCGCGTAAATTGGTGTGCGTGCTGCGGCGCGGGCGTCTTGCTCAAATGAACAAACTTTCATCAGAGATTTACAGCTATAATACTCTATCTGCTATCTATAGTATAGATTCCATACAGTGTCGGTTAGGGTTGTCACTTGGCACCATAATTGCACCAGCATTAAAAATTATTTGGTTAAGTTACAGTGAATTTATATCCTTTGGTTATTGGGAGTTGTGTACTTTCGATAGACTTTTAAGGCTTTCAAGTTAAGATTTCGGCTTTCTGTTTGGGAAGTCCGGAATTCGAACCATGGCACGCATTTTTGACTTTTCGGAGATGTGTCCATTTTAAGAAATTAATTAATAATATAAATTGCGAGTATAAAAACGTCAACTTTATTTCATTAATAAAACACTATTCAGCGATTTTGAAATAGGCTCTTTATTTGCGGTTTGTTTGATGGTTTGTATCCTTCAATCACGCCGCAAAAGAGCTGATCGACATGATTTTTTGCATGGGTATAGTCGAGAGCCTGGAGAGTGGCATAGGCTATTTTTATCCCGGAAAATCAAAGAGTTCTAACGGGATTTTCAAAAACAATCCACGCGGATCAAGTCGCGGGCTGCTAATCAAATCATTACCTAATCATTAACGGCAGCCCTAACTCATACCTACTGTCTAAAATGAGTCGATTCAATCCATCTGCCTGTCTTGAGGCTAGACATTTCCGCCGCTCACTTTCATATTTACGAGTTTATTATTATATATAAGTATAGATTGCGGTTAAAATTGATCGATGCTTCGCCGGAACGGCTCTATTATGTTACAAAACCTAATTTTATAATAGGTACCATTACGAGAGCACGCCTCGTGGCATCACTCTATAAATTCGCGTGGATCTATGTTTTTTAAAACATCAGGCAGCATGGGTCAAACACAAAAACCCTTTTGCAATGATACCAACTTCTGTGTTCAGGTGGACAAAATTGGAACTAAGGTCGCTATTTTAAAAACATCATAACAAACCAATAAATTAACAAACAAACACACTTTCGCATTTATAATAGATACTATTAAGGATAGTAAGGAATGGATTGTTTAAAACGCAAATAACTAGAGATGAGAATTTTCCTATTCCTAAGGTTGCCTGGTAGAGATCGCTACTAAGCGATAAGGCCGCCTTTTGTGTCATACCTTTTGTCTCTTTTAATATTTATTTTTTCTTTCTTGTTGTTTTGGTGCAAATAAAGAGTTAAATAAATAAATAATAAATAGATGCGAGATCGAACTCCGGACCTCCCGAAACCATTTACCACCACTTTTGACCACCAACAACACGCTATGACCGCTAGACTTCCAGCAGTCATCAATAATACTCGTATTGATTTGATAACCATGATATATTAAGTACGTAATAATGTCAGTGGATTGTTTTCCATTTGTCAACAAACCTGACGCTTCCGTATTAGCTTCAGTGGTTGCCACTTCAGGGACCGAAACAGGCGTACTGGGAACCGGCGACAGAGGCGCAACCTGAACAACCGCCGACACCGGCGGTTGCGCGACCGATTGCTTCACTATACACCGAGACATCACTATCCTACACTAATCTACGCTATAAACTAACTAATGAACACTAAATTATAAACGTTTCCTATGTTTATCGCACATGGGTAAACGAAAACATGCGCTTGACACACGTTGCAACGAACATGCGACTGTCGACCCGTTCCAAATATGATGTTTTGTTTATTTTTATTTTTGGCGCCCATCGCCCGTAGTGACGCCCGCCAGTATTTCCCGACGCGTAACGAGTTTGCATACACTTTTCGCATCGGAAAACGCATCACATACAATGACGTCAAAATAATGCACGGTCGTACCGGTACGTACTGTGTTTACGAGTCGTACATATGTATATACGAGTACCTACTTAAGTATACGTAATGAGAAAATTTCAATGTATGTTACATTTTATTGTGTACCCGGCGTTAGTCTCAATTCGAATGATAAATAACAATTAATATTAATTAATTTATTGTTACCTACCGATTTATTCGGAACTCACCTGGAGGTCTGTAAATTTCGAGAGTCGGTTTTCCTTTGGCATTAGTCAGGATCATACTCCGCCGTTTCCCATTGTTTGGAAACTGTGAAAAAGAAATTCATAATTATTTATTACTTGTACCTACATCAAATCAACTCATGTATGGCAAGTCAATACTCTACCACCAGTTCTGAAAGAAGCACTTTAAAGAATATTTACTACAATATGGTTATTGTGGCTTAATTTTGTTATTACAGTTTAAAATATTAGGTATTGTAATCTAGGTCATAAATAGTTTTTAAAAATCCGGTAGGATCTCTTTGATTTTCAAAATGCTGATTAAATAAGTATACCAAGATTATTTTTGTTTATTCACGTATGTTGAAGTCAGGCGAGGCCAGTGTTGGCATTAATCGATTAATTTTTTAATCAATTAATTAATCTGATTAATTTTAATCAGATTAAATTAATCATGATTAAAATAATCATGATTAAAAAAGTAATCTTAATCATGATTAATGAATTTAATCATTAATCATTAATCGTTAATTGATTAACTTTTTTAACTTGATTAACTTGATTATAAACTAATACATCCATCAATGTTTTTACTATATATTTATAGCTACTCGTGCTGATTCGCTGACTGACTCGCTCACTGTCTGACTCATTGATCACCTCTCCTGTAAAATTTTGTATGAAAAAAAAATTTTTCACTCATGGTTTCGTATGGAGGACAAAAATTCATTTGGTGCAAAAATATGTAGAGAGCTGATGATTGAGGATTTCGGAGACGGGTGAGGAGCACGGCCAGGGTATCGAAGATAGAGGGGGAGTATTCAAACAAAAGTCATTCGAAACCTCATCAAATTGGTAGGAAGCTGACAAAAAATTCAAAATGGTGGATTCAAGAGAGAAGCCAGCGGGCGTTAAACAGCGCGCGCGGCGTGGCGCGGCGGTGTGCCTCGCACCGCGCGCGCGCGCCCTCTACGGCACCGAACCGCTCGAACAAATCGCTATCGTTCGGTCGTCGGCGAAGGCGGGCAGTGCGATTTCATCATCCCTACGCATCGATGTAAAGCGAAGTCCGCGCTCGGCGCGTATCATATTATGTACCTAAACAATTAGAATTGAATATACTTGACTTTAATTGCACCTACGACTAGTATTTCGCTTGAAAATTCATATTGTAGGTATCAAGCATAGACTACGTCATGGAGCTCTAGGTCCTGGCTCTTCAATCCTGATGCTGCAGGGTAGTGTCTACCTAAACTGTGAGGATTTAGAGACTGTCAGTTTAGAATTGATATTGTTGATCTTAATAATCTTTACTTCCTTATCCTAAGTAATCCTTACTAATATTTTAAATTCGAACGTACACACGTTCGAATTTAAAATATTAGTAAGGATGTTTGTTGGTTTGTCCTTCAATCACGTAGCAACGGTACAACGGACTGGCGTGATTTTTGCAAGGGTATAGTTTAGGACCGGGAGAGTGACGTAGGCTACTTTTTATCCCGGAAAAACAAAGAGTTCCCGCGAGATTTTAAAAACTAAATCCACGCGGACGAAGTCGCGGGCATCAGCTAGTCACACTAATATTTGTAGGAACGCGAGCATCACCAATCATCAGAAGTGAAACGGAAGAAGCGCCATCTAGTGACGGTAGTCTTGTAACGTTACAAGACTATCGTCATGAAACGTTACAAGACTACCGTCACTAGATGGCGCTTTGAACAAAAATCACTCTAATCTTACTCTCCTACATATTATAAAGCCGAAAGTTTGTGTGTATGTGTTTGTTAGTTTGTTTGTTTGTGTGTGTGTGTGTGTTTATTACTTCTTCACGCCGCAACGAATGAACCGATTTCGCTGAAATTTGGCATGGAGATAGCTCATACCCAGAAATAAAACATAGGCTCCATTTTATCCCGGAAAATTACAGAGTTCCCATGGGAATTGAAAAACCTTGATCCACGCGGACGAAGTCGCGGGCATCGTCTAGTAGATAATAAAATGATACTGGTTATATTGAAGTAGGTACTTAGTTTCTCACCTTTCTTTTCATCAAAATATATTCAAATTCAAATTCATAATTTATTTATTTAATGTAGGCTACCTTGTAGGTCTTATGACACGTCATAAATCTACCACCGGTTCGGAATGCAGATTCTGTTATATAAAGTGTTAATTTGGTTTGCTCAACTATTTCGTGTTCCTACGATCTTTTTTGACGACAGAATTTGCTTGCAACCGGAGCAACTTCCACTCATAAAGGCGGTGAAACGCCGACTGATTGATATTTGAAATTTGAATTTTTAAATGATATCAAACCAGTGACCGAGTAAAATTAAAATAACCCTTATTGTATACTATTTTAAGATTCAGTTTAAACCAAAATATGTGAAAAAGTACACGCGATGCTATATTTTATTTTTTATACTATTTTTTTCTTTGTGTTTTTTTTATTCCATGACAAGATACCCCTTGACTGCGATCTCACCTGATGGTAAGTGATTAGTGACGATGCAGTCTAAGATGGTAGCGGGCTAAATTGGAAGGGGTATAGCAGTATCAATTCAACCCATACCCCTAATCGGTTTCAACACGCCATCGTGCCGGGACGCTAAATCGCTTGGCGGCACGTTTTTGACGGTAGGGTGGTAACTACCCACGGCCAAAGCCTCCCACCAGACCAGACCAGAGACAATTTAGAAATAATAAATTACTAAATTGCCCCCGCCGGGAATCGAACCCGAGACCTCCCCGTTATAAGACCACAGCGCTCACCACTGCGCCAGGGAGGTCGTCAAAAATTGTGTTTGCAAATAGCTGTTTAATTTCGACGAAAAAGAAATGGCGAGAACGAGCAATGACCACAGGCAGAGAAAAATCCTTTATAATTCGAAGACAATACCAATATGATATTGAGTATTGGGTGGTGACGAGTGGTGATGAGTGGGTGGTGATGAGTGGTGATGAGTGGTGATGAGTGGTGATGAGTGGTAATGAGTGGTGATGAGTGGTGGTGAGTGGTGGTGAGTGGTGGTGATGAGTGGGTGGTGATGAGTGGCGATGAGTGGTGATGAGTGGTGGTCAGTGGTGGTGAGTGGTGGTCAGTGGTGGTGAGTGAGCTGACTGCTTAGTGTGCTGAGTGCTGGTGAGTGGTGGTGAGTAGTGAGCGGTCAAAATTAACAATAAATTACTGCAAAATCGGAAAATAAATAAATAAGTAGTTAATAGATAGTTAATCAAAAATAATTAATCAGATTAACGATTAATGATTATGATTAATTAATCGTTAATCAAATTTTTGATTAATGATTAAATTAATCGTTAATCAAATTTTTGATTATGATTTTAATCATTAATTTTTAATCGTTAATCAGATTAACTTTGGGCCAACACTGGGCGAGGCATCTATGAGTCCCACATTTCGTCCCAACGTTAAAAAAAAGGCATCTATACAAATAAATCAAATTGAAGTGTCTGTTTGTAATATCAAAATAATAATATAAAAAAATATTTTAAAAAAACCGACTTCAAACGCCACTTAAAAGTATAAAATAATTTTAGTTTGTACAAGTATGTTGAAGTCGGGCCAGCGTCGCGCATCGGTTTCATCGTTTCTATTTAGGCCGGACGGTCTCACGGGCTAATTCAACAAGTATACGGCCTAATAGTATTTACGATTTAATAATTTTAGTTTGTACACGTATATTGAAGTCGGACGGGCTTAAAATATAGAAACGATGATACAACGCTGGCCCGACTTCAACATACGTGTACAAACTAAAATTATTTTATACTTTTAAGTGGCGTTTGAAGTCGGTTTTTTTAAAATATTTTTTTATATTATTATTTTAAGCTTTTTAGTGTAGCTTCATGGGACCAATTCACTAGACCATTTGTTTTGCTCCTTAAAAAAAGTATTGAAATATATTATTCCAAATAGAAATTTAGCATATGTATGTATGCTATGAAGTTTGCATGGTTAAAGTCCTACACACACTCTGATCACAAGCGATTTGCTCTTATTCAATGAGGAGTTCCATCCTATATCTCCGAAGATATTCATCAGATCTTCACCAAACTTAAATGGAACCAACCTGACGATATGCCCTTTTAAATAAAAAAAAAATTATTGAAATCGGTTCAGATTTGACAGAGTTATAGAGTAACATCGTCAAAAATTCGGTTAAAAAAAATTATATTGAAATGCCGAATAAAAAAGCATTATGTATGTATGCTTTGAAGAATGCATGGTTAAAATCCTACACATACTCTGATCACGAGCGATTTGCTCTTATTTATTGAGGAGTTCCGTCCTCCATCTCCGAAGATATTCATCAGATCTTCACCAAACTTAAATGGGACCAACCTGACGATATACCCTTTCAAATACAAAAAAAAATATTAAAATCGGTTCAGATTTGACGGAGTTATGGAGTAACATCGCTAAAAAAAAAAAAAGAAAAAAAAAAAAAAAAAAGAAAAACAAAAAAAACTTACACGTCGAATTGAGAACCTCCTCTTTTTTTTGAAGTCGGTTAATAACAGTTTTATACTAAATGCATATGTAAGAAAATACGGTTTTATAATAAAAAAACAATTTTTAAAATTTTTGTCTGTCTACTTGATAAAATTCTATCCATTCGTTAGAGAGCTCTTTTACTATGGGGTGTTAAAAATCATAGATACTATTCGTCAGTGCCCTGATGGATCACAATTTATTTTCAGTCTGTTGCACATTGCACTGCTAAAGATGGCCGAACTAAATGTCTGGCGAGTATCATCGACTAATATAAAACTGAAAACATGACTAAACCTGAGAATAGTCGTAAAAAAGGTAAGTACTTAATACCTAAAAATGACTTATAATGGTAACTTGCTGATGCCCGCGACTTCGTACGCGTGGATTTAGATTTAATAATGTTTCTCTACTGTACCATCCCTTTATTTATTAATTAATTATTTATTAACTGAAGCTTAATTACCAATTTCATGAACATAACATGAAAAGTTATGGATTACTTTCTTTGGTGGTGCATCAGCTGCTACTAATGTTCATGGGCGACGGTAATCACTTAACATCAGGTGACCCGCCTGCTTGTTTGCTCGCTAAGTATATTAAAAAATAAAAACAGAATTATCTCACATTCAGGTTACCTCACGATATTTTCCTTGAAGCTTTAAGCTTGCGTGATATTTAAATGCTTGCTTGCTGTTGCCGTACCTACTTCGCAATATTTGGACCTAGGCAAGTTACCTATTATGCTAAATTAACAAAGTAGATTGTGTTATTTCACAATTAATCTAAAACATAAGGTCGTCGAGTCTACGAAGTGCGTGTGGGTTGTGCAGGGGCTCCCACGGAGGCTCAACAAAAATATTATCACGAAGTTATAGGTCTAATTTTTAACCAATTATCTTATATGAATTTATTTTTATTGATTAAAATATGTAACAAGAATACTTAATTTAACCAATTTGCATTTATTTTTAATGTGTTGCATATTACAGAGCCAAAATTTTTATATAAAATTCCTTATTATTCATTCATGATGTATTTTGCGTTTACTACACTCCTACTCCCCGCAATGCGCTAGCATCTGTCGCGCTTCACACGATGTTTTGGGCGTGTTTTATTTCATCGCTTAGTCACGAGCGCGCGGATGAAATCTGATTTTTTTGGCATTCTACACAGACTGCCAAAAAGGAGGAGGTTCTCAATTCAGCCGGTATATATATTTTTTAAATAAGTACATAAATTACCTGGTTATGATGCATATTGTGGTGTGACTGTGGCCGTATAAAGCTCCGCTCCCGCATGATGACGCCCGGGGAGGCAAAGTCCTGCACCCTGTAGCTCCTCTGAAGTTCCCCTACCCCTATCTGAGTCTGCATTTTGCCGATTTTTATAACACCACTATTTACAATCGATACTTTTTTATCGACTCGACTGGACGGTTTATGATTTCTTCACTCTTTGGCAAACCCTACGTAATCTTTTTTTTTAAATATTTTTTAAAATAAAAACTTTACAAGTTTTTTTTTTTATAAATTTAATATATTATTTAAATATTATGTAGATTTTCTTCCTCAAATCCTTTAAATATAATAATTAAATATAAATACACTAGATGAATGACTAGTATAATAGTTACAAAATGTCGATATTAATTTGGTTAAAAAACCTATTAATTACATTAATTAATTTTAAAAATAATAGATTAATAAAAAAAAACAACAATTTTCCTATTATAGGTACACAAGCAATGTACAAAATGCGAAATAGAAAAACCAACAAAGCTTAATACAGTTATAAATATATCACAATTTTCAATTGTGACGTCACGTTAGAGATCTGTACTGCAGATTATTTTATATGCATATATATTTTTTTAGTTTTATTCTAGGGAACCCCCAGTCGTGGCCACGGAAAGGGGGTGTATTTTCGAGGGTTTTCGACTATTTCAAGAGTGGTGCAGGAGCTATAGCCTGACAGACAGAGCGATTACTATATTATGTCGAGGGGCCGATAAGTGAGAACTTATTCGGCGCCTATCTCGATTCGTTTCGTTGAAGGGGTCTTCTGAACCCCCTTTATCTGTAACAAAAATAAAAGATTTTTAAATGAGTTAAATGAGAAAGCGGGCGATGGAGAGAGCTATGCTCGGAGTATCCCTGCGAGATCAAATCAGGAATGAGGAGATCCGTAGGAGAACCGAAGTCACCGACATAGCTCAGCGAGTCGCGAAACTGAAGTGGAAATAGGCGGGGCACATAGTTCGAAGAGCTGATGGTCGAGGGGGTCCCAAGGTGCTGGAGTGGTGACCCCGCACCGGAAAGCGCAGTGTTGGCAGACCCCCCACTAGGTGGACCGACGACATCAAACGAGTCGCAGGGAGTCGCTGGATTCAGGCGGCGCAAGACCGAGCTCTGTGGAGGTCCATGCAAGAGACTTATGTCCAGCAGTGGACGTCTATAAGTTGAAAAAGAAGAAGAAATGAGAAAAAATTAGCTATTTTTACAAGATTTTACGTAATTTGCAATGTTTGTTTAGATCAAATCTTACAAGCTGAATTATAACCATTTCCCGGTGTCTGATTGAGTTATTTGCATATAGGTAAATATATGTAAATGAGACGACAATACAATATTATTGTGATATGCAGCTAATCTGATGGTGGAGAAGGAATAAGTCTAAGGGAACTCTTTAATAAAACGACGTTAGGCAATCGAGTTCGGACTCGTTTGATTCGTCTTGTTCTCAAGTTTCTGTATTTTTTTAAACATTAGCCAAGCTGACTAATATCCTCCTATCCCCTCCAAATAAGCGGAAAGCTTGTGCTAGGAGTGGGTACGACAACAGTGCAACGGGTGGGATTCGAACTTGCGACTTTGTTTTCAGTCCGCACCTTTAACCGTTGGGCTATTGAGGCTTAAATTGAATAGCATACCTACTATAAATTCATTACGAGTACTACTCGTACAATTAAAGAATGGTTTTGAAAATGGCGTCGCTTCTGTTCACCTCTCACTCGCACACTGTCGCTATCTATACTCACACTCGCCGGTACGGACAACAACAATAAACTGATAAAATGACCGTCTTTATTTATTTATTTATTGGTAATCAACAGCGTGTACAACATAATTTTACAAGATTATTTTAATCACAACACACTAATATTATAATGGTGAAAGTTTGTACGTGTATGTGTGTGTGTATGTGTGTATGTTTGTTACTCCTTTGCGCCACAACGCATGAACCGATTTGGCTGAAATTTGGAATGGAGATAGCTTATTCCCAGGATTAAAACATATGCTACTTTTTATCCCGGAAAATTAAAGAGTTCCCGCGGGAATCAAAAAACCTTTATCCGCGCGGACGAAGTCGCGGGCATCATCTAGTTCTTAAATAAAACCAAAAATGATTACATTATTTGAATTAAAAAATATATATAACGTTTATATTATTTACTAGTATATTATAATTTATTGATTATTAGCAGATTGTCGCTCGCTATAGATCCCGTGTATGCTGACAGTACCGGCATAATGAGCCGCCATTTCTAAAACCATTCTTTAATTTTACGGATAGTACTTATCGACGTATGAATATAAATTGGTATAGGCTAGCTAGAGCGTACTGTAGAGTGTAGACTGTACCTCTGCATACAGTTAGGTCGATCCGTGCCGGTATCCGCTGATTCATCGGTACGGTTACCAAATTTTAATAAAATTCAAGGATAATAATCAACCAACCAGGATAAAACTTGGGATTCTCTATCTGCAAGGTCTTGGCATAGGCCAGAGTTTTCCTCCTTAAGCTATAACGTTGTTATCCAAAAGCCAAGTACGATTTTTTAAAGCTATCTTACTTAGAAAAAAAATCTCTATCGATCAATCTACCGGTATTCTCCTTACTGCTGTAGTTTTTGATATAATAATATGAAAAACGTGGTTTTTAGTTCAAATCAAATTCAAACAAATGGTCCTTTCCAAATTCCCGCTTTTTGGATTCCTGCGTTTTGGTAGCTAACGACATTGCAAGCCGAATTTACACTGTGAAATTAGTGGCATGAAATTAGTTTCACGACATTAATTTCATTAACTATTTCACGTGTCTAATTTCATGAAGCATGCATGAATTTCACAAAGGTCAAATAATATGTAGCAACCACTTTTAGACAATTCCACAGCTGCACTCTCAGGCCCAAACGAGATCTGTCCGTGTAACAAGGTAATGCATGCGAAACCCACTCACCGCTCTCTCGTTGTGCGCCGCCTAGTCGTTCCCTGCACTCGAGACTCGTTTACTTTACTCGTATTGGATTCACTGCAACAACAGATATTAGAAGCTATTTAAGTTATAGAAGATGAATATACAAATAAAATTAAAAAAAAAAGATATTTATTTATAACACATTCAAAATTCAAAATTATTTACATACTAGATGATGCCCGCGACTTCGTCCGCGGCTCTTTTAATTCCCGTAGGGACTCTTTCATTTTCCTGGATAAAATGTAGCCTATTTCGCCTTTATAATATTAATTAGGATTAATTAGGATTTCATGTAGGCCAACTTGTAGCTCTAATTGTCACTTCAAGACTCTACCACTGGTTTGGAATGCAGATTCTGCTGAAAAAAGCCGGCCAGAAGCTCAGCAGTTGCTCTTTTCAAAAAAAAAAAATGCAAGCAAGCCGATTGGTGTTTTACGCATTGTTTTTTGTGCAATGGGAAATCCAGTAATTCCTTCGGGATCATAATGATTATTTATATATGCGTACACACAACCCCACAAAGGATTTCTGAACTTTGCGCATCATCAGTCATCACCATGAGCAACGCATTGGCGCCTCGCTACTGAGCGCAAGTCTCATCTCAGAGAACGGTTATAGGAGTCCACCAGGCTAGCACAATGAGAACTGGTAAATTTCACACACCTTTGAGAATATAATATACCCATCAGTATTTTCAAGAAGTTTCTTAACACGCGCTGAATAAGTAGGTATATTCATCGAAGGGCTAAGGCTATTTAAAGTGATTTTGTATCTTCTGGTGCAGTCACCATGGGAGGCCAAAGGTATGTATGACCGGTATGTATGAGTGCCACACGTTCTATCCGGTTTTTCATATTTTCTTATATGTAATATGTATACTTAGGTAGTTTCACCTTGTAATTATGCAAGTGCTAACATTATGTTGCCGCTACGTGTAGGTAGGTAAATAGGTATTTCATATTTGCAAAGAATCTAGATGACGCAGGCCGATGAATAAGAAATGATGCATGAGTAGGTATACATATTATCAACGGTTTATGTATTATCTATGATTTTAGATTTTGTTAAGCGCTCAGCTTATATTATTTGGTCAGTCCAAATCCGAGATTTTTCCTATAGCGCGTTTCAGGTTGTATTCTGAAAAAAATGTCGATATTCTAACTATGAAAAGTACCTCTACAAGTTAGAATTGGGCCATAAGGCCCCTAGGTGTCGCAGTAAAAAGCTATGAAAGGGCACATTTTTACTTGCTTAAACTATCTTGTCTACAAATAAGTCCGCGTGAAGATAGGTTTTTGAAAATCCTGCGGGAACCCTGTGCCTTTCCGTTATGAAATGCGTCATGTCACATTCGTCCTCAAGTATGCAAAAAATCACGTAGATTCGCAACAATGGAGGACAATCAAACACTCTTTTCGCATTTATAATATTGATATAAGGATTCTCAACATGTATAACCTTGTTGCACCTAAAGAAAAACTTCGAAAATTGTTCAAGTACCAGCCTTCCCGACATAGATGCAACCTTGCGTCCTACTCCTAGGTTATACCTACCTTGGTTTTTGATACATTTTATAAAGAGGGTTGTATTGTTATGGTAGGAGACAAATTTTTTTAATTTTTAAGTAGGTTTCCACTATTATCCGTTTTAGTTCAAAAAAGTGTTTTTTTTTGTGTGATTCCATTTTATTTTTAGAGAATGACTCGCAACAAACTCGCAACTTAACTCTAAGGATTTTTTTTGTCACTGTCCAATTTAGATCTTCCGACACTATCTTGATTAGTTTTTTGTGTATGGTTTTTATTTCGATTTTAGGGGAAATTGTTATTACAGATGGACACCTACTAAGCCAGATGAGACAGCTAGGAAAACAAAATGGTTTCTCACTGAAAGGCTCAAGCCTGAAACGACGCGCTTCGCACAGTAGTACATTATAGGTTTTATGATATGCTTTATTACCATTTCATTCATTTTTATGCCAATGTATAAAGATACCAGATGGCGCTAGCTGTAGTTTGGCACGCGATGTGAAAGTCGTCAAGACCTTCCATGACGCTGCTCTAGCAAATGCTTTTCATTCCAGAAGGCATCAATTTTATTTTATTGTATAGAAGAAGATACTAAGGCTCATCGGCCATCGCACACGTCTAAGCTGAGGCAACTTTTTGATAGGATATAATAAAGGCCGAAACATCGCCAGTGCACAGTGCAAACATCCAGAGTTTCCACGGCATTCGGATCGGCGTTAGTGAAAATTTCAAAACTGCGCAATGTAGGCGGTGTCCTGACATCACCAGTGTTTACCGTCTGACACATACGTACTCTGTATGTATAAATAGTACATACTTCTATCTCCACAAACACGGTAATTAAAACCTTATCGTTCCAAACTTAAAGTTTAATTTCCCCCAGCTGTGATTGGTCTTTAAGATGTTCAGTTGTCCATCTGTGTACACATTGAGATGGCTGGGTTCTAGGTCACTGGGCACGTTCGCCGACTGCCGCAGTCTTTGTTTTGTTGTTAATCGATAATTGATCGATTTATCTTTGAAATCGATTCAATAATCGATGACATCCTTATTTGGGAGAGCCACGCGTAATGATGAAGTGGTCTTTAAGCTTATTGTGTCCAAAGGTGGAGTTTTGTATCTTTGATAAAGGTTCTGACGAATATTCTTACATTTCTTGAGGGCAACTTATGGTAAAGACTTCAGACATGGAAGTAAGACTCAGATATAGAAAAGGAGATGATATCTACTGGTGATAATTGTTATGCATTGCAACTATGGTATATAGATATAAATTATACACCTACCCGTTAAAAAGCATGATGTAAGCTGCTTGATAGTCGAAAGTCTTTGAAATCAATCCTTCCTTATCCTACTATTTGAGGTAGGAAAACAACTTATTACCTGCCTACCATGTTTCGAAATTGTAACCCTAGCGAACTGGATTTGGCAAATATATGACTCATTCTTTGCCAAAAAACGTGTATCAGATTACATTGTCACCTAAAGTTTTTGTTTTATTGTAAAGTTGACTAGCGGACGCCCGCGACTTCGTCCGCGTTCTTAAATTGTTGAAATTTTTCCTGAATTTTCTTTGCTATAAACCTCACGGAGCCCGAGATCTTTCCAACGAATGCAAAACCGTGGAAATCGGTTCGTGCGTTCTGAAGTTATAGCGTCAGGAAGGAAAACCCGACTTATTTTTATATAGTAGATTAGGTTTATAACATCATCTAGTAACGGATATAATGCGAATAAGGTTTGCGATTTGCGATGCGATTGAGGATTTCCTGGAGTCCCGCGGGAACTCTCTTATTTTCCAGTAATTGTAATTCCAGACTATAATCTATCTCTACCTTTCAGCCAAATCATCATCAAATACCTTTGTCAGATACATCCAAACTTTCGCATTTATAATATTAATAGGATAGGATAGGATTAAATAGGAACAGGATACCTACGTAGTCAGCACTGCTAGTATGTTGTACTATATTACTACTACTATGCTTAGTGCTTATTATGTACCTACACTTACCGAGACGCGGGCGCAAAAACTGTCGTGTAGGATATTTTACGAGGGCGTTATTGAATATCTATTTACTGTTAAGTTTCAGTTTCTACTACTTAAATTACTCAACGTACCGCTTTATTTAAGACTAGCTTTAACCCGCGGCTTCGCTCACGTTAGGTTCGATTTTTTAACCCCCTATTTAACCCTCTTGGGGTTGAAATTTTCCAAAATCCTTTCTTAGCGGATGTCTACGTCCTAACAGCTACCTGTATGCCAAATTTCAGCTCGATCGGTCCAGTGGTTAGAGCTGTGCGTTGATAGATCAGTCAGTCAGTCAGTCACCTTTGCCTTTTATATATTTAGACTAGCAGACGCTCGCGACTTCGTCAGCTTCTTCAATTCACAATCGACAGTTCCTACATCCCCACAGTTTAGGGGGGCAGTACCCCTGCAGCTTCAGAATTGAGGAGTTGGAACCCGAAGATTTTATGGGAGCATCTCGCAAACTTTTTGTATCTATTAAAAAAAGAATACTCAACAGTTTAGAAATCGATACACATATAGGTAGAAAAACACAACTCCTTCTCCTTCTTTTTCGAAAGTCGGTTAAAAAAGAAGTCTATGTTGCCATCGATAAATCAGCTATCTATCAGTGAAAGTCCCGTCAAAATCGGTCCAGCCGTTCCCGAGATAAGCGGCAATAGACAGACAGATTTTTTTTTTTATAAGTACCTACCGTATTTATGCATCCATCCATCCAAACTTTCGCATTTATAATTATTATTAAAAGTACCTAATTATTATTATTGGATTATTCTGTCAAGAAATTCTCAGCCCAGATTTAGAGAGTCTGAGTACTTCGGAGAGTAGGTAAGTAAAGCCGTTGCCGTCGGTCTTGCGCCTGATCTCTCTGCGCCCCATCCGAGGAGAGTAAGGGAATAGAGAGAGCGCAAATACTCGTGCACTATAAAATCTACCGCGCAGATAGCTTATCTCTATGGAGATGGCCGCCGTGGCTGGATTCGATTTGAATTATTTACATTTTATTCAACATGCAGCGTGATAGTATTATTTTACCAGATCACAAGTGATGGCTGTAATTTGACGTACCGCGTCGTTTCAGAGGTGAATGACCTCGTTCAATGGCCTGTAGGTTGTAGGTATCGCGCAGGTATCTTTTGTTGCCTAAGCTAAAACTAACACTAGAATGTTGCTTAACTTGTGGCATCATTTTAAATGTGCAAGAGGTATTTTTTCTTACAAAAATCTATATTCGGTAAGCGAGATAGATCTATCTTATACCTAGTTCTCTGTGCTCCAAAGTCTGACTAAATGCAATGTTTGAATAACATACTTACGCATATATCTATTGGATAAGATAAACATTAGTAAAATTTTGAATACCAAAGTAACTAAGTAGCTAGGGAATAGGGATAGGAAGACTTTTACAGCGATTAAATAGCATTTCGGCCATTTGCAAAAGCGCGACAGAGGCGATTTAGTAGCTATACAATCACATGGTATCGATTCAGAATCGCTTCAGTATGCTCACGAAACTCCTGCAAATGCGAGAGTATCGGTATTGTATCGCTACAATAGCGATGCCAAATCGTAATTAAGTAGGTATGTGGGTGAAGATTACATACAAACAGCGAAATTATCGCGGCTGTATCGCGGCCCTCTTGCGATTGTATCACAACTGAATCGCTGCAATAAGCCACCGTGGGCGACTTTCCTAAGTCCTGGTTGAAATGACACCTAATCGTAGTCAACTGCAGCGACAGACATGCTAAAAAAACCAAGGCCGCTTGAATACAGCTAAATATTTAAGAAATACCTACTTAATTGAAAACAGGCGAGCCGATTACCTGTATATACATGTACATTTTAGGTAGGTAGGTGTATGCAGATTGTAGAGCCAAAAAGCACACAATTACGTTGAACCGTTTTTTATTTAAGTTAACGTTTTTTACTGATAACTGCCTAACAGGTTTGCGCTTCTTAATGCGATTGTAGATACTAAAAGGCACCTTTCCAAGCAGGAATTATATTGCTCTAAGCCTTTACGAAAATGTTGAAATCGTGTAGGTAACTTGACCAAAGTACAGCAAAAAGAAAATAGGACAAAAAAGCCATATCTATTTAGTACCGACCTAGAACAGTCTCCGATTATCTTTACTTGTCGGAGGAAAAAGGGAGGAACACGTAAAAAAAATCCTAAAATCCCGTGTCGCCTCCACCAGTTCTTCTCATAGCGACCTCTTTCCAGACATTTAATTAATTAATTACACTCCTCTAAGCCCCTAGCAATAATTATTTTATTCGATTAGAGTGCGATCGACGCGGAAGCATCTACGAGCCGAATGAGTCTCGAATGGGGACCCGAGACTGGATTCGAAACTTCGAAGTAATTATCCGTATTTATCCTACTTCCTACTAATATTATAAATGCGAAAGTTTGGATGGATGTATGTTTTGTTACTCAATCACGTCGCGACGACTAAACCGACTAGACTGTTTGGCACAGAGATAAATTAAGTAGGTATAATCTGCAGGGTTAGCATGGGGAGGAGATAAAAGTTTTATCCCCCGATTTTATCCATTGGCAAGGGATAAAATTATCTTCTCCCTATGTTAAAGCATGGCGATAGGGAAAAGGAAAAGTATCTAAATATATAAAAAGGCAAAGGTGACTGACTGACTGACTGACTGATCTATCAACGCACAGCTCTAACCACTGAACCGATCGAGCTGAAATTTGTTATACAGGTAGCTGTTAGGAGGTAGACATCCGCTAAGGAAGGATTTTGGAAAATTTCAACCCCAAGAGGGTTAAATAGAGGGTTAAAAAAACGAACTTAACGTGAGCGAAGCCGCGGGTTAAAGCTAGTATTCCTATAAGAATATCGAGTGAGTATATTATATTGCTCATGCTCGACAGATGGAGAAAACTGAGCGAGGGGATAAACATTTTATACTTTCCCCGGGGATAAAATTTCTCCCGCCCTTGCTAACTATGCTGGACTAACACAGGCTACTTTTATCCAGCATAGCTAGGATTAGCACAGGCTACTTTTATCGCGGAAATTAAGAGAGTTCCCGCGGGAACTCAAAAAACCTGGATCCACGCGAACGAAGTCGCGGGCATCACCATTAGCTAGTGCCTATACTATAATCCAAGATGGCGCCCCCGAGTCATCAAATGGGACAAACATGTCCTCAACTATAACCCTTGCAATAAATCACGTTGATCCGTAGCTCTGTTGCAGCGTTATTGCAGGACAAACCAACAAACACACTGTCGCATTTATAACATTAGTAAGGATTTTCAGCATTACTTCGCTAGGTAACTCTGACAATAACTTCAATCGGCGCACGACGCACGAGGATGTTATGAAATGGATGAAAAGCGAATTAAATAGTCCATGAAAGCAGTCGAAGCGCAGTCGCGAGCAAGGTTAACACTCGGAGCTAATAGAATTCAACACCCACCGCGGAATGGTGACTGGTTCCATTCATTAGTTAATACAGAGTCGACTGAAGCGAGAACAATATCGCTTGGAAGGGCGACATTTTACAAAGCGTTCACCAAGGTAAAAATTTAGATTTCCGTCCGTTTTCAAAAAAAGAAAACGTAAATCTTTCAAGCTTTATTTGAGTTTAAAATAGGTAACGTATGACCTATCACAGTGCATGCAGTATTTATCTGTAAGTGATCTGTAATTAGTCATTTGATCTAAGTATTGTTTTATTTAATTTAGTTTTTAGTGTTTCATATAAATGTACAAGCTGTTGGTAAACCAAATAAATTACAAAGAAGCTGGATTTTAAAAAATTCAAAAAAGTTATGGCAAAAAGGATAATGTAGGTAGGTAAGTAGGTTTTTAAATGAATAAAAAATTGTATTATTATTCAAAAAGGAGGTTATTTTATCAGCCGGTATCGTTTTTATTCTTGTTTTTATTTCATTAAAATAAATCTCTATTGCGATTTAAATCTGTGAACTTCATTTCTGTGTAAGACTGAGGCTGAAGTAAGTAGCTTTCTTATATCAAACTCTACATCAGCTATGAATGAAAGTTTAAATTAAAGTTCATCGCATCACTGAACACTCTCGATATTTCACCCTGTGTAGAAGTATTTAGGCCAACGTTGACGGAAGACGAGATATTCTATTTTATGAATCTTAAGCCAATTAGTCGGTAGAGTCGCGAGTTAGCCACGAACCGTTATTATATTGTTATATTGTTCGAAGACTGTCTCTACAGTAGAGTCGGTCACTTTCGTTTCAAGAGTGAAATTGATTTTGCACTTTCCAGTTGTTGAACACTTCTTCGCTGTTGACTAGATAGAGATTATAGATAGATTTATATTTTGTCTGGTGCTTTGGCGTCACGTTATCAACCTCGGTAGGTTTGTGAAGATGTAACGCCTAAGAATCGTTTTAAATTCAAGCATTGCAATAGCTACGATGCCGCACGGTAACTGTTTAGAAAAAGATTCATTTTATTGGATACCCGTTTTGATTGACATATCCGCCATATTGAATTTGTCGTGACGTCATGATGTACCGTATAAACGCGCAAGGTTAATACGAAAGTAAGAATCGTTTGTCAAAATCAAGGTTTGGCAATTATGAGGTAACCGACACACCGGTAAACATAACAAAACCCTTCTGTAGCCGTTTAAAAAAACGAATATATAGGTCAGAGCGGAATCAGCGCGTCAATTTAATTCTATACTAGTTGGGAAACTCGTAAAGCGCATAACCTCTCCCTCGTTGCAGCGGCCGAAAATATACACCACTATATTTAGAATAGGAAATGGTTACAATTATTCTAGTAGGTAAACATTTGCCGGTTGACTTACCAGAATCTTGCGCGTGCGTAGTGCAATGTTCGTTGGCGGATCCGCGTTTTTATTTCACTGAAATAACTATGTGTGTCCGTCGCATCGCCTGTCGCTCGCGCAGACTCCGGTCGTGTGGCGCCCGCCCGGGCGGTGTGCCGACTGCCGCGGCGGCTCGCGCGCACTTCCACGCTCCGGCGGCTTTTCCGACCGCGCGCGCCGGCGTTTATACCAAACAGTAAGGATGCGTTCCCAAAGTTTTTTTATCACGCCTCCCTAGTCCCTACTGCCTAAAATGAAAATGCTCCCCCCCAACGTACAGTGAGTGGCCTAATTATTGTAAAATATAATAAAAGTAATAAAGTGTCAAAATATTTTTTTAGATAGATATTGTTTTCATACACTTGTGATGAAGAGTTTGCATTTTTTTAATAAGATTTTCAATTCTGAGTTCAATAGAAGTCCGAAGTGCGCCCGCGCCCTCCATATGTCATGGCGCCTCCCTACAAGTGGTGCGCGCCGGCCGCCGCCCATTTTGAAAATCAATGCTCCTTCATGAATCATGTGCTCCTTTAGTAAATTCGCTCATCGAAGGCGCAATACCAAGGCTCTTAGTTGCTAAGGCTCAGTAGGTATTCGACCGTAAGTGCGATCTAAGAAATCCCGTTCTAAATGTTACTTAGGTACCTACGGCCTACCTATCTAAATAAACCTATTCTGTACTAAATGGAAAACCTCAGTGTGTATTGAAGCAATGAATCAGTATTTGCCTTGCTCAAACTGCACGGTACATTGCGCGCAGCGACTGGCATGTTGCATTGAAACTGCTGTCGATGTTTTACCATAGAGTACTCGTAATACACAAGTTTAACGTCGTAACTTACGTCGCGTAATGTATAGATTGTAACCACTGATAGTATTGTCTGTTACTTTAAACATCCAATCGAAGGTTTGTTAATATCTAGTAGATATATTATTAAGCTGCGATAGAAGTTATTGCATAGCTTCTATCGCAGCCAGCGTGGAGACCGAATCCAGAAATTCCGTAACGAAAATAACCTGACACGGAACTCCTCTACTGGTGAGCCGCTAGATGGCGTTGATAAAAAATGCTATGCAATAGGTTTACCGCGGCAGTCCCCGAGTGCCACACGTCTTTTTATGATAATATAGTTCCCCCAACTTATCTGTTTAGTTGACGGAGTTGCTAGTATAGAGCTTAGTAGTTATTGCCAGGCCTGGCGCACTCCACAGTAAACTGCGGAGAAACAAGTGCCTCTTCAAAGGGTCTAAATTCAGAGAGTGCGAAGGGATAAAAGTTACGTGCTAGAAAGAGAGACAAGTGCAGGATCGTTCTCTATTGGTTTGATAAAATTATATTAGGTTCAATTGAACACTGAAATTCAATCTGCTATCAAAATAGGTAGGTACGTAAAATGGGTTCAGAAAAGAAATAACAAGACAACTTTTTATACAAATTATCTATTAACTTAATACATTTTTATGATCACCAGGATGATTACAGTTCGAAGTTATTAACAATATATAATGCACAAAAATTAAGTAATACAGCGCGCTTTTCGAAAAAAATATTTTTTTTTCACCCAAAAGTGTTTGAGGTTTTAAAATTCCAGACCTTGTTCGAGCTCGTTAATCGTTTTCGAAAAAGAACTTCGATGTGTCACTAAAACATTGAAAAAAAAAAAAACTATTCCAATCGGCAGGTAGTGATAATATTTACGAGCCCACGAAAACCAAAAAAGATAGAGATTTTAAAATTCGTACTAAGAGAACGATAAACAGTAAATAGGTTACGTGTTCTGGCAGTGTATCATATGAAAAAGGTCCAATTTAAGCGTGGCATGCGCATTATTTCCAGTATTTTTTCGAGAATCTTTACACTCTATAATTCTTGCAATACACGACGGCGCGTGGCTCATGGTTGTGTGTGTTGTATCTGTATAAGTGGGGCACGCACACTTACGCGATGTGCATGTACACGACGCACATTGTGTTATTTTACCTCAAAATCGGACATCCCTTTTTTATGATACTAATCGAAACTTTAAGCTTTTTTTAATGCTAGAGTAGAACACCCAGAAGTTAATTCTGTTTAGAACCGGAGTTACAAATTTTTTTATGGTTACCAGAAAAAAACTAAGAAATGCTGTAACTTTCTATGTAACGAAATTTTTTAAGTTTCAATTATAGCATGCTATAAAATCAATTAAGTGCTATTTTTGGAAACATATAATTAATTTCTAAGTGAACAATAAAGGAAGATATGTTTTTTTAACTAATTTTGAAATTAATTTTTTTCTCATCTTTGTATAGATATTAGCATCTAATTTTCACATATTGTATTTATTAGTGCTATGTTAACTCGCCTGTATAATATCAGATACGTAACACTTAGGACTTCGGAGTAATATTTTTTTTTAGAAAATTCTGTATTTTCAGAAAAAGGCGAAATAAAAGAATTGCATATGATATTTATACAATTATTTATAGGTCAAAGTGGCATTATATACAGGGCATTTTATAAGCTAAACAAAATAATTTTAGTATTAATAATAAAGTTAATATTCTTAATTTTGTGATTTTTACATTTTTTTTTTTTTCTCATAAACCATTTACGATTAGCAGTAGATATCTATCTGAAAACATACCTCGTAACTGTATTGTTACTAGTAAAAAAAATCACACAGAAATCTATGAGGACATTGGAGATATGAGATTTTACAATTTCAATGATATTAGGGTTGTCACAAAGATCTTAATTACAAATGTACGAGAGAAAATTCTAAAAAAGTGGCTGAAAGAAAGAATTTTTATCCGACTGTGGAAACGGAGGGTTATGTTTTTCAGGGATTATTATTGAGTTGCATAAAATGAAATTTTTAAAATTCAATTACTCCGAAGTCCTAAGTGTTACGTATCTGATATTATACAGGCGGGTTAACATAGCACTAATAAATACAATATGTGAAAATTAGATGCTAATATCTATACAAAGATGAGAAAAAAATTAATTTCAAAATTAGTTAAAAAAAACATATCTTCCTTTATTGTTCACTTAGAAATTAATTATATGTTTCCAAAAATAGCACTTAATTGATTTTATAGCATGCTATAATTGAAATTTAAAAACTTTCGTTACATAGAAAGTTACAGCATTTCTTAGTTTTTTTCTGGTAACCATAAAAAAATTTATTACTCCGGTTCTAAACAGAATTAACTTCTGGGTGTTCTACTCTAGCATTAAAAAAAGCTTAAAATTTCGATTAGTATCATAAAAAAGGGATGTCCGATTTTGAAATAAAATAACACAATGTGCGACGTAACCACAAATAAAGCTCACGCACCCTCGTGAATTGAAAGAAAACCTGTAAAGTTTTGCGCAGATCATTTTATTTTACAACAATAATAGTAGGTAGCAATTAGAAATTTATCTTTAAGAAGAATAACTTTGTAACCTAATTATTATTTTATTAACTTAATATATTGAGAATAGCCATATGAAAAAATATTGTTTCTGTTATTTACATGCATTTTATCACTGTCAAACAATATGGCTCGTTCTGTTGCACATGACTTCTAAATAAAACTACACAGGTCTAAACCCACCAACCCACAAACTTTTGTTAAATTAAATACATGCGTAATGTAAAGGAATAAAGTTCACTTTTCAATTGATAAGTTGTGTGGGTTGACTCTGTATTGCATATCTGCGTCCAAATATAGTGCTATCCTTTTTTGCATTAAGCATATGAAAGAGATAGCCTGAGAGTTAGACCTGTCAAACTAGTTTAGAAATTATGAACAACAGAATCGGCCACAATATTTTAGTAAATTTTCAAGTAAAGGTACTTTTCCACGGGTCGAAGCTTTCCCGCACTGAAGAAGACGGTCTGATTTGAAGTCTGCGATTTTAGTCTTAGTTTTAGCTAGATTTAGTCAATTTTCGACTTCTTCGTGCGGCGTAAATCGGAAAATATATCAATCAGAATGTCATATCATGTCATATGAGTGTAATAAAAAAGGTTGTCGTATAATACGGAATGGATTAAGCAAAAGAGAAACATTAAATTAACTACTTAATATTAAACTAAACTAAATAAATAAGCTAATTAAACATTATCCTAAACAACAATGTGACTAATTCTGTTGCAAACAATCTCTAAACTAAATTGACAGGCTTCATGTTGTCCCTTTCATAATGGTCCTTGCGGAAAAGGATAGCGCTAGATTTAAGAGCTGTCAGATTAGTTTTAGTTAAGAGATTCTACAAAACAGAATGAGCCACAATGTCTATTCACAGTGGCGCGCTTTCCATACAGGCACAAAGGCACTGTCGACCCTAATAGTTAACATCTTAAATTCTTTCAAATACCTACGTACATACTACTTACAATACTTTCATATTGAATATTATAATGTACAAATTGAGTTTTAGTTATTTGGTTGTCATAATCTTAATAATTTTGTTAAGAGTTTAATGGAATACGTTTTTGATACTTCATGGTATACTAAATTGAAAAAGGAAATTTTTTTTTATCAATTTTATTTGTGTCCATAAATTACATATAACTTTAATCACAGAAATATATCAAGATAGAACAGAACAGTGGGCGGAGTAGACAAGCCAACAATTTGCAATATATTGTAACAAAAGGAGATGACTTTTCTTTTTACAAAGGAGTGTTTATTTTCATTTACGTTAAAAACAACACAGATGGTAAAGTATTGTCCAGATATAGACACGCATTACTCCTTAGTAAAACACCGGCGATAACTGTTCTATCTCGATATATTTTTCTGGTGTCAATTTTTATAAAAAGTAATTTTTTGTCTATGCATCTTGGGCGCCATTTTTTTTTTTTCAGTTCAAGGACTTTGCGCACTACCCGGCGAACAGAAGAGGGAATGGTCGCTACCTTGTCTATGGCAGGTCTGGCCAATTAGTTCCTCCAGGCTTTATCATTTGTACAATTAAAATTTTGAGGACATTCGCACAATTCAGGATTTTGAAGAGATTCAATTCAGGAGAAACCCAGCAGTATTCCGCAAGCAAAAAAAAGCACACAGATTGGTTCTACAACATCCACAATTTATTGTTATAACTTTGGATAATTTTTAATGAATAACTGGAATGCCCTACTTCAATTTTTCCAACTTTAAATTGGTGGGAAACTTTCACTCAAAATCAAATCAAGCGAATAGGCATCTTCTAGGCAATCACACTCCATGTTAGACTGAACCTTCACTTACCATCAAGTGTGATTGCAGACAAGCAATAGTATTTAAGAAAATAAACTGAAATATTTTATGTTCTAATGTTATATATGTGTATATTTTATGTTATGGTGATAAGTGAAATCAATTTATTATTTTTTAATTAGTTGAAAATAGATATTATACGATTGCGTCAACTGATATTTAAAAAGCAATGTGGGGTGTATACATTAGTTCTTTCGAACGCTTATTTATCGCATAATACAAGTATCGGTATGTAAAAGGGCTTATAAACAACTTTGCTATATATGCTATTCCCACTCCTAAGCATTATTAATATTACAAAGTCTTTTTTATTTTTTCATCTTATAATCTAATATAGGAAATATACAAAATTCAATAGATATACATAATGTTTCATTTCATGCAGTTCCAAATAATTAGCATTTAGCATATTTAATGTCAGAAAATTATATCTTTTACAATTAATAATCTCGTTTTATAAATATCTCAATTTGTCATTGTCGTCTAAGTCATTGTTGTCTAAAAATTACTGTCCACGGTTGAATTTTGCTTTTATTTGATCAATTTATTCGATATTTTACATTTGTATATGTATTTGATCAATTTGTTAGATTTTATATTTTGCCAATATAGTTTACATATATAATTTATATATTAGGTGATATTTAATTGTTTAAAACACACACGAAAAGTTACAAATGCATGTTTAGGATCAAACCTGTGATATAATTAGCCAACTGTTACAAATAGAATGCAGTTTTCACGCTACATATTTTCATTTTGCAAGCACTGTATTTTCACTTTCACATATCACTATGCCATTAATATAATTATGGTGTGTCATGTTATCTATCACAATTCGAAGTATACTGATATAAAGTTGAGGGAAATAGGTGCACTGTGTACCTGCAGGGTTTTTTCACTGTTTTAACATTAGTCATGACAACTTTGGTCATGACACCTTTGGTCATGACACCTTTGGTCATGACAAATTTGGTCATGACAAATGTGACACTTTTTTTGCACTGTTTTACAAGTTTACATGCACTATTCCAGTCACTATTTGAACATTAGTCATAACAACTTGGGTCATGACACCTTTGGTCATGACAAATTTGGTAATGACAAATGTGACACTTTTTCGCACTGTTTTCCAAGTTTACATGCACTATTTCAGTCACTATTTGAACATTAGTCTTGACAACTTGGGTCATGACAAGTCGAGTCATTGGTCACTATTCGATGACGATAACGCCCTCAGTGGCTCCCTGTCATTTGTTGGGCGCGCACAGACCGAGGGCGGCTGACAGGAGGCGCACTACGTTCTTCTGTTCAGTCGGTTCGTTCTCTGCAATGCACAATTTCAAGTTGTTATCTTAGTCTAATTCAATGATTTTTACTTATGATGAGACTCACAAAACAAGCTAAAAAATTGTTCCGAACGACGGCGAGTATAATAGAGTACTTCATTGTTAAATGACATGACAAATTACGACAAATATCTGTCATTACGCGCTTCATTTACCACGCTTGTAACATATCCAACTTTTTATACATATACAATGTCATATAGGTCTAATTATATAAAAGCAAAAGGTGTCTGACTGATTGACTGACTGATCTATCAATGCACAACTCTAATTGCTGGACAGATCAGGCTAAAATTTGGCATACAGATAGCAATTATGACATAGGCATTTGCTAAAAAGGGGATTTTTGAAAATTGAACGTCTAAGGGGTTCCAAATATAACTTAACAAGAGCAAAACAGCGGGTAAAAGCAATATAATAAATCAAAATGTTGACTTCAATTTAACTGATTTTCCTTAAAATATAATAATAAATGAAATAAAATAAAATTAAGCAATATTAGTCCTAGACTGAGCTAGAATAGTTTTCTACCTCCATGTCGGGGGTAAAAAGGGAGGAATACAAAAAATAATTAGTTTGAATATGGATAGACATACCATCGACGCCGGTGACATGTTTCTCTAGGTTTAGCTTCTCCTGCGCGACCTGGTAGATGCCCTCCTCTATGGTGCCCGCGCTCAGCAGTCTGTAGATTGTTACAGGTCTCATTTGACCCATCCTATGACATCTGAAACATTACGCATAATATTGCCGTCCTTAGAACTGAATATCAATGCTAAATATCAAGTAAGCCATTGAATTGGGTATTTGACTATTGTCAGAGTGGATATTCATTAAAATTACAATTGAAAATGTAATATGTAAGAATAAGGGAGACAACTCCAAAAAGGTCTCTGTTCCCTAAACGAAAAAAAAAAGTCTTTCTGAATCTTTCGTTAGCAAAGTTATGAAGCTCAATTTTATTTTAGGTCGCATTTCACGACACCATTTATGACCTAAAATAAAATTGAGTTTCATAACTTTGCTAAGAAAAAATTCTAAAGGAGTTTTTTTTTTCGTCTAGGGAACAGAGATCATTTTTGAGTTTTCTCCCTCGTGATCTAGGTGTGCGATATGTAAAAACAGAAAATAAGTAAGTACATAAAAATAAATTTAGGCAAATACCCAATTAAATCAGTTAATTTAAAGGTGATGGAAAACATAGTCAGGAATCCTGAATGCAAAGTAAAAATTACACTGATGGTCATGACTCGTGATGTCTTACCTGTCTTCAGCCTGCTTGTCGTTGTAAGGGTTGAAATCAATGTCATGTATGATGACGGTGTCAGCCGCTGTGAGGTTTATGCCGAGACCGCCAGCTTTAGTCGACAGCAGGAACACGAAGATATCCTCTGTATTGTACCGGTCTATTAGCTCTTGTCTGAAAGATGAAGCAAAGTTTTTTTATCATTTTTATTAATACTTAGTACAATCCAATGTTATGTACACTTGTAATTATTATTTGACTAGTTGATGTCCGCGACTTCGTTCGCGTGGATTAAGGTTTTTTAATTCCCACGGGAATTCTCTTATTTTTCGGGATAAAAAGCCTATAGCTATGTGTTATTCCAGACTATAATCTATCTCTGTGCCAAATTTCAGCCAAATCGGTTCAGTCGTTGCGGCGTGATTGAGTAACAAACATCCAAACATCCACACTTTTACATTTATTATAAACTTAGGGGTGCCACCAGTTCCACTTTACAATTGTAGTAAAAAAAAAAAATAAAAAAAAAATGGAATCAAAAAAAAAAGTTTAGCAGGCTACGATCTCAGAGTGCAAAGATAGTATAGCCAAAGTGACCCTAAAATTTTACAACTTATAGATAGAAGAACTTGTACCTCTCATTAACGGCAGTGCTGCCGTCTAGCCTCAGATAGGGATAGTTGCGCAGCCGAAGGTAGGGCTCCAGGATGTCCATCATCATCGTGAACTGACTGAATATCAGCACCCTGTGGCCCTCTTCCTTGAGCTTGGGCAGCATTTCGTCCAGCTTGAGGAACTTGCCGGAGTCCTCTATGAGCGGGTCTGGTACTGCAAATGCACTTATACACTGGAAAAGTAAATTAACATTCATCAGAAGAGGGTGTATTTTCCTGACCTGATTTGTCAGGTGGGAGGCTTTGGCCGTGGCTAGTTACCACCCTACCGCCAAAAACGTGCCACCAAGCGATTTAGCGTTCCGGCACGATGGCGTGTAGAAACCGATTAGGGGTATGGCTTGAATTGACTCTGCTATACCCCTTCCAAGTTAGCCCGCTACCATCTTAGACTGCATCGTCACTTACCATCAGGTGAGATCGCAGTCAAGGGCTATGTTGTCATCGAATAAAATAAATGAAAATATCTTCCTGTTCATTAAATAAATAATAATGTCCACGGCGGACAATATCCACTCTTCTGTGATCGAAGATCCACAGAGATTAGCCGCGCGGGTGATATTATAGTGCATAAGTGTATACGCAAACATAGGTGCACTCTCTATTCCCTCACTCTCATAGCCCGGAAAATCCGACACGACCGGAAAGAGATCGTTTGCTTTGCGTGCTCTCCGAGGCACGGAGGTGACTCACCAACTTCCTAACTCTGGGCTAGTACTGAAAATTTATTAACAGAAAACCCAATACATTTTTGGCACTGCCCATCGGTATTTGACGATAGTGTGGAAACTAGCTACGGCCAAAGCCGTCCACCAGACCAGACTAGAGAAAATTAAGAAATTATAAATTTCCAAATTGCCCCCGTCGGGAATTGAACCCGAGACCTCACAGTTATGAGACCACAGCGCTAACCATTGCGCCAGGGAGGTCATTGAAAGCCTATATAAAGGCTTCATAAATAGTATCTTAAGCTGGATACATACTTGATATTGCCGAGTGAGCTGATGCATCTGGAAGTCGGACAGGCACATGAGGTCCTCGAACACGTACTGCTCATTCTTCTCCTTGTAGCCGGGGTCTTTGGCCAGTCGACTGGCTATCTTCCTCGTTGTGTGCTGGTCGTAGAAGTAGCGTAACAGCAGCGGATGGTTAGCCAGTTTACGCATGTCCATCATCATTGACATGCCGTTTTGTTCTGTTGTTGAATGTATCTGTAAAAGGAGAATACATTTAGGTTATCACAAGAGACATTTCTTCCATCGTACTATAGTTAAAATAGATGTGCGATGTCAGCTTCAGTTTTTGTCATGTATATGAAACTAAATAATTTATTTACCTTTTCTGTCAAAGTTAATACAAGTGGGTAGATAAATTAATTCTGTGATTTTGTTATATCTGCTACCTAGTAGCACAAATAACGTTTTCCTAAAAGCTTTGTTTGCCGAAAAAGAATTGTTCAAATTGGTCAAGCTGTCTATGAGATTTAGCCAGACTAATGAATAGCAGTTGATTTCTACATACATAGAAGAAAAAACTATAAGACTCCAATCTTGACTAATCATAAGAGTCTACTTTTTTTCTTTTTTTTTTTCTTTAAGTATTTTTATTTATCGAACAAGATCTATTAAAAATACACTTTTAATTATTTTATCCGCCATCGAGGATGGTGAGTTCGCATTAATATAATACAATATACTAATTTTGAATTTTACTTACAGTTCCATCCTTAGCAGAGAAGCCAGCGATGAGATCTTTGTACTGCCTTTGCTGTTTCTCCGACATAGGACATAGAACTGTCTGGTTGGTTTTCTTCGGCAAGTCCTGTAGCACATCGCTCTTCAATCTCCTGAGCACAAAGGGCTTCATTATCCTCTTGGCTTGTGTGATTTGACTCTGTTCAAAAGCTGGTATTTCTTCTTCGGTGTTGCTTTCAACTTTCTTGGTTGTTTTCGCTTTCTATAAATACATTATACGATGAAGAAGTTTAGTTTCAAGTATAAATATAAATATAGATCGTTCAAAGGAATCTAATTTTTTTAAATGATTGATGTAATGGCAAACCTCTTTTTATAAAACCAACTTCAAATGCCATTACGAAGTATTGTGCCTATAGAATTCGAAGAGTTCCCTCGATTTCTCTATCATCAGATGACAATGGGACTACCTGGGAAGTATACCCTATTTTTTTTTTTGGGTCTACTTGCCAGGTGGTCAACCTGGGAAGTATTCCCTTAAAAAAGAATTTCCCATAAAAAATAAAAAAAGATTCCGATGAATTGAGAACCTTCTCTTTTTAAAAAGAGAGTATATGTTATTCATTTCACTTACAGCATTTTTCTGGAACAGGTTTTTGAGATCTTCAGTCTTCCCAGAGAACATGTGGGGCATCACAAAACAGAGCAGCGACATCAGTTCTATTAAATTGTTTTGCAACGGAGTGCCTGTTAGAAGCAACCGGTGCTTTGACTGAAAAAAAATCCTATTATTAAAATCTACTAGAGTGGGGACATTATTATAATGTTTGAGTAATGTCTCCTGAGGAAACAAACACGAGTTATACATTCTCTTCCTTTACTCTTATAGTCTACTAGTATAGTAGCTAGTTAGTATAGTATACTAACTAGCTGATACTCATGACTTCATCCACGTGGAGATAGGTTTTAAAATCTCTCAGGAAAAAAATCTTATCTTTCTAGGTTAAAAAGTAGTCTGCTTCGATCAATCGTAGAAAAATAAGTGGATTCAGCATTTCATACTTCAACTATTATTCAAATGCATTATTGTTCCTTGACACTGAAATAACTGCTTCACATCAATGTTCGATGACAGACTAGCTAGCGAAATGATCTTGCACTCATATTTAGTGGTTACACAAATCGAACTAACATGCAATATCCACTTATTTTTCTGTGATTGAAGGTAGTCTGTCATTCACCAGTCCTCAACTATACCTATGCAATAGATCACGTTGCTGCGAGATGAAGGACAAACCAAGAAACAAACACACTTTCACATTAAAGTAAGGTTATTTTGCTTATTACTAAGGTTAAGGGTGATTTTACTTACTTTAATTTTGAGCAAATTGTCATATCTCTGCGTGGACATGTTCTTGAGCATGTGTGCTTCATCATAGATCACATAATGCATGGGAGTTATTCGGAACATCTTGCGTTCTTCGGGGCAACTGCTCACCATTGTATACCTGGAAGGAGACGGTCAAACATAAGCTTTAATAAATAAATCGCCAAAAGAAAGTACTTACAGTATGGTGTGGTAGTGGTGTCAATAGAACGTAACTTATTTTGTACATTATTATTCATCATAAGATACAAATTACACTATTAAAATTTATTGAGACAATTTCTTAATAGCTCTATAGAACGTAACATTCTTTGTACATTATTGTGCATCATAAGGTACAAATTACACTATTAAAATTTTTTGAGACAATTTCTTTTTCAGAAAATCTGATTTTGTAATTTGAACCTTGAGCTTGAGTAATCTTAAACAATAAACCTGTTTATTTATTTATTATGTTATGGGAATAGTAAATTGTACACTATTACATTTTTTTTTTAAAAAGAGTAATCGCCGAGTTTCTTGTTAATAAATTTTCCGAGTTTAAAAAATTTTGAATTTTGAATTTCTTGCTGGTTCTTCTCTGTTGGAATGTTATTCTGGTACTAGTGGTAGATTCATTTGACGATTCGAAAGCACTTGGTAGAAGTTTATTTGAATTAAAAATTTTCTATTCTATTCTGAAGTTTGAATTACAAAAACCATCAAAGTTATGAGACGTGAAAACATGAACTAGGGGTGCTGTATAGATACTCACGTAGTAAGAACAATGTCGATCTGGTCTAGGCCCCTAGAATATTCTATCCGCAGCTGTCGACGCTCTTCGGGGTTGCCGTAATACTTGCTCACGCGCAAAGCCGGGCACCATCTCGCTAGCTCACTACTCCAATTGTCTGAAATAATAATTCAAAATCAATATTATTTAACATTGCTCATACTAATTGGTTAGTGTGCTTGCTTTTTGATTTGTCCGTCAATCACGCAGCCACAAATTGGTCTGATATTTGCATTTAGTTAACTATAGATCTAGATTGACATTGGATATGTTTTCTCTTGGTAAAACAGTAATTTTCACATGGGATTTTTTTTTAAACATAGCTATACACAGACACAGTTGTGGGCAAAAGCAAAAGTACGTTATATCTTACATAATATATGCCTTACATAATACATGGTTAACTTTCATCCAAATATTTTAAAAATATAAATTGGTAACAAAACTTTCAAGTATTGGGACCATAACCTGATATAAAAAATGAGTAAGTAATAAAAATAAAAAATAAAAGTGAGTTAATAACTGAAATGAGCGGTCAAAAAACAGGCGATCAATTCAATTAACATTTGGTATTTCCACATAGTTTAACAAGTATATTAGGAGTGTAAATATTTTAAGATTGGTTAAAAATTGATAAAACAAGGTACTTCTAACCTTGTCTAGTATAGACTATAATGTAGATAGGTCTGAAGGTACTTACCTAATGTAGATGCCGGTACAACAATCAAATGTGTACCCCTCGCCTGTCCGGTTTCCTTTAAATGCGCGAGAAATGCTATGACTTGAACCGTCTTCCCCAGACCCATTTCATCAGCCAAGATGCCCGATACTCCTTGTTTGTGCAGGACCGCCAGCCAGTTCAGACCGACCAGCTGGTAGGGGGCCAGCTTTAAACTGGAAGAGAAAAACATTAAGTCATTTATTTAACATTTTATTTGGACACTACAACACAAAGTTACATTAACGGACATAGTGTGAGACCAGACGAGCTTAATTTTGCGAGTTGAGGGAGGGAGGGAGAGGCAGAGAGCGAGGGAGAGACAGACAGGGGGGAGAGAGATGGGGAGTGCTATGGGGGAGTGAGATGGGGGGGGAGGGGGAGATAGAACGAAAGTCGAGGAAGAGATGAGATGAGGAGAGGAGAGGGAGAGAGAGGGAGAGGGAGAGAGAGGGGAGAGGGAGAGAGGGGAGAGGGGGAGAGGGGGAGAGGGAGAGAGGGGAGAGAGGGGAGAGGGGAGAGGGAGAGAGAGAGGAGAGAGGGAGAGAAGAAGAATATACTCACCTAGGTTCCAATGTGGCAGGTTGTGTTAGTCGGCCCGCGCCTGCAGCAACCGCCGCTTCCAATTGTTGCGCCAGCCCTACACACTTCTTCATCAGGCGCTGTATGTTGTTCCTAGTACACAATAACTCTTGCGTTGCATTCAGAAGGTCTGTGTTTAACATTTTATTGCAGTTGAATTTTTCCACCTGAAATTTTTATTTATTTTAAGTTACGTGACTGAAAGAAATCTCTTCCTTAAGGTAATCCTTTATACATTTGTTTTAGTTTGTACATTAAACTAATATTGTGAATGTGAACATAAGTTAGTTTGTTGGTTTGTCCTTCAATGACAACGGAACAACAGATCTATGTGATTTTTTGGATTGGCCGTAAATGAGAACCTGGAGAGTGACATAGGCTACTTTTTATCCCAGAAAATCAAAGAGTTTCCACTGGATTTTCAAAATTAATTCCAGCTGAACTAGAAGGAATCTGGAATAAATACATGTTAAAAATAATAAATTTTATACCATATCCAGCCATCCCTTGAAGGGTCTCTGTGCTATAATCGCTTCAGCTTTCTTCTGTGAACACCCACTGAGCAAGGAGAGCTCATTCAAACTACTTGTGTTGAGGAAATCAAACACCTTCTTCTTGTCTCCGATTAAGTCATCTGTAACTTCGTTGTCCGAGTCATCACTGAAATTAAATTAAAAACATTTTAGGATGCAAATATTGCCCTTTAAATTTACTGTGTAAAGAATACAGATTTATTGTCTAACGCGAGCAGAACAAGCAATTTAATATTTTTTGGCACAAAATACATGATGATTTAGCTAAACAAGTACATAAAACTCATCATTGGCCCTTTCTTGTCTGTCCTTAATTTTTTGTATTTTTTTGACGGTAGAGTGGTGATATGCTACGGCCAAAGCCTCTCATCCACCCAGACCAGACACTTCAGAAATTATAAATTTTTAAGTTCTAGCCAGTGAGGATCAAACCCCCAGACCAATCAGCTTAAGACTAAGTATCGTAGCGATAGGCCGTCAAAGACTCCCGATTGTCGGTATCCTAGCTGTACCTTACCTATCGTACACTGTGTCGTCTTTCCCCTTTCTCACTCCGTAGTTAAGTAAGTTCTACCCAGCAGGAATCCCAGACCCAGCTTAAGACTGTTTTTTTTTAAAAGAGCAACCACCGAGTTTATTGCTGGCTCTTCGCGGCAGTAAGGGCATTCCGAACCAGTAGTAGATTCATCGACGATTCAAAAGCACTTGTAAAAGTTTATTTGAATAAAAATATTTCTATTCTATTCTATTCTATACTGTATCGTAAGCAATAGGCCGTCAAACACTCCCGATTGTTGGTATCCTTTTTTTTTTAACAACGGGGAAATCTTCTTTAAGGATACCCAAAAACGTTTACTGATTAATATTATTTGTATATTTATATTTCATTTTGTTTATTTAATAATTATTGTTAATTTATTAATTACTTTTGTTAATTTAATTTTGTGTTAATATTTATTATTATTTTAGAATATGGATTGATCGAATTGTTGGTTAAATACGTGTTCATGGTTTTGTCTAATTGTGTATACTTACTAGGGTTGGGTGATAAAACTGCGACACAGTGTTACACTAATGCAGTTTTATCGACACTACATAAACATATGTATGATGTATCTTTTTGTATTAAATAAATAAATAAATAAATTAAAAAAAAAAAAAAACGTGGGGTAGGGTCCTGGGTTATGTGGGGTTTTTAACCACAAAAACCCCCTCCATAGCCACCCTCAGTGCATAATGGAAGGCTCCGAGATCTCCTAAGAACACAACCAGAGCCAATTTGCAGATTGGCTTTGGATTGGCAGCGGATCCTAGCTGTACTGCTACCTTACCTGTCGTACACTCTGTCGTCTTTCCCCTTCCTCACTCCATAGTCATCGTCCTCGCTGCCACTGCTGCCGCGTCGCGCGCGTCCGCCCTTGCCGGCGAGCGTCCTCCGGACCACTGTGACCGGCACACTCGACCCGCTGGTCACCCGCATCACACTCAGGCCGTTGGACCGCGCCAGCTGACCGGAGAAACTGGGTCGCGATACCACATTATTGACTTCACTCTCCGGGTCGTGTTTAAGTAGTTCATCTCTCGATCTCTCTTCGTTCCAACCGTGTTTTACTAGAGTGCTCTTTACAAACTGAAACAAGGTTTTTGTCATATTAACAACTGACTGTTTATTATTATAGCCTCAATAGCCCAATGGTTCTTCCAACCAACCAAACAGACTTCGGTTAAACAGGTTCAATTTCCACCCACTTGTAGGACAGTGGCATTCTAAACCGTTAAATCTTTTCAAAATTCAAAATTATTTCTTTCATTTAGGCCAAATTGTGGCTTTTATGACAAGTTGAGAATCGACTTGACGCCCGCGACTTCGTCCGCATGTTTCTTATTCCAGCTGAACAGTTTAATTGTCCATAATGAATTGTAGCTTATGTGTTAATCCTGGGTATGAGCTATCTGCATTCAAAATCTCAAGTAAATCAGTTCATTCATTTTTGTTTGAAGGAGTAACAAACACACATGGACACTTTGCCTTTATAATATTAATGTGATGTGATTCACATTAGATATAGATACAACACTTACTAGTGGTGAAATATCCGGAAACATTTCCATCATGTTCCTAAATCTTCTCTCCTTAACTGCAGTGGTCAGTTCCACTTGAACTGGCTTCTTGGCAGGGGAGGAATCATCAGAGTCTGATTCTTGGATCCTTATACGTTTGTATACTATTGGTGCATTCCTATTCGAAGGGTTTGGAGCTGGCATCCTAATTATGTGCTCTGATAGAAAAATTTGTTGTTAATTAAATATATTTCAAATTCAAAATAATCTATAATCTAAAAAATTCTAAATTAATTATTCCATGTGGGCCAACTTGTGGCTCTTGTGAACAGTCATAACTCTACTACGAGTTCAGAAGGCAGATTCTGCTGACAAGATCCAGCAAGAAACTCAGCACTTGCTCTTTTAGAATAGAATAGAATATAGTTTATTCATTGACATGGATAAATGAAATAGGTACACTTAAGACTTACACATTACAATTTCTTAAAATATAACTTAACTAGTAGTATCTACTATGTATCATGCCAATGAAAGGTTCCTAGCTCAGCTCAATGCTGTGGATACAAACATGTAACCACAACGCTGTTATTCTGCTAGGGCCCGCCCGAGGGAAGTTCATGATTAATTAAATAAGTACATAAAAAGCGAAAGTGTATTATTATCCTAAAATACTATTAAAATGTTCTTTACTTTTGGAAGGTTTTTTTTTTATTTTTAATTAAATTTTACTTAAATTTTAGTGCCACGGCTAAATATCTGATCAATCGTTTTTTTGTATGTTTAATAAATAGTTACGGAATAGTTTTTTGAAAGTTAATTTTGAATTTACATTTCGAAAAGGTGGAGGAATGTCGTTCCAGCATTTCGTGGCAGCATATTTAAAGCTGCCACGAAATGCTGCAGACCTGTGGCGTGGCATTGATAATGGAGGCACTATTGTCCTAAGCCCAAAACTTGGCGCGCGCCAATTCAGCTTAGTGTACAGATATTCTGGTTTTTGGGATTTAATAACACCGAATAATAAAGTGCCTAGAAGTAAGTTATATCTATTTTTGATTTTTAACAGATTGTGTTCATTTAGAAAAGGAGTAACATGTGATCTTGGCGGAATGGGAAAACAATAACGAGCACATGCATTTTGTACACGCTGAAGTAATTAGCAGTTTTCAATACAAAAACTTTTTGTACATATTGGTTGTAAAAAAAAAATCTACCAACTGCATATAATTTTAAGATCTTTTTTACTTTTAGTATCGTAGTAGAATTTCTAACATAGAATTCATTCAAAGAATACATTATCTTTTTCATCTGCAAAAAGTATCCATCTCTACAAGCCAAGCTCAGCTCTGTTTAAAAATTACCCTTCAAAATGTATCAATGATGAACCTTATTTTTCGTACATTTTATTTTTCTCAATCTATTGATTGCTGTGTGCTCCTTAAACTAAGAATAAATAGACAATAGCCTTATGACCTAGCTATGTAAATTCTGATAAGAATGTAAAGCTTTGACTTCTGATCTATCTGTTGTATGTACCAATCTCATATTTGCTCTTTAAGTGTCTGTTTATTATTGGGAACTTATTGGTATTAAAAAAACCTCTTGTTTGTTTACTATAGGAAGCTTACTGGTAGTAAAATAATATTTTCTATGGTATGATATATGATTTCATAATGGAAAAACAATTTTCAATAGGCAGGTCAAATTACATAAGATTAATAGATTAATCTTATGCAGTTCAGAATTCTTCAATGTTTAAAACTTGAAAAATGTGTAAGTATATTGTAAGTTTAAACTTGAAAGGTCAAAGTTTTACAATTATTTTCAAAAATATTCATAGTCTTTAATTTTTTCATAAGACATTTCTAAAGAGTAGGTAACATGTTTTATTAGTAAGAGGGTCTGTATATTCTATGATGGGACTCAAAATAGCAATATAAATTATTTAAAAAGGCTGTTTGATTTTATTACAAAAAAGATCTAAGGAAATCTTAACTCATACTACTAACTTTATAATATTATGTTCAGAGTGTGGTTAGTTAAAGTATGTCAATTAAGGTATAGTCAAGTAACTAAGAAAGTACACGCTTCTGTATACAAGGGGAATAATTCCCATGACATGGGAAGGAAATCTCGAGCAAAAACCGGCATGGCAAAAAACAGGAACCTTGAAACGTGACGAGAAGGTATTCGGTAAACGTGGTCTAACATATCGTCAACTGTGTCTCACACACTCGCTTTATAAAAATTATGCCTTTTGATACATACGAGAGCCAGATGGTGAAGAGGTTACTGTCAAGGAACCACTGGATCCAGGTGTAGGTTTCCTTTGAAACCTGTACTGTCTTAGATAACTTAAAACACTAGGGCTAGTACTTTCAGACATCGTGTCAAACGATTCTGACTTAATCTACACAAAACTTTTGTTTGCAAAACTTATGTTAAGGTTCATAAAATTACACGAAACTCTAGGTATAAAATAAAAACCACCACACTCCTCAAGCATGCAGACAAGACAACACTGCGGCCATTTTTGTCCGCGAGACCAAAAAAAATATATACACCAATAGTAGTGTTCTAATTTTGACAGTACGCTCAATTAACCAATGAAAATTAAGGTTGTGATGATTTGAAGAAATTAAAATAGATTGAAATTCAAATACACCAATCAAAAAGTTTGAAAAATGTAGAATTTAAAAGACTAGTGAGGTTCTGCTGCTTACTTGCAACATGACTTATTTTGGACTATTGGAACGGAAACTATACAATGTATAATTTTAAAATCTTGTATAGTGCAACACGTGCAACACACCTCATGCATAGAGTAAAATAGAATACCTACCTAGTTTCTCATTAAGTGAATGGAAAACTTAAGTTACATTAGGTAGGTACAGGGCAGGTAGTAGTTTTTAGGATGTAAAAATTGTAGACAACTTAGGTTGTTATTTTTATTATTCTCTGTCCCATATAAGAATATCGTGGTTCCATATCTATGACATATAGTTATTCTGTGCCAAAATGACACCAAGATTGTCAATGGATTGACTTGACTCTGCCGTCTGCCAGTGCCACACAACTTTGGCTGTCAAATTAATAGCAAATAGGCGCGGCCATGTTTGTCTGTAGTGAATAAATCGAGATAATTCGCTTTTAGGGAAATAAAATTAACACAATATGCCCAAATGCGACCTAAAAACGAGATATATCCCCGCGACATTCGCCTGGACGTTACTATTGGGCACCACGTCTCTGTTTTTTTATTTTCCGTGAGTATACATTATGTCGATCGGGTGCGATCAGTTTGATATGACAACTTTCACATAAGATTGTAGAATTACTTCTATTTTTATCCCGGGAATACCTTTGCCCTATTTGACTTCATGTGTACACTATCTGCTTTCGATGATATCATGATAAAAACTGCTTGTGTGATAGTGGCTATACCTAATTGTCACTGAGGCAGTCATTATTTACACCATAAAGCATTTAATATTCTCATCGGAATCAGTACCACACACACAATATAAATCCCTATCCTTAAATGAGTAGCCTGTGCCTAAAGTTGTATTTGTGTGAACAAAAGATTTGAATCAATATGAATCACTTAACGTTTACTATATACTTAGATTCCATATAAAAAGAGGACTTGTCACTCATGCTGTATTTGTAGTAAATGCTTTAGTTAAATTGCAGGAAGGTAAGAAGAAATTAGTTTCTTGTGTTTTAGTCATGTTGAACAGTTTGTTAAAATGGACGTAGTTTACCAATTAAGATCTAAACTTGTCGACAGAAAATTAACTTTAAGTTAGAATGTATTACTTTAATTTAACAAGCATCTTGTGGGTTGGATTCTTTTTTCATAACTTCGTCCAATTGGCTTTGAATCCTCTTACTCTTATACTCCTCCTTCCTCCTTCTCTTCTAATGGTCTAATGTTCTTAGGATGCATAAAACAGAAAGTTTTCTATCTGATAGTATTATGTGACCTGCCACTAATGTTTTGTGCATGTGGACAAAAAAAATTATTTTAACTTTTTTTGACTTTTTATACATACATATATTTAATAATAAATATATTTGCTATAAATATACTTATTACCTTAAAGGTATAACCAATGATATAACATATTATTTACACTACAATCCAATTAAGTATTATTTTTGAAGTGTATGTTTGTGTAATTATATTAATAATGTATATTTCGGTGCACTTATTGTGATCCCCCATCTCTCACTTACATTAAGTTAATTATAACAACCATTAACAATTAAGAATGAGTAAATAAAATTCCAATAAGAAATCTATAACATATCTATAAATATAGAATATATATAGATATCTACAGAGCTTTACATATTTTATAGAATTTTATTGAAAAAAAAAAAAAATCTCATTTGTTAAGTATTAATCTTGGTCTTTTGCAAAAAACTGCATCAACTTTACCATAAAATAGCTATCCTTTCTCTCTATTGCTTTACTTTTAAACAATAAATGAGATTAAATTTGCATATATGATGTTTTTTTAAAAATAGATTATTATGCAACCATGTTGACCAGTGTATGAGGCATACATTCTCCTACATGTGATGTTAATAAATTGCATGGCATTCTTTCTAATATAAAAAAAGTAACTGAAAAGATGGATGTGATATTTAAGAGATAACCCCAACTATTTAAAAGAATTTATAACAGACTTTGAAAAAAGAGATATCTTTTCGTTAATGTTACTTCATAACTGCTTCAAACTAAATTCAAGTATTGTTTAGAATTTAGATTATAGGGAGATTTTTGCAATAGAAAAAGAGAAGGCTTATAGTGATTTAACACTATTACTGTATTAATTTTAATTGTCTTATTTGTCTAGTGGTTAGCGTCTTCAATAATGGATGACAGGGGCCGGGTTTTGAATCCAGGGTTGGGTTAAAAGATATATATTGGGCTTTCCTGTCTAATAAATTCTTAGGTAATAGTCCAGAGTAAAAAGTTGGCGGTGAGTCTCCATGCCTCAGAGAGCACGTAAAGCCGTGGATTCTGCTCCTTATCTCTCTCTTGTCATATCGGATTTCCGTCGCATCGGATTATGAGAATGAGGCAATAGAGTGCACCTGTGCTTGCGTACACTTGTGCACCCCGCGCAGACAGTTGAGGAGGTCGGTTACCGTGGCCAATATAATAATAAGGCCGACCGAATCTGCTACAGATCGATTTAGCGTTCCGGCACGATGGCATTATGACAGATTAGGGTTATGGGTTAAATGTACTCTGCCATACCCCTTCCAAGTTAGCTCGCCACCATCTTAGACTGCATCATCACTTACCATCAGGTGAGATTGCAGTCAAGGACTATCTTGTCATCGAATAAAAAAAATAATAAGTCATCCCTGTTTCAAAGTAATGTTTTTGTTGCAGCTGCCAGTATTACCTGTACAAGCATCCATGGGTTCCAGCATACCAAGGTGTCATAACATTTTTTGTTTTGGCCAATTTTACACTGGCCACTTTCATGGACCCGGGAGTGATACCAAAAGGTAAGGGATGGGCGGGGTACAGGGCATAAATATCGCAAGGGTGGGGTGCGGGCTATAAATGTTGCAACGTTACAGATGCATTCAATTATTTCTATTTTAAAATCCTAAAAAAAACTCTTTAATTTTCCGAGATAAATGTAGCCTAGGTCACTTCATGTACCCCACTCTCAAAGGAGGTGCGGTCACTCAGCAAACCTACTTGAGGGTAGTTTTAGATTTCTTTTTTTAGTTTAAATATTATGTATTGTTGAACTTACGGGGGTGACATTATCCATTTTGATAAAACCCCCAGGAAAATAAAGGGATTAAAAAAAAATCACTTCATGTATCATCTGCTTCTGAAAGTCCCATCAAATTCAGTTCAGCGGTTGTACGATTCACCGTGTCCCACCTCCATTCTTAACGAGAGCGCGTAATATTATAATTACGCTCATTATGTAATTACGCGATTGTATAATTTGTAAGAGAATCCCTACTGGACATTCTTTCCTATCACTGACCTCTATATCTAATCCATGATTAATTCTGGACTTGCTGCTGTTGTTTCTTTGGAGCTACTTGATTGACGCCATTTTGGCGCTCTAAGCACTGTGGCGGACTCCGAATATCTCGGCAACGCGGCCCGCTACAGTCGGCACCCTGCTGTGAGCCTTACGGCCCAAGCGTGAGCTTGGGTTCAAAATATCATCCAGACCGTACACTCCACTCCCTCATAAGTGACACACCACAGGACATGACCTTAATTAAGCTTGTATAATTGTAATGACCGTACCCCTTTATGTGTGGAAGTATATATCTTGGGACATTAGGACCCTCAACATCCTAAAGCACTAAGCAGATATGAGCGTCCTAATCTAATAGATAATATTGCAAATGGCGCACCTCTATCTATGATTTCATTTTTGTGGTTGTATGATTTCATAGATAAACTAGCTTTAACCCGCGGCTTCGCTCACGTTAGGTTCGATTTTTTAACCCCCTATTTAACCCTCTCGGGGTTGAAATTTTCCAAAATCCTTTCTTAGCGGGTGTCTACGTCCTAACAGCTACCTGTATGCCAAATTTCAGCTTGATCGGTCCAGTGGTTAGAGCTGTGCGTTGATAGATCAGTCAGTCAGTCAGTCAGTCAGTCAGTCAGTCAGTCACCTTTGCCTTTTATATATTTAGATTATAGAGGTCGGTGCGCCATTTGTAATATTATTAGATCCAGAGACACTCGTATGTCAAATGTGGCGCTTCAAATTGATGCATAATTAAACTGTCATTTGTATAGGGTCAGAAAATCCAGGATTTAATCATAGATTAGCTGTAGAGATCAGTGTTTGCTATTAATTCGCATAATTACGCCGGAGAGTTCGTCTTATTTATGTACAATGTACATAACATCGTTTAGTGTTATTACAAAACTGTAAGATATCACAACGTAACGTTAAACAGGCACCCAGTCAATGGCTACAATTCGTACTTCATGCTAATAATATAATCGTATGAATGGAACCCACACGCATTACGTATTAATGAACAGTGAAGTAATCGATAAATAACCCAGTTTTTATAGTAGCGCCTCCGTCGAATCGAGTCGTTAAAGTTTAATTTAACATTTCAAAAATCCCCCTTCTGAATGCTTTTCAACCTATTAATTAATTAACAAGTAACAAAGGACCCAGATTTTCTATAGAAACGTTTCGAACGGCTAATTTCAGGGTTGAATTAGATAAATCCTTTGTATAAATTAAACGATAAACTTTTAATGACATACAAGAATTACCCTATCCAAGTATTAATAGGCGCGCGCCCTCCGAATCAAACTTGCGAAGTGTTATACATAGAACTTCCATGTCTCCACAGTGAAGTTTGACGACCTCCCTGGCGCAGTGGTGAGCGCTGTGATCTTGTAACTGGGAGGTCTCAGGTTAGATTCCCGGCAGCGGCAATTTGGGAATTTATAATTTCTGAATTGTCTCTGGTCTGGCCTGATGGGAGGCTTTGGCCGTGGCTAGTTACCAACCTATCGTCAAAGACATACTGCCAAGCGATTTAGCGTTCCTGCACGATGGCGTGTAGAAACCGACTAGGGATATGGGTTGGGATATGAGTTGAATCTACACTGCCTTCTGCCTGAAGCCTGGTTTTCACTGCACTATTAGTTGAAGATGGGTAATATTACCTACAATTTAAATGCTATTAACTTTAATTAATTTAAACTATGGCTTAACTAGTCGTTATAACATTTATCAATAAGTATAATACAGTAATGAGTAATTTTGTTTTTTCATAAGTAAGAACCTACTACGGTCGGAACGGGCTTAGAAGGCCAAGATCATCACATAATTGGATTATCATCGGTGTTGTACCTGTATTTTAAGAGCCAGTTTATTTTTTGCATCACTCTCTCGCACATTCTAATATTTTCAATTATTGTAAAAGTCTCATTATATTTTTGACCAAAGTGGTTCATTACTATAATTATTGACAGTAAAATTACAGACATTTTATACTTTTATTATTTAAAAAAAATGGCGAAAGCAACTAGTAAATTTCGAAGCCATTTTTCCCTATCAAAATAAAGTACAATACTAACAGTATACAGATTTTAACGCACTATTAAGTTGCATTATTTTTATCTTTTAAAGTCTAGTTAGATAATTACGCCTGTTTTTAATAAACCATCTGATATGTTTCTTAATAGCGCACTACTTCATTAAATTCCCGTTAATGACCTGTGATATTATATTCCCCCAGGCCCTAGTATAACTTAATTGTAATTTGTAGCGATTGTCTGTAAACCGATGGAAATAATAAGACTTAGGTATATTGTCATTGTTCTGGCTAAAATCACAGACAGACTCTTCAATTTATTTATTTGTATAATTTTTAACTGGAGGAAGTTCTCAATTCATCGGATTTTTTTTTAATTTTTTTTGATGTTCCCCGATTACTCGAAGACGCCTGGATCGATTTGGAAAATTCTTTTTTTGATTGAAATAATTGTATACTTCCCAGTTGGTCCCATTGTTATCAGGTCAGGATGGGATCCTGGAGAAATCGAGGGAACTCTTCAAATTTTATATTCACAGTTGATATAATATACTTTTAGTGACGTTTGAAGTCGGTTTTGTAAAACTTTTGTAAAAAGATTTTTTACGTTTATATTATTTAATGTTCAGTACTCTGAACAAAACTAATATTCCGTTTTCCCTCCAACGCGTAAGCTTACTAAACGGGTTTGAATCGGCGACCTTCCGATTTTCAGTCCACGCCTTGAACCGTTGCGCTATCGAGTCTAATGAATAGTAATGAATGAAAATTTTGAGTCATACGCCTTTAGTTCGTGAAATAGCTGCAACAGTTTGCAATCTCTGAACTGGCACTTTAAAGGAAAGATTAAGATACCATATACCAAATCTTTATGTTTATTCCTTATCATAATCGCTCCTCAATTCAAATCTTTACCGTTCGTGAATCCAACATTCAATTCTTATATGTCATTCTACGTTACGCGTAGAAGTTTTTCTGGTGGGAGGCTTTGGCCATAGCTAGTTACCACCCTACCGTCAAAGACGTGCCGACAAGCGATTTAGCGTTCCGGCACGATGACGTGTAGTTAGGCCGCTACCATCTTAGACTGCATCATCACTTATCATCAGGTGAGATCGCAGTCAAAGACTATATAATTATCGAGTAAAAAAAAGTTATCACTTTACTTTGGCAAATGTTTATATGAGAGTTTTGTTTAAGACGTTTTCCCACAGATTCCATTGAGAACTTTAAATAAGCAGGTATTAAGTATCATTGCGTATTGTTATGTTTTTGCCGTTTACTTATCCCGTATCCATAACAATTTATAAAAACTAGCTGTTGCCTGCGACTTCGTCCGCGTCAATTTCTGTTATTATGATCGCGATTAAGAAGTTTTTAAAAGAATATATTTTAAAGTACTTCTGATGCGTAAATGATATTTTTAGTTTTGTTTTCTTGTGACAGAAGAACGTACCTACTGATTCTTTCATACATATTTTTTGGGTAACTTGAACCGTTTACGCAGCGCATGCAACGAAAGCCCTCAAATATGGATAATTTTCCCCGTTTTTGCAACATTTCTCACTGATGCTCGCTCCTATTGGTCGCAGCGTGATGTAATATAACTATCCAACACAAAAAGAATTTTTCAATTCGAACCAGTAGTTCCTGAGATTAGCGCGTTCAAACAAACAAACTCTTCACTTTAATAATTTATAAAAAATGTGAAATCGTAGCACGCTGTATCATATAAATTATTTAGGTCGTCGTCCGCTCGAAACCGATTAGGGGTATGGGTTGAATCTACACTGCCGTACCCCTTCCAAGTTAGTTTGCTACAACCTCAGACTGCATCGTCACTTACCATCAGGTGATATTGCAGTCAAGGACTATCTCGTCATCAAAAAAAAAAGTAACATGCATGCACGTATGAATATGGCGATCGGAAAAAATGAACTTGAAGTCGCGCTTCACTAAGACTCACCGCGGTCGAATGCAAGTTAATTAAAACTGTAGGCATAAGTCGCCGTTGATTGTTTGACATAGTTATTGATTTAGCAAATTGCACCGGCGGATCTCATTTGCATCTTGATTTCATTATTGCAAGCCGCAATGCAAACTTGCCTTCTTGGCCCAACAAAATTGTATACACAAGGCGTAAACATAACACACCAATGTCAACTTTATGGGTATGTGATAAGATTTATATTAGTGTGTTCGGTGTGCGTCCTTGGTCTGTGTGGTGGATTAATTCCTAACTAATGTAGTGTATTTATCAAATCGGTCTTGGTTTACCACCATTAGTCGACACGTGTTTCATTTTTTATCAGAAACTGAGTAGAAACTAGGACACAGTCAGGCGATCGACACTAAATCGTTTTTCCTCGTTTAATGATCTCAAAAGGGAGTTATTGACACCCGTTAGTTTATATACTGTAACTATTCTATTTTGGTACTTTCTAGACTTATAGCTGCATGGTACTACACTCTGAATCCAAAACCTAAGCCGTTTCAGCCGTTCGTACCCAGAATATTTCGAAAGGTCCACTGCTTTTACCAAATAATATTGATTCGCTTACTCCACTAATATAGGTACATCTATAATTTTCATATAAAAAACATCTCGAATTTCTCGAAGTGTTGAAACAATCATTTTTAGGTCTCATGTTTTGGTGGGAGTTGATGAGAAAATTAACGAGTAATTTTAAACATGTTCTGCTGAACTATAAAATAGTAAAGTATAGGAGTACCGCAAAACCACTTAAATCCTCTATTGTACAGTCTACGTACGTTTCACTTCGACACTGGTAGACTCTATATCTCCTGAAGATGCTTTGAAGGGTTTGAGTGACGTGTTGCTTGGTTCCGTTCATATGCCACACAGATTTTTCCGCTTTAGCGGATTACAGCAATAGAATTTTGTTTTTTCCTTGCATATTTTGTTCTCTGCGGTTCAATGGCAGAAAGAGGCAGTGTTCTCTTCTGCAAAAATGTCATTCGTCCCGCCAGCTCGTTTGCCCGCTATTCATATTAAAAAAAAACTTGTCACCAGCTCCACCTGACGAGGACCGCGAGGACGACTTCCGAGCGCCGCTGTACCGCAGCGTGGAGATCAACGGCATAACCGTGCGCATGAAGTGGTGCGTCACGTGCAAGTTCTACCGCCCGCCGCGCTGCAGCCACTGCTCCGTGTGCAACCATTGTATAGAGGTGAGCTGTAGTTATGTCTCGTCACCAGCTCCACCTGGCGAGGACCGCGAGGACGACTTCCGAGCGCCGCTGTACCGCATCGTGGAGATGAAGGGGTGCGTCACGTGCAAGTTCTACCGCCCGCCGCGCTGCAGTCACTGCTCCGTATGCAACCATTGTATAGATGTGAGTTGTAGTCATGTCTCGTCACCAGCTCCACCTGACGAGGACCGCGAGGACGACTTCCGAGCGCCGCTGTACCGCATAGTGGAGATGAAGTGGTGCGTCACGTGCAAGTTCTACCGCCCGCCGCGCTGCAGCTACTGCTCCGTGTGCAACCATTGTATAGAGGTGAGCTGTAGTTAGGTCTCGTCACCAGCTCCACCTGACGAGGACCGCGAGGACGACTTCCGAGCGCCGCTGTACCGCAGCGTGGAGATCAACGGCTTAACCGTGCGCATGAAGTGGCGCGTCACGTGCAAGTTCTACCGCCCGCCGCGCTGCAGCCACTGCTCCGTGTGCAACCATTGTATAGAGGTGAGCTGTAGTTATGTCTCGTCACCAGCTCCACCTGGCGAGGACCGCGAGGACGACTTCCGAGCGCCGCTGTACCGCATCGTGGAGATGAAGGGGTGCGTCACGTGCAAGTTCTACCGGCCGCCACCCTGCAGCCACTGGTCCGTGTGCAACCATTGTATAGAGGTGAGCTGTAGTTATGTCTCGTCATCAGCTCCATCTGGCGAAGACCGCGAGGATGGCTACCGAGCGCCGCTGTACTGCATCGTGGAGATGAAGGGGTGCGTCACGTGCAAGTTCTACCGCCCGCCGACCTGCAGCCACTGCAATTGAGTCGATCGCGGCATGACTTTGTAAATCTAGCGGAAGATGCTCAGGAGCAATGCCCACACTAATATTATGAACAAGTAGTTAGTAACTAGTTAATAAGAGTTCAATTTTATGTTTTCCCTTTTAATCAAATAAAAAATACTACATTAGTAACTTATACTGTTTCATGTATCAAGAAGTATGAAATTGGTAGATCTCACAGTTTTTCGTCAGTAAATAGTGGATCTTAGCTCTAATCAAGTTGGCCAACCCTTGTGTAGTTCAACATAAAACACTTCAAAACCTTGTAATTGTTTGTTCGCAGACGTTTGATCACCACTGTCCGTGGGTGAACAACTGCATCGGGCGGCGGAACTACAGGTTCTTCTTCTTCTTCCTCATATCGCTGTCCATTCACATGCTGAGCATATTCGGCCTCAGCCTCTACTACATCATGAACAACAACAAGACGCTCACGCAGGTCGAGCCTATTGTGTCGTATCCTTTTTGATAATACCTAGTTCAGTATTTTTTTTATTTCGTATTAACATAGTTCCACCTGTGGCATTGGATAAAATAATTGCATTAATGCAATCGTCGGCTGTATTTATTCCCGCCGCGTCAATGCATTTTTAACCGACTTCAAAAAAGGAGGAAGTTCTCAATTCATCGGGATCTTTTTTTTTATGTATGTTCCCCGATTACTCGAAGACACCTGGACAGATTTGGAAAATTCTTTTGTTGTTTGAAAGGGTATACTTCCCAGGTGGTCCCATAGTCATAGGTCAGGATCCTAGAGAAAACGAGGCGACTCTTCAAACTTTATAGGCACAATTGATACTTTGACGACCTCCCTGGCGCAGTGGTCAGCGCTGTGGTCTTATAACTGGGAGGTCTTGGGTTCGATTCCCGACGGGTGCAAAGGAGGAATTTATAATTTCTAAATTGTCTCTGGTCTGGTCTGGTGGGAGGCTTTGGCCGTGGCTAGTTACCACCCTACCGTCAAAGACGTGCCGCCAAGCGATTTAGCGTTACGGTACGATGGCGTGTAGAAACCGATTAGGGGTATGGGTTGAATTTACACTGCTATACCCCTTCTGAGTTAGCCCGCTACCATCTTAGACTGCATCGTCATTTACCATCAGGTGAGATCGCAGTCAAGGGCATTCTTGTCATCGAATAAAAATAAAATAAAAACTAGTGGCGATTGCAGTCGGTTTTGTAAAAAGAATTTTTACGTTTACTTATATTATTTAATAGATATTGATTTTATATATTTTTTTCGGTAAAGTAACAAACACATCAGTCGGTCAGTAGTCATTGTATATCCATAACCCATACTATTCTGATACTATTTTGACGTAATATCGTATGCACATGTAATCCTGAACTGAAGACGCACAGAATGGTGATAATGGGTATAATCGCACTCCTGGCGATACCGATATTCGGTCTGACGGGCTTCCACATGGTGCTGGTGTCGCGGGGGCGCACCACCAACGAGCAGGTGACGGGCAAGTTCACCGGCGGGTACAACCCCTTCTCCAAGGGCTGCTGGTCCAACTGCTGCTACACGCAGTTCGGTCCGCAGTATCCCAGGTCAGGATACATTCTATCGTACTTCCACTTTCAGCATTACCAGATATACCTACAGGATTTTTTAGGTAGTGCACAATTTTTTATATATCGTTAATAGAACATATTACCATTAATAGTTTAGTGCCTTTTTTTAAATATTTTTTTTTACCATACCTGACAATAAAATAAGAAAATCGTGGCATACAGTTCGACGAAATTAAAATACGCGCTCAGAGGTCAACGGCCGCCGCGCGCGCCTAATGTATCAACAGCTGATAGATTACGTTTGTAGGGTGACAAACAGATGGTTAGGGACCATCTGTTTAAAATGGATCTCTTTGGTAAACGTTAACTTTGGTATTCCAAAGTAAAATAAAAATATAAAAAATACGTGTTGATTAAATTTCGTTTATAAACAACGTAAAAATTGTGCCCTACCAAAAAAATCACCCTGTAAGGGTGGTGATATGGGTAGATAGATTCTACCCATGACGGCTTCAACTTGACGTTTCACAACACTGCAGTCCCGTCGTGACCACGGTCCATGCAGTAGGATCGAATCGACAATACTAACTAAAACAATCACCGTGGTATGTACTCGTATAATTTTATCACAATCATGTCATTAAGCCACGAATCAAGTCTAAAACGATTTCTTAAAATCAACACTCATTGTCTTAAACATTCCTTCGAGTTTTTTGTCGATTCTAGTCAAAGTATATTTAAATTATTTATTTTTTTGTTAACGAGATATTACATATTGAACTTTATTAATAGGTTAAAAAATCGACGCACAAATGTCGTCAGATGACGAGAAGCGACAGGAAACTTGTTTTTCTTCCTTCCTCAGTGAGTTTATCAAAGTTCAGACTTAGTTCGTAACTTTGTTATTTTAGTTAATGCTTCACACGAGAACATCGTTAGTACTTACGTTGTTCCATTTTCTTGAACTTTGTATGTAGTTCTTTCGACGTCAGGTAGAGTAGTTAGGAGCGTCGCAATAATTATGTTTTTCTTTTTAAATGAAAATATGTAAGTAATTGTAGATCCAGAGTATTACGATTTATTACCATTCAACGCCAAAATGGCGATGTAAATGCGAAATTTTGCGAAGAATATTATAAATACGAAAGTTTGGATGTATGGATGTTTGTTACTCAATCACGTCGCAACGACTGAATCGATTTAGCTGAAATTTGACACAGAGATAGATTATAGTCTGCACATAGGCTACTTTTTAATCCGGGGAAATAAGAGATTTCCCGCGGGAATAAAAAACCTTAATCCACGCGAACGAAGTTGCGGGAATCGTCTAGTACTTTTTTTTTATATGAATAGCGGGCAAACTTGCTGGCGGGTCATCGGATGTAAAGTGATTACATGAACACTTGTAGTACTAGTAGGCTTTTCAGGAACTTTTTGGTTCGCCCCTTGAATAACCCCATTTAAGTGGAAACACTGTCGAAGGGAGATGATTCCACAGTTTGGAAGTGCGTGGAAAAAAAGATCTGGAGCAACGGATGGTCGAAGTGCTCCTGGCACTCAGGTGGTGAGGGTGAAATTGCGTTCGGTGACGAGCGGTGCAGTTGTAGAAGTTAGAGGGCGGAATAACTACATCAATCTATCTCGCTATCGATCTATGTAGCTATCTATACTAATATTATAAAGCTGAAGAGTTTGTTTGTTTGAATGCGCTAATCTCAGGAACTACTGGTTCGAATTGAAAAATTATTTTTGTGTTGGACAGTCCATTTATTTAAAAGCTTTAGGCTATATAACATCACGTTGCGACCAATAGGAGCGAAGCATCAGTGAAAAATCGCGATCATATTAACAGAAATTGACGCGGACGAAGTCGCGGGTAACAGCTAGTCTAAATATATAAAAGGCAAAGGTGACTGACTGACTGACTGACTGACTGATCTATCAACGCATAGCTCTAACCACTGGACCGATCGAGCTGAAATTTGGTATACAAGTAGCTGTTAGGACGTGGACATCCGCTAAGAAAGGATTTTGGAAAATTTCAACCCCAAGAGGGTTAAATAGGGGGTTAAAAAATCGAACCTAACGTGAGCGAAGCCGCGGGTTAAAGCTAGTCTGTAGATAAAGACTGACGTAATGTGTCCATTCCAGCTTGGTCCGACCGTCCAAGTACATATATAAGGGCGGTAAGAAGCGGCGCGACGGCGGGGCGGGCGGCGCGGCCATCTCCACCATCGCGGCCGACCACCACGCGCAGGTAAAGACCTACACCGCGGACAACGGCACCGCGCACCGCCCGCTCGGCGCGCACGCGCACTACAACAAGGTGAGAGCCAGACCTGCACCGTGTGTGTGTATGTGTGTGACTAGTTACAGCTTGGCAAAAACGGCTAGAAACTAATTGGAACCAAGTTCCTTATCGCGCGTTGTGAAAGGGGGCTAGACGGAAAAAATTCTTACGAAAAGTTGTCACGACACTTTTTGCTATAGTAAGCTATTGTAAGCTGTGCGGCGTCGCATGTTTCTCTGTCTGTCTCTCTCTCTCTTATAGAAAGCAAGCCAGATATTTTCATTTCTATTTCGCATTGAACTTCGTTCCATCCGGGTGTCCCTTGACACCTCTCAAGTTTTTTTTTTAATGGCAACACTGTAAGGTTTGTTATCGTTACGTACATTCGTTAAAATGTTTTCTTTGACATATTGTTCTGTAACTTTTTTTTTTATTTATTTATCAGACAACAGATAATGACAATACAAAACAAATATAATACAACCATGATTATAAGCTAGCCACTCTCCACAACAATGTGTCTACATAAGCAGCAGATAGTCGGACATGTCATTTAAAACTAAAACAAGTTTTGCGGATACTTGTCTGTTAAAAATTGCTGAAGCAACCGTGAATAAGTTGTCAAGTGTCATTGCTGTCATTCAATTTTTTTTAAAGAATATTAGCCAAGCCGAAGTTGCCTAGTATTATCCTCTTCTCTCCAAATAAGCGGAAAGTTTGTGTTAGGAGTGGGTACGACAATAATGCAATGGGTGGGGATCGAACTTGCGATATTTCAGTTTTTCTCACCTTTAACTGTTGGGTTGGGCCTTTAATGTTTTGGAATGGGTCAATCCACTGATTGGATCTACCAGTAGATACGGATCACAGTGAATTCCAGATTGTTATTAGATTCACTCAGTGGATGCTAGTGAATCGAGTGTTTCGGGGCTCTAATCGTAAATATCTTTTTATTTTGCGTTAATATGTCTAAAATACTCGAAAGTTAATTAAATATTAACGAAATTATTTTACGGGTAAATGCAACCATTTTGATTGTTACTGTTAGGGTTGCTAGATTCAAGATAAATTAGCGACAGTGGCGCCCCAATTTTTTTCTACTCTTTTTTGCCAAGGTATACAAGCGAAGCTCTCAGCCCGTACTGTGAACCTGCTATGAACGTGACGTCACATCGACAGCAAACTTACTAATCGATAAAAGCTGCATTTTACAGGGGACCGTTTTATAAGCATAGAGAATTTAATTTTTTTTTGCAATAAGGATTTCGATGGTCTATTGGCAGTACGATTATGTGAGCATTGTTTATTTAATTAACATCAATTAGTACAAAGAATAATTTTCCATGTGCCAATACGGTTTACGTCATAGCATGGAATGCTTTAGGGCATAGAGCTTCATAGACGTGTGTGCTAGAAAGTGTGTTCCTCTGATACTGAGATCTATAGAGCTTGCTCTGACTTAAGATAGAGTTAAAAAGAGTTATGGTCTGACATAAATTCATCTCGTTTTAACTCTGTCTTGAGTCTGAGCAGAGTGAGAGTGTGGTCTATAGATTTCAGCCTATTAATCAAGTCGAAAGAAAGCGCCGTGAGGCATTGTTGCACGAATTTGTGTTTTAAGTTTTAAGTAATATAAAGTTTATTACTATTAAACATTTGGAAAAAATGCATCGGTTCGGCTCTACTTTGCCGCAATCTCTCGTTTTTAAGCATAGAATATGACCGATCCGGCCATATGCTATGTGTTTTATGTGTATTTTAACAATCGTTATAAATAAATAAAATTAATTAAATTTAATAAAAAGATAAACAAATTGCAGAAATCTTCTCGAAGAAACGTGAATATAACGAACCTTGCAATTAGAATTTCTTCAGTTTGGTTTTTACTTGTATAACGTTTTCCTTGTTGTTTCGCGGTACGAACGTCCTATGCACTTTACATAGCACGTTGTTTATACCTTTCTGCGAGAAGCGTCTAGTTTCCTTGAAGGAAAAATAGTTTGTAGTTTATTTATTGACAGAATTTGTAGCGATAGCTAGCTGATGACAGAGATTAAAAGTTCACTAAAAAAATTGGTGATACTTGTGTCATTGTAGACAGGTTATGATTTGATTTCAAACATTGAGATTAAGTGCTAAATATCATTTTGTCATATAAGTCTGTACAACTATACAAGTACTAAAAGGCGCAGATCCGCATCTCCAGCTAACTTCACGCAATTTTATTACATTAGTGAGTGAAGTTAGCGCGAGATGTTAAGCAGTGCCTATTAGCATTTGAATGGGGTTATACGGTGCTTTTCTAGACGGTAAAAGGCTCAAAATCATGTAGATTTTCATTTGAAAGTAGTTGTCATGCTTGTAGAGCAATCACATACCTTCAATTCACAAAACCGCAAATTACTACAATACTTTTTATTGAATTTGTTTTTACAGTTAATGTGAATTGAAGACATGGTATGTCTGGCTCTCTTTATAATTCTATGTTATTATTAAAATAAAAAATAATTTAAAATAAAAATAAATGTATAAGATTCAAGTAATTAATGGGAATAGGTATTATTTTGCGGAATTACATTATTACATCTTACGTTTACTATTTTTAATGCATACAGACTGAATGCATTTATTCATGATGTAAAATCAACATTATTATACACAAGAGCTCCATGTATATGGCATTTTCCTTATCACTTGTTATGAAGAAGAATAAGCATAACAAACCCGTTGGCGTTGTAAGGCAGTATTGCCTATTGCCTGCACATTGGAAATGGAATACGCGTACCTGCATGTCGTGTCGTATTCACCTGTCGGCTATGGCTCGTGTCGCATGTCCGCAGCTGTCGCCCGGCCGCGAGGAGCACGAGGGCGAGCTGGAGGGGCCGGGCGCGTCGCAATCCGCGGACTGCGAGCCCACGCCGCCGCCACTGCAGCGCCGCGGCTCCTCCGCCAACCTGTTCCCGCCGCCCGAGCCGCACCACCACCTGCCGCCGAGGCCGCACCATTACCCGAGGCTCAGTCCGCTTTCTAGGAACACGAGGTAAGCCTTTGTCAGCGGGCTTTTCCCAGGCTTCAACCTGTTCCTGCTTGCTGAGCCACACCACCACCTGCCGCTGAGGCCGCACCATTACCCGCGGCTCAGTCCGCTTTCTAGGAACACGAGGTAAGCCTTTGTTAGCGGGCTTTTCCCAGGCTTCAACCTGTTTCAGCCGCCCGAGCTGCTTCACCACCTGCCGCCGAGGCCGAACCACTATCCGAGGCTCAGTCCGCTTTCTAAGAACACTAGGTAAGTGTTTGCCAGTGGGCTTTTCCAGTCTTTCACAATTACGTTATATACAATATCTGAGGCTCTAGTGTAATTCTTCAAGGTTAACGGTAAAAGAGGTAAGTCTTTGCCAGCGGGCTTTTCCAGTCTTCAATCTGTTCCTGCCGCTCGAGCCACACCACCAATTCTGCCAGCCCAAATGGCTATTTAGGCTGGCAGGCTTGGCCTATGTGCTTCAGTCGCTTGAGAGGCAGTTATTTCGAAATTACAGACGGACTTCAATTTTATTTATTAGTATAAAAGTATAGATATTGATACCTCAGATATCCATACATCTCATTTCAGTCATGGCGGTACAACTACCTCAGGGTACCGGGTGGTGATGGAGCCACTGCGGTACGAGACAGGGTCGAATGGGGGGGCGCGACCCTCTCCCACGATGCAGCAACGCATCAAGGCCCTTGGTGTGCCCACGCCTTTAGCTGTTAGCAGTCCAGTACGGAGGTATGTATGCCCTCGTACAAGAGGTTAATGGAGAAAGCGGGAATTTGAAGGATATTTTGATAGGAAATTGCAATATTTGCGCTTCATTTTCTAATACTACCTACAGGCAGTTAAAGGGGAAATCCCCGTTTTCTTTCCGAGAATCTACCGTCAATTTTATTTTCCCAAAAATTTTGTGAATCACTTTATTTTAGTAGTAATATGAATAGGCACCCTAGTTTTCTGTAATATTTTTACACATTTAGGTGTAGTGTGTTTTAGTAACTACAATAGTTGCTGAATATACTAGTAGAATGGATTGAAGTATTAATACGTAATAGAATTATTTATATTTTCTGTAATTTTACCTTTGAATTCCCGCTTAAATAATAGGGCAATAACTTGGTAATAATAATAATATATTTTCTAGCTAATAACGATCAATGTTGGGTGAACACATCTCAACTTGACAAATGCTTAGTATTGTTAGATTTAAATTTTCTAATGGCGATAAAGAAAATGGAGACTGTTCCTTTAGACTAGGTATTTATTTTCCCACATTCATGGCCTCTTCCCATCGCATCATATTACTAAAATGTTTTTTACGAAACTAAACTTCCCGTCCGATCTGCATCGCTTATATGTTTTTGTTTCTGAGTGTTAGGGTGTTTTTATTTGCATGTAAAATGTTTTGCTTCACATAATGTCATGTACATTCTTTTGGGAACACAACTGTTATGTTTTCTGTATGATTTCTTTGTCACACCAATTTAAGTGTACATTTAGCTTTGTCATGTTGAACATATTCCGTTGTAAAATATGTGATTACCTTCTATGGACCTACAATATATTAAACTATTTTATAACGGAATATTTATATTCCGCAGGTTTGATTACAGTTAATATCGAATTAAAATTTATTTTTAATACAATTTACTCTAAAACTTAAAAAGATGACAATCCGGCGCGAAGGACCATTTTGTGACCAAACTTGTTACACTAATTGCATTCATGACACTTTACTAATACACATTTAAACTGAGCACATCTTGTACAAGAAATGTCTTAAAGATGTGCTCAGTCTGTTTTCTTTATTTTTTTTGACGATTTATATTTTTGGGTAAAAACATTTGTTTTTGTCACATTTTTTTTAAAATTATGTGTCTCTAATCCTAACCACGTATTATAAATTCAATTAGAATATGGGTCGACCACAGAATCTATAAAGCTTAATACGCATTGAACAACATACGCTCTATTATATGATGTACTTTTTCAATTTCTTATAGAATAAAAATTTAATTATTCGTGAACTCTTGTAAATCATTCATACTTTAAGACCAGTCAACTTAAAGAAATGAAGAATTCTTCTTCCGTTCAAGGCTTAATCCATCATTCTGTTTCATAGTAGTATTGTATGCACTGACCTCTATTCATACAAGTACGCTGGACACTTATAGCCATTATGTTATTTATCACTATTTTGGCGCTGGTTCCTAGCAAAAATGAGAGTCGCAAATAATAAAAATAGTTGTGACAAATTGTATTGGGAAACGTCCAACATAGACACAGGAATCAGGTACAGCTTGGCCAGCGTTTTGTTTATTAATACAGGTCAGTGACTGGTTTCCTTCAAATATTTCTGTCACTTATTATCACACTACCCTCAATATTACAAAAAAAAATTATGTCCCTATTTTACCAAAATAAACAGAGATTTCTATTCAAACAAGTATAAAATTGACGTACAGTTTATTAATGAAAGCGTGAAACTTATATAACTTTCGATTATTCAGAAATTAATTCGAAAAATTCAACGAGGTTTTGCACCTAATTCACCGAGTGACGTTTAACTGAGGAATAGGTACATTTGACGTTTTGGCAGAGTTTCAATACAGACACTGTGAGACCGTCAGATTTATTTCTCGGTTATTAAATATTACTCGGCGAAGCGATGGTGCAATTGACACTTAAGACATGTATTCACAAAGCAACAAACTCAACATGTATGATGTAGCCTACAACATGTACAACAATGCGGAACTTTTGTTTTGAATTTGGCATCTTAGACCAGGGTAGATCATTTTTAAAACGAAAAAAAATAGTAGTAGGATGAAACCCATTAGAAAAGGAGGGGAATATTATAAAGATGAAAGGAAAAATAATTTACGGGCGATCTGAGGTCGGGAAGGGGTGGGGGTGAGTTTTTAAGGGGGAAAAACGGTTTTTCTCGATTTCCGGCAAAACTAAAAGTCCTATCGAAAAAAGTCAAATCGCAAAGTTGTAGGTAATAAAAAGATCTAAAACTTTTGTATTTACACTTTTTTCACATAACCTCAAAATTTATGTGAAAAATTCAAAAAACCAAGTTTTTGGTTTTTTATTTTTATCTTTTACTAAAATTATATTTTTTTTAACGAAATTTGGTGAAAACTTACCTTTTTATGTCCCAAATACGCTGTAATTTATTTGATTAAAAATATTTATTTTTTCACCTTATTTTGAATTAATATCGAAAAAACACCCTAATTTTCAATCGAAAAGTCACCCGTCAAAATATTAGCTTTTTTCAAAAAGTTGGTATGTTTTCTGTTCGTTGAAATCTCTACTTTCCGATGGTGAAAAAAAAAAATATATGTTACTACAGTAAATCTTCTCAGAAAATAATTTCAATCTTTAGGTTATGTTACGTTAAGCATACTATTTTTTAAAGAAAATATTAGATTTTAATGTTTGAGTTGATTGATACAGATAAAAATTTTTGTTTTATTTTTTTAAGTAAACTTATCACAATTATCTTCAAGAAAATCAACTCAAACATTAAAATCGTAATATTTTCTTTAAAAAATAGTATGCTTAACGAAACATAACCTAAAGATTGAAATTATTTTCTGAGAAGATTTACTGTAGTAACATATTTATTTTTTTTCACCATCGGAAAGTAGAGATTTCGACGAACAGAAAACATACCAACTTTTTGAAAAAAGCTGATATTTTGACGGGTGACTTTTCGATTGAAAATTAGGGTGTTTTTTCGATATTAATTCAAAATAAGGTGAAAAAATAAATATTTTTAATCAAATAAATTACAGCGTATTTGTGACATAAAAAGGTAAGTTTTCACCAAATTTCGTTAAAAAAAAAATTTTTTTGTAAAAGATAAAAATAAAAAACCAAAAACTTGGTTTTTTGAATTTTCACATAAATTTTGAGGTTATGTGAAAAAAGTGTAAATACAAAAGTTTTAGATCTTTTTATTACCTACAACTTTGCCGTTTGACTTTTTTCGATAGGACTTTTAGTTTTGCCGGAAATCGAGAAAAACCGTTTTTTCCCCTTAAAAACTCACCCCCACCCCTTCCCGACCTCAGATCGCCCGTAAATTATTTTTCCTTTCATTTTTATAATATTCCCCTCCTTTTCTAATGGGTTTCATCCTACTACTATTTTTTTCACTTTTTATTATTTTTAAAGGGATCTACCCTGGTATATCTGACATATGGCAACGTCACACGTTGTTGAGCATTGTTAACAAACATGTTCGCCTCATGTGTTGCGCCTCAATTGCTGTTTAATTGTGATAAAATTAAATGAGTACCTACCACGGTATTTATTTTAGTTGGAATTGTCGATATTTCGATCCAGTTGCATGGTCCCACGTCAGTCCCGTCGTGACCATGGTCTATGCAATTGGACTAAAATCTAAAAGCTTTAATATTAAATCTCTGTTCATTTTATTCTAAGGTGACTGGTCTATAAATAATACGTATAAATATATGGCTAATAAACTCCTTTTACTTTAATTGATGTCTATTAACGCTTTTAAATGTGGTCGTAAAAATTGTAATCATTGAATTTACCGCTTACCGCGGCAGATGGACCTAACGCATAGAGCCGACGTGTCGATGGTAATTCGTTTGTGTTAACGCTTTTGTTTGTGTGCGCGTGCAGTTTGGTTTTTAACTTTTTTTTTCATTTTTGTGTGAGTATATGTGTGTTTGTTGGTGGATTGTGATAAAAATAAGTATAAGAGTGCTTCATTCTAAAGCATTAAACAGTCAGAATGTATTGCCATTAAAAGGCATGCAAAAATTGATAAAAAAATAATTTGTAATTAATTCAATGAACACTATTATTCAACTGAATTTTGGTGCACGTATCAGGTCACCAGTTCAGCACCTTGGGCAATTTAAGGCTTAACCTTGTATGATTAGGAATACGGTTAAAGGAAATTTAACCATTAAAGTATTTCGAGATACTAAATAAATAAAAAACATACGTCACGTAACTTTCCAAAATTCGAAAAAATTTGACGATTTTAAGTCCATAAAAGTGTAGGCCTTGATTGAGTTTTCTATTGAAACACGGAAAATACATTTATTTTCCACCAACATGCGTATTAAATAGATAATATTTTCAGAATAGTTGCCATGTAGGCTTTTAGTGTAGGGGCTGCATATACTTGAATTTTCTAGTTTATTAGTTTTTCTTTTTAAAGCAGAAAATTAATTTAGTATTATTTTTATTTCAGTGATACATATATTACTTTATTTTTGTAATGCATGGTTTTTTGCATATGCACTAGCGGTGTTGCCATCTGTTAATAGTTAAAGCTATTTTATTCTGTACTATTTAGTAGCACTATTATAATTAAACTAATTAAAACCCATAAGGTTTCTCTTGCATGCTTTTATTTGAAACGGTACTTACGCCCGGTTCCCATGTTCAATCTATCTGCAATCATAGGATTTACAAGGTTGCTAAGTAATTTATCGACAGCTTCCAGATAGATTGAATGTAAGAACCGGTCGTTAGTCGACCACCTGTTATGTGTCGAATTAGATTTCGTTAATTACTTTACTTATCTAAACAATGACATGGATATCTATTGTCAAATGTAGGGGCTTGAATTGAATCGATTGAAATAGTTATAAATTATTAACAGATGGTTTTCGGTGTAAATTCTGCCTAGGAATAAGATGATGTGGCTATTTTTAGTGGCTTAAATTATATTTTAATGTGATAGGACATTAGACAATACCATACACACTTTTTCAATGAAAATAAAACTATTAACAAAGGAGATGTTTCATAAATGTATGTACCTTCAGCCAGGACTTGGTATGGTTTACTTGATATAGCCAAAAAAACATAAAACTGTTTTAACATTTTTTTTTTTAGTTAAAATAGCTTTGTTTGATGGTACCTACAAAATAAGAATTTTCACTTAGAATATCAACACGTTACAAAAATTCACCATGGCGGTAAACATTCATTCTTTTCGATGAATGCACTGTATCTTTAATCTATGATTAACACTGGACAGGCTGCTGTGATTTCTTTTTTGGACCTAATTGATTGGCGCCATTTTAAATTTGATTGACGCCATCTTGGCGTTATAAGCATATGAGTGTCTCTGGAACTAATAATATTGCAAATGGCGCGTGAATCTCTCTAATTTATCCATGATTTCATAACCAACCTTTATTTAATCTATTATATCATATGAAATCATAAATTAAATAATATTTGTGCCATTTGCAATATTTAACTCCAGAGACACTCGTATGTCAAATGTGACGCTTCAAATTGATCCATAATTAAGTTGTTATTTGTATAGGGTTAGCCAATCCAGTGTTAATCATAGATTAAATGTAGAGATCAGTGGATGAATGATATATGACTTTGACATTTCTGTCGACTGTTGATAAATTATATGGCAATATGTGTACAGTTGGTACGCCTAAAAGTCACTTTTGGGAATTAAATTGAACTGTTGGTTGTAAGAGAAAAATAATCTGATAGTGTATACAACTGACAAAGAAAGCTTACGAAATCGAATGACAGATCATAATGGCAAATGACAGTGAATTGCCAGCTTACGTCAATTTTTTTAAATACAAGCTAGGAAAATCAGTGATACGCCCTATTGAAATTCGATCATACTCGTATTATTGATTAACCACCACTAAAATATTTTTTTTAAAATTAATTTATTTGTATTTTCCCGAAATATACAGATTTTTCTTAATTTTTTAAGGTACCTTATAAATATGTTGCCCTATATGAAACATCTTCTTTGCGTACTTTAATTAATAAAATACTTCAGGGGTTTATTTGTAGAATGATTTTGGATTTATTTCAATGATTGTAGTTTACTTGATGAACATTTCTTAGAATAGGCAGAATTTTCACAGCTGGAAATGGTACTAAATATGTAAATTTCTTTTTTATTTGCAAGCTGTTGTTCCAAAATGGAGCGAGGGCGTAGTACGACGCACTATACTATGGCTGGCATGGGCTACCATCGTATGTCTATGGTCCGATTGTGATCACAGACGAAAGAACTGGGGTAATAGGTTCAGGCAATATTGATATTATTATAAACACCTTTTTAACTTCTTTGCTAAATTTCCCGCATCTGTTGTAAGGCATGATTTTTTTGCCTAATTTTGATTCTCACTTTCCGAAGGGATTATTTTGATCCTGAACTGAGTATGCTTTAAATGGTACTGTTCTTTAGTTTAATATTATATTCGTATAATGAGATGATGGTAAGCTCTTGTTTTTATAGAATTTGAAAAAATTAAAAACCTCTTTTCTAATGCAAGAGTAATCTTAATAGTAAGAAAATATTGACAGCCTCAGGGAGCTAAAAGTTGGGACTTCAATCTTCTCGCTTTTATAATATCTATATGTCAAATTGGATCATTTTTAAGTCTGTCTTAATTTTACTCGTAGCTACGTGAACAAACTTTGTATGCCAATAAGAAATTCTTTCTTCTGCAGTGTGTTTAGTTTTTACAGTCTTTTTATTTGTTTTTATTGAGCCAGCCATGTTATAATTTCGTCACTGTAGTGCCTATGCTTAATCGCTTTACATCTTGATAAAAAATGTAACTGTTTCCACTTAGAGTAATTACAAGAGAAGTTATTACTTGGCGATCATTTCCCCAATCATTTGTAAATATTATTTTTTTCTATTTTTGTATTTCCAATATATCGATTAAACAACAGGATATAAAGCGACTAGGCATGCAGTAGTTTTTTTTTTGTAGAATAGTGTACAGTTGGCATGGCGTTGGCATGCTCCCTGCAACCGCTAGCCGCCTGGACTCAAACACGTTCAGAACTAGTTAGCTACCGATCGCTTCTAGCTACAGGTTTAACAATGTTGGGAATATTAGAACAGACACGCTTTTGTATATACTATATCGCGTTTAGCAATATGATTTTATAAAGTTTATGTTCATACGAGTACTCGTTTAGAGGTACGAATTTTAAAAATAAAAAGGATGAACGCATACGCCTGAACATTGTTCAACCGAGCGTCGCCGCCCGGCCGGCCGACGTCCGCGCGGGCAGTTCTGAACGCGGGTCGAGGGGCAGCGCGCCGGACGCTTCCCCCCGCAGCTCCCGTCTCCTTCTGTCCGTAGGCCGTACGATAACGATAGCGAGCGCTCGGACGAGCTCGCGCGATTAAACCCCTGACGTGAGCGCCGCGCACAGGTCCAACCCCGGCACGCCGACGCAGCCGCGCCGCCCCGACTTCATCGGCGTGCGCGCCTCGCCGCAGCGCCGCTTCCTGTCCGAGGGCGAGCTGCTGCGCGACGCCGCGCACGCGCCGCACGCGCACGCGCCGCACGACGTGCGCGAGCTGGCCGCCTCTCCGCAGCGCGGCACGTACCTGTGGGCCGAGCGCGCGCCCGCCGCGCCGCCGCCCGCGCCCTCGCCGCACGCGCGCCGCCGCCCGCCGCCCGCGCCCGCGCCGCGCCCCGCGCGCCCGCTGTCCTTCGTGCGCGCGCTCGAGGTGCAGGACCAGCTGGAGCGCGCGCCGCCGCCCGACCCGCCCGACCGCGCCTCGGTGTACGACTGCAACTACGAGATCTCCGTCTGAGCCCGGCCGGGCCGGCCGCCCTTTGACTCCCTATCTCCGCGATAGGCCAGTTTAAAACCGACCGAGGCCGCCCGCCGCGGCCGGTCATTCCAAAGATTGTTCTCTTCCTTCGTTAGTCACGCACAACGGAGCGAGCCCTGTCTGTGACTGACTGCCGCCCGGCAGACGCCGGTGCGGTGTTTACGTTTAGTTGGAATCCGTAACGTGCGATTAGTGTATTAGTGTTTTATATTTATGTATATTTGGTGAGCGATTCGTCAGTTTACATTACTCGTCGGTAGCCCGGGCCGTGGTGTGCATGGGCCCCAGTGTTGTGTACAGTGTTACCGCGACACGATCGAAGCCCGCAAGTCGGAGCGCTTTTAAAGCCATTGAGTAAGTCTTATCCGAAACCGGAATTGACCAAGCCGTAAGTAGTTTATTTTAGCTCATTCAATTGAACAGCGAAATTTTGGAAATAATGATATAATGGCCGCTAATTTCCGCTAACTTATGACATAATTATTAAATCATAATATGTGGCGAGCAAAAACGGAACTTGTAAGGAAAATTTTGTGCCAAATATTCTGTAGAAGATTATGAAGAGCAGGTATTAGTCGGTTTCTTTTCGATTTATAATAATTATTACAGCACTTGTGTGATTACGTGTCCATACCGACCGCATTTAAATGGCAGAGTATCTATATAAAATAATATTTAATTTCTTAGGATTTTATGTTTTGTTATATTATATAACATCAATAAATTAAGAATCGCTACAAACTCAATATACAAAACTTTAAAAAATAAATAGATAGCACATTATGTTCTTGCAATTCATGAGCGCGTGTGAGCTACTGGCTACGTCGTGTACATATACTCACTCACACACACACACTTATACAGATACAACTTGAACACAACCATAAGCCACGTGCACTCGTGAACTGCAAGAACTATATCAGAAATATAATAAAATATTATTGTATGAAGTAATATGAAGGTTTCAAAATACAAACAAAAAAATTAACTTTGCCTAACTTTATTAAGTACAACCTGCATTAGAATTTTTTTTTCCGTTTGATATTAAGAAAAGTTAATTTATAAAAATATAATACATACAATGTAGTCATATGAGTCAAATTGTTGATGACTTTTTATATATTTCGGTATTAGAATCTCTCAATATCGCTTTCGCATGCTTTGATTCGTTGATATAAGAAAATTTTGACAAACTTAATCAGATTACTGACTAAATATTGGATAATGAAGGTGTAGCTAGGAAATGTGTAAAAAAATGTAGTTTTTGTAAGAAACAAATATGTTTTAAGCCCAGATTGAGTATTATTGGTTGTCGATAAAGGGTCATTGTCATAAAAATTCTATAAATAATATTCTTATGAGCCGAAATTTACAAAATTTAAGAGTTAACCTTGAATTTAAAATACTAGCTGATGCCCGCGACTTCGTTCGCGTGGATTGAGGTTTTTTGATTCCCGGGGGAACTTTATTAGTTTCCGGGTTAAAAAGTAGCCTATGTTTTATTTCACACTACAACCAAATTTCAGCCAAATCGGTTCAGTAGTTGGGCGTAATTGAATAACAAACATCCATCAATCCATACATCCAAACTTTCGCATTTATAATATTAGTAGGATATCGGGTTCATATCAAAATTCGACGCCAAAAACTACGTTTGTATGAAAATTTGAGTTTACGTGTAAACTCTTAAATTAGTTATATCCAACCCCCTATCAATTTATTTGAAATTAATTCAAGAAGCTTGACTTGAGTTTGTTTTTGGTAAGTTGACGTGTTTTGGAGCATGGTTTTTTTTTTAAACTTTGATGTATGACCCAAGATCTCATCTCTTTCCGAATTTGTAGTCCACAAAAATACGTACTTAGATATTTGTCAAGGGATAAAAAAAATATAACGGATTCCCGATTTTTCTTAAAATATTGGAAACAAAGCGACATAGGAATAGAATAGAATGCGCAATTTCGATTAATTAATAAATTATTATAAAATTAAAAACTTAATTATTAATTTTTAAGACTGGCAACAGAAGATTGTTGTTTGTATTCTATTGCTGATTGCCATTTTCGACTCATTTTGTATTAAACAGTTTATTAAATTTAACATAATATGTGTGAGTGACACTGAATAAAAAATATGCATTTTTCTTTCTCAATGGTTATTAATTAATATATTTATATTAATTTGTGTACATAAAATATTTATTTTAACGTATTGTCTTACCAATAAAATTACCAAGTCATTAGACGAATAAATAATTATATAGAATTTCTTTACCATAATATAGAAAGAACCCTCAGAACAGCAGTGACCTAATCCAAAAATGTATAATAATGAAAATTAACATTTGCGAAACAGAGTAAAATGTTAGTGTTGTAACAAAATATCTTAACTGCTGCAGGGCTAGCATGGGCAGGAGATAAAAAAATTATCCTCTGATTTTATCCACTGACAAGAGATAAAATTATCTTCTCCCTGTGCTAAAGCATGGCGACTGGGGAAAGGAGAAGCATATCCCTATTTGACAATTACAGTTTACCTGAAGATGGTTTCCTTCACCACAAAGGGAAGTCTTATTGTTTCAAAAACGCTTAGAGGTAGCGTGCCTGGAATTCGAACCCCAGACAAAAGGAGGCAAAAGCCAACTAGGTCATGTTATAGCCATTACTTCATAGTAATGTTGGTGAATTTGGGTGTAATTCTCAGTTTCGTGTATTTATTTGAAGCTGTGTATCTTGACGGAAGGGTTTCTGTTTCAAGTCTAATTAACTAGGTATTTTTCGGTGAAGGCAAGCATATAAAAAACGGTGGGAAAATAGTGACTTTCGCGCAGCTCGTAAATTCTTTTTATTTGATATTTATTCATATTTTGGGTTGGGTCACTTTGGGAGATGTGACTGTCACAATGTGGTCGATATGTTGTTATTTTTTTTAAGTAAGCTGTAGGTGTAATAGTCCGTTGTAAATATATTATATTTATATCGTTAAACGTTAGGGTTTTGTACAATATAGATATATTAATGTTTTCTAGACTTAGTATGGAACACAAATATAACTCTTCATGTATATGAAAAATTATTCATGTTTAAATGTACAGCTAAACAGTAATATTTCTATATAGAAAGGATAAGTATGTAAATAGGTCGTATTATAATACACATAAGATTTACTAAGTATAGTCTGTTATTAAATGTTACTATTATGTATCTTTAATTCTGTTTTCTTTGTATTTATTTACGGTGCCAGTAACTAGTATGGTTTTTTCCTCTTATTGACATATCATTAGCTCCTTTCTTTTTTCAAAACTAATGTAAGGGCGGGTATGTATTATACACAGTTTCTTGTATTAACAATTCATTTCCCTAAATAAACCGTGTTCAACAGTTGAAATAAAAAAAAAAAAAAAACTTTGATTATAAAGTGAAATCAATAAGTTTGCGGGTAGTTTTTGGTTGGAGCAATGTTAGTGTAAATACCACTTTTATGGCACATTTATTAATTGTAATTAATGGAAATTAATTTAAAATCATGAAGATTCAATTTACTGTTGTACCCGCTCAAAATCGTTAAAAGACCGATAGAATGACAGTTCTGTCGCGCTTAGCAAGAGGGCAGCATGTCAGATTTTTGAAAAATAAAATAAAAATTCGTAAAATTGTTTTATTAAATTAGTTTCAATTGATGTGTACAACATGAAATTCAAGTGTACAGTTTTTTCACAAACGCAAAGTAAACGTTTAAATGTCATTTTCTTGAAATCGCCTTTTCTGAATAACTGCCCTTTTCATTTCCACGGCAGAGCTTGAGAGAGAGAGAGGGAATGTGTCGCTATGGTTTCTTTTAACCCTAAACCCTTGCAAAATTGTCGGATTTAATGGAGATATTTGACCCGTTCTCTATCAGTTTCATTCCGCACTTCTACGATTTGTATGAAATAACAGAACACCCTCCAGATGTGAAACAACCCGCCATCCATACATACAAGGGACTAGAGACTGGCGGCGTAGAGGCAAGAAGGGCATGATGGCATAAGACAGCGTCATGCCGTTTGCCGTCACGGCATACATGTCAATAGATATTTCATTAGTATTTCATATCCAAACCATTCATTCTTGTGGATAGCATATACTTTTGCAGTTCCGGCCCAAAGACCAAAGTCGACTTAAATTGCTAAGTTTGGTCGAATTTGATAAAATTGCTTTGTATATGTATAAAATATATTTTTATTTTACATTCCGTTATTCAAGACTTCGAATATCGTCATAAACGGCCGGTTTCAAATGTTTTAATCTAAAAATTTCAAGTCGAATCGTTAATCCAATGTATGTATAGTACAGTGTGCCAATAATAAATAAATAAATAATATATAATCAATCCCCGTATTGAAATTGCATGAGACATATTTGGTTTAAAAATTGGACTTTCAATTTTTAGATTTTAGATTCGATAGGTTAATGAAACCGGCCGTAAACGTAACTGCGTACTTAATTTTAGACGCATTTGTTTTTGGATTAGTTCACCAATAATAGTGTACCTATTTCAAATTCTCTAGATCTAGTTTATAAAGCAAAATATCAGTCACACATGCAGCCTTTATAGAAATGAAAATACTCAGACTATGAGTTGACATCATACCTTCATGAGGGTAGGTATATAATTATGTATCTATCTTTGTTTATTTTGTTTTTATTTATTTCCTTGATATATTTGTAACATTTTGGTGTTTTAATCATAACAACTTCGAGCATTGTTGACTCATAGTTTGGCTTAAAAACTGGTTAAAGTCGCGACCTGGTTGATATTCTTTAGAATTTACAGAATTCAAAATTCTGCAAAATAAAACCACAACGTCAATATGCTATTTATTATAGACAAAGATCATCTGCCTATTACTATTAATAAATACTCACGCCTTACAGATCGTACCGATCCGGCTCGAAGGACCAATTTCATACATATGCTTTACCTGCAAAAATAAAAATGGTACTGTCACCTTGGAACTGGGCGCGGCTTTAATCAGTGTGTCGATTCTCTAAAACTGATTGCATCAGTGTAACGATCGTAATGACTTGTTGTACCCTCCCGCTATTGCGATCGTTACACTGATACAATTATTTTTAGACAATCGATACAATATGTTAGCTCTGATATAAATATTAGAGCAATCATTTACTTAAAGATTTAAAACAAGCTATTTGATCAATCTCATGGCGTATGAAATAAAAAAAAATATTTGTGTTGAATATTTTATGTATGACTATGTTGATTTTTGTACAGTCAGCAAAGTTAAAGTAAGTTAACTCAAATATAGGCACATTATGTAACTACAGGTTCCTTTAATTCACCTATCTATAGCTGTTAGAGTCAACACCAAAAAACTTTAGTTCTTTAGAAAATAAAATGTGATTATGTTTAAAATTTTTATTAAGTAATTAAAAACATATTTTAGGAAGTTAAAAAATAATTATTGGTTTGCCAACCATTGACTAACTCCCGTAACTTTTAATAATATTTGTGGTTGTGTATTGAAATGCTTTGGCAGCTCATGCATTTTCGCTGCTGACTGTACATGTTCTTCTTTATTCATTGTAAGATAAGCTTTTTACTTAAGAGTTATGAAAGGTAGTTTAGTGTTTCGACATTATGATAGCTCAAAGTGTGTCTGGACGAACATCAGCCGCGGTATCTGACTAACTTGTATAATAATAGAACCTCAGAAATCGTTATTACCTACGTGTATGTGACAGTGTTTTATTTTTGTATTTTGATAAAATTTGTGTAAATAATTTTCTTATTTTATTGATATTAAACTCAAGTAATCAAGCAGCGTTTGATTTTACTTCGTTTTTTTTATTTATTTTGTACAATTATCCCCTTATTAATCCTTAGCAATATCTAATTAGTTATAATATCTTTCGAAACCCATTTTTTGACCCTTTGTCTGTTGGTTTAACTGCGGGATTGTCTAAAAAATAATAGTTTCGGTGTGACTGCGCTGCCTTGGGTAATACTCTTGTCTCTTTCTCGTCAAAATCTTTTGTCGCAGTCATGAATATCTAACAAAAAATTCATTCTGGAGACGAACTTTGAATACGAACTACCTATTTTTGTCCAGGGAAATAAAACTTACGGGCACAGATTAGAGACTAATCTGTGCTTACGGGATTCTAAATGGTACCACGTGGGCAGCAGCTAGATATGTAGACAGAGAAGACAACTGCCTTTTCTGTCCACGGCTAGATAATATAAATATTTTCCGTTTAAAATTCCCGCCAAAACCAACACGTCACGGACAAAGTACCTATTTTAAGAACAAAATATAGCATGGAATACGATGGAATAGCTATATCATAGAATCCACCCTGCTTACAACCGAAAGGGGCATTTTTTTTAATACCGTAAGGGCGGGTTACTTTAGCTCTAAGGGGTAACTTTAGCTCAAAATAAAAAAAAGATTAAAATTCCCACCTCTTTGCAGCCATCGCAGTTCTCGATTTAGTTTAAGCTGGAATTGTTAGAAGACATAACTGGCACTTAGTTTTGTTTGGTTGCCCGAACTATTTCAAGGTAAAAAGGCGCCATTTGTGTTTCGAACTTATCGCATGTATGAACATGTTTTGTGTAGGTCTGCGAACTTTATATTGTAACGAAGTTTTTAAGGTAAGTATTGTTTAATATTACATTAGATAGGTTCAGAAATTTATTTAAGACTAGAATGATGCTATAAACAATTGCTTTTTTACAAGTTTAGATAGCAAAATTTTAAATACTAAGTATGGGTATACTTTGACTCATAAATTCGGGTAACATTAGCTCAAGATCAAGTGGAACTTACGACAATATCCTAGGCAAGTGACTGCTGTAGTAAGTGAAGAGGGAGCCCTTGTGAGCTGTATGAAAAGAGGAAAAGTATTGACGGTGGCCAGTCTGCAAAGACGAGCAGCTTTATAGTTGGGACTATATTGTCTGCAAGATAGACCCCCCAAATTTGAAAAAAAGGCTGTTTCTCAGTACCTGAGTTAGATTGCCAAGTACCAATGAAACAAAAGAGTGTTCCTTAAAATCATATTTGGTTTTACAATTAAGCATATATTGATTAGTAAGATAAATGAGCCTGAATACGATGAATCTCAATAATAGAGAAGCTGTAAGATTATTTTGTAGACATATATGCCTATTTATTGCAACATTTCAAAGTTTTTACTTTAGATAGGAATTAAAACTTAGTAATTTAATAATAAATAAAAAGAGTTTTTAAGTTTTTGTTAAATTTGTCGGCAACACTGGCCAACTGATTAATATTAAGTATAATTATTTGTAGGAAAGTAGGATTAGAGTGATTATTGTTTAAAGCGCCATTTAGTGACGGTAGTCTTGTAACGTTTCATGACGGTAGTTTCGTAGCATTGGTATCATTGTTCCCTCCCCACTCGTTCGGTCCATAAAAGGGAAGCGTACAGCGTGTATTGATTCATTCGTCATTCGGTGTCGAGTTAGTCGTCTATAGTTAGTTGTCGCTCGTCATCTCTAATCAGGAGAGAGTTAGATTAGCGGTTGGTTCTCGTGGTTATTATGGTAGTTCGGTACTAGTGAGGTTAAGTGGTTGGTGATAGTGTTGTTCGTGTCATTCTGGCTTGGTTGCTAGTCACAGTTATCTGGTGAGTTCTTTCCAATGTTTAATCATGTTACGTTTACTGTGAGTTCCCTGTAGTGTCCTTGCCCATTCGCGGCTTATAGTGGTTAGAATAGACGTTGGTTAGGTTCTTCTATTATGGTGTGTGATGTGACGGCTATGGGGATGGTGGAGGCCGTAACTAGGCTGGGTTAGTTAGCCGGTTAGTTATTTAGAACCTGATAATGTTGGGTTCCATGTTAGTTACGTAATGATTCAAATGTAACCTTATTGTGGGTAGTTATTGAGATAGTTTGATTCCCTTCATTAGATGCTCGGCAAGGTGTGTCTTCACTCTTATGAGATAATCATAATTAATAATGCTCGTTCATGGTCGTAAGGTGGTTAGTTTAGTGTCTTCCGTTTCACTTCTGGTCTTCGGTGCCTCGCGTGCCGACATATCAGAAGTGGGATTGTAACTCGATCTTTAGCCTACTAGATAGCGAATATTAACTACACTTAGATTCTTTTTATCTTTTACTAACGGTTACGTACAAAATATAAAAACAACTCTTTAAATAATGGAGCTTTTGAACACCCTTCAATTTGCTGTGAATTAAACTATCAAATAACCCATGAAAAGATTGCCAATCATTGTATTTTCAATTAAATGAGGGTAGTTTGACCAAAGGCAAATGTACTCCGTTATGTGTAGTACTTGTAGACTTATATTGACTGACCATTGATGTACGGGACCTTCCTATTTAATCCTCGCAATATTAAGAAAAAACTAAAATCTTACTTTTAAGTCAATTAAGATAATTCACTTAAACAACATGTTCAAATAGCATTAATGTTCTGTGGTCAACATACCTACCTACCTAGATTTAAGTCTTTGTTGGCATTTTCTACAAACCCGGGTGGTTTTTTGATGTTGGCTTTAAGGATTATTTGTAAACCTTATGATAAATAATAAATAAATAATTGCTCGAGTTTATTTTTAAGTGTTGATAGTAGTATGAAGCTCTTCAAATTGTTCGTATAAATCTTCTGTGAAATATGATAAAACTTTTGTATCGTCTTTAGCGGCTTGTGACACTATTTGTTTATGATCCGACTTAAATTCTCTCCATAATGCCTCTAATGACTCTAGTCTAGATTCAGTATAACTCTTAGTAAGCCTGTCCTTTGGTGCCTTTTTGTAAGGTAAGGCTCTCAAAACGATCCTCTTGAACTCGTCGAACAGTCACTAATGACTGCATTTTTCTTTGTAATTATTTGAAACACTAAGTTAGCCTAATAATTAATCTTCGATAAATATAAAGTCCAGTTGACTCTTAAAAACGTAATATCAGTAGTAATCTTAGAGTATTTCTTATTTAAAAGATTTTGGATGTAATTTTCTAGAACGAAACAAAATTTTATTATAGGCTAAGTATGTGACGTGACACGTTGAGTTTTCATTCTAAACAGAATTATTATGTTAAATATTTTATAGATTGTTATCTAAAAGTCATCGAGATTTTAAATATTGTGATTAAACTTATTTAATAACTAATCAATAATCAATTCATAATTATTTGCAATTGTTTAAGTAACAATTAACTAAAAATAGCATCAGACTGTTTACTGAATGTTAAATGAGCTTGTATTGATTGAAGTAGGTAAGTATTTTTGTCACTCGTGAATTGTAATCGCTTAAGATTACTGTGATTATAACACTTCAATAATTCATGAATATTACAAGACGACTTTTAGCCGTCGTAACTTTAATTTTATTAAGTTAAAACATTCATTGATTAATAAATGGACTTGTCTTGATTGAAGTGAATAACGTTGTAAGTTATGATCGTTTAAGATTACTGTAACTATAACAGTTCAATAATTTGTAAATATTGTAGGAAGATTTTAGTAGTAATAACTTTAACATTATCTTGCAAAACCATTTATTAATTAGTAAAAGATTGGGGTAAAAATATTGAAAGTCTGATTCTTAAGGGTGCCAACGCTACCAACGCATTATGTCCAATTTTAAATCGTAAGTCAAACCTTAGCCCGCAAACTAAGTTAAGAATTTATTCCACCTTAGTAAGACCTTGTATCACATATGCAGCTCCCGTTTGGTCTAGTATCCCGGACAGTAAATACACAATTTAGAATCAATCTCAAAAATCTTCATAATCGCATTAAATATCCTCTTATTAAAGATTATATACTAAAAATTTCTCGTGATTTTTATATACATAAAATCCCCAATCATCCAAATATTTTGGTTTCAACAATTGGCAGAAGTAGAATTAATTCGTTACCGTATGCCGATACTTACAATAGATACATATTACCCCATCACTATTTCCTCAGTGATACATACCATCGTGACAATACAAGCGACCAGTGACGTAGCTCGTTACCGATCCCGTGGCTCAAAATTTTTGTATGCTCACCCGCAAAGATACATAATTTTAAGTTATGTATCTAAAACTCAATCATAATAATTTCAGTGCAGTGATTCTTTGTAATGTTCCTTGTTTATCATTCTTTGTCCAATTATCTTTGGAAGAGATAATTAAATTGAGTTATCCTTGTTTACGTTGGTGCATTTCGTAATATGTGACGCATTGTGATTTAAATTTATCGTACAATGAGCAATTATCAAACCGAGTATTCTCATAAAATATAGTGTGGGTAATCGAAGTATAGATTGCAGAGTTTGTTTATTAAAGATCGTGTTGCAAAAATTATATTTTCGTAACGAAGGTAGAAAATTAAATTCGAGACGTGTGTAGTTACTGTCGTTCAGTTACTTCTTCAGTAAAACAAATTTGATAATGTGGCTTGTGGTTATCTTATTGATCTCTAATAATGTTTCGTATAGTTTGCTGACGTTTCCAATATGTTTTTGACAATAATTGTTTATTTTTAATCGTAAATTGAACGGTTATGAAAACTGGTAGCCAGATGAAGTAGAGTGACTTCATTCAGAGTATAGGTAGCAGAGTCCTATTTATCAAAGGTTGTTTTGCAAATCATAATAACTTTGCGTGATATTAATATTACGTTGTGCAAATGAAAGTGAAATTAAATTCGTGAAATAGTTAAACATGAATCAAAACAAAATTGGTTAAGTGGCTCATGTTTATCTCGTACATATATGGTTGTTAGTGTTTCGATCAATTTTACTGATGATTTCAAAGTTGTTGAATAGAACTAGTTTTGACAAGTGCTCACGCAGTAACAAATATCAAACAACTTTTGGTTCCATTTCTAATTTCTACAAAAGTGAGTAGTAATTTTGGGTAGTGCCTTCGATGGTATTCAGTTATTTAGATTTTTGATAAAACTTAAACGGGTAGTTTGTTTTGTCACATAAATATGTACCGGTGATAGTTTATTCGTCTCAGTTAATTTATTAATTGGTGAATAAAGATAACCTACGCGTATAATTAAGGGATGCTGTGGCTATCAATGAAATTAGTGATAATTCCGCACATGCGCATATTACGAGATGTACTTGCACTGACTTACATAATTGAAAAGAATCTTATTTAAATATTAGTTGTCGACTTTAAAGAAATTTACTTTTCTTATTTGAATCATTGAATCATTAGTTAAAGTCAGGTTAGACCAAGCTATCATACTTTGATAGATGTTTTGACTAAGCAAATTTGATTTGACTGACTGACATTAAACAGTTTGTTAATTTTTGGGATTTTGGTATACAACCACGATTACGTGGCAAGCGATGTAAAGTACATCGTAGACAGATATCACTTGTTTATTTTTACTTGACTCTTCTAGTTTCTTGACCTTATGGTTAAACTGAGTCGTCTATAGAATTGAACTACTGATCCGACTGATTCGTACCACACTGAACTGAAGAGTAGAATGTATGGCCACTAATTTCGGGACAACCCTGGTCCTGTTATGCTTTGGACAACCCTGGTCCACTAATTTCGGGACAACCCTGGTCCTGTTAGGTACTGGACAACCCTGGTCCGGTATTCATTTTTGGACAACCCTGGTCCTTAAATGAAAGATTTCAGGACAGCCCTGGTCCTGTTAGGTTCTGGACAACCCTGGTCCTTAAATAATAATAATAATGTTTTATTTTCAGGTTACAAGATTAATATTAGAATTAATTATGTGTATAATAATAATGTTTTATTTTCAGGTTACAGGACCCATAGTTTTGCATATATATGTTGCGTTAATATTATAATTAATATAGAATTTGTATTATTCGTGGAGCTAAGAACTTATAATACAGTGTTTTTAAGCTGCCGTACCTTGTTGTCAGTCGCCCGAGGTCGAACGACTCGATTTGGATGGCCGACTGTCGGCAACACTGGCCAACTGATTAATATTAAGTATAATTATTTGTAGGAAAGTAGGATTAGAGTGATTATTGTTTAAAGCGCCATTTAGTGACGGTAGTCTTGTAACGTTTCATGACGGTAGTTTCGTAGCATTGGTATCATTGTTCCCTCCCCACTCGTTCGGTCCATAAAAGGGAAGCGTACAGCGTGTATTGATTCATTCGTCATTCGGTGTCGAGTTAGTCGTCTATAGTTAGTTGTCGCTCGTCATCTCTAATCAGGAGAGAGTTAGATTAGCGGTTGGTTCTCGTGGTTATTATGGTAGTTCGGTACTAGTGAGGTTAAGTGGTTGGTGATAGTGTTGTTCGTGTCATTCTGGCTTGGTTGCTAGTCACAGTTATCTGGTGAGTTCTTTCCAATGTTTAATCATGTTACGTTTACTGTGAGTTCCCTGTAGTGTCCTTGCCCATTCGCGGCTTATAGTGGTTAGAATAGACGTTGGTTAGGTTCTTCTATTATGGTGTGTGATGTGACGGCTATGGGGATGGTGGAGGCCGTAACTAGGCTGGGTTAGTTAGCCGGTTAGTTATTTAGAACCTGATAATGTTGGGTTCCATGTTAGTTACGTAATGATTCAAATGTAACCTTATTGTGGGTAGTTATTGAGATAGTTTGATTCCCTTCATTAGATGCTCGGCAAGGTGTGTCTTCACTCTTATGAGATAATCATAATTAATAATGCTCGTTCATGGTCGTAAGGTGGTTAGTTTAGTGTCTTCCGTTTCACTTCTGGTGTTCGGTGCCTCGCGTGCCGACAAATTTCAGAAACAATGCTGTTGGAATGTTTATTTTTTTAATTAATTTAAGAATTAAAGAATTTTATATATCAAAACGTGTATTATTTTATTATCTTTCATTTTAAAGGTTTATTTTGGTCTTTTGCTTGGTTCTGTATAGATTCTGCGCCAAAAAAATTGGCGAGCCAAAGTAACCCTCTTAAGGAATAACTTTGACTCAAATAAAAAAAAATGAACTGTTATATTTTTGATATAAAATAATTTATTAATGATTAGCTACTATCCTTATTTACCAAATAAAACCATAATAACCCTTAGGCGCCAATCACAGTCCTTACACCAGAGGGATTTCTAATAATACACCACAAACATATAAGTATATGTTTGTGTAATACACGGAAAAAAAAGCCAAAGTAACCCGCCCTTACGGTAATGGTTTTCAGTCGGTTGATCAATTTCAAAAAGTTCTTCCGACATGGGAACAAAATAGGTACGGAAAGAGTTTAAAAAATACCTATTAAAGAGCAAAACTCACCACTTATAGAAAATATCTTGGACTATTGCCACCACAGATCAAGGTAGACACTAAAGTCTATGTATTATAATTTAGTACCTTACTCTATGGTTCCAATAGTCCAATACTAAGACATTTGTTTATTCTGTGGTCTTTTTTTCTCGACGGCTATTGAGTGTGAGTTTCGAAAATTTATTGAAAATTATATCTAAATAAATCCGTGGAAATGAATGAATTTTAAAGTAGAAATGAGGACAAACAATTAAGTTGTTGTTATTACTGTGACGTTGGATAGCTATTTTATTAAATACCCTTCAATCTTTATACACAAGTCTAACCAAAGATCGAGTTATTTGGAAAAAACAAAGTGTTGTCACGATACGAAGTGTTTGGAGTCTTAAAATAAAACTAGGACGTGTTTTTAATTACTGTGAGAATATATCTAATCTCTACTGCACAAAACAGGAAGTTTATCTCTTAAAAATACAATAACATTGTGAGATTTGAAGGTTAGTTTTTGGGTTTTCAGATACACCCATCATGGGTAAGATTATGAAGCCTGGGAAGGTGGTGCTGGTCCTAAGTGGCCGGTACGCAGGGCGCAAAGCCATTGTAGTGAAAAACTACGACGAAGGGACGTCAGACAAGCCCTATGGACACGCATTCGTCGCGGGTATAGACAGGTATCCGCGCAAAGTTCACAAGAGGATGGGCAAAAACAAAATCCACAAGAGATCCAAGATTAAGCCTTTTGTTAAGGTAAGTTGTGTTAGTGATAAAGCTGATTGAAAAATAAAAAAATCAGCTATTATTTTAATTTATAAGTTTCAACTAGAATGTGAACTATTAAAATAATTTACTGTGGAAATAAAGTTGGCTGTGTATAAATTTTGTAAAAATCAATGGCAGAAATGAAAATTAATCCATTTAATGAAACTTTAGTTTATGGTAAACATAATTTTAAAACAAATATTGAGCTTAAGCACTAAGTACATTTACACAAAATAACAGTCTATCTCTTATAACTAAGTATAATTTAAACTTTGAATATCTCTATGCTAGTATATTATGTGCAGAAATGTGAGTATTCTTGGCACCATTCTACATGGGCTTGATAAGTATAGTAATTAGTGTTTTTAGCAGGCCAGCCAGGCTAACTCAGGTTTATGAATTGTTAAAAGAGATACTTGAGTTTCTTGGTAGATTTACTGGACAATGTGGAAGTAAAGTGCTTTTATACAATTATTATTTATAGAGAATTTCACAGGGTTATAATATGGATCACCACAAGGCTCAGATTGAGGTCTATATTGCATTCTTAATTTCCTTCCAGGTAGTTAACTACAACCACCTCATGCCAACACGTTATTCAGTGGACTTCAGCTTTGAAAAGTTCAGTGCAAAAGACCTGAAGGACCCCTCCAAACGCAAGAAGCTGCGCTTCAATACAAGAGTGCGCTTCGAAGAGAGATACAAGAGTGGCAAGAACAAATGGTTCTTCCAGAAGCTTAGGTTCTAAGATAAATAAATAAAAAATTATTAATTTTTGTTTTATTCTCTCCCTAAAACTAATTGCATCTCTGACTCAAGACAGAGTTAAAACGAGATACTTATGATTGACTTACATCCATCCATACATCCAAACTTTTGCATTTATAACAATAGGATTAGGTTTCATTAGGAAGTAGGATTGTACAAGTTATTATTACTGTAATATTATATTATACTCCATTATTATTGGGGTAAAAAATAATATAATGAATGAAACACGCTTTTGCCATATAAATCCTTTATTCTTTAAATTAATTAATTACGCAGTCTACCTAGAAACCTAGTAGGTAGGTACCTATCGAATATACAGTATATTCGATTACCTATATTATGCGATTAACTTGAATAATACATAAAAATAGCAGTTTTTAATTAGACACTGGTAATGTGAGGATATTAGTAAATTAAGCTTGAATTTTCAATTACAATGTAATTTTATTAAAAGTAGCCAATGTTGGATTATGATAAAACTAATGATAGATATTAACGCAGTATGATGGTTGAAGCCGTAAAGCTTAGGTATACCGTAATGTATAATAATTAAATATAGCTGAGTATATAAAAGCGATCTTAGTAGACTAATCTACTGGCTTCAAAGCCCCCCGCCCCCCGCCCCCCCCCCCCCCCCCCCCTTGGGAAATAATATTCGACCGTAGCAATTAACATTGTCGGATCTACATTTTAACGATTTTCATTTTATTGCCTTAAAGGTCTTAGAATAAGAATAGAAATGCCCCCACCGAGTATGAAATTTTTAAAATCAACCAACCATCTTTGGTTTTTGCAAGTGCAAAAAGTAAGTACATTGACTATTCTTCACTTTATACATATTTGAAACTTTGAACGGCCGTACTCTAAAGTACTGATTTTTCACATACGACTATGTTAATTGCTACGGTCGAATTATGTATATTATCTAGATCTTTTAGACAACCACTCAGAAATACGGCGTTCTAATTAAGGGGACCTTATTAATTCTTAAAAACGTATACTTATATAATTATTTCACTAAGATTAATCTAATAAGATAGTTCTTAGATCATATTCGTATCATAGCTATCTTTCGGTATATAGCTATATCACTAGGGGTATTTCTATATCACGGCTTTAACCATTTTACTGCGACAGATTATCATTACTAATTGAAATAGTATTTAATGTCATGATACAAAATTGTAAATAACTTTTAATATACGAGAATCTGTTATAATTTCATTTTTATAATTTTTATATATATAATCTGTGCTTATAGTTTATTTTACATAGCAACCCTGAGACTAAAAATTTGAAGCGCGCCTAAAATAATCTGTATCATCACGCTGAAGCGAGTTTCGCGATCCTCTCGTCTAACTTTTTTATTTCTTTTTGTAGACTGTCAATGTTGTGTGCGAAGACCTCCTGAACGCCTTGAAGGAGCTCCTTGTTGTTTTGAACGCCGCTCGCTATGGTGCTCTGTAGCGTTTCTAGTTCTGTTAGCGACTTTCCAAAGTTGCTAGCTGTAAAAATTACAAACAAAAAAAACTATTAAATATTCAAATGACAGCCACAACCTACCGTCAAAGACGTGCCACCAAGCGATTTAGCGTTCCGGGCGTGTAGAAACCGAATAGGGGTATGGGTTGAATGTACACTGCCATACCCCTTCCAAGTTAGCCCGCTATCATCTTAGACTGCGTCGTCACTTACCATCAGGTGAGATCGCCGTCATGGACTATCTTGTCATAGAATAAAAAAAGAATGCTTACAGTTTTATTCTTTTTGACTTTGGCTTTGATTCTTAACCTTCCTGGCACTGTGTGAACGGGATCTTATAAATGGGAGGCCCGGATTCGACTCCCGACAGGGGCAATTTATAATATCTGAATTATATCTGGTTTATTGCATAGCTACCACCTTACCATCAAGAGTCATGCTGCAAAGTGATTCAGAGTTTTAGTTCTGAACCGGTGGTAGATTCTCGACTTGTCATAAGAGCCTACATGAAATAAATGATTTTGAATTTGTATGAGGCATGTAGAAACCAATTAGGGGTTAGACAGCTACCATCATAGATTGTGTCGTCACTTACCATCAGGTGAGATCGCAGCCGAGTATCTTAAAACATAATTTCTCACCTTGATTATGAAGAGCCTCGAGTGCCTCCATTCGCTCCAAGATTTCGGAATGTGATACACCGTCTATTTGTATTAATAGTTTGTACAATTCCTTCACCTGTAAGACGATAGAAACATTTAAATAAATTGAAATGTAGTGTCTATTAGGTACACACTGAAAATTACAATATTACATCAAATTACAAATTAAAATAAAATTATTCATAAAACTAAAATAAATAATCAATAATAAATAAATCTAGTTATATGTGTCTATGTCTAGAATCTGATGATGAGTTGGAATGACTAGCTTTTTCCAACGCATTAAGTTTTTAACTAAAATCAGAAAGCTTACAGCTGTGGTAGATGTGTCAAAAAGAATAAGGAAACTTAAATGGCGTTGGATTGGCCATGTGGTTAGATCTCCCAGAGAAAAGTGGACTAAAGAAATCATTTACTGGTACCCCAGAGATGGGAGCAGAGCAAGAGGTCGGCCACAGAGAAGATGGGAGGATGATCTACCACAGGGGTGGCGCAGATTAGCACACGATAGGGACAAATGGAAATTTCTAGAGGAGGCCTATGTCAAAGGACAACCTTATCCGTAATGCTGGGGTTACGATTCCTAAGATATATATATAAGAAAAATGAACCAATTATTATTAATATTAGACATAGGAATAGTAATAATGTTAGTTGTAATTAGTATATAAGAGTAAGAGATCAGAGAATAAAGGCTATTTTTATTTATTTATTTTATTTTAAGTTTTTAAAAATCCTAATAAATAGGAGCCTATTTGCCACTTTTGGAGTCCTCTCAACTATATGTATGGAAAAAAATCATGTGGATTTTCTATTCTCTCTATATATACTCTCTCTCTATTCTTCTCTATATATGCTCTCTCTCTATTCTTTCTCTCTCAAAGTCCGGATGGAAATCAACATCAAACGACCATCAGCTCTGAACTATAAGCTCCACCCATTTCCACTCAGTTTTGCTACTCACTGAGCTATGTTGATGACTTTTGGTTCTACGGATCTCCTCATTTCTGATTTGATCTCGCAGAGATACTCCGAGCATAGCTCTCTCCATCGCAGTGTTGGCAGGACCAACAAGCCGCTGGATTCAGACGGTGCAAGACAGGCCGGTGGAATTCGATGCAAAAGACCTTTGTCCAGTAGTGGACGTTTATCAGTCGATAAAGAAGAAGATATACCTTGGCCTCAACCTCAGGGTCCGTTGGTTTGACCGCAGCCTTCAGCGCCTCCACGTTGGTGAGGAGGGAAGTGACGCGGGCTTCGGCCGCGGCTAGGTCCCCGGGCCGCAGCAGCGTCGCCTGGTTCGCGAGGGACGCCGCCGCGCCGCATAGTGTTGCCTGATAATAGGAATATATATTGTAGTATGAATGACTAATATCTATACAGAACAATACGATTGAAAAAAAAAAGAATTGCGATCTAAATGGGTGCCAAGTTCTGTAGATAATCCTGAAATTTATTTATAAGACACACAAAACATAATTTCTTGTTTTTTCTGCTGCTATTGAAAAATATTATTATATTATTATTTGAACAGTAGAATTATAAAAAAGCAGATTACTTAGGATAAATTGAAGTTCCAATTTTGACTTGGCTAGTTTGACATATTATAAGTTTATCATCTTTATGTTACACTGCTTTTTTACTGTAAGGTCAACATATTTTACTCATTTAAAAATTTTGTTTTAGCCAATTAGCCAAGTTAAATATTAAGCTGTAGAATACTGCTGTATAGAATTCCTATTATTTCATACCTCTCCAGTGGCAGTCTGCAGTCTTCTAAATGCTTCTTCGTCCCTTACCCCAGCCGCTTGTTCCAATTTATGTAACCTAAAAATATAATTATAATTATATCGATTTGTAATATCATATTATAATTAATATTAATTGGATCAGTGATAGAATATTATGTGCGTTTAACGGCTGATCTACACCGGAATGGCAGCGGCCGGTAGTGGCACGGCGAGCACTTTCAGTGTAAAATAATTTTGAACTTTATCGACACAATCGCTAAAGACCAGTATCGCTTGACGCGTGTGGCCGCGCGGCCGGCCGCGTGACCTTATTGAGCTTTTCAAAAAGGTCACGCAGTCAATATTCTTAAAAAAAAAGTTGCAGGCAAAACTTTTGAACATATTAATGTCATGTAAATTGTCAAAGAAGTCCAGGAATCCTTAGTTACCTATGTTCAAGCTGTGCTATCCGCGCAGTCTGCGCCAAGTTCACTTCAGGTTTCAACTTGAGGCGGGCAGTTACCAGCTCACCTTGCTTCTTTTTGCCATTAACACTTAGGTACTCTCTGTAAACAATAAAATAGAAAAAAAATGTGTACTATTAGAATATATTGTCCAATTTTGGTGGAGATCAACTAAATATTAACGGAGATAGAGGACATAACTTCTCACTGATAGTAGAAAGTCTAAACTTTTTCCACATAGATGAAGTCAGGGGAATCAGCTAGTCAGCTAGTATAATATAAACCATAATAACTATGTACTTATATAATAAAATAGTTCATACTTTAATTTCTCAGCTTTTGGGTCAATATGTTCCCCTTCTTCAAGTTTGAGTTCTTCCAATAGTTTCTTTGTTGTGTTGATCTGAACTGCCAGCTTGGAATGTTCATCCTATAACCAAAATTATTTTTATAAATATTGAGGTTTACTTGATAATCCTAATGTATCCCTAATTCCTAGTAATCCTTACTAATATAATAAATGTGAAAGTGTTTGTTTGAATATGAATCCAGCAGAAATAGAGATATGGATCAACATTATTTTCTGCATAGGCATAGTTGGGAAGTGGGATAGGTTACTAGAAAAACAAAGGATTTCGAAGGGATTTTAAAAACTTAACTCTAAATGGATGAAGTGGTTGGCAAAATCTAGTTCATTATCCTATAATACTATTTGTCATATCATATCTTATCCTCTTATTACCTTTTCACTCTCAGTAGCTTTGTTCTGCTGCTCTGTAACATGTTCCAGCAGTTCTGAAAACTCACAGCGGAGTCTGTTATAGCGTTCAACAGTTGTTTCTGGTTCACCAGCTGCCGCAAGCTCCCATTCACCAGCCCTTGTAATAAGTTAGACAATAACATAAAAGTAACATTTTATTTAAAACTATCTGATGCCTGCAATTAGTCACCGTGTCCAGGCCAATACATTTCTGAGGTACATATGGCTAGTTATTTACAGAGAAATGTGTATAAAAATATAGGCATACTAATAATTCATTTATTCGTGTCAGATTAGGAATGAGATTCAAATGATACATTAGTAGTGGTGTTAGAAATTCGAATCAGTAGATCACTTTGAAGAAACGACTCAGTCTTTTCAGTAAAGAGTTACACATGCCTATTAGTCATTGTTACTGTGGTAAAACTTATTTTAAAATTGATCATATTAAGAAAATTTAAAATATTTAATCAATGAGCTGTGCTTACTTGTATCCTATGCGAGTTTTTCTGCTTAATCGATCGGAAAAATCGACGTTCCCAGTGAGAAATTTGCCTTTGAATTTGTTGAACGAATCCTTCACAGAGAGATGCACCTGCTCGATATATTCGTTTTCTTCTTCCTCGTAGGGCTCCAGTTGATCCGCCTCCGGTAAATCACCCGTTTCGTAAACATCGGGTTGATCGTATGCCTAAAAAGTAAAAATATTCAAATTTTTGGACCACTACAGGGACCCAAAAAAATCAATAACAGACCAGTCTTCGAACGAAATACTTACTATGCCTGGGAGATTCTCGTATTTTGGATCGGCCATGTTAAATTAATAATATTGTGCTATAATAATCAATATAATTATTGAAGTTCTTAGGTTTTTATTTATTAGTTAGCTTTATTTGGAAATTGGATTCATGGATAGAAAAATGACCACAAAAGATGACGTCATTTGCCGAGTGACGAAAAACAAAACGTCAGTGTCAATTTTGTCAGATATCAAACTCACAGATTAGGTAGGTACCACGGTACCACGTATATCAAACTGTACACTTTTACAGATTAATTATTATGACATAATAATATTAATAGCTCTGCATTTCTTTTAAACTTTTATTGCATTCTTTTATATTTTTATAAAAATGCAAATTATCTATGTAGGTAATGTTCATAGACAAGAAGAGAGAAAGTAGGTACACGTCATGTCAAAAACTTGACAACTTTGACTTTGCTCCCGGCCATGAGTCACCGATATTCCGGAAGATAAATAGTTGTATTTTCATCAAAAAACACAGAAAGTATTCTGCAATCTTCTCGGCAGATCAGTTCAAGCACAAGCAAGATTCAAGCAAGAAAATGAGTCTCCAGTGGACGATTATTGCTACATTTCTGTACGCAGAAATAGCGTTCGTGCTATTGTTAACTTTGCCGATTGCAAGCCCTTCGAGATGGAACAAGTTCTTCAAATCGAAGTTTCTCGCTTATGTAAGTGCTCAAGCGTCGATTTACTTCGTCGTGCTGATCGCTGTGCTGGTATTATGTCTTCTAGACGCTATTCGGGAGATGCAGAAGTATTCAAATATAGAAACGACGGACCACCAGCATTTGGACGCTGAAATGCAAGGTAGCATGCGTTTATTCCGCGCTCAAAGAAATTTTTACATATCTGGTATTGCATTGTTCCTGCTTGTGGTTATACGTCGTCTGATTCAGATGATTTGCGAGCTAGCCAACCTCTACGCTCAATCGGAAGCTAATTTCCGACAAGCGCAAAGTGCAACTGTTGCTGCCAAATCTTTGCTCGAAAAGCATGGCGCAGGCGACGAGTTGGCAAAGAAGGACCGTAAAGAGTTGGAAAGCAAGATTGAACTTTTAGAAAAAGAGTTGGCTAGAGAAAAGAAGGATAAGGAAGCTCTTAAATCCCAAGCGGAGAGTCTTAACAGAGAATATGATAGACTGACAGAAGAACACAGCAAGATGCAGAAGAAGATTACGGTGGCTGCTGGAGATAAAAAGGATGAATAAATGCAGAGAAAATATTTAATTACTTATTATCACGTTCACGGACAGTATTACGTCATTGGTTGATCGTGTTGTGACACTACAAAATTTCATAAATTGCCTAGAGGTGTTTTGTCACATCACAAAAAGTAATAAATGATGTGATATAACAGTACAGGTGGCGTATACGTCGTAATGAGTTCTTGGTCTTGACTAGATTCAGGCGAAGAAGCATCGTCGAACAAGGCTTGAAGCTTTTTTTTGACGCTTTTCGATTTTATACAAGAAAAAAAATTGACGTCGACAGGCGTACTGTCATATTAATTTTTACAGTTACGACGCCCAGAGGCGTACTGTCCGTGAACGTGTTAGATAGCTCTATTCATCTTAAAATTATAACTAGTGGTGTACATAATGACAGAGTATGGAAATGTTAAGAACAACTATTTTTATTGAATCAAATATATGTAGATGCTAATTAATCTGAACTTATTTTTCTCTTTTTTGTTTGTATTCTAATATGTTTTATTGAATTTATAAGTGTAGTATTTTGTAGTACTTTAGGCAAGTGCCTTATTGATTGTATGAAGTGGACACCACTGGTTATCATTATTATAATCTATTTTTGTAATCGTGTTCACTGTTCCCTCTATTTTAATATTAGCATGTGTAATGTCATTGATTAATTCATATTGTGCTGATGTAATATTGTGATTCATTGTTGAATTGCACAACAATGTTTTTTTTCTGATCACCCAAAACAATCTCATTAACATAAAGGAGGTGGGTTGATAAGGCAACAAAATCCGCCCCTCATACACTCGAAAAAAAAAAGTTCCAGATTCCGACAAATTGTCAATGTATTTATATACTTGAAGATATAAACTTTATTTTAATATAAAGTTTAGGTGATAAAAAAAATAGTAAGTTACAGAAAATATTACCCAAAAAGAGAGTGTTTCTGTTACTTTTCTTACATTTTCATACATTTTAGTCGTTTTTTAAGCTTTGATTTAATATTTTAGAATGAAGCGCTCCATGAACCATGGTAAACGTAACTGATAATGATGCTCCTTTTTATAAGCTTTTATATGAGTATTAATTTATTTTGGTTCATGGAGCGCTTCATTCTAAAATATTAAATCAAAGCTTAAATAACCGGTCAAGTGCGAGTCATACTCGCGCACTGAGGGTTCCGAAACTCTTGATATTGCATGTATCCATCCCTGTCATACACTTACATTCCGTTTCCCACATTCGGTCATCCTGCAACTATGTCTGTCCCCAGACATACCTTCTCCTTTCGTACATCTTTACCATATTCATATTTCCTCGCATACTTCATACCTTTTCAACACTAACACACCTTAAGTTAAACAATACAGCTTTCATACATACTTAACAATAATACATCTTAAGTTAACCAATACAGAATGACATCTTATAAGGAATCTAAACACTAGTAAGTATTAAGTATACATGGTCACAAATTATTATAATATTTCTTTTACAAAATAAAATAATTTTTGACTGATCTCGAATTTAAAAAACCATAGGTATACTTAAGTTGGTTTTTTTTTTCCTACCATAAAGCACCATGTAACAGTGGCTTTATTTTATACTACCATCTAGCCTGTGGGCTAATAAGTAATATTACTTTAACTTAAACTTCTACTTATTATTGAGTTCACTGTGAGTTCACTATGAGTTCACTATGTGTTCTTAAGTTGGTAATAACAAAATCATGTACAAACATATTATCAGTGTAACACATAACAATATACTTGGCGGTGCTGTTGACAAAGCTAACTACATACATCTACTTAACTATATTAATATACACATATTCATTCAACACAGTCACCTTCATTCTTTCCTCACAGTACTATTTACCTACTATTAATCTCTATCGACTATTGGAATTCGGCCATTTTTTCATATGGTCAGCTGAGCCACGCCTCTTATATTTCCAATTCTTCTTTCTGTTTGAAAAATGTCCATTGCTATGGTTTATTTCTTTTTCCAATTGCTTGGGTATGACCAACGATTGTCCTGGATCCTTGCAGAGTACGTCTCCATCCACTGAGTAATTATTCTTGTACGACTGTTCTTTTATCTCCTTACTTGCTCTAATGCTATCTTTCTTTTTAACGAATGTATTGCCTTGCTTCAATAATCTCAGCCGCTGTGCTATGGACACTTCATCTTTTAACAAACTCTTGAGCTGCTGAGGTGCCGTTTTAACTTGGACTGGATGGTAGTTATCTATGCACGGATCAACCTCCTGCTTAATTAATGTCTTTTCGACATGTTCCACCAAAGATTCAACTTCACCCTTGATGAAAGTTCCCTTAGCTAACCACCCCTTCGCATCTTTAAATATCCTCACGCATCCTCTCATTAACACTGTTACAATATCTTTCAAAAACTCATTTCCTATCGTTATATGTATATCTCTGATTTTCTTTAGAACTGAGAACATTCGAAATATTTTAACGTTATTTATTTAATAAGACAATGATGAATGACATGACAGCTTTTGACAACTGGGTTATAAGACTGCGTTGACCTCTATTTTTAATCTATGATTAACAATGGATTGTACATGCCATAGCAGATTCTATTACATATCTACCTATTTTACAAAAAAATAGAGGGAAATGTAAGTTGGCGCATTTGTACACGGTGCGGGAAGCAAAGGTTGACTGATCTACCAATCACGCGCTCGATACCACGCCACCCCGCTTATTTGCCTCAAATGAGACCTAAAATTCGCTTGTGTCAAGTCATGGGAATGGGAACTCTGTAATTTTCCGGGATAAAATGTAGCGTATGTTTTAATCCTGGTTATGAGCTATCTCCATTCCAAATTTCAGCTAAATCGGTTAATTCGTTGTGGCGTGAAGAAGTAATAAACATACACACACAAACATACACATACAAACTTTCGGCTTTATAATATTAATTAGTGTGATATGTGATAGTGTGATGAGAATACAAAATATGACGGCATAAATTAATTAAAGAGATAGGTAATAGATAAAAAATATTTTTCTTATTGTATATATGCCATTGCAGATTTTATTACATACCTGGTCTATTCTACAAATCATAGAGTAATTATAGAGGTCAGTCTACAAAAGTTGTGACAGTTCTGTGTTGTGACGCGTTAAAAAGTTAGGCTTAAAACAAACCATCCGACGCGTCAACCGCGGCTGGATAGTGAATGTACATTGAATTGTGTACACAATCGGACGTAGTCGCGGACGTAACCTTGGGCCATTCTTGAGTCTTCGGACGTCCGATAGAAATCTGGGCCTGCTGATCTCAAACGACTGTGAAACCTTATCTGTCGCGGCTCTCAGTCGCAGTTTACTAATGCATCGGATAGTGTGTTTTAGCTTTAGGTACTTACAGTACTTTAAAAGTCATAGTAAGTGGTAGGTTTTTATTTGGTTTTTAGCTGTTTAAGTTACTCTTACTATGTTTAGAGATATCAATATGTTCGTCATTTGTAAGACTTTAAAGCTGGTGTTTGTAAAATATAACGGCACTTACTATGAAACTAAGAATTAGGTATGGAAAAAAACGATTTTTGGAAGATGTCCCTTAATTTGTTTTAATAATGAGAAAGCCGTGGTTTTAAAGCTGTAACTTTTCACTGAGTTAAGCTATAAGCTTGATATTCTTAAAACACTACGAGACCATTGAACTTTATATTCAGTATAAATTTCGACTTCTGATCATAAGCCGTTTTCGAGAAAAACGGTGGTGACACACTGACAGACAGACGGACAACGGAGTGATCCTATAAGGGTTCCGAAGTTTTTTTCGGAACCCTAAAAACGACTAAAATGTATGAAAATGTAAGAAAAGTAACAGAAACACTCTCTTTTTGGGTAATATTTTCTGTAACTTACTATTTTTTTTATCACCTAAACTTTATATTAAAATAAAGTTTATATCTTCAAGTATATAAATACATTGACAATTTGTCGGAATCTGGAACTTTTTTTTTCGAGTGTATGAGGGGCGGATTTTGGGCCTTATCAACCCACCTCCTTTTATTATGTCAATACAGTAGAGATCTGAATATCTGGAATTATTCTTGTTATGATGTTGATGTTGTTTGTCTGGTGGGACGCTCTGGCCGTGGCTCGTTACCCCCTTACCGTCAAAGACGTGCCGCCAAGCGATTTAGCGTTCTGGCACGATGGTGTGTAGAAATCGACTAGGGGTATGGGTTGTAAGTACACTGCCATACCCTTTCCAAGTTAGCCCGCTACCATCTTAGACGGCATCGTCACTTACCATCAGGTGAGACCGCAGCCAAGGGCTATCTTGTCATTAAATTAAAAAAATGATTAAGTTAAGAAAAATATATTTTATCACAATGAAAAAGGTCCAGATAATTGGTTTTCTATGGTTTAACTATTAAAAAATAATTTTCTAATCAAATATGAAGCTTTCTCAAAATATTATACTTTTCATTAGTGCTTGATGTTGTAAACTTTACAAAATTGTTCATTCATTCTTGTGTTTAAAATTAAAAAAAAAATCCTTACTGAATATTTATGTTGCTTAGCTTTAAAATCCATACATTTAAAAAAAAAGGTAAAGCTTTGTTATTTGTTATTGAAGGTGTTAGCACTATATTCTTTTTTTAAAGTCTGATTTTGTTGTGTTATTAATGTTTGAGAAGTGTATTTAAATGTGTGTTTGTGCATACTTATGTGCAATAGGGTTTTTGTGACTTTACTGTGTATTTCCTTCCTCAGGGTAGGAAATAATGCTAATACTATATTTTAAATTGCTTTTATAATTTCTCTCAAAAACTAAAATTTTGCTAAAATAAATTTTAGTTTTAATTTAATCAGTTTATTGGTAAAAAATGGGTTGCTTTTAAATATTTGCTTTTATTATTATAAAGTAGGCACCTACTAATATTATAATTCAATTATTTACGGGAGATGTACCTAATTAAGCATAGGATTTTCATGGAATAAAATGAGTACTAATTAAATTAATGATTTTATTTTATTAATCATAATAATTAATTACAAACCATTATTTCAAAAACCTGTGGGTCTTACTACTAGCAATAATGATAATTATTATGATATTATCTATTGGCAACTTTTGGCAACTATTAAAACTGTCATTTTTCGTGAAGGTAACAAGTCTTATCGCAGAAAAGTGGAGGCGACACGTAATTAGATATCCACCAAGGTTCGAAAAACGGAAAATTCTGAATCGTTTTGAAGGTTGAGGTTTTGTTCGCTTTTCGGCTAAAAAGTGAACTGTTTTTAATTCGATTTCGCCTAATTTATCGATATCAATCCGTTTAACGGCCTTATTTTTTTAATATGTAAAATACCTAATATGAAAATAAGCTTGTATTTTAATTATATAAGTATAATTAAAATAATTTTCTAATCAAATATGAAGTTTTACACGAATATTAAAATTTAGGACTTAAAATTTTGGTTCTTAAATATTCATAAAATATCTTCAAAATATTTATTTACGCACAAGTTTTATGTGTGTGCTTAAGTTCTTAATAATTATTCATTAAAGTTTTGCATATCTAAGTTATTGGGTAAAGTTTAAGAACAACTACGTACTTCGTATTATCATAATTCTCTTGGCTAAATTCTGAACAAATACAAAATTAGCATTCGTGTATAATCAAATTACCAAACTTAATGATATCATCTAACATAAAGACAGGCTCAAAGTTAGTTCGTAACTTTCGTTAGTTATGAGAAGTAGGCAAGTAGGTACCAACTTAAGCATCTACCTAATTCATAAAATAAACGTTTCTTTCTTTCTTTCTTTCTTTCTTTAAAATCTCGAGCGCTCCCCATACAAACGTTGATTATTGCCTTTTTTCTCAACTATAATTAATTGAGATTTATATCAGGATTCAAGACATAGTATATTCGTCTCGTTCTACCTTCTCGATTCCAAGCCAAGTCAGAGTACACTCTGTACTAGGTCTCAGAGTTAGTGTTCCAAATTTTTGTCTAGTGGGAGGCTTTGGCCGTGGCTAGTTACCACCCTACCGTCAAAGACGTGTCGCCAAGCAATTTAGCGTTCCAGCACGATGGCGTGTAGAAACCGAGTAGGGGTATGGGTTTAATGTACCCCTTCCAAGTTAGCCCGCTACCATCTAAGACTGTATCGTCACTTATCATCAGGTGAGATCGCAGTCAAGGGCTATCTTGTCATCGAATAAAAAAAACTTGACCTAAGTTAAGTACAATATGTTTGAGCAGGTAGACATAACGAATATTGATAGGTAAGTAACTTAAGTACCCTACCTAAGTGCAGGCCCTAGTGCTACAGCCTACAATACTACAATTCATCTCTTATGTTTACGTTATAGTTTTCATTTTCGATAAAGCCGAGGCTGTCCCAAAAAGCTCTGTTTCCGAAGTCTGCGCTGGAATTCATCTTTATGTCTTCAGGTCCGGATATCTCGAGATAGTTCAGTTCAGCTTGTCCCGGCTTCACTGGTACCCATTCAGGGCTGTTTGGCATTCTTGGAACTCTGGAAAAATGTGGGCAGTAAGTCCGATAGCAATTATCCGTTAAAATCTGGACTAAAACAGAGGAAACTACCCATTCGCGATTAAGATACAGACTGTAGTATCAAAACAAATTCGCTTTCAAAAATTAAAAAACCGGCCAACTACTTAATAATCAGACCCACACAAAAAGAGTTGTTTTATAGCGGCTTTTAACTTAACTGATTTAAATTTTTTAATTTAATTTTTTTTTTTAATTTGTAAAAATCTACCTATTACGGGTAGGTAGGTAGGTACCCGTAATAAGTAATGAGATAATGATGCCCGCTGACATACGGACCGACAGCGCAAGCTTAGCAATACTTAGGGTCCTGTTAACACCCTGTGTGTACGGAACCCTAAAAAGGGTTACTAATTTTATTTCTTTAATTCTGTTTCCCTTTGTGGGCTTACCATTTCAGCACTTTGAGATCTCAAAATCTATCGATCCTTAGAGCTATGCGATTTGTCGGTACGTAATTATGGATAGTTAAATTGTATTACCCTGTCGTGGCAAAACTGTAGACCATATCGAGAAGAGCTTCTCTCATTCGCAGGTCTTCTGGTCGGGTCGGGTCTGACGGTAGAAACTTGATGAACAGCATCGTATCGTCTGCGTGGCTCACTCCTGTAAAAGGTAATCAGTTTTACTTAGATGACCCTGCCTACAACAACCAGCTGACTTTTAATATCAGTTGTAGCTGCAGAATGTTCAGGAATTATTAAGGGAGAGGGTAGACTGGCTATACTTTTAGCCACACAACAAACGCAGAAATCAGCGTTCAAAAATAGCGAAAACTCGATGCAGACACAAAAAGTCACATACTTTCCGTTCGTGATTTTTCGAGAATTTTCCAGATGGCCCTGTACCAACGGGGAACTTGTTGTTTCGTAACGTTCATAAATGTTAGAAAACTTTCTAGAATGTCCTAGAAACGAAACACAAATACAGAATTTTCTGGAACACTCTTTAATGTTCCATTACCTACCTACTCTGTTTTGGGGATGGTTATAAGTACTTTTATGAGTCAACAACAGTTATGACTAGATCTAATTAAGGAAATGTGAAATTACAAAATGAATTCTCACCATAGTTTTTGTCGCTGTGGCTCATTATATCGGACAAGCTGTATTGCCCGCGGTACGAGTAGCGGTAGAGGTACGTCGGTTGGCCGGCTTTCTGAGCATGAATTTGAGCTAGTTTACCCACATCCACCGCGAATATGCGATCCCCGAGGGCCTAGGGACAGAATTATCACTTGATATTAAAGAATAGAATAGAATTTTTTTTTTTTGCAACAGATGCAACGAATACCTGAATAGAAGCTGGAGTGTTATCTATTTTTCATGTTAACACTAAAATTCATTTCACCTTCTTAAATCTGTCTTATATCAAAATATCAAAGCATGATGACATGATGACCAAAAGTTGATTTCTACAAGAAACGCCAAAACAGCGATATTCATTTAGGTATATAATCAGTGTGATTTTAACATCATTATGTTTCGAATCGTAGGGGAATATGGAATCGCCCGTAGTGCCATAATCATTTCAAAACTTCTGATTTCTGCACACTTTCACAACAGACTTGCAGTAAATTCATTGGCAAAAGTTCCTGGTACGAACTATAGGTAAGTTGCTACCAAGCTACCAAATATTCCTACCGAAGTAGGTTACCTATTTTCGAGGTTTGTTTCCTCAGAAACTAAGGCAAGGTTCATTTAGTAGCTTACTTGAACAAGTCCTGCAAAGGTGTCTTGACCAACAGGTTTTCCATCCATATATTTTTCTTTTATTTTTTGAGCGACAGCTGCCCGCAAGTGAAGTGGCAAGGTGTCGTTGTACTCAAAAATGTTGCTAGCGAGGTGTTCCCATCTCGAATCCAGTTCTGGTAAGATTGTGGGATCTTTTAGATATGCTGTAGAAAATTATGCGAAATTAACAGTAATAGGTACTACGTCTGCTGTATCTTAATGTTTGTGTTCGCAATAATTCTGGCATTGAACTCAGAGTCGTGATGTATGAATAATGAGTTGAAGTAATTATATTCCTTTTGGTCCTGTATGGCCTTTCTTCTGGGAAAACGTCAAAGTTTGTCATAACCATGGCCCCACAACTTTGCGGAAATCAAGAAGCATACGTACATGCAGCAGGATACAGTCCTTCTTCAGAGGTCACAGAAGTGATGAGGGGGAGGCGATGCATCGCACCAGCCTGGCTTGCGATATAAGGATACTGGGAGAGGAAAGGATCCCGCGTTCCTGGGGCCTCCACTGTAGGCGTGAACGGAGTGAACCAGTGTTGTGTCCAATCCTGAAGCACAAGCATAATTTCAAAACGACAGTCGAAGTATTGGGCTATTTTTTAATACTTAGCTTAAACCTCACGTACCTAACTTAGACAGAGATCATTTTTTTGTTTAAAAGCTACACAAAAATATAGGTATCTTTTTATCGATGCTAGGACCTGAAGAACTCAACAATATTAGCATAGACATAACCGTTGAGTGCAGAAGCATAGAATAAATCGCTGAGTGTAAAAGTTTCAAAAGTGTACGAATTGCATATGGTTCATCGGTATTCATGACAAATAGGCAATCTTCAGAATTAATCATGAAGGTTCAGGTCATGAATATTTAGAGGCTAATCTTCTGCCAAAATTATTTCTGGTAACTAATTCTCGGTACGAAGAATATTCCGTCCAGCGGTAACTTTGTACACGACAACTAAGTACCTCTGCAAGGCTTAATTTGTAGTAGGTTACTTATTTCTTATTTACGAGGTGCGTTAGTGTCGTGTTAATATACTTTATGAAATCGTGGAGTGACTGCCGACTGGAGCGTACTTTTTTGTGAATCGATATAAGTACATAATATCTTTTTTTGAATTTCGATTCCAAGGACGTTTGGCTAGTTGGACTTGCAGCAGGGTGCCAATATATAGCGACTGTTTTGCCGGAATAATCTTGGAAACCGCCACAATTTAAAATTTTATTTAAATAAATAGACGTATATTATAAACATAAAAATTCTTTTTAAAAAACTGATTTCATACGCCATTATAAAGTACCTATATCAAGTTTGCCCATAAAGTTTGTAGAGTTCCCTCGATTTCTCCAGGATCCCATCAGCAAATCCTGACCTGCTGATCATGGGACCCTCCGAGAAGTATTTTCTAATAAAAGAATTTTCCAAATCAGTTCAGGGCGTCTTTGACTAATCGGAGAACCCCCTCCTTTTTTAAGTCGCTAAAAAAAGAAACACGCCACTTACAAACATTTCAATTTGGGCGTTGACTAACATTTCTGCGGGTCTGTACTTGAGGCACTCGGCCATGTCGCGAGTTGAGGTGAGAGGGCAGCCAACAAGCGCGGCCAGTACTCTGGCCTTCTGGGCAGGTTTCACAGCGTGCGTCCACGATGAAAATGCTGAACCGCTGAAGGCGATGCCTCGTTGGAATGTACCTTCAAAGACGTACTTGATGTAATACGACCTCCCTGGCGCAATGGTGAGCGATGTGGTCTTATAACTGGGAGGTCTCGGGTTCGATTTCCGGCGGGGGCAATTTGGGAATTTATTATATTTCTTAATTGTCTCTGGTCTGGTCTGGTGGAAGGCTTTGGCCGTGGCTAGTTACCACCCTGCCGTCAAAGACGTGCCGCCAAGCGATTTAGCGTTCCGGCACGATGGCTTGTAGAAACCGATAAGGGGTATGGGTTGAATTTACACTGCTAAATAAATAAATTATTATTATTAAACCCATACACCTAACAAACGCTTGAGTGTAATATGATTAAGCTATTGTTATCAAAATGATACTATAACAATGTTATCTCGAAAATTATTTGTCTAGTTAATATTAACTAGGCATATTTTCTAGATTTCTTAGGTGTGAGTCTATGTCTATAGAATGAGTCTCGTCCTAAGTAAGTAGGTATAGCAGTAGTGTGTTTATGGTTTCGCCATATCTATTTAAGTTATTCAAGTAGGTAGGCTGCAGACAAGAATATATTTGTTGTAGATAAGTTGATAAGAAACGTTAAGCGAGCATTGCACCTTATGCTATTTTTATCGTGGACAGTTTAGCGTATATGAATATAGGCTTGGACACCTCGAATGCTAGGACATGTTTAGCTGGTTGTTCTCGGTTGGAACGGCATTCCGAACCAGTGGTACGGGTAGATTCATTTGAAGATCGAAAGCACTTTGTAAAAGTTTATTTGAATAAAAAATTATTCTATTCTATTTTATAATATTGTTATTACAACTCGCGACGGAAACGTGTGCTCCCTATGAGCCCGTCCAAAAAATATCGCTCCGTTTGCTTACGTGCACGCTAGCAGTATTGCTACTGCAACTTCAATCTAATACGTGGAGGTTAAGACTACACGAAGGTTCGAAGTAGGATCCTTTGATGTGCGTCTGAAGACCGGTCAGTTTGAGCTCGGAATATCACGAATGCAGTTAAAAACTTCGCTTGTTAATGCGCGAATGTTACCTTCATTTGTGGGTTGGCATGGGTAAAGTATTAGGTATTATATAAGGTAAATGGCATGGGTAAAGTATTAGGTATGGGGGTCTGGCTTTAGACAGCAAACAAGAAAACAGCGGGGCTATTAATATTCATATGCTGACGAACAACCTAATTTATATGACAGAATATATTATGTTTCGACGTCGGACCAAATGGATTGATCAAATCAAGGATGAAAACGACGATTTAGGCTAGATTTACATTGCGCGGATATTGTCTATTGGCATACTTAGGTACGGTCGATTTCAATAATCTAATCCAAAATCCATAGATTGAAAATTGAATATTTTATGCAAATATCTACCAACGTATTCGTAACAAAGTTTTAACGGAGGATTATGACAGTGAGAGTGGCTTGTGTTTGCAAACTCACTGGTGGACTTAGTATTTAATAATATCATCTGTGTAGTTGGCTAGGAGAACATTACAGTCTGGCGAATTGGCGATAATGCTACCACATATTTATTCATAGTACCACAGCAGAAAAGCAATTGTAGGCTTGCATCATAAACATACTATTCCTTACTAATGGGTTGCATAGCATTGCAAATAAATCGCAGGTTCAATTCCAGTGGTACATCTAGTAAACGTTGATAAATGTGTCTCGAACAAAACACATAAAAATCAAAGCAAAATGGCACTAAAAATTTTATTTTCTGCACAAATTCTTTAAATCTACAGCCAGCGCGGCGCCCTAAGCGGACATTGCTTGAAATCAATCAATAAAAAAGTTCACGTAACGAGAACTAATTCAGCCCCAAATATGTAAATACCAAGTTTATGATCAGCTCCAAATGTCCGCAAATTCTGACGCATCTTTGCAGGAGACTTCGTGACAAATTCGCCCCTTCAAGCTGGACAAGCTCTTAGACAATAACAAGTCCGTATTTTATTAATGGCATAACGAATCGAGCGGGGTGGTATTGTCTTCAATCTCGTTAATATTTCTATTGTCTAATGTCTGGAAAGTTTCGAAAGTAGCCTTGTTATTAATTGATTGGATACCTATCATCTGTATTTGGAAATCGAGAAATTCGAGGTGATTTGTCAACTGCCAACAAAATTGAATCGATGAAATGGAATAAGAAATTGCCATTTCTTCACAGGATTTCCACCTGGAAGATTTTGCGAAGCCTGGCTGTTTCAATAGTTATAGATCAGTAAATTTTTTTAATGGCAAGATGGGCTTAGGCTATACACGATACTCGATTAGGAGATGCCCCTTCACTTTTCCCTTGAAGATACTCAAGTACATAATATACATATATTTAGTTATCCAGAGAGAAAACTTTGCTAGCGTGATATAGGATCACGAGCTCATAGTTCTATTTGATAAATGTGAGTAGGTACGTGGTGGTATCTATGTAGTTTGATTGTTGTGACTTGCTTCAATCGGGTGTCTACTAACTCGAGAGCTTCTACGATCGCCATCACCAGCTAGACATGCAGACGACCACAGCGATGAGAACAACGATGAGCGAGAATCATCGGACCAAACACCAGCTAGTCCATATACACGCCGGCGAGTTGCTCTCACCCGTAGCAGGCTACTACGGCAGAGATTTAGCCCACCATAAATGGCACCTACGGTACGGACTACGGAGCTCTTTGACGAGACACTCAGCGTGTGGCCTTCCCCGGTCTTGGCTTGAATCCAACTCCGGGAAAGTGTTCTTCCCCGCGTCCTGACTGCTAGCTTCACGGTCAGTGGAGACCGAGCGGACCACACAAATCCTTTCCTATGTTTCGTATAGCGCCATCTAGTGTTTGAAGTGGAGAACGCCAGACCTACCTTTAGAAAGTGGTGACAGATATTGGTAGTGCACACTGGCACCACCCGCCGAGCAGCCGGTGAGTGTGACGCTGTGGGGGTCGCCACCGAACATCATGATATTTTCGCGGACCCACTTCAGGGCGAGCGCCTGGTCCTTCAGACCTGCGTTGCCTGGTATTACCTCATCTCCTGTGCTCAGGAAACCTGGTGAAACAGAAAACCTTCACTGAGAGTAAATCCTTACGATTTTAACTTTCTAAAAGCATATTCTTTAAAAGAGAGAAGTGTCAAAGTAAACAAATAAAGGTGTAATCAGCACAATCGACATCAGATGAATTGCTTGAGTCGCTTTATTTAGCATGTTTCATTGCGAATGACGAGGTCGGAACCGGGTTCGATTCCGGGGCTGGGCCAGATAACGTAATGGGTTTCTGGTCAAGAAATTCTCATTACTAGCCCAGAGCTAGGAAGTAGGCGGTGTGTCACCATCGTGCCTTGAAGAGCCATCGACCCTGCATTTAATCTCTCCTCGGTTGTGTTGGATTTTCGTCCCATCAGACAATAAGAGGGAGGGACAGAGTGCATCGGTATTTGCCCACAGACTTGTGCACTACAATATCTCCCGCGCAGATGGCAAACCTCTGTGTAGATTGGCTGCCGTGCCCCAAATCGGTCAGGGTCACTATCCAAAACTCTTCTCTCCGTGTTTGTTGTCCAATAATCTGCTTAACATCGGCAGGTTTATATTTATCTACCCTCACTTAAAACTCTATCCATTAGGATTACCTAAAGGTCCCAAGCGATAGTTGAAGGTCACGAAGACCATGTCTCTATCCATCAGGTGCACAGCACTGTAGTGGCCCCCGCCTCCGTACATGAATGCTCCACCGTGGATGAAGACAACCACGGGCAATGAAGAACCGGCATTTATATTTGGCGTGTGGACGTTTACGAAGAGACAGTCTTCGCTGCCTGTGAAAAAGAAATAGGAAAAACAACACTTTTTTTGTATGTCCTCTATTTGTCCTCCGATATGAAGATCGGAGACTTGTCATAGTTGACAGGGCTTGCTTATTTTTTTCTTTTTTATTTTTGCCTTGCTCTGTTGGATGTGAATGAGCTGCGCTGAAGAAAAAACAACACTTATTATACACAAGGAAAAATAAATTTATTGTGCTCTAATTCTCTAAACCAGATAAATCTGTTGGGTACATCTTGCAGCATGAACTATGCACCGCATTTTTTTTTATACATCGTTACCTCCTACGTAAGTTATTGTAACCCCAATTACGTGACGCATTAATTGTTTTGAAGATTAATAAAATGGTTTAGGTCGTCGTTTTAATAACGGTACAACTTTAATACGTCTTGAAAATAGGTAAAAAAATGATGCTTTTAATTTTTTTTAAACGAATGCAAGATAGAAACAAATGATATAGTGCAAAAACCTAAAATGCCAATTTTGTGGGATACCACAACTTACGTAAGAGGTATTGACATATTCGTATTATATTTTTTTTTTTTTTTGAAATGAGCAACTGCTGAGTTTCTTGCCGGCTCTTCTCAGCAGAATCTGCATTCCGAACCGGTGGTAGATTTGTGACTTATCATAAGAGCTACAAGTTAGCCTATATGAAATAAATAAATTTTGAATTTTGAATAGACTAGCGCTTGGCTGCGATCACACCTCAAATATGAATAGGTACATATACGCGGACTACCACTAACTTAAACTTGAACTTAAAACAAGGGTAGCACCGCTGTTCATCTCGCGTTTAAAAAAAAATTAAAATAATCGGTTTTCCGAAGCATCCGAAAGTACTTATATTTTAAAAAGGAGAAAATCAAAGAGTTTACACAGGATATCGTAAAAACGAAAATCACGCGGACGAAGGCACAGGTAGCAACTAGTCTTCTTCTTCTAAATATATAAAAGGCAAAGGTGACTGACTGACTGACAGATCTATCAACGCACAGCTCTAACCACTGGATCGATCGAGCTGAAATTTGGCATACAGGTAGCTATTAGGACGTAGACATCCGCTAAGAAAGAATTTTTAAAAATTTCCACCCCAAGAGGGTTAAATAGGGCTTTAAAAAATCGAACCTAACGTGAGCGAAGCCGCGGGTTAAAGCTATTTAAAATATAATATTATTCTGAAACCCTCTTGAGGCACCCGTTTCCACCAGGAAAACCCGTACAAAGGATTGTTCAAGTAGTTACAGCTTAAATTGTAAAGTCCTTTGCATTTCTATTCATAGTAAATGCAATTGTTCCGAAAACTGTGCACTTGGGATTCACTCTGTCTATAGACTGGTCTAGAACGAGTTCCTATTTAGATTACCTAACCCAGAAAACATTTCGTTGAATTAAATTTTATTCCCATTTATGTCACACTAGCTTTTGCCCGCGGCTTCGCTCACGCTCGTTTTTCAACCCCCTGTTTTACCCGCTTAAGGGTTGAATTTCCAAAATTCCTTTCTTAGTGGATGCCTACGTCATAAAAGCTATCTGTATGTCAAATAGCCCGATCCGTCCAGTGGTCTGAGGCTTTGATAGATCAGTCAGTCACCTTTTCCTTTTATATATTTAGAGTGGTTTCACAACTTTGTCCACACTTATTTATGAGGCAATGCGTTGGATAACAATGTCTAAATAAACGTGTTCACGTCTTTTCTCCGTGGATAATAAAAAATAGAGATTATAATATTTTAGTACCATGAAACCCATATATTATATTCGCTAGATACCGTATATACGGATAGATATAGGTTTATGGTATCTACTTCAAATCTATTTATATTATGATATGTCAAGAATATATAGCCTTCTTATATTAGGTACGGGAGGTCGATGATTGCTGCAAAGTGCAAACCTTCCACATACCTAAATTTTCCTACCACTCACGAATACCGAAACTCAAGTCTTATTGTTATTGTACTACGGTGAACAATCTAACAAAAAATAAAGGAAATAAAAATTAATTGAAGGTCGAATGTCAGCATAACGTGTATAATGTACAAAGTAAATTCTCTATAGGTAGTTTATTTTATTTTACACGAGGACTAAGTCGCGTTCAATAGCTAGTTTGTAGTATTAGTGAGAACAAGCTGCTGCCCGCGACTTCGTTCTCGTAGATCTAGTTTTTAACAATCCTACGTGTATTTAAAAATCTTTGATTATCCAGAATGAAAAGTAGCCTTCGGTTCGGCTCTCGGCCACCGCCACTCATTTCCCTTGTAGTACTTCGTTTTCGCTTAGCGTTTTTCTTACTTTCTCTCTTTTTGCTCGGCTTCTAAGGGTCGCACCGTGATGTTAAATAGACTATAACCTTCCTCAAGAATTAGGTTAACAAATGCAAAAAGAATTTTTCAAATCTGACGGGTAGTTCTAGAGATTAGCGCGAAACTCTTCCGCTTTATTATATTAAGTATATAATTACTCGTACCTCTAACAATTTCTTCGAAGGGATCGTATTGTAGACAGTCAGAAAGACATCGGGTTGCATCCCATACTCCAGACCAAGGCTTCATAGGTTGCGGCTCCTACAATACCATTTTACAGTTTAAAAAAAATTTAAAATTTCGACGACCTCCCTGGCGTAGTGGTGAGCGTTGTGGTCTTATAACTGGGAGGTCTAGGTACCCACAGAATTTTAAAATACTAACAACCTTTAAACCTTCAACCTTCTGTGTATATTTATAAACAACTTTTAATCCATGATTTTTTACGATACTCCGCCACCAATAAGTATACTTAGGTATCAAATTTTTTACTAGCCTCCTTACAAAATAACAATAAGATAAGTGTACCAAGACTTGGTCATTCATAACCCACAAAATAAGAAAATAGCTTGATCCTGATTCGTGCCTGACAACTGTATTAACTTACGGCTTTTCCATTACTATTTAATTTTATGACAATTTTCTTTTGAGATATTTTATTTTATAGAAGACGTACCTACCTACAGTGAGAAAAAGTTTAGCTCTTATAGAAGCAAACTAAGTTTGTACATTTTATCCAGTAAGCTTCAACTTTTTTTTATTAATTAGTGATTTGTCAACCTTATGGGGTAGGTACTGTTCTTATCTGTTATCTGTGAAACTGCATGTATGACGTAAACAAGAGAATAATGTCCAACAGTGGACGTAAATTGCTTAGTAAAAAAGAAGTAGGTATAAGAAAGAGATAACTACGTTCATTTCGTTCGTCTATAGATGGGTAACACATAACAATGTTGAACTAAGTAGTTTGTCTGAAACTTGTTGTGACATTAAAATAACTTACTCTGAACCTATATTTTCCGACCGGGGGCCTACCGTAGGGTATACCCATAAAGGTCGCATAACTCCTGCCTTTCGTGGAGACCTCCCAGATGCCCTGTAAAACACCATTAGCAACTCGCACTAAGGGATTTGGTTCTGAATTACTTTTCACTATGACTATGGTAAATAAAAACAAAAATAAACTGAAATGCGTCATCTTAAAGATGTCTTGCGCGTGCGCCGGTCGCCTGCGACTGCGACTCACTGATTACCGACTGTCACGGACTCATGGATATATTAAGTTCCATATATTTATATTTAACTCAGCGATGGTGACCTAGTTGCTAAGATCTAGACCTACTTTCAGCGGGGTTCGAGGTAAGAAATGTTAATCGCTAACTTTTCGGTGTTTTGTGCTTTTTAAATATCGTCGCTTATCAAACATCGCCGCGCAAGTCGGAAATTGGCGGTTTTTATTGTCAAAATTTTCATTGGATTTTCGATCGATCTCGATATTTTCTGTTTTTACAAATGTTATTCTTACATGTTACATTTTCGATTGTAATTAATGAGTACCCGCATTTTGACAACAGTGAAATACTCTATTGTGGTGATTGGCTAAATTTAGCGCGTTCTTTCTGCAGCAGTGCATTTTAACCAATAGCAAGTGAGTATCGGCCAATTAGAGGCGATTGCAATCATCAGCGGGCAGTAATATTCTGGAGTAAGAGTGGAATGGTCCTAGAAAAGCCGTTCTCACTTAGACCTCTATTGCTTTTCATCGCATATTTTTGTCTTCAAACATATCTTGAAAGAAAAAAAAATTGCAGTGGGGTATATTATTATAGGTAGGTGAGAAATAAAAATGCGTGGAAAAATCATTACTTGACAGACTTTAATTAAACTGTAGTTAAACTTATTAAGTATCTGTATTTAAACTTATTTAAAGGTGTAATCATAGAGGAATCAAATTTTTTGTTTGGTGTAATGCGTATATTACTATAATAGCGGACCGTGGCGAAAGCCGAGACAAATACTAGGAAGAAGAATAATATTTAATTCAAATTTTAGTTTATCTACTCAAAAACGGGTTGACCGATTTGGATTTTTAAGCAATTGCATAGCTTCTATCGCGGGCCTTGAGCGTGGAGACCGAATCCAGAAATTCCGTAACGAAAATAACCTGACACGGGACTCCTCTCACCGCTAGATGGCGTTGATAAAAAATGCTATGCAATAGCTTTACCGCGGCAGTCCCCGAGTGCCACACGTCTTTTTTATTTTGTTTTGTTCGCCTTATAAGGGGTGGTTTAAATACAAAAAAAAAATAGGGAGAAGCCAAAAGAAGAGCTAAAAATCGAAAAAATCAAAATAGCTAATTTTATATGGAATCTTTTCATAAATATTTTTTTTATAATAATGTAATAACTGTTCACATTATTATAAAATAATTTTATTTTATTTATTTTATTTAATTTTACTGGATTTTCCCGAATTTACGGGACTTGGTTTGTTTGCCCGAAAAATAATATAGTTCATTCCTCATGTTGGCGCGGTAGTTTTCGTTTTCGTTAAAGCCAAGGCTGTCCCAGAACGCTTTGTGGCCGAAGTCTGCGCTGGACTTCATCTTCATGTCCTTAGGTCCGGCTATTTCCATGTAGTCCAGTTTAGGCTGTCCTGGCTTGACTTGCAACCATTCAGGACCGTTCTGCAGTTTTGGGACTCTGTGAATGAAAGCGACGGGCCGTTAGCACAAATTAGTCGTAAGTACATAAATTAAATATGCAAAATAAAAAAGTAAATAAAAAAATCTTTTCTATTAGGGCGTGTGAGGTTTACTTGTGCTTACGTCGTGTACATGCACATTGCTTAAGTGTGCGCGCCTGTCAGGAGCCTAGGTGGTAGCGGTCAGGCGCGAGCAAGCTCTCGCTTCCACTTATACACATACGATACACACACAACCATGAGCCACGCGCCCTCGTGAATTGCAAGAACTATACGTTAGGATTTAGTTCACCAAGCTGTGGCCAAGTACTGATTAGCAGACTTGACACACCTTTGAGAACATTATGGAGAATACAGTTTCCTTCACCGTTATATCTATACTTAATATTATAAAGCGGAAGAGTTTGTTTGTTTGAACGCGCTATAATCTCTGAAACTACTGATTTGAAAAATTCTTTTTGCATTTGTTTACCTAATTCTTGAGGAAGGTTATAGTCTATTTAACATCACGGTACGACCCTTAGAAGCCGAGTAAAAAGAGAGAAAGTAAGAAAAACGCTAAACGAAAACGAATTACTAAAAGGGAAATGAGAGGCGGTGGCCGAGAGCGGTCAACCGACGAGAGCCGAACCGAAGGCCACTTTTCATTCTGGACAATCAAAGATTTTTAAATACACGTAGGATTGTTAAAAACTAGATCTACGCGGACGAAGTCGCGGGCAGCAGCTAAACAAACCAAACTCCAACCCATTTGATTGGTACTGCAACTTACCCAGTGCTGGCGTAGTTGTAGACCATGTCAAGCAAAGCTTCCCTCATCTCGATATCTTCCAGCCTGGTGGGGTCTGGCAGGTACGAGTATTTGAAGATTAGCGTGACATCATCAGCGTGGCTCACACCTGTAATATGTAATACATTTTGATCTCGTGTTGAGGTCTTGAGTGCACGTTACCTTAGTACTATTGGGTATTCCCTGATGTTACTATAATAGCTTCTTTTAAAAACCTAACGGGGTTAGGCTTTTAAAAGTCATGTCTAGTTTTTAAGTTAGGTTCAACCTTTTCAAATATTCCTTAGTTCAGTTTTTGTTACATATGTAATAAGTAACTAAAACACGCATAGATCAATTTGTAAAATCTTTTTTTGTTTGAAAGGGTTCATAGGGGGTCCCATAGTCATCAGGTCAGGATCTGATGATGCAGTCCTGGAGAAATCGAGGAAACTCTCCAAATATAGGCGCAATTGATATACTTTGTTGTGGTGTTTGAAGTCGGTTTTGTAAAAAGAATTTTTATGTTTATACTATCATTAAAAAAGTTAAGATATTTTTTCATTAAAAATATTTACCGATAGTAAAATAGGTTTCTGAAGAAAGTTGTGTTTTATATGTCCTATTTTATATCATTTGAAAAGTGTGAAAGCGCTTCCCAATTCGGGCCGAAAGTCGTAAAAGGGCAATAAATAAAATCCACTTACCATAGTCGTTTTCGTTTTTGGCCATTACATTAGAGAAGCTGTACTGCCAGCGGTACGAGAAACGGTACACGTAGGTTGGTTTAAGGGATCTTTTGGCGTGAATTTGAGCGAGTTTACCGACGTTCGCCGTGAACAAGCGGTCTCCGAGGGCCTTTAGAAACAAAACAATAGAATAAATTGTCAAAGTAAAAACAGCTAATAATTTTATTAAAATTATTTAATTGAACGAGCGAAGCGAAGTTCTTTGAACGAGCGAAGCGAAGTTTTCTGAGTCAACTAGGGCGCTTGCCTACTAGACAGAGAAGTGTGTCCGTCTAAATGTCTGTCAGAGCCCTATAACTTCTGAATTACTGAATATTAGAACGTGAAACTTGGTTGAAAATTCAGTTATATCCTGTACTTGAACAACAAATACTAAAATTAGATAAATGTTATAAAGAAACGAAATTATTTAATTTTAATGCGCCATCTATTAGCATTATTGTGAAGCTAATAGCTTCACTATAATGCTAATAGATGGCGTTGTGTCAGTAAAACAGTTTTATGTCAACTATTATTTTTTTTATTGCGTCTAATGTTAAAAGTTAATTATTACAATATATAATTAAAACTTTTGGGAATTATGGGATATCGCGAGGTCTCAGTTCGGGGCGAACCACTAGTATTTTACAATCACATAATTTCGAGTATTAGTTCCGTCTAAGAGAGATATAAGTTTGGCCATTCAACGGGGTAACGCAGCCAGTGTTCTTGGCACTTTTCCTCGTTCCAGTGGTTATGATATTTTTTATAATTAGCTTTTATTAAGCTATTGCATAGCTTCTATCGCGGGCCTTGAGCGTGGAGACCGAATCCAGAAATTCCGTAACCAAAATAACCTGACACGGGACTCCTCTCACCGCTAGATGGCGTTGATAAAAAATGCTATGCAATAGCTTTACCGCGGCAGTCCCCGAGTGCCACACGTCTTTTTTTTGATATTTACGTTTTAGTTTTAATTTAGAATTTGGTTTTGTATTGTATTAAGTATTACTATATACATATCTTAAGTTTATGGAAATAATTAATTAATTCTTCTTTTTTCTTTACGATGCGATAGGCAAAAGTCTTTTGTATGGACTTCCACAGACTTTGTTCTGCGCGACCTGAATCCAGCGACTTCCTGCGACTCTTTTGATATCGTCAGTCTACCTGGGGGGTGGAACGTTTGCCAACACTGCGCTTCCCAGTGCAAGGATATACGGTCACCACACAGGAGACCGCAACGTTCTTCGAACTATGAGCCCCGCTCATTTTCACTTCAGTTTCGCAACTCGCTGAGCTATGTCGGTGACTTTGGTTCTCCTACGGATCACATCATTTCTGATTTGATCTCGCAGGGTTACACCGAGCATTAGCTCTCTCCATCCACGGGCGATCCTGAGCTTTTCTCCTTCTAATTAATTTATGTAAATTAAAATCTCCATATCGATACCTACCTCAACGCAGTATAGTAACCAATTTGTTAGTAGCATTGAGCCATTGGCTAAAGGCTTTAAAAGCAAAGTTAAAAATATTTTTAATTAGAATTTGTGCTAAATTAAACTGGCTACGGAGGTTAGTAATCACCAAGGTAATTAGTTAATTATCCATCCAATTACAACTTTTGGTCCGAGTTATAATTCAAAACACTTATTTTACCTGATGTAAAGGACTTTGTATTAAAATATAATACCTTGGGATTGAGTTGCTCTAATAGCTTTAATAGTTGACAATATTATACTCGTAAATGCGAAAGTTTGTGAGGACAGATGGATGAATGGACGGATGGATGGCTGATGGTGGATTGTGATACCTACTCATTCGCGCCACACCAAAAAACTCCTGTCCTTTTTTTCAGTGATAGTTCTTCCACTGTGGTTCGCTTTAGCCTATTTATTCTGCTACATGTGCTTAATAACACTGCCAGACTATTCACATGTCCTTCTAGCCTGGTCTTATGTGTTTTGGCACTTTGTTTAATTTCCTCTTGTATTGTAGGCATTCCTAAATACTCTTGCATTTCGCTGTTTTGGAAAACCTTATAAGTAAACAAAAAAAAAATCTATACAGTTGCTTACTTGAACAAGTTCAGGATATGTGTCCTGGCTAACTGGTCTGCCATTTAAGTATTGTTGCTTAATCTTTTTAGCGACACTGGAACGCTGGTCAAGAGGCAAAGTGTCGTTGTACTCGAAAATGGTGCTAGCGAGGTGTTCCCACCTTGACTCCAGCTCTGACAAGATACTCGGATCCGCTTGGTAAGCTGTAAAAATATTAAAGTAGTTATACTAAAGAACTAGTTTTATTTTCAACATAACAACCCAATGATATTTTCACGAAATTTCGTTTACGGCTATGTCGACGTGGTTAGACAATAGCCATGCGATTATAATATTATTGACCAAATACACTGCACTAACTGAAAATATATATATTGAAATAACTGAGTCATTTATTAAAGGAGGGAGGGAGAGGAGGGGAGGCAATATGAGTGTGTAGCAATCTTTTCAGACGTTTTTTTCTTTCTTTTCTTACTAATAAGGTGCTCCCGCATGAATTCGGCTACGGCGACCTATCTCCACAAAGATGAGGCATTTACTCGGAAAACATTCACTTTACACAAGTGTGAGCGCAAACACAGTCAAATTCCCTCACTCTCGCACTCTCGCAGTCCGATGGGGTGGAGATCCGACACGATTGGAGAGATCAGGTGCAAGGCCTATGGCTTTTCCTGGTCTTCGAGACGCGGGGGTGACCACCACTAATTTCCTAACTCCCTATTTTTAGTACTGAGAATTTATTGACAGAAAAACTCAGTACCCATTTTTGGGTCCGACGCTGGAATTGAACCTAGGACGTCGTCATCCGCAGTCGAACATGCTAATCACTAGACCAGGCAGACATAAAGAAGCACAAATCTAGAGTTTCTCGTACCTGCAGCGGGATATAAGCCCTCTTCAGAAGTCACAGAGGTGATGAGCGGTAGAGGATGCATTGCGCCGGCTTGACTTGCAATGTAAGGGTATTGAGAAAGGAACGGATTCTTAACTCCTGGTGCCTCCGTCGTTGGCGTGAAGATGGTGAACCAGTTGACTGTCCAGTCCTGAAATATTTACTGGACTTTAGAAAGCTCAAAATGACTGATGTTATATTTATAACAATGTTTTTTTTTTATTCGATGACAAGATGGACTATCTTCTTGGTTCCAAAAACTGGGAAAGTTTTCCACAGCATTATTATTCCACGAAAACCTCCTACCAATTTGATTTGTTAAGGTTGCGAGAAATAAGACGAGCGGTCAGGTGCGAGCAAGCTCTCGCTCCAACTTATACAGACACGACACACACACAACCATGAGCCACACGCCCTCGTGAATTGAAAGAACTATAACTAGGATTGAAAAGAACTTCCGGAATCACCAAAACGAAGACCGAAGTCTAGAAGGAGTTTATCAACACTTAACACATTTCTAGCAAATTATAAAAAAATAATAAAACTTACAAACATTTTAACTTGTGCGTTGACTAAAACTTCTCCAGGTCTGTTCTTCAAGCACTCAGCCATATCGCGAGTGTTAGCGGTAGAACATCCAACTATAACGGCAAGAGCTTTAGCCTTTTCCAAAGGTTTAGTGGAATATGCCCACGATGAAAACGCTGAACCGCTGAATGCAATTCCTCGGTTGAATGTATCTGGGAAGTAAAGAAATGCATGTTAAAAAGTGGCTGAATACTCCTTGACATGGATGCAATGTAGTTAAATGTATCTTTATCTCCAATTGGTGCGGAAGGTTTCAAATTCGATGGATTTTGATCTGATAAACTATCCATGCGTTATCGGTTCTTGTTTATAAAATAAATATACAACGTGTAATGAAACTCCGAAATAATACTGAAGGAGGTGTATGTGCTCATGAAACTGAACAACTTTCCCCAAGGAACATAAGTCGAAATGTGAAAAAAAAAAATGTAGACCTCTCATACAAAATTGACGATCAGCTGATTGATTTACTATGGGGCTAAATTTTTTTTTTCATATTTCGACCTATGTTCCTTGGGGAAAGTTGTTCAGTTTCATGAGCACATTCACCTCCTTCAGTAGATATTATTTCAGAGTTTCATTACACGTTGTAGAAAGTTGTAATATAAAATGTCTTGAAGGTAGTAGATAGTAGATAGAAGATAGTAGTTGAAGATTGGTACCTTTAGAAAGTGGCGACAGATAGTGGTAATGTACGCTCGCACCACCGGCTGAACAGCCTGTGAGTGTGATGCTGTCAGGGTTTCCACCAAACATGATGATGTTATCGCGTACCCACCTCAAGGCGAAGGACTGATCCTTTAGACCAGCGTTGCCTGGTATCTGATCATCGGCAGTGCTCAGGAAACCTGGAATGGAAAGAGTTATTTTCACGTTAGCTTCAAAGTTGCAATTTCCCAGTCCTTCTCTGCAGACCAAATAATGAAAAGAATGATTCTACTACAATCCCCTCTGATTTGTCTGACGATCTCCCTCCTCCTGCAGAATTTCAGCGTTCTATGATTTTGATATTACTACTATAGTACTATTATTATATTTGTTATTAAATATCACGAGTACGTACCACGGTAAATATTTTAGTTGGGATTGTCGATATTTCGATCCAATTGCATGGACCGTGGTCACGACGAGACTCGTCTCGTCGTGAGTCTCGTCGTGACCACGGTCCATGCAATTGGATCGAAATATCGACAATCCCAACTAAAATATTTACCGTGGTACGTACTCGTGATATTTAATAACAATTATGTCAGTAAACCACGAATCAAGTCTAAAATCTATAGTACTATTATTATTAGATATTATGATGAAAGTGGTCTCAACTCTCAGGTATGATTCCTGTCACAGGCAAGGATATTTATCATTTTTGAATTGGCTGATTTGACGGTAAAATGTCTAGTTTGTTGGAAGGCTAGTATAGTAGACACAGTCAAGCAAGGGCGGCATATACAAGGCAATACTCCTTGAGGCGGCACGCAATGTGAGGAGGTTTCTCAATCTGGAGCCCTATCCAATGGCTGCTTGGATCCTACCCCAAAGTGTGTGAGACCCATTTCATTTAACTATTTTCGAGGATATTATAAAGGTTATTTTTATAAACATTTTTAGAATGTTTGTGAAATGTGTGTGAAAATAAATGATTGACACAAAAACTTACCTAGTGGTCCCAAACGATAGTTTAGTGTGACAACGACTACATCTCTGTCCATCATGTGCACACCGTCGTACTGTCCTCCGGCTCCGTACATGTAGGCTCCACCGTGGATGAAAATGACCACAGGTAGCGAGGCACCGGCGTTGGGTTTCGGTGTGTGGATGTTCAAGAACAGACAATCTTCGCTGCCTGAAAAGAATTTTGATTTTAGACAAATTTTTATTTTCTTCTGTTACGCCGAAAAGTAGTAGCGAGTCCTTTGCAAGGATCGGCATAGAACCAATGACATTTATTTGTATAAAAAGAGGCATAGAATAGAACACGATCTTTCAAAACTTAACAACAAAAATATAGTAGGTATCTTCTTTTTCCTTTTAGTGTGGATTTTTCCCCCGCGGAAACTCTTATTTTTTGGAATAAAAAGTAGCCTATCTATTATTCCAGACTATGATCTATCACTGTGCCTTTCAGCCAAATCCGTTCTGTTGTTGCGGCGTGGTTGAGTAACAAACATCCATCCATCCATCCATACATTCAAACTTTCGCATTAGTAGGATATTAGTAAGGATTTATTGAGCTTAAGGAGGCGAAGAAGTGAAGTACCTACCTATGATTCCATTTTGGACGGGATCGTACTGTAGACAGGGGGATAGCACCCTTGTGGCGTCCCATACTCCTGGCCAAGGCTTCGACGCTTGCGGCTCCTAGAAAATATTTCATCATCATCATCATCAGCACCAGAAAATAGTTACCACACCGATTCGCATTTTTTCTATATATCATTGTGGAAACACTGTATAGGTACATAACATAGTTTTGTTACCTATTGTAAAAAATTTTTTGAAAAGAGCAACCGCCGAGTTTATTGCTGGCTCTTCTCTGCAGCCCTGATAGCATGGGCGGGAGAAATTTTATCCCCGGGAAAAGGATAAAACGGTTATCCCCTCGCTTAGCTTTATCCACCCGTCGAGCATTGGCACAGCGGTGAAAATAACACTCAGTGGATATACTTATAGAAATATACATCGCCTTCTCCTCTGTCGCCATGCTTTAGCATAGGGAAAAGATAATTTTATCCCCTCTCAGTGGATAAAATCGGAGGATAAAACTTTTATCTCCTGCCCATGCTACCAGTGCTGGAATGGCATTCCGAACCAGTGGTAGATTCATCGACGATTCAAAAGCACTTGTAAAAGTTTATTTAATTAAAAAATATTTCTATTCTATCCTATTTATTTTTTCATCAGTTGCGAGCGCCTCGACTGGTGGATCGAACTTTTGAAACATAGAAAGTTCATATATTCAGTTTCATATTTATTTTATCGCAAGAACCATGTTACTAGTTGTCTGTAAACATTATTATCTATTAATTCTATTATTAGTGTAAACTTTCCGATAACCTGTACCTATTTGTACATGTTAAATTCGACGGAGGCCATAATCTATTTTGTAAATGAACTCATATCTCTATAATATTCAAATGGTATCGCATTCATTCATTCATTCATTCATTTCACAATCACATTTCTTGTTTTTTGCCGAAAAAATCACATTTCTTGTTTTTATTATTATTTTATTTGGTTTACCAACAGCTAAAACAACTTAAACTTAAACATTTATATAAACCACTAAAAATTAATTTAAATAAAACTATACTTAGATAAAATATTAAACCAATTACAGGTTAACAACGCATGCATAGTGATGTATTATCTCTTTTACAACTTAAATATTTAAATTAATAACATGCAAGAAAGATAATGTATGGTAATTGTATGAGGACCTCCTTATTTTTTATTTTATTTTAATTATTTGTGAAAATTACACAGCTATTACGGTTCATGGTTCGCTATGTAGCGATAAGGCCGCCAAATTGTACCTTTACTATTTAATACACCAATAATATAACTCTTAATCTTATAATGTGATTCATGTCTCGACATGTTTCGACACGCAAATACATATAGTAATTTGATAAAAATGTGTTATCATTTATTAGTAGAAGTTGTTCGCTATAACAAGATAAGTACGTAATATTGAGGTGAATAAAACTATTCTTTTACCTCTTTATAACGAATTTAAGACCAATCTAACCTCAACATAACAAACCTCAGTTCAACGAATTATTTTTATTTTTATTTTATTTTTATTATTTATGTACATATAAATATTTACAAAAGAAGATATATTAGAAGAAGTATACATAGGTGAAGCTTATCTCTAAAAAAGAAATTTCTTCCAGCTTCCCTTGAAAGTGAGTAAGGTGAAATTATAGAGTGGTATACTTAGGTCAAAAATGTACATCACTACATATACTATAATACCTACTATATAATATAAATAAATAACAAACTACATAAACATGAAGATACATAAATACATATGAATACATAAATAATTAAATACACATAATACATAAATAATATAATACATACCTACATAAATATACATAACTAAGTAACACATAACGAGAGATAGTGCTGCTTCACTTTAAATTTGAATGTGTGTATTGACCGACTGTCTCTAATATGTTCAGGAAGTAAGTTCCATAGCCGAGTAGCTTCGGACGAAAAAGAATATTTATAGAAAATAGTGTTACAAGGGACATAATCAAGAGCTTTTCTGGTAACGCACGCCCGCAAAGGTCTTGCAGACGGGAGCGATACCTTAAAACGTTCTCGTAAGTAATCAGGGGAAGAACTGTTATGAAGGATATTATAGAGGACAGTAACAATATGCAAGTTCCGGCGAAAACGAATTGGGAGCCACTTTAATTGATGACGAAAACTGGAAACGTGATCGAATTTGCGCAGGCCGTATATAAAACGAATGCACAAATTCTGAAGTCGTTCGAGTTTGTCAAGTAGCTCTTCAGTGGCATCTAGGTAGCAGACGTCAGCGTAATCAAGGATAGGAAGTAAGAGGGATTGTGCCAACATAATTTTAGTACGAAGCGAAAGGAAATTCTGCAGCCTCCTCAAAGAATGGATAGAGTAGTGCAATCTTTTACTGACTTGGTTGACGTGTGCCGACCAAGCCAGGTTACCGTCCATAATCAGACCTAGATTTTTACAATTACATGCGTAAACTATTGGTATTCCTGCAAAGACAACTTTGGGAATATTGTTGAAATTAATACGATTTCTTAGCGGTCTGCTGCCAATAATCATCGCTTGGGATTTACTTGGGTTGACCACAAGTCCGTGAGAATCAGCCCACTCTTTAATGGCAGCAAGATCATCGTTAATTGAAGTAATTGCAGAGTCAAGTTCCAATAACGAGGCATGCCTATAGAGCTGCAAATCGTCTGCATAAAGATGGTAGTGAGAAGAAAGAACTTTCGTAATTTCATTAATGAAGACTGAAAAAAGAAGAGGGGAAAGCACGCCACCTTGAGGAACACCAGCAGAGAGGATAGCCCAGTCTGAGTAAACCTCCTCTGTGCGAATTACTTGATATTACGAATATTTTCTTGTTCCCCTCCGATTTGTTATATCGAGGTTGCACTGTATTTATTAAGCTCATTGTGTTTATTCTCTCAAAAACTACTGAACGGATTTTCATGCGGTTTTCACCAATAGATAGGTGATTCATGAGGAAGATTTAAGGTTCGCAATTGTCACTACCAAATTTTTTTTAATTTTGTTATTGTTACGTTTTGAATATTTTTGTTAACTGTAAATTAGTTATTTATTTTTGTTTAGTTTCTATTGTTAGCGTATCGTCTTCTACGATGAATAAAAAGAAAAATTTTGGTAGACTATTAATTATTTAATTAATGAATTTTATCAAGCGGACATAAATAAGAAATTAAAATTACGTCTAAAACTTTCAAGATGTCAATGCCATGATCGATTTACTTTTTGGCAATTGTTGTGTATACCTAAGTGGCGTGTCACACGGTATAAGAATTTATATTTAAGTTTCTTTAGCATAGTTTTGTAAACTCGCTGTTGGAATACCTAATAAATAAATAAATTGCCATGAAAAGCATTGCCAGAGAAGAAAACTTCCGTCACAGTTGCGGTTGCAGTCAAAAATACAATTATTATTTTCTTGTCAACGGTATAGTATGACGTCATTTTGTAACGGTTCACGACGGTCAACTTGAGATGGAAAGGTAATAAGTTCATACTTGATACTTACTCTAAATCTATATTTCCCGATCGGCGGGCGGGCGTAGGGTACTCCCAAAAAACTTGCAAAATTCCTGCCATTCGTTGAAACTCTCCAGGTTCCCTGCAACTTGCCGTTGGCTACACGTATTATCGGACCTTGAGTTGCATCTTGACTTCTCACTAAGGCACCAAGGAGTAAAATTAAAAAAAAATTAAAATACGCCATCTTGAAATTAAAATGTTTAAACGTGCGCTTGCGCCGGTCGCTGGCGCTACATTGAATTAACTTCTGTGCTGTTACTTTTATAATCTCTGTGTCACTTATTGTTTATGGATTAGGTATTAGGTATGGAATAGGCATAATAATATCTAAGATTATTCGTCTTCGACGGAGTTCTTCGTACACCGGTTTCATATAATGATGTGTTTAAATTGATACTAGATCATCAAGTCATTTATAAAACCAGTGTAACCGCTAACAAATAACAAAATCAGCACGTTCACGACATTAAACGCAAACGAGCCTATTCGTTTTCGTCGTAATTATTATTTTGTAAAAAATGTTAAGTTAAGCCCAAATTAGACGGTTCATTTTTTGAGATTTTACTACATAGATGAGTCATCGAAAATGAACCGCCTAAACACCGACGTTCAACGTTCACCCGCGATTTGCTTCCGTGAAGAAAGCGTGCACTGGTATCGTGCATCGTTCATCACAAGAATGAACGATGAACGATGAACCGTCTAATTTGGGCTTAATTCGATACGGAGCAAGCTGAACGCAGCTTCGTTCCCCGTAACCGTTTCTATGTCTCTATCTTTTTATTGGGCTCTTAACACGTTAACTGTCCAGACAACAGACACAATAGTTAAACAATAACAATGCTCACATGTGATTCATGGGACAGGTTAAGTAATAGTGGCTTATATCTCACTCCTCAGGATTGCAAGCTTTCCTTGGGTTATAGCTAGCTAAAGGAGTGATCTTTTGGGAATCGCGCCTTTTTTATGGTTACCCGAAAGGTAACAAACGGGACTCTATTACTAAGCCTCCGCTGTCCGTCCGTCCGTCCGTCAGTCTGTCTATCAGCTGTATCTCATGATCCGTAATAGGTAATTTTCAGAGAACGTATATTTCTGTTGCCGCTATAACAACAAATAATGAAAATTTTGGGAAACGTGTTTTTTTTTTCGGCGTTTTTGGTACGGAACCCTTCGTATGTGAATCCGACTCACATTTGATCCTTTTATTTCATATTATAAGCCTTTGAAAAGTTGATGAAGCAAAGCCGGCAACGCATTGGTGGAAGGCCGGCAATGCATTGGTGGTGCCTCAGGTGCTATAAATGTTCTTCAGCGGCGGTAATCACTTAACATCAGGTGACCTGCTTACACGTTTGCTCGCTAAAAATGTTATAAAAAGAAGAATAACTGCAGACACAAAAGTTGTCAACTTTCGTTGAAGACTTAGTTGAAGATCCCATTTCGATTATCCCATCAGAAGAACAAAGTTTTAGAACATAACATAACTAACTTTGTCCCAATAAGTTGTAAAGGAGAACAAGATTAGCATAAGGCACGTAGAGGCAATGTACCAAACTTAATAATAACAATTAACAATAATAGAGCAAGGGCCAACAGGGCTTACTTATTTTCTAAATAACAAATGTGTTCGATTGAGTAGTATCCCTAATATCGCTACTAATATTATTATTATAAATGCGATAATGTGTTTGTTTGTTGGTTTGTCCTTCAATCGCGCTGCAACAGAACTTCGGTGGGATTTTTTGCATGGGCATAGTTGAGGACCTGGAGAGTGACATAGGCCACTTTTTATTCCAGAAAGTCAAAGAGTCCTCGCGGAATTTTAAATACTAATCCACGCGAGCGAAGCCGCGGGCATCAACTAGTTATTAGGTATTATAAATGCGAAAATGTGTTTGTTTGTTGATTCGTTGGTTTGTCCTTCAATCACACCACAACAGTGCTACGGATGGGTGTGATTTTTTGCATGGGCTTAGTTGAGGAGGAGAGTGACATAGACCAATTTATCCCGGAAAATCAAAAAGTTCCTTCAGGATTTTTAAAACTAAAGCCACGCGAACGAAGTCGCGGGCATCAGCTAGTTATATTACTCGTTTTATTATGTTCGCCCCACGCCCCGATATAGATAAGATATTATAGATTATTAGATATTCCTATGCTAAAATATTCCAGTAAGCAGTAGCCATTCCCTAGGACCTCGTTATGCTTTGTTATCTACGGTTAGGTACATTTTGCAGTAGAACAATGCACGTGGTGGTATCGGGACGACCATAACAACACGAGTATGTGTAGGGTTGGGTTAATTAAGGAAACGCTACTTGCGCAATTCCACATAATTAGAAACGTACTAACTGATGTTCGTCACTTCGGCTGCGTGTTCAAAAGCCTGATGATAGCATCACATGCATGAGGAATGACCTTCCCCATGAGTTCGGCTATCGAATGCAAAAATAATTTTTCAAATCTGACTGGTAGTCCCAGAGTTTGTTATACTTACCTATATATTAGTATAGATAGACATTTCTGTGGTGTCGTGTGGTGCGGGTTGTTACGTTCCCTCCAAAGAGTCATGTATATAATCAAAGGTTCCCTCAGATATGGTTGAGCGAAGCAATGGCTGGATCATGCGTCGTCGTGCTCGTGAACGGGTGCCACCAACGGGAATGGGTCTGCTTTGTGTCTACCCATCTTAATATGTGTTAGGTTGTGGTAGGTGTGCATTTTTGAAACTTCTTTGTGGAAACACTGTGTGCATAGCATAGTTTTGTTAACCATTGTAAAAAAAATTTTTTTGAAAAGAGCAACTGCTGAGTTTCTTGCCGGCTCCTCTCAGCAGAATCTGCATTCCGAACCGGTGGTAGATTTATGATGTGTCATAAGAGCTACAAGTTGACCTACATGAAATAAATAAATTTTGATTTTGATTTTGATTACGCTGATCAACTATTTTTATTGTTTTAGACCTAATGCTAAAGGAATTTGATTTGAATTTTAAAGCTAAGCGTAGTTATTCCCTTCAACCGTCTCTATTTTAGTGCAAACTGTAAAGAAACATCTCATAAACCAAAATGGAAATTTACAAAGTAGAGAACGACAATAAAAATAATTTTGAATGTATGTACCGTGTACGTATTTCTTTTTAAAATATCTACCCATTAGTTTTGCATAAAATTACCTACCTATCTAATATCATGCTGATATACCTATTATGCGGTCAAAACATCGTGCATCTCGCTCTTGTGAATGTTCCTAAATATTGATCGAAACAACATTCTTTCACGCTCGGTCTTACTCTTAAGTGAAGTTCTCTTCTGAAGTTTAAAGCCTTATCAGATGTAACGCGTGACGGCCGCGGCAGAAAGACAACCTTAGCAAGCAAGCAGACTTATAACGGACCTATCATAGTCACAATTTCTACAGATTTATAGACTTAATGTTTAAATGTTTAACTCCTAGTTAATGGTAGACTCACTTTTTTACATTTGTAACGCCTGAGGCACCACCAATGTGTTGCCGGCTTGACGATCCGGAAGCTGTTTGTTGGTTTGTGGCGTGACTTCCACAAGCGAAAGCGGATTTTCTTATTCGCCAACCAGGCCTGGCGGACACCATCTATAAGTGCCTGGCGTCATTCCGTCACGAGCGACAGAATAGAAAGTTTACTTGAAATAGTAGCATCAGTATACTTGAACTAGTGAACTTTTCTATTCAATTCATACTTACATAATGTACCTACAAGGTACCTATTAAGAACACAAATCATATAGTGTAGTGCAATGGTAGCAGTGCGGTTCACACCCTAAAAGCCTTCAATTTTCCACTATTACAGCAGAGTCAGCAAAAATTTTAAAACTTTTTATCGCCGCTTTGGAATCGCTGCTATAACGTGTAGCGCCGTAACGCTGCTTGTATGAATAAACCTTAATTAAGTATAATATGTATACCTAATGTAATTATGTAAGTAGCAAGTGGCAATTTTGTCCAACCTACGCCAAGCATAAGCATAGGACAGAGAAATATTGTTATTATTAGCATGACAACCTTTTGGCACAGTTTACTTTGCCACACTATTAAGTGTATTTCACAACGTTGACAAAATTAAATGCACAAATACTCGGAACATACTTAATTGTTTGCAATTTTATTACAACACGGATTCACGAATAATTCGGCCACATTTCCAAAAAGATAATATGTGTGGTATAGTAAGTCAGGTATTACCCTTCCATCCAGTGGCGTAACTATAGCGTTTGAGGCCCGTGGCAAATTCGTCGTATGGGGCCCTCCCTCCCCCCATATAAAGAAGCTCAACCAATGAGATACCTGACCGGGGGCCCCTTCAGGCTGGGGCCCGTGGCATTTTGCCGTTTTGCCACCCTATAGTTACGCCACTGCTTCCATCTCAAGTTGCCGCTACCTCAGTCAATACCGCCTCAGCAACTGTGACTACCAAATTTTTTCAAAGTTTTGTTATTGTAACAATAACAAAAGTCAAAACTTTGAAAAAAGTTTCGAATGTTTTTTGTTAACTTTAAATTAGTTATTTATTTTTGTTTGGTTACTATTGTTAGCGTTACACTGTATAATACACTAAAACTATTCTATGTCTATAGTTAAACTATAGGTAATATATACAATATATTTCTTTTTCAGTAGCACTTAATATTCTCAGCACTTGTTAACTCCGTGAGGGCCGCTCATGTATTAACTCAATTTACGAACGGTGCGTCCTTATCATATTAAACTACCTTCAATACCATGGATCAATGATCTTTTTATTTATTCTTATAGTAGCTGATACCCACGACTTTGTTCGCGTAGATTTATTTAAACTCCCGCGGGAACTTTATGATTTTCCGGGATAGAAAGTAGCCTATGTCATTTTCCAGGTCTTTAACTATACCTATGCAAAAATCACGTCGATCGGTTAATTCAACCCATACCTCCTAATCGGTTTCATGCCATCGTGCCGGAACGCCAAATCGCTTGGCAGCACGACTTTGACGGTAGGGTGGTAACTAGCCACGGCTTAAGCCTTACACCGGAAGAAACCATTTATCTGTTCTATTACGGATCATGAGATACAGCCCACTGACAGACGGACGGACGGACGGACGGACGGACGGACGGACAGCGAAGGCTTAGTAATAGGGTCCCATTGGTTACCGTTCGGATACAGAACCCTAAAAATCCAAATTTCGCCATTAAGTTGATGTTTTATCGGAATCGTTTGAATTATGATGACAAAACTTTTCAAAACTTTTCAACATCTTGCAAAGTGCTCCGAGAGCGAACTGCCATTGAAACTTTTCAAATCCATTTTCACCAAATGAACCGAAAACCAGTACAGGTCCCTGTTAGAATATTCATAAGTATAATTAATTTTTGAACAAGTTCACAGGAATCGAAATGAATCAATTCAATTAATTGTATTACTATAAATAGCCTTGTTATTTAAGCCAGAATGGAGAGAAGTTTATTCAAACGTAAATTTTTAATTAGTGAGCCATTAATTAATAATGAAATATAAACAAAATATCAATGCTAATAATAAAATTACATTCATCTATCTCAACACATCTTTTTAAGCTATTGCATAGCTTCTATCGCGGGCCTTGAACGTGGAGACCGAATCCAGTAATTCCGTAACGAAAATAACCTGACACGGGACTCCTCTCACCATTAGATGGCGTTGATAAAAAATGCTATGCAATAGCTTTACCGCGGCAGTCCCCGAGTGCCACACGCATGTCTTTTTTTTAAATAAAGAATATTAGCCGAGCTGAACTTGACTTATTACCCGATTGTGCAGCGCAGAGGAGGGTAGTGTTCATTAGTCTATGTATGTTTGTTTCGCTATGGAGACCAAACGCGTAAGCCGATTTTGATGATTAATACGTCAAACGGTTTGTGTTAATCTCGGGAGTGTCACCAAAGACATGACAGTAATCAAAATTAAATATGGTGACCATAGGCATGCAAGTTTTCTTACGATGTTTTCGATATTTAATTCCTTATAGTCAGAGATGTATATCTAGGATGGAACCGCAGATTCCCCCAAACGGAAACTGGAGTCTTACGCCGCTAGATAATCACCGCTTATGAATATACCTACTAAATGAAGTCCGCGTGGATTTAAAAAGTCATTTTCTGGAATAATAAAATATTAAATTTAAAAAATCAAAAACCCGGCTGTGAAAAACGCTGAAAAGGAAAAAATAAGTCCAGTAATCTAGAATACTGTTAAATAAAATGTTTTAACAGTCGGGACCCATTATTGGGAACATTCGAAGCGATCTAGATTTCTAAGGGGTCCCGACTGTTTAAGATAAAAATCTAGATCGGTTCAAATCTTTCCAATAATGGGTCCCGACTGCATAAGTAGGACTTATTTGTTCCTTTTTAGTTTTTATATAAAAATAGATGATTCCCGCGACTTCGTTCGGGTGGATCGAGGTTTTTTAATTCCCACGGGAGCTGCCTTATTTCTGAGCTAAAATCAAGCCTATATGTTATTCCAGACTGTGCCAAATTTCAGCCAAATGTCGTCAGTCGTTGTGACGTGATTGAGTAACCAAAATCCATCCAACCATCCATCCATCCATATAACCAAACTTTCGCAAGTCCTGACTGACTGACTGACTGAGATATCAACGCACAGCCTAAACTACTGAAGTTAGAAACTTGAAATTTTTAAAGTTGGTTCCTTTTATGACGTAGGCGCACACTAAGACAGGATTATTGGAAATTCCACCCCTAAGGGGTTTAAATAGGGGATAGAAGTTTATATGAAAGTCCGTCATTTTTCAAGCTGTTTCCATCAAAGTTGGTATTAGAGCTTTCAGTTAAAAATAAAGAAGTACGTGTGTCACAGTTTTTGAAAATTCCACCCCAAAATCTAATTCAACGCGGACGAAGTCCCGGGGGCAAAACCTAGTAATTGAACGAGCGAAGCGAAGTTCTCTGAGTCAATTAGGGCGCTTGCCTACTAGACAGAGAAGTGTGTTCGTCTAAATGTCTGTCAGAGGCCTATAACTTCTGAATTACTGAACGTAATTACTTCAAATTTAAATATAATATGTAAACTGATGGCCTTCAGCCGAACATTGTATAAAAAAATATAAAAAGCTTTATTTCAGGGGGGCTCTCATAGAAGCGTATTTGAAGTAAAATCTTGTTTGTTGCTCTACATAGACTTGCGATATATCTTTTTAAAGACGACTTTGAACAGAGTACAAAAATATTTTTTTTTTAATTTTTCCCTAAAAATTGACCAAATGGGGGGGTTTCAAAGTGGAGATTTTAATTTGAGCCATATGTCAAGAATTACTGAATATTAGAACGTGAAACTTGGTTGAAAATTCAGTTATATCCTGTACTTGAACAACAAATACTAAAATTAGATAAATGTTATAAAGAAACGAAATTATTTAATTTTAATGCGCCATCTATTAGCATTATTGTGAAGCTAATAGCTTCACTATAATGCTTCACTATAGATGGCGCTGTGTCAGTAAAACAGTTTTATGTCAACTATTATTTTTTTTATTGCGTCTAATGTTAAAAGTTAATTATTACAATATATAATTAAAACTTTTGGGAATTATGGGATATCGCGAGGTCTCAGTTCGGGGCGAACCACTAGTATTAATAGGATTGATAGGTTCACAAAATAACTGGAATGATATACAAAACAAAAATTGGAAGAGGAAAACTAAGGATAAGTCATATGGATCAAATTAAGAGAAATGACTCTGCGAAATTGAACTGAGCCATAAAGCCCGGGATCGAATGCTGAAATAACCGGTAGAAGTGCGCGAGGCTTAGTTTTGAATAACGGATCAAGTGCGGCTTAGCAGACACACAAGACAGAGTTCCGTAGTCAACAAACTTATCATGTAGTACAGACTACACAAAATTTTTTTTCCTCCGAGAGTACAGAGAATAAAAATATTAAATTTAAAAAATCAAAAACCCGATTGCCTAAAAAAATCCTACTATCCTACTAATATTATCCTACTAATATTATAAATGCGAAAGTTTGGATATTTGTTACTCAATCACGCCGCAACGACTGAACCGATTTGGTTGTAGTTTGACACAGAGATAGATTATAGTCTGTAATAGTAGACATAGGCTACTTTTTATCTCGGGAAATAAGAGAGTTCCCGTGGGAATTAAAAAACCACGCGAACGATGTCGCGGGCATCAACTATTTTTTTTTATAAATTAACCATTTCCCGCAAGTTCTTCCGTGAGCATTTAGATTTTCGTCGTGATTCGTGACTGATTTTGTATTGGCAATTTGTCAAAATGTCAAATTTATTCGGTGGTTAAAGTTTACTATGCATAGCCCGTTTTGAAATAGGCCCTTAAGAGTCTAAATCTCATCTCTCCTATTGTGCATTATTTAGTTCAGAGAAACCTGTTTACCTTACACCATTATGTCGTTAATGGAAAGGGCCAAGGGGTCACGACCTTCAGCAATCAGGAGTACCCACGTCGCAGAGAGAAGATATGGGTAATGCAATAAAGAGGTAGGTATTGCATTACCTCTTAGTGGCAGTTTCAGTTTACGATCAATTCTGTAAGTAAATAGGTTTCTACTCTTTTATGATTGCTTTCAAGTAATTGGGGTTTTGGTTTAATGATAGGCAATATACATAATGGTTTTATAATAAAGTATAATTTTATAGATACCAATTTCGCAATGTTTTCAATACTGGTTGAGCGAAGCAATGGCTGGATCATGCGTCATGCTCGTGAACGGGTGCCACCAACGGGAATGGGTCTGCTTTGACTGCCCATCTTGACATGCGTTGGATTGGTGTACCTACGTATGCATTTTTGCATTTTTGAAGCTTTATTGTGGAAGCACTGTACACATAGCATAGCTTTGTAAAAAATTTTTTTTGAAAAGAGCAACTGCTGAGTTTCTTACCGGCTCTTCTCAGCAGAATCTGCATTCCGAACCGGTGGTAGAACCGGAGCTACAAGTTAGCCTACATGAAATAAATAAATTTTGATTTTGAATACCGTCTTAGCTTTTATCCGCGACTTTGTCTGCGTAGATTTTTAACTATGGATGGGTATGCATAAAATTAACTACATATTTTTCTCCTATACTACGCTAAGGAAAGACAAAAGAACATTTTGAATGCTATAATATTATAGACCAACTAGTGGCTCTTATAACAAGTCGAGAATCTACCGCCGGTTCGGAAAGCTGATTCTGCTGAGAATAAAAAATTAAAGAATAAAGAATTAAAGACTTATTTATGGCTTTGTTTCATTTTTGCGTCACCAACATAATGTAATTAGATATTGCAGGCTTGTAACGCGTAAATTAACGCGATAATAAAGGCATCACGCAGATCGGGCCAATATTTTACTGCGTTAAATGTATGTAATGACGTTAGACGCTAAGCGCTAATGGATTTGAACGCAGCCGTTAACACTAACGTTAATGCAGATGGAGCAGTAACATTAAAAACAAATAACGTAGCATATAGTCTGCTTCAAAATTCCGTTTCAGCGATGTTTACTTACGCGGTCCATCACATTCATATTTCACAATACGCACGCAGCCCTGGATGCTGCGCTCGGCTAGGCTGTTAGGGTGTAAGGCAGTTTTACAGGGCAGTTTTGCCGGGACCTTCCCCTCAGGCGCGCGTTCTACGCACGCATCCCTTGTCTATGGAAGCGTATTCGAAAATTGAATCATTAAATCGAACGTTTAAAAATTGTGTAGCTACTTATTGGCAGTTAATCTATTTTAATTCAATTATTTTGTTTTTATTAAAAATTATAAAATAAAAAAAATGGTGCGGATTTTTTTTGTTTTGAAATAAACTCAAGTTCAGTGCATAGTTTATCCGGAGTGAACCTAATATGTAAATAAGTAAGTATACCTAAATTGACGTCATGTTCTTTCAGCCTTGTTTCTTTATTCATGAAAGTCTTGGTGTATGGCGCCTGTACTTCAGTTTACAGTTCTGTCTGACGTCTACTAATGACCTACCTAGCTAGCTAGCTGTAGTTTGGATATGGAATCTTATGTTTTTTCTCAAGGTGACAGGCGTGTTTGTTACTGAAGCTTATTAAATTTATTCTATGTCATACCGAATACCAATTTTTATGAGATAAAGATTGCTGAATATAAGTTGTGTCTTTGTTTTAGGTACTAATAGGTAGGTATACTTTTTTGACGAAGTTGAAATACTTGAATGTATTACTTGTTCTAAGTTATTTACATATCCTCATAATCCTTACTTACTTGATAATATTATAAATGCGAAAGTGTGTTTGTTTGTTGAATGGTTGGTTTGTTATTCAATCACAAAGCTATGGAACAACGGTTAGTGATTTTTTGCATGGTTCTTTTGTATAACAGAGGATTTAGAGAGTGACATAGACCTACCTTTTATCCTGGAAATCCTGGTTCCCGTGGGATTTTCAAAACATGTTAGTAATTTTTAACCGACTTCAAAAAAGGAGGAGGTACTTAATTCGACTCTTATTTTTTTTATGATGTTACTCCATAATTTCGTCAAATCTGGGCCGATTTTAAATCGTCAGGTTGGTCCCATAAGATCTAAAGAATATCCGAAGATATTCTTTTCTCCGAAGATATTCTTTAGATCTTTACCAGACTAGGACGGAAAAGAAATTAACTCCCGGGATACGATAATACTGGATGAATGAAACGTGGAAACGCGCGTAAGCCCTTGGAAGAAGCAATTGATGCCTTGTGGAGCGGCATGAATGGCAGCTTTTTTTATTAGCTATGCTGAATATTTTTTTTTAAATAATCTGCTGGCTTATGATTGGCTGGATCATGCGTCATGCTCGTGAACGGGTGCCGCCAACGGGAATGGGTCTGCTTTGTGTCTACCCATGTTAACATGTGTTAGGTTGTGGTAGGTGTGCATTTTTGAAACTTCTGTGTGGAAACATTTTGTGCATAGCCTAGTTTTTTTAACAATTGTAAAAAAAAAAAATTTTTTTTGAAAAGAGCAACTGCTGAGTTTCTTGCCGGCTCTTCTCAGCAGAATCTGCATTCCGAACCGGTGGTAGATTTATGACGTTTCATAGGAGCTGCAAGTTGGCCTACATGAAATAAATAAATTTTGATTTGAATTAAAAAAATATGAATAGCGAGTAAACGAGCAGGCGGGTCACCTGATGCTAAGTGATTACCGGCGCTCATGAACAATTGTAGTAGGTACCAGAAACACCACCCCAATTTAACCCCATCTTGTAATATGACTAAGTTTCTTGCTGTTGAGTTTCTGAGTTCCCAGTTCTGAGTTTCTTGCTGGTTCTTATCGGTTGGAACGGCCTTACAAACTATTGGTAGATTCCCTTGATAATTCGAAAGCACTTTGTGTAAGTTTATTTGAATAAAAAATTATTCTATTCTATTCTATAGTATCCCCCTTTCCTCGCCCTCTACCCAACTATTGTAAAGCTAGAAGAAAGGGCAATGATTTTAGCGGTCTATCTTTGTATGTATATCTGTGTCTATTTTCGTTTGTTCCACTGTAGCGCATAAACTACTGAGCCCGTTTGATGAATGAAAAGTGTCAATCCATTCGTTAGTATCCATGTGACAGCTTCTTTATACGCGAAGAATCAATATATTATACCTAAATATTGAACTATCTTATTTTGTCTTAAAAAGCTCGGCCTAAAAGTTCTTTCAATATCTAAATATATAAAAGGCTAAGGTGACTGACTGACTGACTGACTGACTGACTGACTGACTGACTGATCTATCAACGCACAGCTGAAACCACTGGATGGATCAGGCTGAAATTTTGCATGTAGATAGCTAATATAACGTAGGTGTCCGCTAAGAAAGGATTTTTGAAAATTCAACCCCTAAAGGGATAAAATAGGGGTTGGAATAATCGAACTTAACGTGAGCGAAGCCGCGGGGTAAAGCTAGTATAAAATAAAATAGTATAGGTAGGTAATTCAAGTTTTTTTGTAGGTATACTTAATTCCTTATGTTCATCTTATAAATGCTCTAAATATTACTATAATATATATCATATATGAATATCATATATGAAAATTTTAAACGGATTTCCCAATAGAAGAAAATCTTTAATTGCGATTTCCCAAAAGCTACAATTCTTGTATTGCGTAACGTTTGTTGTCGACGTTACATATCGAATTCTCACGTAGCGTTGTCCCAACTCCTGACTCATGTGATCGTCCAAAATGTTTCACAATACAATTACCTTGGGTATGATTCATTTAGGCGACAGCAGTAGCAAACGAGAAGATGATAAATGCAAGTACATATTGCAGAAAAACCGACGAAGCAATGTAAACCATATTTTCATGTGAAAAATGGGATCGCAGAAGTTAAGAACTTAAAATAGCAGAAATAGGTAGTGGAAACATAATACCTAGTAAATAAAATGCTGGTAACGGAGGAAACTAGGAGGCAGTCACTGAATACATCGAGAGTATAATGAAGGAAAAGGAAGAGTAAGAAAAAAGAAGACAAATAACTGTGGTAAGGGCGTAAAAAGACAATAATGCGGGCTGCAAGGCACGTATAGTACGTTTATCTCACGAAGTTACGGGCGCTTTACTTGTGGTTACGTCGTGTACATTACATGTACATTGCGTAAGTGTGCGTGCCTGTCAGGAGCCTAGGTGGGAGCAGTCAGGCATGAGCAAGCTCTCGCTCACATTTATACAAGTACGACACACACACAAACATAAGCCTCGCGGCGTCGTAAATTGCAAGAACTATACACGGTCAACAGGGAGACAGTAGGGGTTGTAGCCGGTAAGAATCCGGCACTACCCAAGTATGAGGATTTTCTCCACTGCATAAGTAAAAAAAAAACCGCTGTGTTTTTTGCCGGCTCTTCTTAATAGAATCTGCTTTCTGAACCGGTGCGGTGGTAGAGTTTTGACTTATCATAAGAGGCCTAGGTGGCCTGCATGAAATAAATCATTTGGAATTTGTTTTAGGTGAAAATAATGTTAAGGTCTTTAAAGGCCTCATTTTTTCTTTTCCTTTGTTGTGTGAAAATAAATGAGTTCGAGGATGGGTATTAATAAGGACTTTAAATAATTTATTACTTCCAAAGAAGCAGAGCACAGTCAATTTTGTTAATAGCAATATTTTTAAAGTACATAATATAGATGATATATCTCCTCATGGACAATGGCAGTACGTGCGAATTTGCGCATTAAGCTATGTAACTTATGTTAGACTAGTTGATGTCTGCAGCTTTGCTCGCGTGGATTTAGTTTTTTTGTAAATCCCGCGAGATCTCATTGATTTTCCGGGATAAAAAGAAGCCTATGTTACTCTTCCGGTCCTCAAGTATATCCATGCAAATAATCAGGTTTATCCGTTGCTTTGTTGCCGATAGATTAAAGGACAAATCAACAAACAAACACACTTTCTCATTTATAATATTAGTAAGAAAAGGATATTAGAAAGGATTTAAGGTTAAACTTATAGTTTATCTGTAGTTGTTTACATTACAGTGTTTATGAAGTATTGGAGGCCAAGATCCTTTCTGGGTCAGCGAGACTGCCCAGAAGGCGAGTATAGCAAGTCATCAAAACAGTCCTTTATTATACCCAATACGCTATTTGAGTCCAGACAAAGGTTTATTGCAATTCATTTACTAAATTAAAAGAGCAAATTCCTCGCGGTATAATTTATGATTATGTGCCAAATGCCATGCCGTCAACAGATTAAACCGGGCGCCGTTTTAACTTATTGATGTCATATTAAAAGACTTTCCAGATGTTATCTCCAAAGAATTCTATAGTCAAAGTTTATCTCACTACTTTGGCTGTGAATTTTACAGCTTAGGTCGGAATTAGATGAATATCAACTGTAATCAGTTCAGTTCAGATACAGTAGTGAATGATCCATCTCTATGTCTGGGTGGTTTCGGGTTCGATTCTTTTTTTATACAATGACAAGATAGTCCTTGACTGTGATGTCACCCGATGGTAAGTGTCGATGCAATCTAAGATGGTAGCGGGCTAACTTGGAAGGGTATGGCAGTGTAGATTCAACCCATAACCCTAATCGGTTTCTACACGCCATCCATCGTGCCAGAACACTGAATCGCTTGGCCACGGCCAAAGCCCCCAGACAAAAAAAAAAGATTCCCGGCGGGAGCAATTTGGGAATTTATAATTTCTGAATTGTCTATGGTCTGGTCTGATGGAAATCGTGCCGCGAAGCGATTTAGCGTTCCGGCAACCTCCTCTTTTTTTCATCAGCTGAAAAGTAGGTATGCAATGTAACACCGTGGTATAGTCCTTTCAATTGATGAGAGCACGTGGCTCATGGTTGTGTGTGTGTCGTATCTGTATAGGTGTGAGCGAGAACTTGCTCACGCCTGATCGCTCCCTCCCTGGCTTTTGACAGGCACGCACACTCACGCAATGTGCATGTACACGACGTAATCACAAGTAAAGCTCACGCGCCCTCGTAAAATGCAAGCACTATACAGCCCAGCAAAGTGTCAAATATTCTTATAAATAAAAACTATTTATGAACGGTTTAAAAGACCTCGTTAAAGTCTATTTGATCAAATGGTGATTTGGAATTTAATTTGTAATTCAATAAATTGAATCCAGCAAGTCACAATGTCGCTATGAGAGTTTGAAATTCAAGGGTGAGGACTGAGGCTTCATTAAAGTGCCAAGTGAATGTTAAAGACGTACCAATATAACCTATTACGTATTATTATAAAACCGGCCAAGTGCGAGTTGGACTCGCACATGAACGGTTCCGTATCATCGTAACAGTGATTGTGTAAGGCCCAGCAAAAACGCCGGAAAACTGACGGATGGATGGACAGTGGCACACTTTGGGTGCGAAACCTAAAAATGTGAGTGCGTTTGTCTATTCCTTACCCAACAAACTACTCTTACTACCTACCCTATTAAATTTGAATCGTATACGATAAGCACAGAGATAGCTTCTATCCTGGAGACGGAAGGATACGGTTTATCCCGGAAAATGAAAGAGTTTTCCGGATTTTTGAAAACCTACTTTCTCGTGGGCATCTGGTATCCGACTAATATTATAAATGCGACAATTTTTTAGTTTGTCCCAACTAGGGACCGACCCGGTTTTGTGAATGGGATTATATGGAGAGTGACGTAAGCTTCTACGAATATTTATTCCGGAAAAGCAAACAATTCCGGCGGGATTTAAAAAAGCCTAACTTCATGCGGATGAAATCGCAGTTGGAAGCTAATGATATTTATTTGTATGGATGTCTTGTATCCTGGAGACTCACATAATATTTGGACAGCAATAATAATTAAACTGACTTCATTGTATTATTTTTGAAAATGTTATATATAGGTTGTACTATTATAGTATTGTATTTTTGTAAACATTAAAAAAAATAATATACTTAATGTAAATGTGTGTGAAAATCATGTGACAAAAAATGGTAGAGATTAAACTGATAAGCTCAAGTTTATTTAGTTTTCAGTGCGCTCCTTACTCCATACGTCTTTCAGCAGAGACAATAGAATGAGATAGAGAGAGAGAGAGTGACTCTTGTATCATCTGTGCCTTTCACGCACACGCTTCATTCGTACATTCATTCATTCCCTTGTGTTTCAAAGTAAAAAACAAACAAAGCTGCTCTGCCTTGAGTAGGTACACTCCATACTGTAAAATTAGTTTTCTAATTTGAGAAGAGGTATTTTTTTTAATAAACAGTAAAAAATATCTCGTAAAGTATTTTAATCACTTCCCATCATATTTTTAGGATCGTCATAACTGCGAACGTTTTCCCTTGGGCAATTTGCATAATTTTGCCTGAATTATAATAATGCTACGTTCTCACACCCGCACAATATGTTCGACATTCCTCAGTTCATTTAAGAAAATTCGAATCCACATTCGACCAACATCGATATCTAGGAATTGAGTCTTCAAGTAAATTCTTGTTTTCTTTGGCCATGGCTAGTTCCCTTCGGGCACGTTGGCGAGTAGAAACTGATTAGGTAGGGGTTTAATTCACACTGATAGGTGTTCCAAGTTAGCACGTGACCATCTCAGATTGTATTTGTCACTTAACATCGGATAAAGTCGCGGTAAAGGACTTTCTTGTCACGATGTGAAGAAAATCATTGAGCATGCTTAACAGACTCCCTCATGTATAGAGTTCGACATTGTTCGGATTCGCACGCATGAATTTGGAAACGTACGTAATAACCAAGAATTAATTATGAAACTTGCCCATCGAGCATGTATTTGAGTGTGAAATCAGCTTAAGAGTTATTAAAATAAATTAATTTTATTAACTGAATTGTTAATAACGTTTACAGAATTTTCAAGACTTTGGCGACGGAATCAATACTTCAAATCGACAAAAAATAGATATCAAACGTAAAACAAGGATAATTTAAAAACTGTAACTCGACTACGGAATAGAATAGAATAATTTTCTATTCAAATAAACTTTCACAAACTGCTTTCAAATCGTCAAATGAATCTAGCATTGAAAGTTAAAAATTGTTTGTACCATCCGTCATATTGATTTATTTTGTTCGTGTAAAATGTAGCCTGTCACTTGTAGTCATGGAGGAATCAAATTTTTTGATACTTCAAGCTTGTAATAACAAAATGTATTGAGACGTCATTCGTCAAAATCACCTCAGTTTCATTCGCTATGGTGGAACATTCGTAAATAGCCACATATATAAATATACATACAAGACATAGACACGTCTTACTTTCGGCTTGTCCGGTAATAGAGTAATGAATCCTTACAAATATTATAAATGCGAAAGTGTTTGTATGTTGGTTTGTCCTTCAGTCATGACGCAACAAAGCAACGGATCGACATGATTTTTTGCATGGGTATAGTTGAGGACCAGGAGAGTGACATAGGCTACTTTTTATCCCGGAAAATTAAAGGCTTCCCGCGGGATTTTAAAAACTAAATCCACGCGAGCGAAGCCTCGCGGGCATCTAGTGGATGATAAATCTTGAGCTGGGATTATTCAGTTCATTACTTCGGTTCATTACTGCCGATTTCAATTCCGATGCTGACTCGATGGAACTTCATAACTAAATCTGAAGCGTCCTAAATATTTTAATTCATCTTTCATTTTTTTCCACTTTATTGCATAACGTACCTAGTACAAAAGACTTACTTCATCACTTGTGAATTTTCAGAGGTATTTTCTTTTTAATTAGAAAATTGTGGAATTTTCAGGAGGAATTTTTTTTTATAGAATGATTAATTATAACGTAATATAATACCAAGTATTACACGAAAATAATATAATATGACACCAAATACATATTACAGAAAACCTAAATTAAATCAAAATCTTCAAAAATTAAAAGATGTAAAGTGGGTAGGTAAAATAATCTTAGTAAAAAAATTATCTGCGCGTTGAATTTTGAGTCTAATAATAAGTAATCGAGTAAGAGAGCAGGGAGCCGCTGGATTCAGGCGGCGCAAGACCGAGACCTGTGTAAGTCCATCGAGGAGGAGGATGAAGAAGAAGAAGAAGACAATAAGTACCTAAGTACTTACTAAGGATTTGAACGAAACTTTTAAGTACAATGAACCACACGAAAGAATCCTAGAGTAGATCCTAATACATACAATTTCTCAATTTGCAAGAATAGACATTTTTGACAGTAAATGATTTCACTTCCATGTAATTTTATCCGATTTTTGGGTAGATTTTTATTTTCTGCAATAAAGATAGACAGGTTACAAAAAATTTAATCCTGCTATGTTATAATAATGTTCCTATGTTATAAACATATACTTAGGTTTAACTTTAGTCGGAACTTCGACAACTTTGATCGGAATTGGTATAATTTTGACACAATTTCCGGTTATGAATACAGATAATGAAATTATGCGATACTTTTAGATAATTTCATTTAGGAGCTACTTATTTCATTTTGTAAACAAAATAGAATAATAGAAAAAAACAAAATGCAAACGACGGGACCACCTAAAAACCTATCTTAATTTATCTCTGTTCTTATGCAAAATTATTCGAAACATTTCTAACAGATTCGATTACGGTTTCGGATATTACATTTTTGCTTTGGATATTGAAGTTCCATAGATTAAGGATTATAGGATTTTTCTTTTATTTTTCTTCTAGTGTCATTGTGGAGTTTGTCGTCCTCGGAGGTTTTAAGGTTGACGATTTCTTCGAGAGGACTGGCTATTTTTTCCATGTGTTCGATGTTATTTAAATTTAGAATGTAATTTTAAGAACTATCGTTCTGGACAAGTGCTGCAGTTCATTCGGTTTTTACCAACCACCCGAGCTGGTCGGCTTTATAGTAGAGTTTGTTTTATTACTTGGACTAGAGCAGCCGTCTGTACCGCATGTGTTGAACCTCTTGCAATTTACTATTATCAAACGTTCCCTCAAATATGGTTGAGCGAAGTAACGGCTGGATCATGCGTCATGCTCGTGGACTGGTGCCACCAACGGGAATGGGTCTGCTTTGACTGTCCGTCTTGACATGCGTTGGATTGTACCTTGTGTGTGTACCTACGCATGCATTTTTGAAGCTTCATTGTGGAAGCACTGTATATGTAGCACAGCATAGTTTTGTTACCTATTGTAAAAAAAATTCTTTTTTAAAAGAGCAACTGCTGAGTTTCTTACCGGCTCTTCTCAGCAGAATCTGCATTCCGAACCGGTGGTAGATTTATGACGTGTTATAAGAGCTACAAGTTGGCCTACATGAAATAAATAATTTTTGAATTTGAATTTGAAAACTGTAAAAGTTTCATTAAAAGTTAACCAGAGTCCAAGTGTTTTATTAGTGTGCCCAAATTAGAAGGCTGTAGAATCACTACATTCTATAATATCATCACGTAAGGGAGGTCGGCAACCACTTAGGTTACACCCCATACAAATATAACTTTGATGAGCTTCTACATATCACGTCTTTGTTACAATTGGCTACTTCTTCCGTGCAGCTGCGCTCGTTTATAATTTGGGTCAAGTTGGTATGTATCTCGGGTTTTAGTTGACCGATTTAATCAAAGTTACAACAGTAGTTTTGGTAAGGCTTTGTATATTATCATAATACACCATATTATATGTAATTATAAACTTTATGGTATGTGTTACCATATTTTATTTTATTTATTAGCTACTCCTTCACGTCACAACGAATAAACTGTTTTGGCTGAAATTTTGAATGGAGATATCTCATATACGCTGGATTAACACACATTTGATTCCGGAAAATTAAAGAGTTACCGCGGGAATAAAAAAAACTTAATCCGCCGAAGTCATGGGAACTATCTAACTAACGCAATCGACTAGCAGATGTTCACGAAATTAATGCTAGGTTGATACTCAAAGAGAGCCGCAAAAACAAATAAATTTTAACATTAAAAATAATGTTTTAAGCGTAAAAAGTGCTCTTATGACGCTTGCAGCGTAAAGCAAGTTCACTTTCAGGGTTGATTTGTGGCTAGGGTTGCCAGATTTTTTTGAGCCTATAAGGGACAAATAGTTAAATGAGGTAAAAATACGGGATTTCAGTTTTTTACCCGGGACAAATAAAAAACAAATTTTTTTTTTTTGATATTTTTCCGAAGATCGAGTCAGTTTTAACATATTTTTATTCGTTTTAACATATCTGTAAAAATCAATACAATTATAATCGTAATTAAAAACGGTCAACAACTCGCTTTTTTACGAACGTTGCGTGTATGAATACTTGGATCGATTTCATAATAAAAAACGAATTACGGTTTAAATACGGGACAGAGACAGTCCCGCCGGGACATTTTAAACTATGCCTAAAATACGGGACATCCCGGGAAATACGGGACGTCGGGCAACGATATTCGTGGCCCTTAAGTAAGTGTTGCTAGTTTTCTAATTGCGAAAGTTTTACCCGAGTAATAGTTTTGGGTCCACCAACAAAAAGGAGACAGAGTATTAAACTTTTATAATGGTCCAGCTGACCAATTTCGGCTATGCCCATGAACAACAAATAGTTTGTGTAGTGGGGTCTATGTTATGAAAAAACCTACTTGAAGCAAAATTTGAAGTTTCCTATAAGAACTATCCTATGTGGTCCTATATATTGACCCGGTGTAGCAGCTACCACTATAGCCATTCAAATCGGTTCAGTAGTTTTCGCGTGACATGTGCACAGTTAGGCAGACAGACAAAAAATTCAAAAAAATTTGCTTTGGGCTCAGAAGCATCCTCCGATTAAAATTTTCAAAATATATTTTTAATGTACAGAATTCGTCCCGTTACAGTTTTATTATAAGTATAGATGTTACATTTTCGATTGTAATTAATGAATATCACAAAACTCAAATACCCAATTGCGAGTCTATTAATTATTTATTTATCTACTGTAGTGGTATAGATTATGTGCCTCCGGGTACTAAAGCCGTGCTATCATTAATTCCACTATCGAGTGTTTTAACGGAACGGAACCTTAAATCATTTAACGTTAATGGCTTGCTGGTGGTAACTGGTCGGGTTCGAACCTATTCTATTTCAATAACCATCACATCTACGACAATTTTGTAACTTCCTAAATTATTTTTATTTTTAAATTTTTCATGTCTTCATTCTGTTTTTTTTATCATTGTCTTTGTTACTGTAAGAGAAGGGCGATGATTCCCGCAACACAGTTCATATTTCTGCGGGACCATCGTTCTAATCTGTTCTCGCATCATTTTTGTTGTAATAAACTTTAAATAAATAAATTATTGATGACCGTGCCATCGTTCGCGTGGTTTTAGGTTCTTTATAATTCAGATTTTACTTGAAAAAAAAAAAGAATCCATCGTCCCGTGACAAATCGATTCAGGACGTAACAGGCATACAGACATGCATATACAGAAAAATGTTTTTTTTTTTTAAATATGGCATTACATTTTATTAATATTTGCTTGCTTTTGCCCGGGATTAGTTCGTGTATAGAGATAGTTTTATAAAAGTCCAGTGGAATCGCTTTGTTTTCCAGAATAAAAAAGAGCCTACGTCACTCGCCAGTTCAACTAAACTCACGGAAAAGTTCACGTCAAACCGTAGTTCTGTTGCGGTGTGATTGGAGGACAAACCAACAAACAAATAATCAGACACATTTAGTCATTTTATAATATTAAAAATATAGAAAAAGTTGATGATAGGTACCTACCTCTTTGAAAAGTAACTCTTATCATATCATTTGTCAAATACCCGATCGATATCGAACATTGTAGTGACAATCCGCAATCTTCCGCTATAAATCACGCAAATCGCTCCAGAAAATCGGTCGGAAAATCGGTGCACATAATATCGTCGTATTCCTTTCATTTAAGTTGATAACTATTTATAGTAAACAGCTGAAATAAGATTAATTCTTTGTCTTGTCGTAACTGATTATTATTAATAATAATTATTAATAAATGCCACATATTATTTTTTAGCACCTTTCCTTCTATACTTACTTACTTTAAATTTATATTTTCCATCTCTACCAATATTATAAATACGAAAATGTGTTTTTTATTTTAATTAAGAAGCAAGGGAGCAAGCCTTGATGTGATTTTTGAGTCGAGAACCTGGGAAATGATTACGTTTTATCCCGGAAAAACTACAGAGAAGATAGTAGAATAGACTAGAATAGTAGCAGTAGTAGATAGTTTTCTATTCAAATATCCTTTTTCAAATAAACTTTTACAAAATGACAACTGTGGTTATTTTCGTTGAACGCTACGATATATTTAATTCTAAAAAAAAAAAAACGCGCCGAACGTAGAACCTCCATGATGAGAAATGAGCCATTAAACGAAAGCCAAATACCGCGATAACAAGAAAAAATAAAGCTTGATTGAAAAAAAAATATATAATGAGAGTGTGCCAATTATCTCGAAATAAAGACTACAAAAGAAAAGTTGAGCAAAAAACTCTGCCATAAAGAATGAAAATGTTTGAAGTTTCGAGTAATTCGATATCTCTTAGTGCTAATTTTCACCATCGCATCGCCAAATAATGTTTAGTTTAAACGAGGATTTTTTCTTTTTTCTTTTAATTTAAGTAAAGTTTTTAATGTAAATTGTTCACCAGGCGTATATTATTGTATATTGGTTACTAGTTTTTACAAGCGATTTCAGCAGCGTTACATTTTTAACCAACTTCCAAAAAGGAAAAGAGATATCCAGGGCTTTGAATATTTACACAATGATCGCGGCGATCCGTAGCTCTTATGAGACTTGATTGAAGGACAAATCAATAAATCAGCAAACAAACTTTCGCATTTTTAATATTAGGTACCTATCAGTAAGCATTGAGAAAATATTTGCCCACTTAAGGTTTCCACGATTTTTATTTCCTTATACGTGTAGGTAGCATAGCTAACGAAGCAAGAGGAAGGAAGCAATTACAAAGTTTTACGAGTATGTTAATAAGAATACTCGGCTCACTTTTGCACTCGCTTTCATAGATCATACGGGCGCGAACACTTTAAATTGTTTGTAAATTGCCGAATATAACTTCATAATAATTCATGTCGTGGTCCCATTGGGTCGACCCACCGCTGGGACATTGGGGTAAATAAAATTGCTCGGCGTGGACTGTGTTACTTTGTGACAACCGGATCGATCCGGGTTTGGTTTTGTATCTGTTGAAGTACATGTATTATGTGTGTGTGTTTGTCGATTCATGGATTCCCTCATAATTGTCATTAGATATGATAAATGAGGTGTGTTTGTATAATTGGCTTCGTCTAGCGTTTCCTGTGTGGCTTCCTACATTATTACGTCACGCCGAATTCAATATGGCCGAAATGACAATGGTTTAAACACAAAAGAGAAAACTCAAAAGAACAGCTGAAAAATGGGAAAGATCAAAATTGGTAATTTTTTAAAGGAATCACGAAATCCAATTATTTTTAACTAGACGATGCCTGCAACTTCGTCCGCTTGGATTAAAATTTTTGGATTCCCACGGGAACTCTTTCATTTTCCGGGATAAAAAATACTTAGCCAGTATTATATCTCCTTAATCCATAATTTGGTAATTATTATGATTATACCATGTTCCAAATTGCGGTAGTTGCCATAGCAATTTATGTGACGTTATCAAAATGATATTACTTTCAAAGGGTTCAAGGGTTCCAACACACAATTAGAGAGGTATTGTCCGAGCTATACAAAGGTCTTATTATACTGTGACAGCTATAACACTGGTCCTGAACTATTAGTCGCAGAGTTGTTGGAAAATATTCAGAAGTACTTGATTGAACCAAAAAGTTTGTAATAAACTGTGCTAAATATACCTATTTTGTTACTATCAACACTCCATATAAATTAAGTTTTTCACTTTCAATATTTTCGGGATCGGGGTTAGTACTTCAGAAGTTATACCTAGTATAGGTCTAACAATTCACGAGGGCACGTGGCTCATGGTTGTGTGTGTGTTGTATCTGTATAAGTGTGAGCGAGAGCTTGCTCGCGCCTGGCCGCTCCAATGTGCATGTACACGACGTAACCACAAGTAAAGCTCACGCGCCCTCGTGAATTACAAGAACTATACTTTGATAGATTATATTATTTATTGTTACATATGCACTATGTGCAGATACATCCAAGTAAATAAGTAGATTTGATAACCTCGCTTTGCTCAGTCAATCTTTAAATCATTCGTTGCCTTATTTGGATTTCCCCGATCTCTTGGTCCATAGAATTTGATTTACCCTTTCTCTCAATAAGGGGTCGAATTCCGCACGGCTTTGGAAGTTTATTTGCAACCTCTATAAGTAAATTCAATTTCGCAATTTAGAAAGGATTATGTTCACTACAGAGCCTGAAACAAACAACACGGTTCTGGTTCATACTGCATATACTGTACGGCAAGATTTCACATGGAGAACGCGGGTACGCGTGTTCAATTATACACTCGGAAATATAAGCATTCTTAACCTTCCCTCAATCAGTTTTCACACGCCCTCCTGACGGAACGCTAAATCGGTTGGCGAAAGAATTTTGCTGTTCCTTGTTTATCGTAAAATTCCGCAAAGTGAAAAATTCTATCCAAAGTTAAGTGTGTCCTTCTTGCGCATGATTCCAGAGAGGTTCAATAGGTCAGGGAGTCTATAAACTTTGTTTTGTACAGCTTTATGGTCGTCCCCATCGGCTGGGTGCTACTGGAGTTTGATTTATCTAGAGATTATATTTCTACGTGATCTCGTAGAATATTGTCGTGTCATAAGCTCATAATTTTTTCCTGTCACGTTAAAGCCATCGGCAAAAATAAAGATAATTCTCTTCGGCGTTCTGTCCGTTTAGGTATCTGCAGATATGGCGTTCTGTTAACGTTTCACTTTCCTGATACTTCCTTGAATTTTGCCTCTCCAAGCAAGGTTTGCTCGGAAGAAATTGCTTCAGCAATAAAGCCGTCTTTGCACGCTTTGATACTTTTTATTTTTATTTGAATAGCGAGCAACGAGCAGGCGGGTCACAAGATGTTAAGTGATTACCGCCGCCCATGAACATTTGTAGCACCAGAGACATTGCTTTTCAGGAATTTGTTGGTCCAGCCTTTGATTCATTTTTTTATTTGGTCATGTTGTAATTATTAAGCTGGCTAATATCTGAGCATTTTGATATTTTGACAGTATTTTCAATACAAAAACGGTTAGAACACCTAATTTAGTCATAGGTTAAAACTTAAACGTTACTTGACTTTCGTGAAATTGGTACTTGGGTATGTTAACTTCTTGCAATGTTTGTTTTGTGTGCAATAAAGTTTTTTCTACTCAATTCATACAAAACTTTTGCTGCAGATTAAAAACTCGGCCACGGATATTCCGGCGTTTGTGCTGCCGTTAACGCGGATAAAAAAGACCAATAGAGAGTGACGTAGGATACTTTTTATCCTGGGATGAATGAATGGTTCCCGACGGATTTTTAACAAAACCGTAGATACTGTTTGTCTGGTGGGAGGCTTTGGCCGTGGCTAGTTATCACCCTACCGTCAAAAACGTGCCGCCAAGCGATTTAGCGTTCCGGCACGATGGCGTGTAGAAACCGATTAGGGGTATGGGTTGAATTTACACTGCTATACCCCTTCCAAGTTAGCCCGCTACCATCTTAGACTGCATCGTCACTTACCATTAGGTGAGATCGCAGTCAAGGGCTATCTTGTCATAGAATAAAAAAAAAAAAAAAAAAAAGATACTCTGCGTGGACGAAGATTTTGGCAAAAGCTAACTCCGAATGGAAAGCCATAAAGGGTTGTTTATCTTCATCCAACAAAATTGATCCATTACGTCGAGCGGTCTATGAACTTTGTTTTGCTTTATCGCCTCGCCGTTCCCAACCGCTGTGTGCTATTGAAGTTTGATTTATGTACCTTATCTTATCTTTTTATTCAGCGGGGGTTAACAATGTGTTAGGAACATGCTAACTGAAACCTGGAATTCAGTAAGTATATGTTTCTGATTCGCTCAGCGTTGGAATTTAGCAAAAATCCAAGTCTTTGGTGCAATAGTCTGTGTTGTCTATGGCTTTATTCATTCTAACACTCACTCTCGACCATTCATGTCATTCACTTTTTCATTTGTTTACTGTTCATCTCCTGTACATTGTATCTCTGAATTTTATTAATCATCAAGTTCATTATAAAGCAGACAATCAAATAATTATGATGATGATTTATTTAACACTAACTGCCCGCGGCTTCGCTCGCGTGGATTTAATTTTTAAAATCCCGCGGGAACTCACAGTGCACAAGTGTGTGTGCAAACACGGGCACACACTCTATTCCCTCACTTTCTTATTTCGAAATAAGAAAGAAGAAATAATTCTTCACAAAGTGTTTGTTAGTAATATGTCCCTTACATCGTTGTATTAGAGTACTAAATAAAGGTATGTGATTCCGAAGACAAAGATTTTGCTTCTGCCGAAAGAATTATTGATCCAAGAGGAGTGACGCAAAGTAACCGAAAGATTTTATGAAATCTTGTTTCACTAGGCTCTTTAGGGTCTGTATCAAGTGTATGAAAGTTGTACGGCTATTATTACTTATTTACGACCCTAGTAGAGTAATAAATCCATAAAATAATACCGTAATAAAGTAGGTAAGTATCACATGAGAGCACTATGCACTAAGAAGGCGTGGTGAGTTTTCTTTGTGCGTACATGATAACATTTTATCTTCTACCACGCAAGAAGAGTGTGTTTAGAACGATAGAGATTAGTTGGAACGCTTTGTCTGTCTGTTTATGTGTTCTACTGTTCAGCTCAAACCTCTTTAATCGGAATGTATCTCAGTCATAAGATAGGTATTTTTATTTATTTATTGTTTAGAAAATTTATTGATGGCAAATTAGTTCTTGATTCCGATCTCACCTGATGTGTACCCTCCTTACAACAATATTTAGGTATTGGATAATTTTTTTATATACTTGAAATATAGATTTTTAATATAATAACACAATCCATTTTTCTTTTCTTAATATATTAACTAGTCTCGAAAATATAGAGCTTTAAAGTTTCCAGTTAGAAAAAGAGAGCGCAATATGACGTCACGATTCAGTATCCCCATACATTTTTTATGGAGAAATTTTGTATGGCGAGTTCCATACAAAGTTTCTTTTTACTTTCGCATTAAAACAACTTATAACTGATTTGTTTTTTAATCGATTTTTTTCCGTTTTTACAAAATATTTTATTCTTACATGTTACATTTTCGATTGTAATTATTATATGTCTGCATCTTGACAACAGTCGAACCCAATTCCTGATTCTAAAAACTTAAAAATTACACTTTGTCGATATTTAAATAGAAAAATCGACTGAAAGACAAAGGGTGTAAACTAAGTTTGGACTTTATTAGAAAATAAATATTTTATATCGAGGAAACAGTACAAAGTTTTGCCTTGTTTTAGTTTCCCGATTGATGTTACCCGGGAATTTATGTGGTTTTCAATTTTATGGTACTAATATTATAAATGCAAAACTCTACTTGCTTCATCGAACTACAACGCTTAGAATAGAAGTTTCTATAACAAAGTTCCGCTCCAAACATAAGCTCAAAACAACCAATGAATGTGTGAGTGTCATGTTATGATTTTCTGTACTGGTACTGATAATTACATTTTTGATGATGTTGTTGTGATGAATTATGACGCCCTTTCACAGCATAGTAGGTCATTTATTAATAATTTTCTGTGAGCTTGTCGTCCTGACGCGACGATACCGCGTAGTCGGCCTTTAAAGGCTTACTAAAAATGGCTTATCACCGCGTCGACTATTGCGCTTCTAAGTGTTATAGTTCGATGACTTGTTTGTTGGCTTAAGACTATAAGCAGATGAGTTGTGGTTCAAATTGTCTTTTGCAGAAGTGGGGAGTCATAGCTCGTTTAAGGCGTTTCACCCCTGGGCTTATTAATAGTGAATCAGCAAGGGCGTTGGGATGCCTAGTGAGTCGATCCTTATGCTATATAGAGTAATTAATTGTATCTTCATTCATTGTTGGCAGCTAAAGTTGCGGGCAAAAGCTAGTCCTTATTGTTGTTAAGCTGCAGGTAGGTATATCTTTGATGTTACAGTAGTTTGTTTTGTTATGGCCAATCAGAGCTTTCCGCTTAAATCTAAATATATAAAAGGCAAAGGTGACTGACTGACTGACTGACTGACTGACTGACTGATCTATCAACGCACAGCTCTAACCACTGGACTGATCGAGCTGAAATTTGGTATACAGGTAGCTGTTAGGACGTAGACATCCGCTAAGAAAGGATTTTGGAAAATTTCAACCCCAAGAGGGTTCAAAAATCGAACCTAACGGGAGCGAAGCCGCGGGTTAAAGCTAGTCTTAGTTAAATCTAAGTATACAAGCTGTCACATCTGGGCCGTAAGTACGTAGAACGAAACGCACTGTGCTGTTTTGCCGACATGATAAACGCACTTAGTTAAACACAGCGTTGCCAAAAGGTTACTTTTGTAACCTTTTAGGTGATTTTTAACTCCGTCCGGTTACTTCTAGGTTACACTATTCAAAAGGTAACTCTTAGGTGATTTTTCGGATCTTGTAGAATTAATTCTTAATTTTTTGTATAAAACCAACATGAAACGGAACGCAAATTGAAAAAACGCAAAAAAAAAAAAACTATAGTAACCTACCTACTCTCTCTGTGGTTTGGTAACTTCGTAATTTGTGAGTAGTTCACGTCAAACTCATTCGCGAGCCGGAGTGATTACATTCTCTTTGAGCCGTGTCGCGACCAAAGACTACAGTATTCGCGACGTTTCACGTAATTTGAATAAGTAGCGGTTAAAATGCAACTTAAAATGGAAAATACAACTACATTCTCGTTTATATATGTGTAAGTTATTACAACCAATCAACTTTTAATACATTTCTACTAGAAAAAAATTAGAGGTTATTTTTTACACTAAAAGGTTACTTTTTTATTTATTTTAGGTAACTTTTGACCTGACCGTAGTGGCAACACTGGTTAAACACGTACTTTCATGTGGTGGTGCAAGGCGTGCCTAATCACGTTTAAGTTAAATGCGTTTACGAAATTAAACCAATTTAGTATTTAAATAAGTTTTGATGCAAGCCGCCCTAAGTATAATCGCTAAACGAAATACTTATTTGAACGCTCCAAAAAACGTGACCAAAGAAAGAACCGAGCTATTATATAAAGCATTCCAAATTGGTCCTATCGGAAATTGATCCGAAACTTTACAAGACAAGCCCTGACAAATTGCCACCATTTGCCAGTTTTCAACGCGAGAGGTAAATATTTTACAGCGAACCGCCGCCGCCGCGTTGTGTTGTGCGGCACAGGAATGCGCAAATAAATTCATAGGCAACAGATTGTCACGGTATAACCTAGGTATTCAACCACGGAATTTTTTGAATAAAAATCGTATGAATATAAATTATGTACCTAGTTCGCGCTTAACTTTTTTGAACGTTTTTTTGGATGGACTTCAACAGAACACCACCATAAAGGGGTATTATTTCAATACTTTTTGACATGTCATATTGTAATGACAAGCCTCAATAGCCCAATGGTTAAAGATGCGGACTGAAAAATGAATGGTCGCAGGTTCGAATCCCACCCGTTGCCCTATTTGCCCCAGCACAAGCTTTTCGCTTATTGGGAGGGGATAGGAGGATATTAGTCAACTTCAGCTTGGTTAATATTCTTTTTAAAAAAAAAGAAAAAAAAAATACAATACGACGGGCGGACAAGTGCAAATTCACTCAAGTAGACTCTGAAGTCAGAGACCTTGCTTCGCTCGGTCAATTAGGTACGTTTACGGTATTATAAGTCATGAGCATGAAAGTTGTAGAGTTTCATCTCTATAAAAAGGAGACCATCATTATCTTCAGAGCAACAATTACCGAGATATTTAGATAATACAAAAAAAAGTTTACAACTTTGAGGACCTTCGGCCTTAGAAAATATTCTCAGTGACAAGTGAAAACTCAACTTCACAAACTTTCCCACGCTGGTCTCAATAGAACATGTCAGAAAAAAATCTTTTACCAGCCCTTTTACAAAGTGAAATGTATGTTTCCCGAGAACTAAAGAAAAACCTTCGAAAAAACCTGCATTTCTTCTAGAAAATCTCTTAACGTATATGCAAATGAAATTGTCCCAATTTGGATTGCAAAAAGCTTTCGAAGTAAGCACTTACTTAGCTAAGTATTTTTAACTGGCTCTTGGCCGAAGTAGATTGTTGTTTTTCACAAAATGTTTAGATTTAAGCAAAGTGATTCGATCCGTATTAAGCCGACTGCGCGATGCAAAAAAGGTCTTCAACATTATAGTTTATGTATGTATGTATGTGGTGTTCTGGAGACTTTTATGATTCTTATAGCTCTTGCGGCCTAACAGATCTTGTGGCCTGACAGCTCTTGCAGGTTTTGGGCTTGTGGGTCTGGTGGTTCTAGTGGTTCTTTAATAGCTCTTGAGTCTATTGCTATACCTACTTGTCATTCTTGGAGCCCTTGTGACTTTTTTTTTCTTTAAATATATAGACTAGCACTTGACTACGATCTCATCTGATGGTAAGTGAAGATGCAGCCTAAGATGGTGCGCGCTTGCCTAGAAGATGCCTATTCACTATCGATTTAAAGACACCAATATTATAGTTAAAACGGAAGCTGGAAGGGCATTCCAGATTTTTGTAGTGCGTATTAGAAACGAGGAAGCAAACCGCTTAGTACGAGATCGTGGAATTTCAACCACGTAGTAATGCAGATGGCGCTTGTGTCTCTAGTGGTTCTTGCTCCTCTTGTGACGCTTACAACTCTTGGAGCTCTGATAGCTCTGGTGGCTTTGACAATTTTTATAGTTCTTTGTACTCTTGCAGCATTGCAGCCCTTGAGGCGTTTGCAAATTTCATGACGCCGTCAGATCTTATGGTTCATCTTCTATGCAGAGCTAAATTTACTGAACCAGATCGGACTGAAGTAGGTTTTTAACTTTCTAGAAGATCTATTATATCCTGTGCATCAACAATGTCCTTGTCAGAATCAGCTGCCATAATTTACTGAACTTCGGTTGCACCCATCAGCAGCAACCACCGCTACAATACTCTACAACCTTCCATTTCTTTACACCACGAAGTTAAATCGACCATTCGGTAGAACCCGCGTCCTTTCGCACAGCCCTACTTACATGCACACTGCAGTGTCGGCACTGTGCACCTCAACACACTTCTCTTCTTAGGGGATTATGAAAAAAATTGTTTCTTTTGAATACTCTATAGGACTTTAATCCATATTTATGAGACGGCGCAATGTCAAAACGATTCCTTTGGGCGGTATTCAAAACCGCGAACGTGAGATTATTTATTGCGTTTACACGTTTTGTAAGCATAATATCCGACCCGTTAAACGCGAAGGGAGCGAGGGTTAGAATACCTACAAGTGGTGAGGACTGAGGAAGTAGCGAAAATGTATTATTGTAATAGTAGGTACGTAACTATGAAAATGACAAATATGAATTGCTCTAGGTAATACTAATATAATGTGATATGAAGTGGCAAAATGCCACATAGATATGAGTGGCAGAGACAACGCTCTACGAGGTCGAGAATCTTAAAGCCCCAACTCGTAAGGTGCGGGGATTTGTTTTAAAGAATATCAGCCAAACTGAACTTGACTGACGTTCTCCTCTCCCCTCCAAATAAGTGAAAACTTGTGTTAGGAGTGGGTACGACAATAGTGCAACGGGTGGGGATCAACCTGCAATCTTTAAGCTTTTAAATCTAAATTAAAATCATTCTTAAAAATTCTAAACTGCATAGATATTGTTCAATTTTTGACTGCAGGCCTCGTAAATATGAACTGGACAAAACGATACGCAGTGTAGCAGCCAAATGGAAACTATAACTACAGCGTAAATGGAAACTATTGGCAATTATAGGTTATTTATTGCAACGATCTCTAATGATTGCCTGTAACAGTTAGAACCAACGTTAATCTTTATCAACCTACTTTTTGAGTTACTGAGTTCAGCAAGAAAAGATTAGAATTATTTTGCTATAATTCGCCAACAGTTACTTGATCGGCTTTGAGTAACGCATATTTTATTAACAATCGGATGGATGATACCGCGAACGCATGAAGTAGGAACAGACCTCATAGATAGATAGACAGAGAGACAAATTGTTATTAAGCTATTGCATAGCTTCTATTACGGCCCAGCGTGGAGACCGAATCCAGAAATTCCGTAACGAAAATAACCTGACACGGGACTCCTCTACGGTGAGCCGCTAGATGGCGTTGATAAAAAATGCTATGCAATAGCTTTACCGTGGCAGTCCCCGATGCCACACGCTTTTTTTCAGCTTTACTTCTTTTTTTAAGCTTTCGTTAATAATTTCATAACCTTTTTTTTTGTAACCTAACCTAACTAATTTTTCTTTTGAATTGGTTTTCACAAGCTGCACAGTTTACTTATGAACTCAATCAACCCTCACCAACTCATTAATTTTGACGCTTCAGAAGTTTCAGATTATGGTCGTTCTATCACTAGCAATCACGTACCACTAAGCTATCTTATTACACAATTTTCAAAAAATACGAACTTTAAAGTATCTAGATTTTTGTTAGGCCACAGCAATTAGGCAATCAGATTATTTATTTAGGCACGCTTTTGAAAGTAGTTTTTTTCCTTTTTTTATTTTAAACTTTGGTTGGTCTTTACGTAAAAGTAAGTTTGTAGTTTCAAAATTATACGGGTGTAATGTACTCAATAAAACAACGGACTATCGCTAACTGATTTATTAATGTCACTCGATCAGTGAGGTGACATTTTGACATTTGTCATTTAACTACCTACATTACACTGCTCCTCTCTTAAATAAGCTAAAGTAAATTAATTAATCTTATTAAACAAATGATTATAAGCGCAGTAGGTACAATATAAATTATGGAATTATGGTAGTATAAACAAGGCTGACAATATTGCAACTTAAGATTTGTATAACACTATCTTATTTATTAACTTCTATTTTATAACCTTTTTAATCCGCGGTCTTAAAGTCATGCGAATTGGAGTATTGTCGTTGGTAACTTGCGAAGGTGAAGGTGCCTTTTTAATATCCTTTTTTGTCTCTTCGGTAGGTGTCGAAATGACAGCAGAGTTCTCAGAACTTTTGTCGAGCTCGTTACTACTATTGCTTTCCCCCGAGTTATCGTTTTCCACACCTATCAAAGAGTACCTAGACTTTCTGATACTTTTGTTAATGATTTGATCAACGTGCCTCCTACACGTGCGATTGTCATCATTAGTTTTGACTACATAAGATACAGGTCCTGTTCTATCCATAACTACACCTTCTTTCCATTTAATCAAATTATCATTATAGTTTCGGATAAGCACGCGGTCTCCAGTCGTCATTTCGCGCAATGAGCCGCCGCGACGTTCCTCTTGATTCAGTTGTTTATTGCGAACGACATCTCGAGTATTCGGTCGTAATAGGTCTAACCTCCCGCGTAATCTATGCCCCAAAAGAGCCACCGAAGGTTCCTTTTGAGTAGTGCAATGCTCTGTGTTTCGGTATGTAAATAAAAATTTACATAATGCCTTATTTATATTTTCATTTTCGATTATGGCCTTTTTCAATACTAACTTTACGGTTTTAACAACATTTTCAGCCGCGCCATTGCTAGATGGGTGGTACGGAGCTACTAAAATCCGTTTAATACCGTTTTTACTTAAATATGACAAATATTCAGATGACGAGAAAGGCGGCCCGTTGTCACTCACCAGGGATTTACAAAAACCGAAGCGACAAAATAATTTGCGCAAAACAGCTATGACGGTCGCTGCTGAGGTATTAGACACCGGTTCAACCTCCAGCCACTTGGAATGGGCATCTAAAATAACTAAATAATATTGATTACGAAATGGACCTAAAAAATCAATATTTAACCTTGACCAAGGCTCAGTGGGCCACTCCCAGGTGTGCAGCGGCGCCGGCGGCGGCTGCGTGCGCACCGCGCTGCACGCCGCGCACTCGCGGCACAAACGCTCGATGTCCGCGTCCAAGCCGCTCCACCAAACGTAGTTACGTGCCAACTGCTTCATCTTAACGACACCTATGTGCCCCGAGTGTAATTCGTCCAAGACGGCGTCGTGTAAGCTGGCGGGAATTATTACCCTGTAACCCCAAACTAAACATCCCTGTTCTAAAAATATATTTTCCCGTCTGATGTGATATTGTTTAAAATCATCCATATCTACCCGTTCGGGCCACCCGAACTTAACGTAACTAACTATCTTGTTAAGAGTGGCGTCCTTCGCTGTTTCACTCTTAATCTCATTAAATGTTATAGGTAATTTGTCTTCTATAAAAAACAAATAGCTGTTGTCTCCGCAATTATCTTTCCGTACGGTACGTGGACTGTCTCCTAGCGGCAGACGAGACAAAACGTCTGCAAAACAATTTCTCGATGACGAAATGAATTCAATATCGAAATTATAAGCGGCTAAGCGAATCGCATATCTCTGCAGACGGCTTGCGGCCGTTTGTGGAATACCTTTATTTTTGCCAAAAATGTAACTTAAAGCCCGGTGATCGCTACGTAATATAAAACGCCGACCGAAAATGTACCTATGATGCCTGCTAACTCCGAAAATAATGGCTAAAGCTTCTTTGTCTAATTGTGAATAATTCCGCTCGGCATCGTTGAGTGTGCGCGAGGCGCAACTGATAAGCCGCTCCGAGCCGTCGGGGTAGCGGTGCGCGAGCACCGCGCCGAGCCCGTACGCGCTGCTGTCGACCGACAACAACAGCGGCAGCTTCGGGTCGTAGTGAGCCAATACCGGCGAACTACTAAGGATTTCTTTAATTTTTTTAAAGGCACTTTCACATTCCGGACTCCAAATCCATTTTACATTTTTCTTAAGTAAGTCGTATAAAGGTTTTAATACAGAACTCATGTTGACGCAAAATTTATTATAAAAGTTAACAAGCCCTAGAAAACTCTTCAATTGCGTCACATCTTTTGGCGATGGCGCTGAAACGATCGCTTCTATCTTATTTGCGTCAGTGTGTAAGCCCTCTTTATCAATTTTGTACCCTAAGTAAGTTACACTGTCTTTAAAGAACTCACACTTAGACCAATTGACTCGCAAGCCGGCTTCTTTTAATCTAGCTAAAACTGCACGTAAGTTTTTACAATGTGTCTTTCTATCTTTACCGGTTACACAAATATCGTCCTGGAAAGCTACAGTAGATGACAAACCACACAAAGTTTCCTCAATCAACTTTTCAAAATACTCAGGAACACATTTTATTCCGAAAGGCACTCGCTTATAAACAAAAGTACCTACGTGCGTAGTTATAGCCGTCATAGGCTGAGAGTCCTCCGTTAATAACACTTGCTGATAGGCGTGGGACAAATCTAATTTCGAAAATTGTTCGCCTCCACCGAGCGAGGCAAATATATCTTCAATTCGTGGCAGAGGATAATGAAAATCTTTTAATAACGGATTAATCGTTATTTTATAGTCTCCACAAATGCGAATATCGCCATTTTTTTTTATAATAGGAACTATAGGTGTACCGTAATCGGATCGGTCTACCTTATATATGACGTCATCGCGCTGCAACCGCTCTAACTCGCGCTCGACCGGGGCGCGGAGCGCGAGGGGAAGCGGCCGCGATTTAACAAAAACTGGAGTCTTATCGGCTAAATGTAACTGCATTCGAGTTTTAAAAGTCCCAAGCCCATCGGCAAAAACCTCAGGGAATTCCTTTCTTAATAACTCAATAGTATCACTATTTTCACTCTTTTCGGACAAATTATGACAGCTTGTGACATCTATTTGTAAAAGTCTTATCCAGGTGCGGCCTAGTAAAGGAGGGCCGCCGTTTTCAATTATAAAAAGCGGTAACTTGTGCGAACAAGAGTGATATTTAACATTTACCATGATATATCCAAGAGGTTCAATAACATTACCTGTATAAGATTTTAACTTTAAATTCTTATGTTGTAAACAAACATTAGGGAAATATTTATCATAATAATATTTTGAAATTGCCGAAATCTTACTACCGGTATCTATTTCAAATTTAATCACTGAGTTTTCTACATTTAATTTGAGGTAATACGGGCCGTCATTGCCCTCACAAGTTATATTATAGAATTCTAACTCACTGTCATCCGAATCGTTTAAAAAAAACTGACCTTTGGAGTTCTTCTGGTTCGCCGAATCACTGCACTTATCACTGTTAACACAAGCGGCCTTCAGATGGCCTCTCCTACCACAGGCATCACACACATATGATCGGAACTTGCAGCGGGACGGGGGGTGCCCGCCGCGCCCGCACCGCCAGCAAGCGCGCTGCCTCTCACCGCTCGCTGAGCCTGCCCTGGATCCTGCTGCGTCCGGCTGGACGCCTCCCGTACCTTTGTGCCGTTCCATGCGCCCGCGCTCCCCGCGCGCCGTAGAGGGTCTGATGCGGTGCAACCCTTCCGGTTCAGCACTGGGGCTCGCCCCGGTAGCCGCCTCCGCCGCGTGCCTCTCTGCCGCCTCGAGCGCCAAAGCGAGTTCCACTGCTCGCTTGTAATCGATGTTCCGCTCGGCAAACAATCTCGACCTCATGTCTTCACTCTGAAGACCAGAAACAAACTGGTCTCTCAAATTGACCTCGAGAGAATCTCGAAAATTGCAGTGTTTCGCTAGGTGCTTTAAACTTTTCAAATAATCACTCACTGCTTCCCCTTGTGATTGTTTCCTTTGCCGGAACATATGCCTCTCTGCGATCTCCGACCTCTGTGGCTCTAAATGATCTTTGACGATCTTCACTAATTGTTCGAAAGTTTTGTCTTCTGGTAAATCCGGTGAGCATAAGTCACACATCAATTCGTAACACTGAACGCCGACGTGAGTGACCAACGTGGCCACGTGCAAATCTTCACTTATACTATTTAAAGCGATGAATTGCTTCACCCGGCGGCAATACGCGTCCCAGTTGTGGGAACTAACATCAAATGGTTCTATTTTGCCAAAAGGCATGATTCTAACGATAAAAAAAACGACAAAACCGAACTGCGCCAAATGTAATGTACTCAATAAAACAACGGACTATCGCTAACTGATTTATTAATGTCACTCGATCAGTGAGGTGACATTTTGACATTTGTCATTTAACTACCTACATTACAACGGGCAAAGGTTTGTATGAAAATCTAAAATGTACTAATAAGGTCTAGGTCTAGTTCTTTGAAAACACATAATATATTATTCACATAATACATTTGTACGGAGTTATAGACAAACCGCAGAATTGAATTTCAACCAGAAAAGAGCTTGATTAGTATTTCGTTCAAATAAGAATCGAATTACCCTTTGTATGGGGCTATGTAAATGTTGGTATACGTCGATGGAATATTTGATATTTTGTAAGTTTGTGTGCTAATTTGCAAGAATGTGTGTGTGTGATGAGAAGGAATGTTCTTTGATGCTTCAATATCAAAGCCGCAATTAGTAGTAAATCAATCTGTCCCTTGGCACACAAGAAGGTCTAATAGAGCTGAGAATTTCACTTATTATCCGTATGTGCCTCATAACTACTAATGTGTTACGGTATAACCATTTACGGAATGTATATCGCAGATTTGGTTTTACCCGACTACGTCAAAGCCAAAAGGAAGTGTTGTGATTTTAGCATATAGTGTTTTTTGAGTCGATTTTGATGAATGAATAACGGATTCATACAACACTGTTTCCGAGAACATCAATCCTTGAATCGTCGCTAAAATTGTTGTGTTTGTTTGTTGGTTCGTTAGTTTATTGGTTGGTCCTTCAATCACGCAGCAATGCATTGGATCAGCATGAGTATAGTTGAGGACTTGGAAAGAAACATAAGATACCTCTTATCACTGAAAAGTACAGGGTTCCCGCAGGAGTTTTAAAAACCTCCCCTCACGCGGACGAAGTCGCCGCAGAAGCTAGTATGATTCTACAATAAAACAACAACGCTTATTTATAACGGGACCTATAATTTCTTGTGTCATGATTTTATAAAAATAACGATATAAACTAGATTCTGAACTGATTTGTAGAATCGGTAAATTATGAAAAGTAGTATTATAGATACAATTATTTTAATGAATAGCATGGCAACATTTCAAAGTGGGCCACACTGGTCGGTGCGATAGGGATAATTACGTTCAAGGGCCCAAGTCTGCTATTGCAATTGTAGTTCAATTGTCTATCAATGACATCCCAATTGCTACTTTTAGCAATTTTGGTAGTCTACTAATTCAATGGCGTCACAATTGTTTTCCGATGATTTGCCACTGACACATTTAGCTTTGAATCTAGCTTAAATAAACGTGTTTAATATGTAGTTTTTTTAAAACTCATTTCGGCAAACGCTTTTTAAGCTAATGCCAATACCGAGGTATCATTGAATTACAATCCAATTATAAGAAATCGAACGACCATTGTGAATTTAGTAGACTACGAAATCTTGGACCAATGATAATTGAATTGTAATTGTATTGCGGATCAATGACAATGACATGTAAAATAGCAGACTTGGGGCCCGTGGGGCGCTAGGAGGGGCGCTTGTGACGACGGCTCAGTATATTATAATGCACGGTTATAACAAATAACCAGTTAGATTCATCCACCTCCAGCTAGAGTACAGACAGAACAGCAGAGAATATTATTATAATGTTGGTTAGCGAGTTATCATTATACTTGTAATCTTTTGCTTTCGCAGTACAAAGATGACGTCACACGCGCTCAAAGTGGACAACTGGTCGCACTGCACCACTCCTTCAGACCGGAACGCGCCGCAGCTGGCCTCCGTGAAGGTGGGATGCTTGCACATCAATCCTGCCTCAGTGTGAGTACCCTCCTATAATCTATTTACCTTTATTTTTATTTTATTTTTATTCGATGACAAGATAGTCCTTGACTGCGATCTCACCTGCTGATAAGTGGCGATGCAGTCTAAGATAGTAGCGGTGGATGGTGTTCATGAGCGGCGGTAATCACTTAACATCAGGTGATCCGCCTGCACGTTTGCCCGCTATCTTCTAAATATATAAAAGACAAAGGTGACTGACTGACTGACTGGCTGACTGACTGACTGACTGATCTATCAACGCACAGCTTTAACCACTGGACCGGTCGAGCTGAAATTTGGCATACAGGGGCCCAAGTCTGCTATTGCAATTGTAGTTCAATTGTCTATCAATGACATGACAATTGTTATTTTTAGCAATTTTCATGTCATTGATAGACAATTGAACCCCTGGGCCCCAAGTCAAATTGCTAAAAGTAGCAATTGGGATGTCATTGATAGACACATGAACTACAATTGCAATAGCAGACTTGGGCCCCAGGTAGCTGTTAGGACGTAGACATCCGCTAAGAAAGGATTTTGGAAAATTTCAACCTCAAGAAGGTTAAATAGGGGGTTAAAAAATCGAATCTAACGTGAGCGAAGTCGCGGTTTAAAGCTAGTTTATATATAAAAAAAATCGTCATTTTTCAGTTTCAGAAGAACGCATGTGGAAGGATTAGCGATCCCTCGGCATTATTTTGCCAAAAAAAAAAAAAAACCAGCATTATGTGGTCATTACAGTAAGGGTCACGATTCTCAGGAAGAATAGATTTGACGTTATGACCTCATTAGAATAAAATACGTATAGAATCCTAAGAGGATCACTTTGTTTTTCGTCTGTCCGTAGATGAAAGAACTTTTTCTCAGAAACGGCTTGAGATACGAGTATGTATTCAGTACATTTAACTACTACTTTGTTCTGATTGTCTGGCTGAATTTAACTAGAGTATAAGTTCATGACTAATTTATGAAACACGTATTAATGTGAAACGTGTATTTTTGACGACCACCCGGGCGTAGTGGTGAGCGCTATGGTCTTATAACTCGGAGGTCTCGGGTTCAATTCCCGGCGGTGCAATTTGGGAATTTATAATTTCTGAATTGTCTCTGTTCTAGTAGGAGGCTTTGGTCGTGGCTAGTTACCACCTTACCGTCAAAGATGTGAAGATTTAGCGTTCCGGCACGATGCGAGTAGAAACCGTTTAGGGGTATAGGTTGAATGTACACTGCCATACCCCTTTTAAGTTACCCCGCTACGGTTTTCGACTGCATCGTCACTTACTATCAGGTGAGATCGCAGTCAGGGACTATCTTGTCATCGAATAAAAAAAAACACGTGATTCTAAGTGACTCTGGAGTCTGGACCTTACGGTAGTTTAATACTATGTTTATTGCTTTGGAAGGAAAATAACCCTCCCCCACATCCTAATTAGTGTTACGTGATTTGTGGACGCCTCCTTACTTGTTATTTATAACTCTGTTATAAATATATTTTCTTATAAAATGGTTAAAAATACTCTATTTTGCATTATATTCTACTCCACTACCTACATCAAAAAGGCTATAAGGATTTTATTATATTGCAAGAGAGCTTTCCTTAGATATTTATACTTTTCATAATTTAATTAATTATTGGGAAATTAAATTCTCTCATTTTTGGGATTCAGTGGTCATTGAGTTAGACGATGGAGGAGCTAACCACATACATCGATGCAGAAAAGTTTCATCAATCATTGCTGTAGTTTACCTTTGAATCAAAAAAAAAAGGAGGAAAAAGTTAACGGGGAAAAGTCACGTACACATTCCAGTGAGATATCGTTGAATAGGGTTCTAAAATTATTATGAGACTAGTTGATGCCCGCGACTTCGTTCCTAACTAAATCCACAGCGCTTTTATTTTCCGGAATAAAAAGTAGCCTTTCCAGGTCCTCAACTATATACGTGCAAAAATTCACGTAGTTCCATAGCTCTGTTGCAGCATGATTGAAGGACAGAGACAGACCAATAAAAAAACAGAATTATGCATTTATAATATTAGTAGAATAGGATTTGTAAGACATTTCTCAAATGAATGCCCCTTACGAAATGCGTATCAAAGTAAATTGAGACCAATTTATCGACATTTCACTACATTTTCTGCGTAAAAGAAAAACAATACCTACTTTTAGACCTGTAAATAGGGTTGCCAGATTTTTTTTTCAGCCTATAAGGGACAAATGGTTAAATGGGCAAAAAAATACGGGATTTCAGTTTTTTACCCGGGACAAATAAAAAACAAAATTATTTAGTGTCATTTTTCATATTTTCAGTGTCATTTTTATATTTTTCCGAGGATCGAGTCAGTTTTAAAATTGTCATTCTGACACTAACACTATCATTGGTCGATGCGGGCTGCGAGTGCAAGTAAGTAGCGAGACGAGTACCTACCTACGTTTTACGAACGTTGCGTGTGTGAATACTTAGATCGATTTCATAATGAAAAACGACCTACGGTTCAAATACGGGACAGAGTCAGTCCCGTCGGGACATTTTAAACTATGCCAAAAATACGGGATGTCCCGGGAAATACGGGACGTCTGGCAACCCTACCTGTAAATGTATGTAGTTTTGAAATTGTGTACAAATGAATTAGCGTCATTATTGCTCTAGTATACGACAACTCTGTGCCCACAATAATATTTGATAATGTAAGTATACCGTTTTTTTTGAAGAAAAGAGCTTTGATCTCAAATCTTATCTAAGAATGATTCAAAAGAGGTTTTTGATTAATTTGATTTGAAAATGTTTGTGACATAAGACATTTATTTCTATTTGGTTTATAAAAAGATAATATCATAAAGTGCTCTATACTTAGATCTTACTTACATATTGTGGAGGAAAAAGTATTTTATATTTACTTATTTTATTAATCTCAAGGTTCGGTTCTCCCATTTTCATTTGAAAGTGGTGGGAAGGTAGACCTACTTAGCTTCTGTGGGCTATTTTCATTAGTAAAAATTCCATTGCACTTACTGAGTAGGTATGTTTTATTTTTTATTTGGATCATTATATTGGTTCACAATTTTATATGAATTTTAACAAGTTACACAAAATACATCCTATAATAATTGCATCCTTCTGGAAATGACCACAGCATACAATAAAGCTAACTACAAAATAAATATTGACTTAAGTTTATTAACTTACTATTATTATAGTCAGTACTTAGTAATAATAGAAAAAAAAACAATAATAATTTAATATGAGTGCTACAGGTATGTTAAAATTTTTGAGATTTAGCGTTCGAGTTACATTAAAATAACACAATACAAATATAACGAAAAACTAAATTAATAAAAAAATCCTATATATCTAAAATAAAAGCTAAATAATATCAACACTATCATCTAATGGCTAAAAATCAACTATCGCTGAATGGCCAAACTTATATATGGTGGCAAAAGCACGTAAAGAGCATTAAATAAAACATATTTTGTATTGATTTTCTTAAATAATTAAAATGTTATTGAAGGTGGAAATGTTTCATCCACGTTGTACAGATATAGACAGATATAAAGAGTAACTATTATAGAAACTTATTTATTCATTTATTTAGTACGGAAGTTTTCATTGCTGTAATAAAGAACCAAGTCGGACCCAATGTCATCCATCTCCTTTATATTCAGAGAAAAACACCAGTCGGTAAGTATTCGGTACTATCACACTAATATTATAAAGGCGATTTTTTTTGTTTCTATGTGTGTGTGTGTGTGCGTGCGTGTATGCGTGTGTGTGTGAGTATGTTTATTACTCCTTCACGCTTTTTTTTTTCTTCGAGGAGGAAAAAATCCCTATGGACTTCTGCATTCTAGCAGGGTGTGTCCGACTCGCACGGACTAAAACAACCTCCACAGGACACCCAGGTCAGCACGGAACCGCTTTGCATTACTTCATATAACGAATGAACCGATTTGGCTGAAGTATGGGATGGAGATAGCTTATACCCAGGATTAACACATAGAAAAATTAAAGAAAACACAAAGGAAAATAAAAGAGCTCCTGCGGGAATTAAAAAATCGTAATCTTAATTTAATGATTTTTGCAATCTTTAGACCGCACGATCACTCAGCTAAGACTCAAGAAGGAGTTAAAACGAGACAGATTTATGTCAGTGCATATTTGTGTCTCGTTTTCACCTCTGTCTTGAGTCTGAGTTGAGTCAGAGCACGCTCTTTAGATCTCTTCTTCTTCTTTTTCAACTTATAGACGTCCACTGCTGGACATAGGTCACTTGCATGTACCTCCACAGGCTTTCTTACGCCGCCTGAATCCAGTGGCTCCCTGCGACTCGTTTGATGTCGTCGGTCAACCTAGTGGTTGGTCTGCCAACACTGCGCTTCCCGGTGTGGGGTCGCCACTCCAGCACCTTGGGACCCCATCGACCATCAGCTCTTCGAACTGTGCTTTAGATCTCAGCATTAGTCACACTAATATTATAAAGCCGAAAGTTTGTATGTGTGTGTGTGTATGTTTGTTACTCCTTCACGCCACAACGAATGAACCGATTTGGCTGAAATTGGAAATGGAGATAGCTCATACCCAGGATTAAAACATAGGCTACTTTTTATCCCGGAAAATTACAGAGTTCCCGCGGGAATCAAAAAACCTTTATCCACGCGTACGAAGTCGCGGGCATCGTCTAGTGTTCTCATAAAGCCGCGTCGGATTTCAAAACAACGCAGCTAAACGTTTCCGATTTTATCAGATAGTAAAATGCGAAAACGCTCTATGCATTGATCGATAATATTTATTTTCGCGTTATTTTTGGAGCGGCAACTCGTCGACAAACAACCTCGGCGGGTGTTTGTTGATACTACATCACACACTATAGCAGTACCGTGCTTCGCCCCTAGCGCAGATCATCCGTGAAAACACTCGATTCTCATCTTTTTTTTTTTTCCTACTATAAAGCGCACCATAATGTGATGATGGCTTTATTTTAAACTACCATCTAGCCTGTAGGCTAATAAGTAATATTATTCTAACTTAAACTTCTACTTATTATTAATTTCTATATCTAATTTACAGTCCAATAACTGTCCTTAGTTTTTTCTAACGAGTTCACTATGAGTTCACTATGTTCTTGTGACCTAGTTAAGTAACACAAGCACTATTACACTGACACTGCTCTTATGCACTTTTGAACACAATCCGATAAAAATCCGTAGAAGCAGAATATTTTTATGACGCTTTACCTCCCATTCGAGTAGATGCGGCTGATTTAATACTTAGCAAAACTATTAAAAACCTGTGTTTGTGTGTTGAGGGACGTGTGGCCTAGTTGCGACAGCACATATCAAACGATCATGCTGGTTAAGTTTCTTTGACCCTGGTCGGTAACTGGATGGGTGACCGACCTTTGGTGTTCAAAGGCTCTCTTACTTCCTTAAGCCGACTGCCTCGATTATTAACGCTATTATATAACCGTTAGGGCCGGTCTACACCGGAATGGCAGCGGCTATGCCATTCCGATGTAGATCGGCCCTTAAATCTGATAACTAATATCCTCTATGTGGTTTTCTCTTTCCTCTCACATTTGACACTTTCAATGGCTCCCTTCAAATCGTATTAAATCTTTACAGCCACTGAAACCGTACATCGACTCTATCTACGAGTTTGTACCGTTCCCTAGTGAATACGTTCCTGTGAACTGAAGAAGTTGAAAGTGTAGCCGTTCACGATTCATTGGCTTCGTTCACCTAATCTATAATTCAACTAGCAGTAGGGTTAGTACAAGATTTAATTCGATTGATCGTATTCGTATTCGATGACGTTAGCGTCGATATTTTTTTATTTTTAAGCTATTGCATAGCTTCTATCGCGGGCCTTGAGCGTGGAGACCGAATCCAGAAATTCCGTAACTAAAATAACCTGACACGGGACTCCTCTCACCGCTAGATGGCGTTGATAAAAAATGATATGCAATAGCTTTTCCGCGGCAGTCCCCGAGTGCCACACGTTTTTATGTATGTTCCCCGATTAATCGAAGACGCCTGGACAGATTTGGAAAATTCATCCCATTGTCATCAGGTCAGGATCTGATGATGGGATCCTGGAGAAAGCGAGGGAACTCTTCAAATTTTATAGGCACAATTGATATACTTTGTAGTGGCGTTTGAAGTCGACCCGACACCGACAGTTCGAAACCGACTTTTAATGACTTTTAAAAACTTAACTCCACACGCGGTCTAGCTAGTTAGGTAGGTATGAATGAATTTGACTTTATTATTCAATCTTAGCGTGGTAGTCTTGGCTACATTAAGATCTTTTCATGCCGCCCTTACGATCTGCCTCAAAATAAAAATATACCCACTTAAGCAACATGAAACACGACAGTGAAAGAAATATTGAATTATGTTGCCAAGTGAAAAAGTTAAGAGCTTTGCGTAAATAATTTTGATTCCATCTCATGAAGTTGTCGGGTCGTCATCTACATAATTCAGGTCTTCATTACATTTCAATGCTTTATTTAGTCGAGTTTGTGTTGAGTTTTTGCAGTGTGCGACGAGCTTTTAATTTTACTATTTTTACAAGCTTTCAACTTATAGTTCTTTCAAATCACGAGGGCACGTGGCTCACGGTTGTGTGTATGTCGTATCTGTATAAGTGTGAGCGAGAGCTTGCTCGCGCCTGACCATTCCTAACTATGCTCCTGACAGGCACGCACACTTACGCAATGTGCATGTACACGACGTAACCACAAGTAAAGCGCCCGTAACTTCGTCAGATAGACGTACTATATACAATGTTTGTATTAGTAATGTGCCGGATATCCATATCCGCGGGTATCAGGGGGAGAAGAAAAACTGTAATCTATCTCTGTGCCAAATTGCAGCCAAATCGGTACAGTTGTTGCGGCGTGATTGAGTAACAAACATCCAGCCATCCATCCAAACTTTCGCATTTATAATATTACTAGTAGGAATTAGGAGTAGTAGGATTAAATCCACACCACGTTTACATAAATTAGAAATATTTCAATTTAATTTTCGGCCCCAAACTTGGGCTCCCCATAATCCATAAAGTTACTAAGGCTTAGAGAGCTTAGAGCGCGTCAAGATTAGTCAAATATCTTTAGGAGCGATTTCACCAATTATAAATGTAAAATAAATCTTATCGGAGCGTGAATTTGATATTTTGGCAGATTTTCAATACGAATACTGTCAGAAACGCGCAATTTATTCCTAGAATAAATGGCAATCGGTGAAATCGGCTCTTAATAAAACAAGAACAACTTTTGAATTTGATATCAATCCAATCTAAATATATAAAAGGCAAAGGTGACTGACTGACTGACTGACTGACTGACTGACTGACTGACTGACTGACTGACTGACTGACTGACTGACTGACTGACTGACTGACTGACTGATCTATCAACGCACAGCTCGAACCACTGGACCGATCGAGCTGAAATTTGGCATACAGGTAGCTGTTAGGACGTAGACATCCGCTAAGAAAGGATTTTGGAAAATTTCAACCCCAAGAGGGTTAAATAGGGGGTTAAAAATCGAACCTAACGTGAGTGAAGCCGCGGGTTAAAGCTAGTTCTAATATGAAGTGGCAATAGAAATACACATTCTGTGAAAATTTCAAGTATCTTCTAGCTATTCCTTTCTCTACGGCTGAGAAGATACAGCCCACTGACAGGCGGACAGACGGACGGACGGACTGACAGCGGGGCCCCTTTGGCACCCAAAACATACAAGGGCCCAATCAAGATTACAGGTTACAAAATTATGTAGGGATCTGGAGAAGGTTTGTCTCTTCCAGCCTCGATTCGAACGGGCATGCTAGAACGTCACTGTTAGCTATAGTTTTTTTTTTATACATTATAGGCACACGCTTGACCACTACCACACCTGATGGAAAGTGATGATGTGGTCTAAGGTGTAACGCGTTTGCCTAGAAGATGCCTATTCACTCTTGTTTTAAAGATACCCAAATTGTACGTGTTAGGAAACACAGTTCTTGCAATTCACTAGGGCGCGTGAGCTTTACTTGTGGTTACATCGTGTACATGCACATTGCGTAAGTGTGCGTGCCTGTCAGGAGCCTAGGTGGGAGTGGTCAGGCGCGACCAAGCTCTCGCTCCCACTTATACAAATACGATACACACACAACCATGAGCCATGCGCCCTCGTGAGTTGAAAAAACTATGACACATATTATCCAATAATAAAGAGCAAATGAGAACGTTTTATGCACTTCGTATTTACCTCGCTATGACTGCGGGTAGCGTTCGTTAATTAATTACATTATAACGATAACATTCGCTCTCAGTCTCTATTATTTTACCATTTACCCCGCGCTTTTCACTGTAAATATGATTTTACTGACAAAATAGTTGAACGGAGTGAGGATATTTTGAAATTCCGTGTTTCAGTTGTACCAAAACGCAGTGCATATTCTGTTTTAATTGATGTTTCACTAAAACGTAATTTACAGGGGTAGAACCTTTGTCTCTAGTCTGGTCTGGTGGGAGGCTTTGGCTGTAGCTAGTTACCATCCTACCGTTAAAGAAATGATAGAGTTGAAACGAGACACAAATATCTATATACATATATAAAATTCAAAGTCCTGACTGACTGATTGACTGACTGACTGACTGACTGAGATATCAACGCACAGCCTAAACTACTGAAGTTAGAAACTTGAAATTTTTACAGTTGGTTCCTTTTATGACGTAGGCGCACACTAAGAAAGGATTATTGGAAATTTCACCCCTAAGGGGTTTAAATAGGGGACGGAAGTTTATATGAAACTCCGTCATTTTTCAAGCTGTTTCCATCAAAGTTGGTATTTGAGCTTTCAGTTAAAAATAAAAAAGTACGTGTGTCACAGTTTTTGAAAATTCCACCCCAAAATCTAATTCCACGCGGACGAAGTCGCGGGGGCAAAAGCTAGTATAACATAAATCTGTCTCGTTTTAACTCTGTCTTGAGTCTGAGCAGAGTGAGAGTGCAGTCTATACATTTCAGGCTCAGAGTGCAACAAAATAAGTGAACTCCTCGAAGTTCAGGGCTAAAAAAAAAACAGCTTAAAAGAACAGCTGCTGGTGACGAACGTTAAAAATCTATACTTGGAATTAATTTCCAGCTTAAATACTTTAGCGGCTTTGGAAACTTCGCTTGTCTTTTCGGAGGCTTAGACGCCCTTCCCCGAATTTAAATTCCGTGTTGTACTAAAAGTACGCAAAAAATACGCTTCAGAAGTTATTTCAGCGATTCTTTAGTTAAAGGTAGAAACATACCCGCAAAATCGCGTGCAATCCGCCGTATTCCACAAATCTGCCCGTATCACATTGTTAACAACTGCCTTGTTGGTCGACTGCAGATGACGAGGTCCTAGGTCGGGCCAAAAAATTTGGAAGATCATCATCAAGCTCATTATAGATAGTTCAACTCATCTTGGCGCGCGGCGTTATGTGTGCGTGTGCTTGTAAACATGCAGTTTTAATTTGTGTGGCAATGACGCGGCGGCCGCCTATTCGTCCTTCTGTCACGCACACACAGTTACTGACTGTACACAGGCTTTATGCACACATGGCGCCGCGCGCCAAGATGAGTTGAACTATCTATACTTACTTAATTAAAGAATCTTACAAACTTTCACTGGTACAATTGATTTGAAAGGTGTACTTCGGATTATTTGTAAGATATCGTAACTTTGAGCTGATTTTGCAGCATCAAGTAGTCTGCGGAATACACAACTCGTCACCAACTTACAATAGGTGATAGAAATAGAAATAGAAATAGAAATATTTTTTATTCAAATAAAATTTAACAAGCACTTTTTAACTGTCAATGAATCTACCACTGGTTCGGAATGCCTTTCCTGCCGAGAAGAGCCAGCAAGAAACTCGGCGGTTGCTCTTTTCAAAAAAAAAAAAATTTTACAATCGTTAATGATACAAATACAACTAAATACAATACAAACATAGATTCGGTGGATAGGCATAGGTTCGAGGTGGATTATCTGATGATGGACCAAAATACTGGATAGCAGGATGTCGATCATATCGTACAAAATCCGGCCAAAGATTCAAAATATGTCGGGGGTGTTTTATGTTTTTAATGTACACTTGTGTTTTAATTATAATCCTGATTTTTTGTACCCAAACAGATCCTGACATATTTTGTGTCTGCCTTTATTTTATCAGAGTATTAATTTTCTGGAATTATGTTCGTCTCAAGTTAAGAGTATGCTTCTCCTTTACTTTACCAATTCTTTAGTAAACTGCTTTGAAGAGACTCGGCTTAAAACAACTTCGCCGGCAACTTTGCAACATTCCTCCCCCTTGCACTTTGCAGATGGTCGAGCCTCGATTGTTATTCTCAGCGCTTTATTGTCAACAGACTTTCCTTAAATAAGTTTGTTTCGTGAAAAGACTTCTTAATAGTGTAGTGTAAAAATTTGATTAGATAGCCTTCATCCTAGTTCATTTCGGCTAAGCGATGAATGAAACTTGACAACTGAATTCTGCTATGAACACAAAATTATATAATCTTTCAATCAAACAAATCAAAACCAATCACAACATTTTGTCTGGTGGGAGGCTTTGGCCGTGGCTGGTTACCACCGTACCGTCAAAGATGTGCCACCAAGCGATTTAGGGTTTCGGCACGATGGCACGTAGAAAACGATTAGGGGTATGAATTGAATGTACACTGCCATACCCCTTCCAAGATAGCCCGGTACCATCTTAAACTGAATCGTCACTTACCATCAGGTGAGATCGCAGTCAAGGGCTATCTTGTCATCAAATAAAAAAAAGCATAATTCTTAATTCGTCCAATCCTATTATCCTATTAATCAATCACGCTGCAAGGATTGAACCGATTTGGCTGAAATTTGGCACAGAGATAGATTATAGACTGGAATAGCACATAGCACTTTTTATACCGGAAAATAACCGGAAAATAAGAGAATTCTCCCCGTGTACCGGTGTGCTCTAGCCCTTATGGAATATTCGCCAGTAAATATTGTCGTGTAACTGTAAACCAATATCGAATGCCGTTTTGTCTTGTTACGCGGTGTGAATTTCAATTAGTGGGACAATTAAATGTTGTTACCGGCGTAATATTGTATGCAATACACCGTGTTCTGGATATTTCGTGAGCCACAAATGAAATATTTACTCGCTGGAAAATTATATTATTGTCCGCTTTTGGGTTACGGTAGTTATACATAGTCTACCTACATGGTATCTACGAAGACTTTAACATATCTTTTTTTTATTTTATATGAATAGCGGGCAAACGAGCTGGCGGGTCACCTGCCCTGGTAGCATGGGCGGGAGAAATTTTATCCCCGGGAAAAGGATAAAACGTTTATCCCCTCGCTTAGCTTTATCCACCCGTCGAGCATGGGCACAGCGGTGGAAATAACACTCAGTGGATATACTTATAGAAATATACATCACCTTCTCCTCTGTCGCCATGCTTTAGCATAGGGAAAAAAAAATTTATCCCCTGTCAGTGGATAAAATCGGGGGATAAAACTTTTATCTCCTATCCATGCTACCAGTGCAGATGTAAAGTAATGACCGCCGCCCATGAACCAGAGTAGTACCAGAGACACCACCGATGCGTTGCCGACTTTTCAGGAACTTATTGGTGCGCCCCTTGAAGAACCCCATATTGTAATTAAGTGGGAACACTGTCGATGGGAGATGATTCCACAATTACGTTAACCTACGTTAACATAGGGAAACTAGATTAAACAGATATGAAGATATCTGAACGTGAAGACGTTGATGTACGTGATCGAATTTTATTAAATTAGTAATAGTCAAAATCCTCGTTTCCTTCGAAACCCTTCGTCGCTGTCGCTAACTTAAGTCGTTTCAATGATTTCAGTATTTGTAGTTTAAACTGTTGACACTCGTTAACTATTTGGTCCTGAATTTCGGTAGATTTACGTTTTGGGACAACTGTTTGATTTTAGAAGTGCTTTTCGTTAATTATCGGTATCGGTTATATATCGGTTGAGTTATAAAAGAGTAATTAGCAGACACACTCTCGCATTTATTTATTTATGTTTTTTTCTATTGTTGTTTTAAGGTGTACAATGAAGTATAGTTCTTGCAATTCACGAGGGCACGTGGCTCATGGTTGTGTGTGTGTCGTATCTGTATAAGTGTGAGCGAGAGCTTGCTCGCGCTTGACCGCTTCTACCTAGGCTCCTGACAGGCAAGCACGCTTACACAATGTGCATGTATACGACGTAACTACAAGTAAAGCTCATTCGCCCTCGTGAATTGCAAGAACTATATGGTTTAAGGTGTATAGTGAATACCTACCTACTGTTATCGCTGGCAACATTTATGAAATGTCCCCTGTAGTCCCAGCGGTTTCTCCTACAGTGGGCCGACGGGGCTAAAGTTAGCATAGATTAAAATTTATATTATAAACTATAATTATATCCCTGGGACTAACTTTAGCTTGGTGCTTCCTTGTTTCAATTAAGCCTAGCCAGAGAGACCGTGACAACTAGAGTCTTCATGTAAGTCACGTAAAATCGCCTGACTTGTGGAGAAGGTCACCAGTTTTTGCAAAAGGCGTCAACGGGACACTATTAAGCCTCCGCTGTCCGTCCGTCCGTCTGTCCGTCACTCGTGCTAAGATATATAGAGCGCGCTCTAACTCAACTCAGACTTAAGTTAGAGTTAAAACGAGACACAAAATTTGCTCTGACATAAATCTGTCTCGTTTTAATTCTGTCTTGAGTCTGAGCAGAGTGAGAGTGCGGTCTATAGATTTCAGCTTCGGTCTATCAGCGACTATATCTCATGAACCGTAATAGTGAAATTTTCACAGAAAGTGTATCTCTATTGCCGCTATTACAACAAATAATAAAAAATAAAGTTAATAGTTAACGACGGTCTCCTTATAATACAATAAACTTTTGTTTTTGCTCGATCTTAATAAATAGCTGGTGTCAAATCTTGTAAAATGGTAGTCCGACTCGCACTTGGCTGGTTTTTGGACACCTGATGACTGAGGTTTAAGGTTTCCTTCTCCAGCAATAAAATATGATGTCATCTCCCTCTGTTTGTTACTAGCCCATAAATCTCTGACACGTCTACTGCGTTGAAACATGCACATGACAGATTTAGGTACAACAATGACGTACTTATGCATGGACGAAGCAGCTGCCCTACTTATACTGATAATATAATAATAATATATATGTTTTATGTAACTGTGAATGAATACAAAAATCATTGCTGCGATATTGAAATTTTACTGAGGCAGATAGATTTTTTTGTGAAGTTTGTTTTTGTCGTCATCAATATACGTAGGTCACTATATAAGTTTTGAGACTCTCGAAAAGTAAACAATATATTTTTAAAATTCACATTATATTTTTTCAAAATACTCTCCATTAATATCTATGCAAATTTCTGTCCGCCTAAACCAGCTATGGAAAAATTTATTCCAGTCTTCCTCCCACAGGTCAGAAATGGCCGATTCGTAGGCAGCCACGGCTTCTTCAGCACTTAAAAAAACTTTCCTTTTATTTTATCCTTGATGTTTGGGCATAAAAAGAAATCACAAGGAGCTAAGTCGGGGCTGTGAGGTGGGTGAGTCAGAGTTTCAATACCAGATTCTTGAATAAACGCCTTTGTTCTAAGAGAAGTGTGTGAAGACGCGTTGTCATGGTGCAGCAACATTCCCCGGAGCCTGGCCTTTGGTCGTCTCTGCTGCACAGCTAAGATAACCTTTGGCAATGCGACTGTAGTGTACCATTCCGAGTTAACTGACCTACAATTTTCTAGCACTGAGGTCGCAAGATGTCCTGCGTGAAAAAAATGGTAGCCACCATCTTTTTGCCAATGTTCCGTGGTCTTTGCAATTTCGTTGGCAAATGCCCATTTGGAAAGACCCATACTGACGAATGCTTTTTGCTTTCCGGATCATATTGATATATCCATGTTTCGTCACCAGTAATGATTTCGGAAACACGTCTTGAGCTGCCATTTTCAAAACATAGTCGCATCTCACTGCACCAATCCACACCGGCTTGTTTTTTCCTTTCGGAATGCAAATGAGGTACCCATCGACAACAAAGCTTCCTCATGACAAGATATTCCTGTAATATGGTGTAAACACTAACCGAACTGATGCTTAGTATTTATTCTATGTCCTTGTATGTGATACATGGGTTTTCTGTCACCATAATTTCAATCGTCCACACATTTTATGCGGTGACTACTGCTGGCGGGCGACCACTTCGGTCATCATCTTCAAGGCTAGTTTTGCCACTTTTAAATTCTTTAAACCATCTAAAAATGGTTGCCCGTGAAGGAACAGACTCCCCTAACGCTGATTTAAAACATTCTAAGCTTGAAACTTCGGACAAACCACATTTAAAATCGTAAAAAATCATAGCACGCAAATGTTCTCGTTTAAGCTCCATTTTAGCTGACGAAAAAGCGGGAACTGATGACAGTTTACTACCGCAAAATTCTTGGTTTTTTTTAATTGTTGTAAATGGCCTTTTACGTTCGATTTACAAATAAATTTGCTATTTAAAATTGTAAAATACAGACGCGTTCCATTTTTAAATTTCGCGCATCTCAAAACTTATATAGTGACCTACGTATAAAATAAAAAATTTTATTTTTAATATTTATGGTGGAAATCTCACAAACCCTATGGTGTGAAGTGGAGTCCAGATGCAACACTTTAGTCTTTTTTGATAACAACTCAAAATCAGCTTTTTTTATTATTTTAAAAACGATTTAAATTTGCCTTCTCTAAACCAAATATAAATCTATGTTTGTTATTCTCTATTGTATTCCCTTGGTGGGCGTTGAGTCTTACAATTTATGGTCTGCATGCCTTTGTATTCTGGTATAATTTGCAAAGAATTCCTTGAAAGTTTCCACTAGAATTTACAAAAACTATTTTTGGCGGTGCACCGTCGCATTCTTTCACCCTTACACTTTCACGAGAGGCTGACGGGGAGAGATCGCTGTAGGCGACAATCTCAGACTACCCACGCCTGTTTTGGAATAACGAGAATGGTAAAGGCTTGGATACAAACAACGCGTGATGTCTTTTCTTCTTCTTTATCCATCAATAACGATAGACGTTCATTTCTGAACATAGGTCTCTTGCCATGGGTTACCACAGGGCTCGGTCTTGCGCCGCCTGTCTCCAACAACTCATATGATGTTGTTAGTCCTAGTGGTCTGCCAATACTGCGCTTTCCGGTGCGGGGTCGCCACTCCAACACTTTGGGAGTCCAACGACCATCAGCTCTTCGAACTATGTGTCCCGCCCATTTTCACTTTAGCTGACGCGTGTCGTATGTCCTAATTGAAGTTTGATGACAAAATTAGTTGCTTGCATTTCCGATGTAACAAAACATGACGCATTAGACTCTGTAGATCGCGGCACCCGTAGAACTATATGTAGGTGATCAATCACGCAGGCGAAAATGTTCAGTCTACAGCACCGTCGCAATGTTGCCTGGTCTTCTATCGGATATACTGTGAAGAATGCGCTCAGGAAATTCACTATCTTGTTGTTCCTTCAATGTTCTACCATAGATCTGCGAGCAATGGTAAACGTTGCTACTCTCATGTGATTGAAATCCAACTTACCTACTCGCACGATACATTTTGGTTCAACGTATCTAAAACTAACCGCAAAATTATACGCTCTGCCGGCGTCCGTGTTTCCTGCTCTAGTCTGTGGTTTAGTTGTTAGCATGTTCGACTACGGATGATGAGCTCCCGGGTTCGAATCCCGGTTCGGGCCAAAAAAATGTATGGGGATTTTCTGTCGAGAAATTCTCAGTGGGTCACCCCCTTACCTCGCAGAGCACGTAAAGTTCTACGCTTGATCTCTCTCCAATCGTATCGGATTTCCTTGCAATCGAACTAAGTAAGGGAGCTCTACCCCCTTATTGCATTTGTGTTTGCACACACATTTGTGCACTATAATATCTCCCGCGCAGATGGCTAATCTCTAAGAAGGTTAGCAGGGATTCGGTCGGGAAGACAAGTGTGAATACCCATCTTCTACGTAAGAGCCCTCAATTTAAATCTCATCAGTCATTATTGCTTTCCATCAGACATGATTTTCGTGAAGCGCATATTTTTTATTAAAAAAGTTTTTCGGTTCAGAGCGATTTTCTCCTTTGATTTCGTAGCGGAGATGTGTTAAAGGCCCCGATGTCATGCTTTTGTACACAATATTCCAAACTCTCAAGCCTATTAGTGAGAAAAATAATAATTGTACACAAACAAAAAACCTGCCAAAAAAGAAAAAAGAAACTGCGACGGACCGTAGTATAAAAGTTAGAACACACTCATAACTCGGATATTTAGGGTTACCAACATTTTTTCGGGTGGATATAATATTTTTCATAATCGGCTTTAAATAAAGAACTTAGGTAACTTTAAACTTATACCTTGTGTAGGGGACGGGCCAACGACTATTTTGTGAAAAGGTTACAATTAATTATATTTATCGGCAAAATTATGGATACTTAACTGATACTGTAATTTTTGAGCACGCACTGTATCGTGAATCATAATGCTCTACGATCAACGAATGCTTTTGTAAATAAATTAAAAAAGAAAAAAAAAAGAAATTGTTACGTACGTATAAAAATTCCAACGTTAATTAAGTGATTCAGAATCATCTCGTTGGTTTCAGTTTCCATTAACTATGTAACCTAAAACCCTGTTTAATATTTTATGGAAAGAGGAAAAGATAAACGCATAATATTTGGAGGAAATCGCTTAAAGCGATAACACCGCCTTTGCGCACCTATGTTCATTAATTAACTCTTTTTAAAGATATTATTGTAAACTTCGAAGAATTTTCTAACTATCTAATATTTTGTTTCAGTATGTGTATTACTATTTTTTGTACTTCTTTGCATCTGCGCTTTGTGTAATGTCTTGCGTAACTTACAAAAGAATCCACCATATACACTAGGATTTACAAAACAAATAATAATTGCTTCACCATCGCATTACGTTATCATGTCCCTATTTTAAAGGTACATAGACTTACATACGGTTCAATACTATTCAATACAGTACGGTTGGCAACCCTAAGTACTATGCTCTACATGCCTTTGTGTATCTTACAAAAGAATTCATTGTTTACACTAGGATTTACAAAATAAATTTTTGGTTCACCATCGCATTATTTTACTCCGTCCCTTTCAAGAAAGGCTGTTTGTTAAAGATCATTCTAAGCGATCTTGTTGCGCTATGTGGGTTCTTTTAATTTTGCATTAGTTACGGCCAAGGATTTATGCCAGTTTTCACCAATCACACCTACATCATCCTCTAAAGTCTAAGTAATAATTAAGAGCCTTTCCTTACCCACTGTCATTTCCACCTTAAGATGTTCCCTAAAGGTTTGTGAAAACGAAATTGACAGAAAGCGTCACCGGACAACTTAGCGTAGGAAGCTCGTAGCCCCAGGGATATAATTATAGTTTATAATATAAATTTTAATCTATGCTAACTTTAGCCCCGTAGCCTGATAGGAGAAGCCTGCCTCGGGCATGGGTCTGTCATCATATCTGCTCCAATTTGAGACATTGTGAAGTTCTCTTAAAAATCACACGGAATTTCGTTATCTTGAGATCCCGGTATACCAAGAATATTGTATGCGCAGCCACATTAAATTATTTAACAACTAGCTTCTGTCCGCGACTACGTCCGCGGTTGTTAAAACTCCTTCTCCTCCTCCTCTACTTTTCAATGATAAGAGGTACTTCTATTATTCTTATCTTATATTTCTTTCCAAGTCCTCAACTATACTCATGCTGATCGAATGCTTTGCTGCGTGATTGAAGGTCCAACCAACAAACTAACGAATTAAAAAAAAACACTTTACAATTTTAGCGGCTATTCAAGGGTCAATGTTCTCGGAAACAGTGTTGTATGCACCCGTTATTGTTTCGTGTTTGATTTATGTTCGCTGTCAGATTTCACTGACGAACTGTCAACCTTGCGAAATTAAAATGGTTGTTAAGTTTTCTGAAATTATCTAATTTTCTGAGAAATTTTCTTAATTTTTGTTTCTGTAAGAACCTTCTCCTTACAATAACAAACTCAACAAAGAAAGAATTAGCGAGATTGGTTCAGCCGTTCACGCGTGATGCCGTGACCAAGGGAAATAGGGATTCATCTAAATATATAAAAGGCAAAGGTGACTGACTGACTGACTGACTGACTGACTGACTGACTGACTGATCTATCAACGCACAGCTCTAACCACTGGACCGATTGAGCTGAAATTTGGCATACAGGTAGCTGTTAGGACGTAGACATCCGCTAAGAAAGGATTTTGGAAAATTTCAACCCCAAGAGGGTTAAATAGGGGGTTAAAAATCGAACCTAACGTGAGCGAAGGCGCGGGTTAAAGCTAGTTTTTATATATTTAAGAAGATGTATGTATTCACAGTAGGTGGCTAGGCTATCCATACAGATAAGATACAGATTGAAATTGACAAATATACGCTCCAGTCAACTTCAGAGATGAGATTATTTACACTCCTACACTCCTGATATTTACAGAAAATTTATTTCACAGAAAGCTTTATGTTCAAACTAGCTTTTGCCATTCGTCAGTCACAAGTTAAGTTTTTTTTTTAATTAACCCGCAGAAACACTCTCCGGTTAATCGAGATTCTGAGAATCTATTGCCATGCAAAATCATGTCCATCCCTGGCTTCGTTGCTGTGTGATTGAAGGACAAAACAACAAACCAAAAAAAGTGCACTGTCGTTGTTGGAATGTTGGAATACAGTCGTATTTATACTAAGTAGTATACGACGCCCGCGACTTCGTCCGCTTGGGTTATTTGATTCCCGCGGGAACTCTTTAATTTTCCGGAATAAAAAGTGGCCTAGTTAATCCAGGGTATAATTTATCTCCAAAATATATATAAAGTCATATATAAAGCATACTCAATTGATGTCTTAACTCTTAGCAAGGGTGGCCTGAGTATGTCATGCTCACTTAAACAATTCTGTGGTAGTGTCGTATGGTGCGGGTTGTTACGTTCCCTCAAATATGGTTGAGCGAAGCAATGGCTGGATCATGCGTCGTGCTCGTGAACGGGTGCCACCAACGGGAATGGGTCTGCTTTGACTTCCCATGTTGACATGTGTTAGATTATATGTATTGTATTTTTGAAGCTTCACTGTGGAAGCACTGCATACTTAGCTTAGTTTTGTTACTTATTGTAAAATTAGTTTATTTTATTTTTTGAAAAGAGCAATTGCTGAGTTTGTTGCCGGTTCTTCTCAGCAGAATCTGCATTCCGAACCGGTGGTAGATTTATGACGTGTCATAAGTGCTACAAGGTGGCCTACATGAAATAAATAAATTTTGAATTTGAATTTGAATTTGAATATTGATATTGTATTTAAATCATTTTATAATGACATCCGTAAGAGCTTACACGAACCTAAATAGAAATGCAAAGATATTGTACTGAATTGCTTACTCACACTTTGTTTAAATTTGTGAAGTGGGCAAATCTCTATCGATAGCAAATCTTTCAGAATCCTGTTATAAAAGCGTTTGTTCAACCCCACAATGGATTTCTCTGGGTACTTCAACGACGAGTTTGTTTACTTACTTTCAAGGCTCGTGCCTATGCCTATACGATACGAGTAGGTACAATCATCAGCTAATCTAAATTTTATAAAAGGAAAGGGTGACTGACTGACTGATCTATTAACGCACTGCTCAAATCACTTTTTGTTATTTGACAAGATAGTTCTTGACTACAATCTCACCTGATGGTATGTGATGATGTAGTCTAAGATGGTAGCGGGCTAATTTGGAAGGGGTATGGCAGTGTACATTCAACCTATACCCATAATCTGTTTCTACACGCGTTCGTGCCGGAACGCTTTGCTTTGCGGCACATCTTTGACGGTAGAGTGGTAACTAGTCACGGCCAAAGCCTCCAACCAGACCAGTTCAGAGACAATTAAATTTGTAAATTCCCAAATTGCCCCCGCCGGGAATCGAACCCGAGACCTCCCAGTTATAAGATCACAGCACTCGTCATTGAGCCAGGGAGGTCGTCATCACGGGAAACGGATCGGGCTGAAATTTTGCATCATCATCATCATCATCATTATCAACTTATGGACGTCCACTGCTGGACATACTAGTCTCTTGCATGGACCTCCACAGACCTCGGTCTTGCGCCGCCTGGATCCAGCGACTCCCTGCATACAGATAGCTATTATGACATAGGCATCCGCTAAGAAAGTCAAATTCAAACACGTTGAAAAATCGCACTTAACGTGAGCGAGCAAAAGCTAGTAAGTAAATGTATATCTGAACAAAATAAGTAAACAAAATGACCTGCGAAGTTGGGCAGTCTCCTTTGAAATTGACTGCTGTGACCTTTATTCGGTCAATACACGGTCAATAGAACATTATCTCCAGATTAGGCATGTAAAGCGGTAATATTACTTTCGTAAAATTCGGTAATTTACCATATTTTACGTAAAATATAAATAAATTACGTAAATTACGGTAAAATTGGGTAAAATACGATTTAACTCTTAATAACAAAACTATTGTGACCCACACTTTCGCTTGATTTCGTGGCATAATTTACTAAATGCACGTTTAGTGCAGTCAGTCAAAACAATTCAACTGATCGCCGATCGGCTTGCCGAATGCTCACTGTTCAGTCGGAATGGCAACAGCGCAAAACATAAAGGCAAACTGCACTAAACGGCAACGTCGCATCGTGCGAGTCGCGCCGTGCGACTCGCAGTACGTAAGTATGTTTCAACTACACGCTCGTCTCACCCCCCGCTATACTTTTCAGCATACATACGTAGCCGGTAATTTTACCGTAATATATATAAATTACCGTAAAATATCCGTATTTTACTAGCTTTTTCGGTAAAATTACGTAATTTTGCAACCGTACTCCAGATACAATGAATTTCGCCGAATACGACGTATAAAGCGAATAACATTTACTGTTGCAGAATTTATAACAAGATATAGTGCTAGTGTAAACAAGACTTTAATTCAGCAAAGTTCCCGGGAACATACTGAAAGTTATGACAACGTTTTCGTTTTCTCAGCGGAAAATGGCGACGTGATTTCTGGCACCTTTTAGTTTTAGATTGAAAATTTTGTTTGTACAATATTGTTAGATGTAATCTGTTCAAATTTAAAAATTGTTTACTTTATTTTAAAGTAGGTCTTCTTCTCAATCGGTCGCTCTTGTCAAAGTGGTCGTGGCCGCTAAGATGTTGCGATATTAAAAGGGCATTTAGGACAAGCTAGTTTTTATTGGACTCATATTTTAATAATGACGATTTGTACATGTTTTCGTGTAACACCAATACAGACACAGCCACACACAGAGAGACAGACACACATACGCACGCACACACAAACACAAACATAACAACATACACATCATGTCGCATGCATCATTCATTTTGGGAATACACATTTTAGAATTCAACATTTTGGCAAAATTTAAATTCAAACTAAAATAAATAAATAGAAATAGTCACTTTAGGAACTCAACTTTTTGAGAAGTTGACTTAGGTAAAGGTCCTAAACGGTTTTAGTCTGTAAAGTTTCACACAAGCAAGAATATTATAAGTGGGGTCTAAACGTCTTGTTCATAACTAGCGTTGCCAGACGTCCCGTATTTCCCGGGACATCCCGTATTTTAGGCATAGTTTAAAATGTCCCGGCGGGACTGACTCTGTCCCTCCATCGATCCAAGTATTCACACACGTAATGTTCGTAAAATAGCGAGTTGATGACTGTTTTTAATTACGATTATAATTGTATTGATTTTTACAGATATGTTAAAACGAATAAAAATATGTTAAAACTAACTCGATCCTCAAAAAAATATTAAAAAAAAATTACACTAACTAAATATTTTTTTTAATTTGTCCCGGGTAAAAAACTGAAATCCTGTATTTTTTGCCCATTTAACCATTTGTCCCTTACAGGCTGAAAAAAAAATCTGGCCATCCTATTCATAACACACAAGTCAGCTATTTATAATGTTGTCTATTTCGGTGGTTGCCCCTTTTCCGCTAACGACCTCATTTTATATGCAATGAAGCGCTACAGGATTACCAGGTAAGAACATAATTTAAGTTAATGGCTTTTACTAGCTAAGTTACTCTAAATTTTGTTGCCTCGTTTGTCTAGTGGTTAGTTTACTCGACTGCGAATGAAGAGGTTCCGGATTTGATTCTCGCATCAGACGGAAAATTCCAAAATGTTTTTTTCAAGTTTTCAGTACTTTGTCGCTGTATCACCCCGTATCTTGAGTCTTGAGGCCGTTTATGAGAGTGAGGGAATAAACAGTGCACGTGATTTTGTGACAAAGTGTTAGTAAGCTATTTTTTAACCGACTTCAAAAAAAGAGGTTCTCAATTCGACGCGTATTTTTTTTTATGTCACAAAACAAAAGGATCCCACGAAAATTCGGGTAAAGTTTCTGGTGTGATTAGATTTTTATATTCATTATTTTTTGTGCGCTGTAAATAGGTACGAGTATTATAGTATTTACAATATAATATATTGTTGTAAATACTGCAAGCTGAGTTAAAAATAAAAATACTTTAAAACTTGCAGTCAGAGCACTCTACTACTGCATTGTTATATTTTTAAACTTAAAAGCATATCCGAGGACGCTTTCGTATACAAGTTTAAGTATAAGATTTTAAACCGAGCTATTACAACTCGATTTCAGACTACGATTAGCATATTTATAGCATTGGGCATGCACCCAAAAACGTTCAGTAAGAATAGTTATGCGCTTATTGGCTTGTCTAATGGAAATACCAATATATATAGGTTTAGGTTTAAACAATTTATTCTCCAAAGAACAGTTTGCTCACTTACAGATAACTTAAGACTAATTAATATAAAAGTACAATCATTATGAAAAAACAAAAAATGGTGACTCCTAATAATAAAAATTAAAAAGTGTGTCTTTTTAAAGTATTAAAGTTTAATAATCTAAGTTTCTTTAAATGATATTACATTATTATTTTTATAAAGAATAATAGCCAAATTGAAATTGACTAACATTCTCCTCTCCCCTCCAAGTAAGCGGAAAGCTTGTGCTAGGAGTGGGTACGACAGTAGCGCAACGGGTGGGATTCGAACCTGCGACCTTGTCAGTTTTCAGTCCGCTCCTTTAAGCGTTGGGCTGTATTACATTACATTATGGAGAATAATAGAAGTAAAGGAACCTTAGATATTTTAGATTTTATGAACTCCCACATTGCTCGCGCTCAAATCGAACCAGTAACTCTGACAGCAGCGTTCACAACTGCGTCAGTCAGTCGTCGAAGGAACGGAAAGAAGATATTTATTCGCATTCCACTCCTCGTAAGAAAAATCTCAGCATTCCGATAGAGTCACTCAAATATTGGTTCTCTCGTATTTTGTGCTCGTATTCTGTGCTCGTATTCATCTCGTGAGGATGGTAATGCATTATGCAGTTTTATATGTTGGAGGGAGGAAAAATTTATACGAAGTCCATGTACGTTATTTGTTGTTTGTGAAATTAAAAATAATATGAACTTTATTTTATTTATTTAAAATTATACCTAATAAGCACGATGTATGTAATGGTAGGGATCTAATGGTGACAGTTGCCTAAGACAATACAATCACTTCGTTTTAGCCTTGACAGAAAGCAAGAAGTGGAAAGGGAAGTGGCCGGATTGACAATTGTTATGTGTTGCCATACTTTTTATTAACCCAAAAATGGAGGTTCTCAATTCGTCGGAATCTTTTTTTTTATGTATGTTCCCTGATTACTCGAAGACGCCTGGACCGATTTGGAAAATTATTTTTTTGGTCGAAAGGGTATACTTTCCAGCTGTTCCCATTGTCATCAGGTCAGAATCTGATGATGGGATCCTGAAGAAATCGAGGGAACTCTTCAAATTTTATAGGCACAATTGATACACTTTGTAGTGGCGTTTGAAGTCGGTTTCGTAAAAATAATTTTTACGTTTATATTGTTATTATAATTTTATTATATTGAACAATGAACAGACCACTCTTTGTACTTTGAGAGTAAAATTAAGTTTTCAAATTTTTGCTGCGACTAAAAAGAGGTTTGGACCTTCTATTGTATTCTGTATAATATTATATAAACATTTTAATAACATAATGAGATGGCTTTGTCTAATCGGGATCATAGTGAAATTACCTACAGAATTAATTATGAAAGCATAACAAGATAATTAAAATATTGGATAGACGCAGGCGTTATATTATTTTGATTAAAATTTATAATAAACTAGCTTTTGCCCGCGGCTACAGAATACCTAATAGTAGTACCTAAAGGTACAGAAGATTCACTCCGCAAAATGATTTGAATAAATAGCGACTCTTGTTACAACACAATAAAGTGCAATTCAGGTTGACACAGCGCTACTTACCTACCGTCCTATGCACCTAGACTTTTCTCTCTTTCTATCACGTAACTCTTATCCCTACGCACTCTCTTCGAAGAGGTATGCTATGTAATTTAGCTCCGCCGTTTAGGCCTGCCACGGCTTAAATATGAGTAAAAATTTAAGAAAAATCACAGTAGCGAAGTTAATATTAAATTAAAGTTAGATCTATACTTACCAAAAAAGACTGCTTTGCACTTGTGTTTCCGCAAACACTTGTGAATTGTAATATCTCCTGCGTGATTGGACACTGTCCACGTCACTTGAGACTAGCCACAGCGCCAGTCGAATTCGGTCGGGATGATATTATTATTGTCCCTAAGAGATACTCGTATCCTACTAATATTATGGAGTATTTATGGATGAATGGATGGATGCATGGATGTTTGTGACACAATCACGCCACAACGGCTAAACCAATTTGGCTGTTTGGCACAGAAATCGATTATAGTCTAACACATAGGCTACTTTTTATCCCGGAAAATACGAGAGTTCCCGCGGGAATTAAAAAACCTCAATCCACGCGAAAGAAGTTGCGGGCATCAGCTAGTTAACAATATGTGTTACCTAGTTGATTATGTTCCCTTTTCCTCAAAACAAGCGCAAAGCTTTTGTTATAAATGACACGACAATAAGCAACGGGTGCGGTTTGAACCGTCGAACTTTCGGGTTCAGTACACCCTTTACTCTCAGTACATCCCTTCGCTGTTGCGTTATTGAAGCTTGATGCTCAAAGAGTTCAAAGACTAACGAGTACTAGGAATCGGTGCTTCATCGGCTTCAAAAGGAGAGATTTAGGGACTGCGCACACGACGGACTTTCCGTGGCGCGCTTTTAATTCCATTTAAATAGAACACAAAGGAAATAGTTAGTATGAAGTTTTCCAAGAAAATTAACATAAAAAGTCCCTAGTTATTCTATCAAATAAATCAGTCAAATCTGTCAAAGTTGATAGATTGCATTGCACTAGACCGCACAAAAATGGTGTGGGGGAAAAAGCCACAGTAAGGCAGAAGATTTTCATTCGTAAGTGATATGTGTGTTCGTATCATGGCAATTGAAATTAAATATATCGGCAATAACTACAAAAAACACTACTGTAAAGATACTACCAGATCATTATCATTAGGAATAACGTAGAACCTAAAACATGTGGAATGAAGTGTGCTGCAATACCACTATAATTGGTTTCGGTTGTAAAGGAAGGTTGTAATAAAATAGGTATAAGATTGAGGTCCTTCAAACAATTCTACGAAAAGGAGCCTCATCCGTCTCATTATTGTCATACTTACGAGTCCTCCCAGTGTAACACGTTATCTATGTTATAAAAAAAAATTACGCCACATTCTGTCCTCCTTTATGCTATGCCCACGTAGAGACCTAAACTCCTGTCGACAAAATGTACCTATGAATTCTTAGATGTATGTCTTGTGCTTTGAGGTTGTGAAAAGTCTGCCACGGACGTTTTATATAGCACGCAGATTTTGTTGTGCGCTACGAACTAGATCGCACAAAAAATCCGTCGTCTGCGTAGACTCTAAGTCGTCTTTGAACTTTCCCACAAGTATCGTATGCTATGTTACATTTGTGGGGATTTTCTAGTCTAGTAAATATAGATTGCGGTAATACCTGGAAAACGATATATCGAAGATATCTTACAAAATGAGCAATAGGTAACGTTTAATGTAAGAAGTTCAATATGTGTTTATTGTGTACTGATATACAAAGATTTCTATTATCTTCTTCAACCGAGTATAAGCTTCTCGGTCAGTGCACATTTTCAGAGTTGAATGGAAGTGAGCTTTTTTAACGATTGAAACTCAGCTTTATTCATTTTCAAATTGTGTTTTCACCCATAGATTATGGTTTTGGAACATGGTCGCTAACTATGGACCTCACATTATTATGAAGGTCACTTAGTCGACAATGGAGATCATTATAAAAGAGAAGAAATACTATTAAGAATGAATGCCTGACACTGAACTATTCCGTAGTAGAACTACAAGGAACCCTTATAGTGTCATCGATCAAAAACAAAAGTTTTTTGTATGGAGCAGGGGTGGCCTACTTGATTTGAGCCAAGATCTACTATTTACTGACGAAACCCTGTGAGATCTACCAATTTCGTACTTCTTGATAAATGAAACAGTATAAGCTACTTATGTAGTATTTTTTCGATGATTAAAGGGGAAAACAATTGCGCCTGAGCGCAAGAGAGAGACTAAATAGCCGCGATCGACCGTTAGCCATCCGTGGTAAAGATATAAGAGACCCTCTTTAACTTTTATCTTTATATTTTTTAAATATATCTATTTATATATAAAATTCAAAGTCCTGACTGACTGACTGACTGAGATATCAACGCACAGCCTAAACTACTGAAGTTAGAAACTTGAAATTTTTACAGTTGGTTCCTTTTGTGACGTAGGCGCACACTAAGAAAGGATTATTGGAAATTCCACCCCTAAGGGGTTTAAATAGGGGATGGAAGTTTATACGAAACTCCGTCATTTTTCAAGTTGTTTCCATCAAAGTTGGTATTTGAGCTTTCAGTTAAAAATAAAGAAGTACGTGTGTACCTACGTGTTTTTGAAAATTCCACCCCAAAATCTAATTCCACGCGGACGAAGTCGCGGGGGTAAAAGCTAGTAGGTACTATTATATAGCGACAAAAGGAATTCACATTCTGCGAAAATTTCAAGCATCTACTTCTACCTCTTAGGTTTATTAGATGCTCACTGACTGACGGACGGACGTACAGCGTATTCTCCGTTGATCTAGACTCTAGAGCAACGGAAGTGTGAGACGTTTGTTGGTGTCCCCAGCCGCGGCCGCCGCCTGTTCCTGCTGCAGATGGTGGTGCTGTGCTTCGTGCCGCACGTGGCGCTCATCCTGCAGAACTGCTCCATCATGGCTCAGCTGTCGCAGACCTTCGACACTTCGCTGTTTCTGGACAACGAGGTGGGTTTATACAAATGGTAGGTAAAAATCACGCGTTTACAAACCGCGAGCCAAATGTAGTAAGTTACGTTTTGAAAATCTATTGCTGAAAGAAATTTGCTAATGCGTGCGCAGTACGTGCTAAGCCAGGGTAAAAACATGCCGAAGATGCTTCACTGCGATACCTCGCGGTCGCGGTTTAGCTCGCTACCTCGATGTCACCTCCATTTAAAACAAATGTATGCAAACAGATAAACACGAACATGTCGGTGGATACCTCACTGCGATACATCGCGGTACAGTAGATACCTACTCATTCAATGGTAGGTCTGCTAATTCACTCAGGTGGATTTACGTTCTTTAAAAATTAATTTTCCAATGACAATTTATGTGATCGATCAATACTTTTGAAATTCTTATTTAAATATTGTACAGGAAAAAGTGTGTTGTTTGTTAAAACTTAATTGTAATATGAATTCTCTTTTCAATAATCTAGCAGAGCAGTTAACAATGCCAAAAGCGATACGCCGCTTAAAGAGATGGCAAATATTGGATAATATACCTTCGTAAGACGCATGGAGTTCTTCTCACTGGGAAAGTTGTCGCCGCACGACACTAACCCTCACAACGCATGATTCCAAATAAGCGAAAAGCTTGTGCTAGGAGTGTGTACGACACTAGTGCAACTGGTGGGGTTCGAACCTGTGACCTTTCAGTTTTCAGTCCGCACATTTAACCGTTGGACGATTGCGGCTTCAATTTATAATAATAATTAATACTCCTCCTCTTAGACTGTCGAAGTCCAGTCTATAATTAATAAAGCCCACCCTTGAGAAACTAATATGAGAAGTAATTTTGCTCTGAGTGAACCATTAATATCTCGTTCTTGCGTCTGTTATTGAAAATCATTACGTTAAACCTTGGAGCAGACTTCATAGTTCTAGGTATATCAGACTTGGCAAATTTTTTTTTTATTCGATGACAAGATAGCCCTTGACTGCGATCACACCTGATGGTAAGTGACGATGCCGTCTAAGATGGTAGCGGGCTAACTTGGAAGGGGTATAGCAGTGTAATTTCAACCCATGCCCCTTATTGGTTTCTACACGCCATCGGACCGGAACGCTAAATCGCTTGGCGGCACGTCTTTGACGGTAGGGTGGTAACTAGCCACGGCCAAAGCCTCCCACCAGACCAGACCAGAGACAATTTAGAAATTATAAATTCCTAAACTGCCCCCGCCGGGAATCGAACCCGAGACCTTCCAGTTATAAGACCACTGTGGTCACCACTGCGCCAGGGAGGTCGTCAAATTACCGCCCCTGATGTGTAACAAAAGCATGGAAGTAAAAAAGGTACCTATCTAAATCACCTTGATCATCATCACGAACTACCCAATAAAGTCTCACTACTGAGTGCAGGCCTCCTCTCAAATAAAGGTTGTATAACGCCCTCCCGACCGAATCCAGCCCCGGCGACCAATTTCCACAGAGATTAGCCATCTGCGCGGGAGATATTATAGTGCACAAGTGTGTGCGCAAACACAGGTGCACTCTCTATTCCCTTACTCTCATAGTCCGATGGGACGGAAATCCGACACGACCGGAGTGAAATCAGGCGCAGGACCGACAGATTTACGTGCTCTCCGAGGCACGGACGTGACACATCGCCAACTTCCTAACTCCGGGCTAGTACCTACTGAGAATTTCTTGATAGAAAAACATTCGAACATTCAACAAACATTCGGGAATCGAACCCGGGACCTCAGTTGTACAGTGTACACCACGCTGGGGCCCAAGTCTGCTATTGCAATTGTAGTTACATTGTCTATCAATGACATCCCAATTGCTACTTTTAGCAATTTGACTTGGGGCCCAGGGGTTCAATTGTCTATCAATGACATGACAAAATTAAAAATAACAATTGTAATGTCATTGAAAGACAATTGATCTACAATTGCGATAGCAGACTTGGGCCCCTGGCCCAATGCACATTAAACTTTTATTACGTTTGAATTTTAGTTGAATTGATTTCTAGATTAAAAAAACCATGTGGGCAGTCATGGGGGACTGTCAACAGAAGCGAAAACACACATTATACTTTATACTCATACAATAGTAGTGCATCGGTAACGCGATACCAAATATTTAAGAAACCAAGAAGTTCATACATACACTTACATTTACTTCAATGACCAAAGCTTTTCTTTAAAGAAATAACCCTTGTTATTTTCACTTGATTGATCCTTGAGCTTCTACATCGTGATATATGAGAAGGTACTTAATCCGGAAAATATTGTTCCCATAAATAAGCTTTTCCCATAAAAAGTTCTGAGTAAAAGGAGCTTGCTTAGTTATAAAAACAGAATACAAGATCTGTGGAAGATCAAGTTTCACGACTAGGAGAAGACATTGCGCTCTTGACATACCTATACCGTAGGTCGTTCCTTTATGGAAGCCATTGGGCATAGATGAACTTTGCTGTCATTTTTCCCACAGTAAGGCTCTTTCCGTACTGCATCCGGTCTGAATCCGAGAATTCTCGATCCGAAGTAGTAGTAGCCGCTCTACTATTTGTATGCCCGAATCCGTTGTCCGTATTTTCTTTTCAGAATTCGGATCTAGTGCGCAAAGGCTACTTCGGATTGAAAATTTTTGGATTCGGATTAGTACGGAAGGAGCTGATTGCTTTAACTGATGGATTACGTATCATCCAACGCGATTTCTGATGTTTTTATTACCATTATCAGGAGAATTCTCTGTTCCATTCAATCGTTCATCACTTATTAGTTGATATCCGCGACTTCATTATAGATATCAGTTAAGGTTTTTTTAATTCCCGCGGGAACTCTCTTATTTCCACGATAAAAGGTATTAAACCTATGTGTTATTCCAGATTATAGTCAATCTCTGTGCCAAATTTTAGGTTCAATTCAAGGTGCATTCAAATTTTCACTTTTATAATATTAGTATGATAGGATAGGATGATTTACGGAATAAACTAATACATAACTTGTCGTATAATAAAGGCAGGTGAAAGATAGAAAATTATTTTTCTTCATAATTCTACTTCCTCTACAATCAAGGACCTGAATCTCATGTTAAACCACTGGCGAAGGTTTTTAAGCCAGGATATTTTTCTCCATTCAGTTGCAGTACGTCGTATTTGTCGTAACTCATTCGAGCCTTTTCTTCGTAATAAAAAAATGGACCCACGGGTCTCGTTCTTTGATAGATGGGTTCCGTTACGCACGTAGCTTCTCTCGAGGAAGGAGAAGGTGCATGGCTTTTAGTTATAAAAGCTGATCTGTGAGAAGCCAACAGCGTCGCGCCCTCAAGAGAATTCAATTACTTATTCTAAAAACGTCCTTACGCCTGTCTAGCCTTTATAAGAGCATTCTTTTATTTAATGCTGAATGAATCATACCTCACGTAAACGTGTTTGATAAAAAGTGCTTCCTACGTACGATGTAGGTAACTTATATTAATAACCTTGCTGTTGGACGAAGTCGTGGGAGATTCGTCCGCGTGGAAAAAGTGACTTGCTACTATCCCCAAGCCGAGAAGTTATGTCCTCTATCTGCGATAATAGGTATATTTAGTAGATCTTCACCATAATTGGACAAAATATTTTTAATAGAACACAATTTATAATAAAAAAAAATATCAAATTCGGTTTAGATTTGACGAAGTTCTGGAGCAAAATCAACACAAACTTTCATCCCCATCCCGGATAAATCTTAGTGTTTATCAGGATAAAAAGTATCCTATATATATTGACCCAAAGTATCAGCTATCATTATACCAAATTTCATTTAAATCCGTTCAGTAGTTTTCGCGCGATACGCGCACAGACAGACAGACAGACCAAAAATTAAAAAAAAATTGTTTTGGGTTCAGTAGCGATAATAAAGCATCCTCCGATTAAAATTTTCAAAATATATTTTATGTACAGAATTCGTCCCGTTACAGTTTTATTATAAGTATAGATAATAATAATTAATTAATCTTCTACCAGCATGTTACCTTTAATTAAAAAGCTTCTTTTAATTTATTTGACAAGAGGCAATTTAATAAAATAAAGTTAATTAAAAAACTGTGTTTCACCGACGACTTCTTTCTTGAGGGTAGAAACATCACATCAGCAACTGCATCTATACATATAGACATCTGCAAGAATGCAGATGTCATTTCTATTTTACTAGCTTTTGTCCGCAACTTCACTCACGTTAAGGTCGATGTTTCAAACCCTTTAGGGGTTGAAAAAGGGGTAATAATAGCTATCTATATGACAAATTTCAGCCCGATTCTTCCAGTGATCTGAGCTGTGCGTTGATAGATCAGTCAGTCAGACACCTTTTCCTTTTATATACCTATTAAGAAGATTATTAGGTAGGTGTAAATATATTTGTTTGTTGGTTTATCGTTCAACCATGCAATAACAGAGCAACGGATTGCCGTTACTTGTTACTGCATGGATGAACGATTGAATTACGTCAATACGTAATTTTCCATATTTTCCGTATTTTTCTATATGAAGAGGTCCTGGAGAGTGGTAGAAGCTGTCTTTTATCCTGTAAAAACATAATTTCATTAAATAATAATAACAAACAAAATTTTTGCTAAGAAAATCAGACTAATCCATAATATCCATAATATAGATTATAGCAGAAACTTTTGGATTTATTTTATTCTGACATAATATTATCGAAACTAGATACGAAAACGTGCAAAGTTACTGACATTCGCAAATTCGTGCTAGGGGTTGGCCTACAGGGAATTAAAGTTCGCAGCTAGAAGCATTTCAACAATATTCTTTACGACCGACATCGTAAAATGTATGAAATGTCTTTCATACACACATGCCACACAGCAAAGGGTCCTAGTGCTTTTCAAGTAAAAGTTGCCTGTTCGTAACTTAACTTTAAGTGGCACCTAATGTCGTTAGTCATTGCCTAAGAGTTGGTGTAACGTTTTTTTCTCTAAGCATCTCTTAAAGGCATTATTTAGGCATTCGATTTAGGCGACTCCTAGGTTTAGTGAAATCGCACATAAGTATTTTAGTAACTTCTGCTAAAATCTATCTATATATATAAAAGAAAGTCGTGTTAGTTACACTATTTATAACTCAAGAACGGCTGAACCGATTTGGCTGAAAATAGGTGGGGAGGTAGCTTAGAACCAGGAGACGGACATATGATATTTATCCCGTATACTATAAAACAAAGGCGGGTTTGTTTGGACACTTATAACTTTAAAACGGCTAGACCGATTTACATGGTTTTTGGTTTGTTGTATTTTTCTCCGCCCCGAATAGCAGAATAATTTTTAAAATGTCGGAAAAATTTACGAAAAATAATTATGAAAAAATTTCTTTTTCTCATACATTTTGTATTGATCGGGTTTTTTGATTGACTTTTTACCCCGGAAAACCAGTAACCTAAGTCACGCGGACGAAGCCGCGGGCAAAAGCTAGTAATACAATAAAACTTTACTTACTTTAACTTCTCTAGTAGGTACCTAATTAAACTCGTTGATGTCGACAGAGTATTAATAAAATAGGATTGAATAGAAAAGGTTTTCATTCGAATAAACCGGAAAGTTTCGAAATCCTAATGCGCCTTTGAATCTTTAACAGTCGATTCCGATCCTTACTGATATTACAAAGCGAAAGTGTATTTGCGAAAGTGTATTTGTTTGTTGGTTTGTCCTTTAATCACGTCGTAACAAAGCGACAGATTGACGTGATTTTTTGCATGGGTATAGTTGAGGACCGGGAGAATGACATAGGCTACTTTTTATCCCGGAAAATCAAAGAGTTCCCGCGGGATTTTAAACTAAAGCCACGGGAGCTAGTGACCTATAATATAAAATCTATAAATTGAAGATCAGATTGAATCCACCTGTGGGATTATCTAAGACGATTGCATTATTGTTACAATTGTAATCACTTCTGATTGAGATCAGTATTGTTAGTTACCTATACATTACTACCTATGAGGTCAAAATCAAATTCAAAATTATTGTTTCATGTAGAACCTACATTGCCTCAATAGCCCAACGGTTAAAGGTGCGGATTGAAAACTAAAAGGTCGCAGGTTCGAGTCCCACCCGTTGCACTACTGTCGTACCCACTCCTAGCACAAGCTTTTCGCTTATATGGAGGGGAGAGGAGAATCAGCTTGGCTAATAGTCTTTTAAAAAAATATTGTAGGCCGACCTGTGGCTCTTATGACACGTTGAGACTCTACCACCGGTTCGGTATGCAAATGGTCAGTGCAATGGAATAGTCTATAGTTAGTTCTGATACGGATTAACCATACATGTAATCCGTAGAGCCACACAACAGTTAGGTATTCCCTAGTATTCCTACATTCGAGATAAAAGAATGGAACATGTTTTAAAAGAGCAACCGCCAACTTTTATTTGTTTTATCCGGATGGACGTGTAAACCGAATCAGTGATGAATTCATTTAACTATTCAAAAGCGCTTTATAACAGCTTACTTGAATAAAAGTTTACATTTCGTTTATAAAGTACATTTTTAAACAGATATTTTTTTAATCCGATGAAAACAGGAAAGTTAACATAGATACAATGTTAAACTTATAACTTTTTTTTATATACATTATAGGCACACGCTTGACCACTATCAAGCTTGCTGGAAAGTGGCGATAACACTTAATAACACCCATAACATTTTTGGGTAAGAGGTTATTTAAAAAATGAGCCAGTCTTTCTATCACCGGATGAGGAAGTTAACCGCAGTTAAATGTCTAATAAAAATGTTTAAGTATTGGATAAGAATAAAAAAATCTTGTAGATAACTCCTTGGAAAGGGCAACGGAATTTCATAAAGATAATATATCTTGTATTCTAAAGAAAAGAGATTTTTCCTTTTAAACTGGTCGCTTTAACAATGATGACCTCAAAGAATGTCGACATTCATTTTATTGTGTCGTTAAAAATCTAGATTTATTTTCCTGTCTAGAAACTGTTAGAGAATAACAGGATTAATCTTTTCAGAATTATAGGTACAGTTAAAAGGTTTATTTTTACGATCCACGAGCTGGTGTTGAACTTTTAAGACTATAAAAACATATAGTTCCGCTGGATACAAGTGGCGTAAAGGTTCAAAAATGTGAAAGCATTTGTGGAAGTCTCGTGAGATCTATGTCCCTATTTGGATATGTACTTATCAGTTGAAGAAGACGGTCAATCTGAATTTGAATCCTCTTTTACGTTGCGACTAGATTATCGTGCGAAAATTCGTGTCACGTTGTCGCGATATAACTATCTTGTTCGTTTAGACGCGATGTTATTGTCTACATCAGCAGTCAAGTTAGCATGTTCAACATCGGATGAGTTCGATTTTCGGGTCGATCTAAAATGCATTTATTGGATTTTTCTGTCAAGAAATTCTCAGTAAGTAAGTATCAGTTCGGAGTCAGGAAGTAGATTTTTTTAAGCTATTGCATAGCTTCTATCGCGGGCCAGCGTGGAGACCGAATCCAGAAATTCCGTAACGAAAATAACCTGACACGGGACTCCTCTACGGTGAGCCGCTAGATGGCGCATTTTTTATCAACGCCATCTAGTGGTGAGCCGCTAGATGGCGTTGATAAAAAAATGCTATGCAATAGCTTTACCGCGGCAGTCCCCGAGTGCCACACGTCTTTTTTTTTAACGTTGGAAAATGCCTTTACGCATCCCGCCCATCTATGACAACGGGTGGGTATGTGGGACTGATCTCTCTCCTTTGTGGAGATTAGTCACTGAAGCCGGATTCGCCTGGCAGTTCATTTGAATTAGGTAATAACCTGTAATAACGGATCGTTTCAGAAACTTCTAAATTGAATAAGGCCTCGAGCAGTGCAAATTAGTAGCATAATGTACAAAGTATACAAACTTGTCAGCTGAAAAACGTAACTTTTTAGATTATTAACTGTTGGCTTCACGAAACTGGCAAGAATACAAAGCTAATAGGTGATATATTTTCCCTCTTCGTGCACCTACTGTTAATTAGAACCCTGAACTTCTATTGTGTTTGCCGGTAGGTACGAAAGTCGGAACATAATGCTGTAGGTACCTACCATTTGCCTCGGTTTTAATTAATACGGGTTAATTCAAAACTCTAAACTTTTGGGGACTCCGTACTGAAACATGGAACCCTTTATAATTTCGTCTGTCTGCCGGTCTATGTGTCACAGCCGTTTCAACCACAGGGACTATTAGTTAACCGAAACTATCTTTTGCCTGCCACTCCGTTAAGAATCCTGCGGGAAAACTATTTTCCAGCGATAAAGTGTCCCGCCTCCAAGTATAAGGGGTCTATAAGCCATGAAAAATCATGTCTATCTGTTGTTCAGTTGCTTAAAGTTGAGTTTGTTTGTTAGTTTGTCCTTCAATCACGCAGTATCAGAAATGGATCGACGTGATTTGTTGCATGGCTATATGTAGTTAAGAATTGGAGCGTGACATAGGCTACCTCTTATCTCTTCCCTTGGCATTTTTAAAACCTAGCTCCATACTGACGAAGTCGCAGCCAAAAGCTAGTCATATAAAATAAGCCACGTGAATTTTGTATTGTTTTTACTGATCAAGAATATAGATTATCCGCATTTTAAGATTGGCGACCTATCGTAAATTACGCACCGGAATTAATCGAATAAAATAATATCGACATAAATTACCTAATAGGCTTTCGAAGGATTACGATAAAGCCATGCTTTGATCAAAGTTCCACTTTCTGTTTGATCATTGATCAAAGCCCGAATAAATTAATCGTAATTGGATTTCGGTCCTCCAAAACAATATTAAAAATTCATTAGACAGATCATTAGCACAGTTACGAGTTTCTTAAGCTAAAGGTGAAAGGCGTCCCCCCAAAAGGGGCCTGCCAGTATCGGGAATTTCGCAAAAGGGCGCCTGCCAAGTGAGTGGCAGTTTTAGCAGCGGCGATCGGCGATTTTGCAGCATCCTGTTTTCGCGACCCAAACGCGTTTCATGCGATGCCGATAATATCAGCGATTAAAGTTTTTGCGACTGCATCGCGTTTTGGCGACTTTCTGTACCTATATATATTACTGTGTCAAATTGCGCGACTTAACGGTTTAGCGACTTTTGAACGATTTAACGATTTAGCGACTTTTGAAGATTGATTTAAAAGCGTTTGACGCGGCATGTAACTTCCGAAAAGTCACTGCAAATCGCTAGGTCGCGAATCATCGATGCTGAAAGCATCATGTCTTCCCTGGCCCTTAGATTACGTAGGTATATATCTGGCGAATGCGCCGCGAATGCGTTGCGATTGGGCCTGGTTCGATCACAGGTACACATCTCTAACAGTTAAGAGTTTTACGCTTATTTGGAAGGGGAATAAAATCTTAATAATGTTAAGCATGGCTAATCCATCTAATTAATATTATAAATGCGAAAGTTTGGATGGATGTATGGATATTTGTTACTCAATCATGCCGCAACGACTGAACCGCTTTGGCTGTTTGGCACAGATAAAGATTATAGTCTTTTTTGAAATAATACATAGGCCTTTTTATCCCGGAAAATTAGAGAGTTAAAAAACCGCGGATGAAGTCGTGGGCATCATCTAGTATTCTAAAAGAAAAATCGAATCGTAAAATATATGTACATAATATGTACCTCGTAAGCTTCGATCACAGAAGAAATTTTTCTATGATCGAAGCTCGCAAGGTCTACGACCTATAGGTAATTTTTTGATTTGTGAATTCTAATACCTACGTCTGTTGAAATTACAGCATGTCAGTTGCTAAAATCTGAACGATCTAGGTCCGCGCAGTTGAAATGCGATATCTAAAATTCCAATGTCGTTGCGTTCCAACCCATATCACTTGGCAGCGCTTCCAGTATTGTCCAATTAAGCTCGCCGGCCTGATATGGTCAAGGGGAAATATCATATTACTTGCAGTCACCCCCTACTTCGCCTGCATTGAGTTTATGTAATTTACAATCTGTACTTTGACCCATGAGATTACCCTGTGTATAGTTGAATTTGTGAAAATTCTTTTATAGTTGAACTAGCTGATGCTCGCGAATTCGTACGCGTGGATTGAGGTTTTTTCAGTTACTCTCTTATTTTCCGGGATGAAAAGTAGCCTATGTGTTATTCCAGACTAGCTGTGCCCGCGACTTCGTTCGCGTGGAATAGTGACTTTTCGGGCAGCATATTTTGAATTACATATACCGTCGACGCTCAGGCGCGAGGCGTGTAGTACGTACTCTGTACGTTAAAAATGTTCGCCGTGATTCTTTAAATTGACATAACTTTTTTATTTATGAACCGATTGACATGAAATAAACACTAAATGTTAAGTGAAGCTTACTACAATATATTAGTGAAAACCGTACTTATCTAAATCGAATAAGCCGCTTCTGATATTAGCGTGCACAAACACACAGACAAACAGACAAAAAAAAATTAATTACAATTTCGGGTTCGGCATCGATATAATAACAACCCCTGCTACTTTTTTTTTATATATTTCCATTGTACAGACACCACTTTTCTACAATTTTATTATATGTATAGATGTATAGATTAACCTAGCCTTTCAGCCAAATCGGGTTAGTCGTTACGGCGTAATTGAGTAACAAACATCCATTCATCCCACCATCCACACATCCAAATCGCTTGTAGGACGACTGATGTTTGAAAATTGTGTTCCCAGTATGATGTCACTCTAAATATACGAAGCTTCCGTTCCCCGTAATGGAGAAATCTTATCAAGATCAGGTCACGTTATAGCCGTTTGTTATTGGTTTTTATTTTCTCCGTAGAAATCGAACAGGATTTATGACTCGTAAATTAGAGCTTGCGAATTGTTCCGAGTTCGTTTTAACAGAGTATTGAATTTGAATTTTTTTTTATTTACTCTCACTTATGAATCAGAATCAGAATCAGAATTTATTTATTGCATTATATACGTTACTTGAAAGATGGTACAATAAATTCTTAATGACTACTGTATTATCAATACAATGGTGTGCAATATTAATTAATCAACATTATAATCAGTTTTAATATTACATGTAAATGATAATAATGATTATTTTATATTACTATATAGATATTATTATTTTATATAACTTAAGTAATTATTATTATTATTTAATTATTAATTTATTAGTATTATTATTTTATATAACTTAAGTTTACTTAACTTTTAAACAAGGTTTTTTGTGGACAACACTGGACATTGTGGTCGAGTTTTTTAGGTTATAATTTAGTTGATCTCATATTTTTATTAATTTTGACTGGTTAAAGCAATATTTAACAATTAAAGATAATTATCAAGCAAGAATGGAGCAAGAAAAAGCTGAAGAAACCATCATTAGTGCAGTGTCAGACTCAATCAAATCAGCGCTGTCGTGCGAATTAGTGAAGGTCACTACTAGTCTGGCAGATATTAACTCGGCGGTTTTGGGCTTGCGATCTGATAACGCAGCTATCAAGGACTCTTTAAATGAGGTAAAACAGAGGCTATACGAGATGGATAAGTCTTTGTCTGCCATCAGCGAGCGACAGGACTTATTCGAGACCCGGCTAACTTCACTAGAGAAACAACGTGCAATCACAGAGACCCTACCTGATCGTTTACATAGACTCGAAAACAAGCAAGCGACTATGGAGCAGCAGGCACGGGATTGCAATATTGAAATTTTTAACCTACCAGAGCGGCGCAATGAAAACCTAGTCGGTATAATAATTAACCTGGGAACAGCAGTAAAATGTCAAATTACGCCTGCCAATATTATTGCAGCTCACCGTGTTCCACATGCTACTGCTCAGTCGCGGCCTAAGAACGTGATTGTCAAACTTTCCAGCAGAATTTTACGTGACAACATCATAGCGGCATGCCGTGCTAAAAAAGATTTAAACACGGAACATCTATCAATGGCTGGTAACAAGCAGGCTATATATGTCAACGAACACCTGACCCTGGGTAATAAGCTACTTTTTCGTGAATGCCGTGAGTACGCAAAGAAGCATGGTTATACATATATTTGGATTAAACACGGCATTGTACTGGCACGTAAGACCGACACGTCGCCTGTCTTGGCTATACGTACCAAAGAAGATATCATTTCAAAGCTCAAATGACTGCGTTTCTAAAAGTGTAGTGTTATTATACATGGGTGTTTTTGGATCTCAGCTTACAGTAAAGTTCCTGACCTATACTAAAAATGATAATTTTTTAATAGTAGTGGGTAAAGAGATATCTTTCACAGTTTATATCTTTAATAACAAAGGCTTCCAAGTAAGTAAATATTGTATACTCCTATATTCTCATAGTGTACAATGCAATTACGGTGTAAATATTTATAGTGCATCTTTCTTTTGTGTGTCTAATAATAATTATTGTCATATCTATTTTATTCTGTTAATTTTAATGCTAGTGGTAATAATGTTTGTTAGTTTTAACTTTAATGGATAAAGTCTTGTCAGTGTATTACCAAAACTGTCGTGGAATACGGACTAAACTTCACACATTTTATATGAATGTACTTATGTACGATTATGATATAATACTTTTGACGGAAACCTGGTTAACCAGTGATATCACTGACAATGAATTCATCGACTCACGTTACCGTGTATACCGTTGTGATAGGGACCGAACAGCAACTGGCCGACGGGATGGTGGGGGAGTACTGATTGCAGTCCGTCGCTCACTGGTTACTAACCCGCTTATGCAGCCTGCAACGCAAACAACCCTAGCACTCCCGCCCCCCATCATTGACTGTATACTTATTGAAATAATCACCACAGCCGGTCGACATATTGTAGGCGTAGCATACATTCCACCCAACCAAAACTGCGATACTTACCAAAAATATTTTAATTATGTACTTGACATTTCGCAGCATAATGATTATTGTAATATACACCTTGCTGGCGATTACAACTTACCATCAATAAAATGGACCCGTAAAGGTATGTACATGGAACCATTCTTAAGTAATATTCACTGTTTATGTAGTCAACTGCTCTGTCAATTTATGTCTACCATGAATTTATCACAATTTAATAGTCTTGTTAATCAGAGTGGCAATATATTAGATCTCTTCATATCCACCGAAAAAGATTGCAATATCTCTAATGCACCTACTACACTAGTACCACCTGATGGATATCATCCACCATTCTATGTACTATTGCCCTTTTCCAATCAATCTTGCATACCATTTAATACTCAAACTTGCTATTGTTTTAAAAATGCTGACTATACAATTATAAATAAAGAGATATCTTGTACTGACTGGGAAAAAATTTTCCAAAATAAATCTGCTGACTGTGCTGTTGATATTTTTTATGAAATAATTTATGGGTTCATATGCAAGTATATTCCATCTAAAATTATAAAAACCAAGAATTATCCTGCCTTTTTTTTTTTTTTTTTTTTTTTTATCGCTGGGAAATGCTTTTAGGCATCCCTCTCGGAAACAAGGCAGTTTAACTACGATGTTTCCGAGAGGGTATGTGGGACTCATTGGCACTCCAAAATACCCACTAAAACCCAGCGGCGCTCCTGCGCATCGCCTGATGACTGGGTTACGGGAACACTTGCGTAATCATCCGCAACCCAGCCAGCGACGTCCGTCAAGGCGGACCCTCCCCCTTGGACATTAAGAATTATCCTGCCTGGTTCAACTCTTCTTTAATTCATATCTTTAAGGATAAAAAAAGGGCTTGGATAAAATGGAAAAAATATAATAATATATCAGATTATGAAGTATTCTGTATATTGCGACTTCGTTTTAAAAGAGAATCTAAAAAACGTTTTAAAGAATACATGAACTTAGTTGAGGACAACATTAAAATTAATGCGCAATATTTTTGGATTTATTTCCATAACAGAAAAAATAGGGTTGACATACCAAGTAAAGTATTTTATAATAATATTATAGCTAATAATCCTTCTGAGGCATGTAACCTATTTTCTGATTTTTTTAACTCTGTCTTTGTACCATCGAATTTAAGTGATGATTTTAATATAGGTGATATTAATCAGATAGTTGAAGACAACATAACATGTGACATTATTAGCCGTGTTGTTATTACAAATGAAAATGTACGCAAGGCCTTAAATAAACTAGATGTCACCAAAGGATCGGGTTTGGATAATATTCCTCCAATCTTTTTCAAGTCCACTGCTGCTACTATTTGCAAACCTCTATATATTTTGTACAGTATTTGTCTGAAACAAGGTATCTTTCCCAGTAAATGGAAAATGGCACGTATAGTTCCCATACATAAAGGAGGTTCTAAACGTAATGTAGAAAACTACCGGCCGATATCTATTTTACCTGTGCCTTCAAAACTTTTTGAACGGATTGTGCATGACTTCATTTATCCTGCACTACACAATATTATTATTCCGCAACAACACGGTTTTGTACAAAAACGTTCCACAGTGACTAACCTTCTTGTTTTTACCTCACAATTATTTGAAAATTTAGATAACAATAAACAAACAGATAGTATTTATACGGACTTTCAAAAAGCCTTCGATAGAGTGGATCATAAACGGCTATTGGAAAAATTAGCATACAACGGTATACGTGGCGATCTGTGGCGATGGTTCAAATCGTACATAACAAATCGTACTCAAAAAGTTGTTATTAATGGTTATGATTCGAGGACGGTTGTAATTACTTCTGGTGTTCCACAAGGGTCAATTCTTGGACCTCTTTTGTTTATTTTATTCATAAATGATATTCACAAATGCTTCAAACATAGTAATTTTCTCCTTTATGCAGATGACCTTAAAATATTTAAAATTACTGAATCACCAGATGATCACAGCCTCCTACAAGCGGATCTAAACAGATTCACTGCTTATTGTATAGATAACAAATTGAACTTAAGTCTGAATAAATGTAAGCATATTACTTTTACTAAAAAAAAAAATATTAACAACTATACGTATTCGTTATGTGGAGTTAATCTTGCAAAAGTTGATAACATTAGAGATCTAGGAATAACGTTGGATTGTAAATTGCATTTAGATACACATGTTCAAAATATTATAAGTAAAGCTTACAAAATGTATGGTTTTGTTATGAGAGCCAGTAACAATTTTAAAAGAACTTCAACATATATACACCTATATAGGTCATTGATACGCTCTCAATTAGAATACGCCGTTTGCATCTGGAATCCTTACTATGATAAATACAATAAGAGCATTGAGAAAGTACAGAAAAAGTTTTTGCGCAGAGTTCACTATAAATTCAATCGCAACCACTTATCTTACAACCAACTTCTTAAAAAATATAACCTACTCGACTTAAATAGTAGACGAAAACAACTTGAAGCGATGCTTTTATATGACTTGTGTCATAATAAATACGATTGCATTGCTTTAACTCGGAAACTTTGCTATAGAGTACCGTTTAGAACACCTATGCGAAGTAACCGAATACATCAACTCTTTGCCACTACAAAATGTCGTACTAATGCAGGCAAGCGATCTCCATTATATCGAATGACACAATCATATAACGCTTTAATAAAATAGATATTTTTTCCACGCGTGTAGGCACATTTAAGAAGTTGGTTGTGGATACATTGAAGCTTGAAACTTAGTCATTCTATGTTTTGCAATTATAAATATCGATTTCATTTCTTTTTTTTTTTTTCTTTCTTCATTCATTGTTTTCCCCTATTTTATAATAATTGTCCATAATGTCCACTTATGCTTACTATATTAAATGTAACTTGTGGTTTGCGTGGTTGACGCCACAATTAATAATATTAGTTTATAATTTTTTTAGTAATAATATAATATTGTGATGTTGTTTGTAAACCCAAATAAAATAAATAAATAAATAAATAAGTCTTAAAAATAAAAAAATAAAATGTCACAAATAAATTAATCATTCTATTCTTAAACTTATAATATATATGTAAGTCCTAGAAAACATAGGGACATAGAGGAGGTTGATATTTATTTAACTGTAAAAAATGGTTGATTTAAGGTCCAAAACCAGAAAGAAAACAGGCGAGAGCGTTTTTATGGAGAAAAGACCGCCCGCATTTTCTCTTAATGAGTATCAACATTTTGTTGACAATACCCAAATATCCCATTGAACACTTGAATGTTTGTTGTAGGTCAACAGAACGCTGTCCCTGGGCGAGATGGTGTTGGCCATAGAAGACGAGCGCGTCTATGTCTCCCGATATCTGTTCTCGGATCCTGTGTCAACAGATGATCTTAATAAGTAAGTAAGTTTACGACTGTGTTTTCTCTCACGGAATAAATTTTATTAGAAAGATTATAGGAATGTCTAACAATTGTTCTGTCTGGTCCGTGACATCACCGTGAGGTCATGCCTGAAAACTAGCGCTATAGTCGATTTTGGCTGTGGCATCAAGCTGAGGCAGCGCCCTATTCAGTGGCAATATACCTTGGATGTATGGTAGGCGCCTGGCTTTTCAGAGAACCGATGGTTTTGTTATCTTTCCCTCGGTTCTTTGAAAATCTTTAAGGCGCCTACTTTGTTTTAAAATTATTATTTTTTAATTACTAAAGTGTATTGTGTTTTGCTGGCTGAATAAATGTTTATTTTTATCACTCAAAAGAACAGATTTTGGGAAATTCTCTTGTCTTAAGATGACCCCGAGTGACGCTGATGGCTATAAATCACTTGCACATATCCCGTTTTGAAAAGAGCCTCCTAAGCCCTCGTCACTTGATGTTATTTAAAGCAGTTATGTTTTGTTTTCTATATTTAATAAATAATCTTGTACACTGTAAAATGTAAAGTGGTGTACGACTTTCAAGGTTTTTATTTTTATTTATTCGTTGGTAAGATAGTATTCGACTGAAGGTACAGTTACGATGCAGTCTAAGATGGTAGCGGGCTAATTTGGAAGGAGTATGGCAGTGTAAATTAATCTTGAAGGCTAAATTTGTTTTCTTGATAGAATGTTAACGAAGCCAGGGATGGGCGAGAAAAATAACCTTGATAAAAATTACCTAATCTCTTGACAACCAATATTGAAATGCCTAAAAAACTGGCTAAAGCTAGCCCCAGGTGGTCGGGTATTTTTATACCACCCGTAAACAAAAAAGGTTGCTCATTATTACTCTCTACCTTTGGGGTAAAATTTTACTATACAACTCAAAAACATAAGAGAAAGAAGGAGTATAAGAAGTAATTTTTAGATTGCTTGCGGTTTTATTTATTAACCGACTTCCAAAAAAAGGAGGAGGTTGTCAATTCGGCCGGTTTCTTTACCTCTGCAATTTCTCATGTCACAGTTGTCACATTCGAGTGTTTCTGGAAGAGATCTCTTTCTTACAGTTAAGCTGCACGTCCTTTATATTAAATTTATGTTGTAGTTTAAGTTTTTGGTAGGTACTAAATAAATCTTAAATCTATAAAAGGAAGAGGTGACTGACTGACTAACTGATCTATCAACACACAGCTCAAACCACAGGACGGATCGGTTTGAAAAAGATACAGAAGCTATTATGACATAGGCATCGGCTAAGAAAAGATTTCTGAAAATTCACCCCCTAAGGGTCTAAAATACGGGTTTGAAAAATCTAACTTAACGTGAGCGAAGCCGCGGGCAAAATCTATTGAATAAATAAGCATAACTCTTAGATGGACAATAAATAATTAATTAAACTTTTCACCTCTGCTCCGACAGAGCAAGCGCTGGTATGCTAACGACGTCGTCCTTGAGGCGTTGGTGGGTGCTGCGGTCTTTAAAGGGCGAGCTCACAATATAGACTATCGTGTGAGCTCTAGAAGTGTTAGTAAGCTCACATCTATAGACAGCACTCTCGCTCAACTCAGATTCAAGACGGAGTTAGAACGAGACAGATTTATGTCAGAGTATATTTGTGTCTCGTTTTAACCTCTGTCTTGAGTTTGAGCTGAGTCAGAGTACGCTCTATAGATCTCAGCATTAGGCTCATCCAAGGAGGAATCAAAAAATTTTTTAGCTTCATGGGCTCATCGGATAGAGCTTACGTTCACTTAACAGATTAAAAAAAAAAGAAAATGAGCCAAGCTGAACTTGGCTATAATATTCTCTTCTCTTCTCCTCTCCTGTCCCCACCTGTTGCACTATTGTCGCACCCACTCTGGGTGCGACAATAGTGCAACAGGTGGGGATCGAACCGTCGACCTTTCAGTTTTTAGTCCGCACTTTTAACCGTCAGGTTATTATGTCCGTTTTCACCAACGCACGTTCAGTCTATTTCGTTTTCATGAACCTTTAGGGAACACGTAAAGGTGGAAATGACATTGGATAATGGATTGTATTTAGGGGCTACCTACGTGAAGAGACTCCTACTTAGGGGATGATTTTGGATCCCCAGTCTCCACTCTGGCAAGTCTCTAAATAATATTCATTTGTACCATAAAGATGTTAATTTGTGTGTATTTTTTCTTAAAGAGCAACCACCGAGTTTCTTGCTTGTTTTTCTCGGTTGGAACGGCATTCCGAACCAGCAGTGGTAGATTCATTTGACGATTCGAAAGGACTTTGTAAAAGTTTATTTGAATAAAAAAACTATTCTATTCTATTCACAAATGAATAAATAAATTACGTATTATGGAACATTGATTTACGAATTCACGGGAAGCTTCGGACTATCAACACTCGCGTGTTTCCAATATAAATTGTGCAATTATGCATTGTCAATAAAATACGCAAGAAATATGCTGAACAAATTAATTAATGTCTTTGCAATCAATTATATTTCGTCGCTTCATTCTTCAGATATAATAACATGTAGTCCTTTTAGCGTACAGGCAACATTTCGCACATTTATAAGTAGGTAGTTTAAGATTTTTATTTCTTGTGGGTAGGCTCTGCGACAAGTCGTCATTCTTTTTCCGTGCGAGGCAACAAGCGCACGCTTCTAAACGAAGTGCTGAGGAAAAATAAAATATTACAGTGAAAAAATAAAAATATTACAGTGAAAAAGAAAATATTACAGTGAAAAAAAAAAAAACAATTAAATAAATAAATAAATGATAAAATCATCGACGCATAATCATGTACTCATCGTTGGATTCCGAAGAAAATGTGCACGGGTAAGCACTTTAACAATACGTAACAGTGTGTGATTCTTTGATGTGCGTAAAGTGTCTGGTAGGCTTTCCTGGGGGTTAACTGCGAGTTAACACGAAGGACAAGCGAGACGCTAAAAATCAACCCAATGGTTGAGCGCGTGTGTGATTATTTGATATGCGTAAAGTGTCCAGTAGGCTTTCCTGGGGGTAACTGCGAGTTAACACGAAGGACAAGCGAGACGCTAAAAATCAAACCAATGGTTGAGCGCGTATGTGATTATTTGATGTGCGTAAAGTGTCTAGTAGGCTTTCCTGGGGGTTAACTGCGAGTTAACACGAAGGACAAGCGAGACGCTAAAAATCAACCCGATATGGTTGAGCGCGTGTGTGATTCTTTGATGTGCGTAAAGTGTCTAGTAGGCTTTCCTGGGGGTTAACTGCAAGTTAACACGAAGGACAAGTGAGACGCTAAAAATCAACCCGATGCTAAAGCGCGTTTGTGTTTCTTTATTGTGCATAAAGTGTGTCTAGTAGGCTTTCCTGGGAGTTTACTGCGGGTAAACACGAAGGACAAGCGAGACGCTAAAAATCAAGCCAATGGTCGAGCGCGGGTCGGCCTAACCTAACATGTAAATATATCTGTAAGCTTTTCTGGCGGTTAACTGCGGGTTAACACGTGTTTCCGAATCTTTAATTGTACATTCGTATGACCATCGCGCTCCAAGCTTCATTTGTTTTTCGAGCGCGCACGTCCACGCACATAGTAACATTTTTTAATTTTTAAAATAATATTTCTTCAAGTGCAGTGACAATTAAATACTCTACAGAGAGCGTAAGTGGCTTGAAAGATACAGAAATATGAAGAAAACATCATTATTATAAATGGTGTAGTGAAGGTTTGCGTTCATACGAGTACCTTAAGAATGTTTTTATTCGTACCCACAAGACGCGGGTAGTAATGATTTCAATGATGCAGAATGACTGCAGATTTCTTTTTAAAAGGCTGTAAAACGCCATTACTGTGAATTATTTAGTGAAGGTTTGTACTTATTAACTACCTTCTAAAAGATTTTTCTCCATACCCGCCTAGCACGAATAGTGATATCATAAAAATCTGGTGTATTGTGTAAATGTATCTGTATAAACGATTTATAAAGCTTCGAGTCAATACGGGATATTGACCAACAGAAAAATATAACATGATCTAATACGGGATATTAGGCTGTAAATGTTTTTTAGAGCTTCGAGTCAATACGCGATATTAACCAATAGCCAGATATGACATGATTTAATACGAGACATCAACAGTTATTTTTCTCTTCCGATCAAGTTGAACAATAAATGCATGATGAATCATTCCTTCTCGTGGTCTCTGGCGTGTTTGGCGCATTCTGTGGTACATGTTATTGGTTGTGAACACCGTGAATCGCTAACTTTCATCTGAGGAAACCGAAGCCTGCAGTGTCGTGACACCATCACCGTTGTTTATGGCTATAGCAACTGAATCCGAAGACATCAGCTGAATTGTCAGACTAAGCGAACTAAAGGGAACCCATCTTTGGAGATGGATCTATAAAGCAAGGATTAATCCAAAAGCTCGTTTCCTGGTAATTTACTTTTTAACAATACGTATTTTTGTCTTTGTTGCTCGTAGTCGATTTTATTCAAATAATGAATATTTTATCTAACCTAAGACACGTGATAAAAATTATCAAGTACATATTATATTATAAAAAAAAAAAAAAAATACAAAACAAAAGACTTCACATCTAAACTGATTTCTATGCTTCTTCCTCTTGCTGGGAGAAATAATCGGTTGTTCTTGGAATCATGATGAACGTAATCAACTAATTATCACATAAATTAGGTACTGATTACATTTTAGAAAACTTTCAAATATAAGATTTAATATGGACGATTTTCAATATATATAAAATTTGGAAAAGTAATGTTTTGTTGGAAGTTTCCGGAATTGTAACCTTTTGTTGGCATTAGTTTGGAAATGTCATATTTTCTCTTGCAGGAAAATAATAATTTATAGAGGTTTAAAAATAAATTTTAATTATTGTCCTTATTAAATACGAAGACATTTAGTCTCGAATGTCAAAAACTTTTGTACCTACTGCACAAAATTATTTCTCTAAGGAGATTGCTCTGGCAATTTATGTTTAATTATTTATATGGGAACACAATTACCAGTTTATTTGATGCAATTAAGTTTTGCAAGTGTAAAAAAAAAAAAAAAAAATGATGACTTAAGTCAAAAATGGAATTGTGACCTTTTGTTCGCTAACTCCTCAATTGTATTATTAAAATACTTGCAGTATTCATTCTTCAGCTTAGTTTTTTACTGATAAGTGTGATCATTGCCATATATTTTATTTATTTATTTTTTGCTTAGAACACTATACACACTATGGATGGCAGTTGTCTACAGAAGCAAAAATTGGTGGAGTTTCTACCATACCCACATTTTAAATTATATTTCTCGAAAAATTTAGGCTTAGTGAGAAAAATGTGAAATATTATAATTTACTGCTGCTGAATATTATAATTTTATTATAATTGCAAAAATTTCGATATTCGCTGGGAATTACACTCCATTACATATCCTCGTAGATTTATTGTTATAAGGGTAGGCAAAGCCGAAAATTGCTTCGTGAGTAAAGACAAAATGCAATTAATACTTTTCTACATTTCTTTGAAAAGAAATTCTCTAATAACGCGGATGTTTTTACAATAAAATAAGATATATAGTTTTTTTTTCTTTACATTAAAGTCAGTGTAAAATGATTAAATCAAGCTGTATTCCACGTGTAACCAAGTTCAGTTCTAGTTCCCAAGTTGGTAACTGTGTTTTTCCTTTTTCGGTTTACGACATTGAATTCAATTTGAAAACTCAAATCAAAAATGTATTAGTTTATTTATAACTTGCCGTGATTATGATAGTACCTAATTGTAAACCACCTCAAAAAACTATTCCTTTTTAAAAACAATAGTTCGCCCTTTGTGTTGATAGGTCCGCACCATTTTAGCACCTCCAAAGTGGGCCATCCAGGTTATGAGCATTGTATTATAATGTATATTATTGTATGTAGGATCTCTTGCGGAATCTTTCCTCTAATTTTAAGGAAATTTTCTCCCAGTGTTTTGGCCCGATGGCGAGTGTATTATCTGACAAGGTATCACCTGGCAGCGAGTACATCCTTCAGCAAATATTGCAATATCTTGCAGCCTTGCCGAATAGTTCCAGTAGGTAAATTCCAATCTTTAAACTATAGGAACTAGTACACTGCGATACCAAACCACATATAAATTAAAAATATACTTGGAATCTAAATCTTTTAAAACATTAGTTGCATACTAAATATTTACATCCGTATGATACCTATTTGAGTTTGTTAAATGATAAACATTCTAGTAAATCAATTATTTAAGCAGAGGTTCCTCATATTAATCACCGTTCAGTTTTATCCATAATTTGAAATTTGAAATAAGGCAAAAATAATGAACGTCAAGGGCTTTCAAAAATATAGATGTTTTCAAAAACAAACCTATCTTTCCCAAGTGGGTAATACGTGGGAATTGAGATTCAAATGTAGTGCTTAATTAATTTGCAAATAGGTATTCTAATATCTAAATAAGAGTATGTAATTTGACTTTGGAATTCACTAAAAAGTTGATCATTTTATTGGCCTTGCCCACTTGAAAAAATGCTAACTGCGTATTATCATTGATTACGATTCCAAATATCAAGTAAGAGATAAATGAACTTAATATCTATTGCCGATGTCATTGAAGCTTCAGATATAGGCTCATGTAAACCGGGGCTAGAACTTCCTTAGTTAATAGCAAATTCCTAGAAAACCGGCAATGCATTGGTGGTGCTCTGGTGCTACAAATGTTCATGGGCGGCGGTAATCACTTAACATCGTGTTTTCCGCCTGCTCGTTTGCTGGCTAAGAATAAAAAATAATATATACATATATAGATATTTTATATACGTTTACGTAGGTACCTAAACGTTTTATTTCCAAAGGATCAGCTGATATTCTTACATGAGATTAATCCCATACGTTAGATCCAGCCACGATTGTTTTACCAACATTCCCTTATAGGCTACCTAAGTCAAGTTAGGTGACGCTTTTTTGTTAAATTCATTTTCATGAACTTTTATAAATCATCTAAAAGTGGAAATGTTTTTGGGTAAGGGCATTGTACTTAGGAACTGCCTACATAAAACGTGTCCCTTGCTTAAGGGATGGTTTAGGTGTGGTTGGAGAAAACGGCACAATATACTATTAGATAGACTGCTGACTGTCTGATTTTCATTACAGACTATTATTATTATTTTTTAATAATCTGTTTATGATTAATATGATTTGTTTAGCTGAACTAATTTTTTCACTTTTACAAAATTTTCCTCTCTGAACATCTACATGTTATTATATCTGAAGAATGAAGCGACGAAATATAATATATGATCAAACGAACTTGCAAAGTGAAGTTCGATCGATATTATATGAGTACGCTTCATTCGAAGATATAGACTCCCTCCCACCCGAACCCTTATAAAGAAAATTTTGGTTCTTGTGGTTATAATCTTACTCTAAAGAATGACGACTTGTCGCAGAGCCTACCCACAAGAAATAAAAATCTTAAACTACCTACTTATAAATGTGCGAAATGTTGCCTGTACGCTAAAAGGACTACATGTTATTATATCTTCGAATGAAGCGTACTCATATAATATCGATCGAACTTCACTTTGCAAGTTCGTTTGATCATATATTACAATTCTACCCGACGATCATTCATCATCAGTGAAATTCCATCTACCAAAATCCCCAGTGCATTCTGATTTCTGATTGATTACACAGGTCTACAGTGAAAATGTTGCAGCCAAAACTATAACTGTTTTTTAGTATATTGGGTACCCGGATTACAACTGCATACTTATTTTTTTAATGCTACGTGTAGTTTTCGAGATACGAGGTATGTCTAAAAAAGACAAAATAAGTCAATTTTAAACATTTAACTACATTATTTTACAGCTAGGAAGCTTCTTATTCAGATTTTTTTAAATGTTCATTGCTATGATTGTCCCATGTGATACTCCAACAATAATCTGCCATCATATGCTCATCCCAACGATCTTGGTACCTATTTTCCGTCAGTTTTAGATCCTGATGGAAGCGCTCTCCTCGTTCTTTGTTGCAGGAGCCAAGATTTTCATGAAACTTGTCCAAGTGGCTGTGCAGGTCGTGCACTGGTATGCTCATGCTAGAGCTAACCTTTTTAAAGTTATCTAGAAGGTCCTGAACTAATTCCACGTCATTTTTTGCCTTTCATTACCTAAGAAATTTTTGAAAATTTTTTCTCTGTCACGCTCACGACAAAATGAGACTTTCGTGCCTGTAGCAATTAAATTCCTTTCTTTAAATCTCGATGCTAGTCTCAGACCTCTCTTAGCAATGGTAAATACGTAAAGTACTGAGTAAAGAATACGGGCGCCGCTGATGATTCAAGATAACTGTCTCGTTCATTTGAAGAGACCTCCATCATATCTGTCTCCGACGAATCCGATGGTGCTACCCTCATAGTATCGTCTGAGAGTGGTAAAGGCCGTCTAGCAGACGATAGGTCTGGATATGTCATTTTTTTTCAATTTACCCAGTGCAATTTGATTAAACAAAAATAAAAATCATCAAAATAGTTTTTTGGTTCTGATCAAATCATAGGTACACCGAACCTCAATTGTGCTCGTTTACCACTCGACCACTGACTCGAATATTCAATACACAATTTGCACATGATATTTTGTACCCAGGGATGGTTAAAGCCCTTGATCTCGATCTTAAAAGAGTCAAAATACGCCCTTTTTATGAAGGCCGTTTTAGGTTTTCTGAGTTTTTTCACTACATGTTCACCAAAAATGTAACAAAATGTATTCGAATTATTTAATCAACTCCTACTATATGACGACATAATGATATTATCGGATAATCTCACAAATTGGCGGAATACGAACACATTAAACATAGCAAAATGGGTATTTTTTCGCGATGAGGGTAGTTCAAAAACTACACGTAGTTTTGACCTTGAAAAACTTCTGTACGACTTATTATCAAGTCATTCATCAAATCATATAATAGGATAGCTAGCAAAAAAAGTTTTTCATTTTTTGTAGACCTGTGTTATTATAGAACCGTCCATCGAATGTGCCACAAATTCAACAAGGTAATTGGTTTACGGGGCTGGATTATGTAAGCCTGAATATGGATATTTTAACTGTGCGCAGAATGCCAGAAAACAATCCCCGCGATAGATTAAATAAAATATACTACCCGAGACCTCGTGTGAAACGCGACATCTGCCAGTGTGTAGGAGCGCCAAATATAGGTTTAAAGAATTTATTCTCAAAGAACAATTTGCTCGCTTACAGAGAATTTAAGACTAAAAAATGAATATAAAAAGTACAATCATAACTCGTAAGATATTCATTTAAAAAAAATGGCTGTATCATCTCTTGCTAATATATGAATAGGAATTTTATAAAAAAATTTTGCCTCTGCACCTAATATGCAACACGTTGAAAATAAATGCAAATTGGTTAAAAATTAGACCTAACTTCGCGATTTTTTTTTTGTGAAATAAACATTATTTTATATGTTATTTTACTCAGTATCGTCCGTCAGAAATATGATGTAATTTTTGCCCGTTGTTTTTCGGATAGTTAAAACTTGATCTACTGCTGTAAAAATTAAATCTACATCTGAAAATTTACCATTGCACGCGCTCTTAAGGACAGGTTTTGTAGAAAACATTGGATTACAGATGAAATAATTTGACCGTTACGAGAAAAGATAAGTGAAGCAAATTGTTTATATCCTTTTTACCAACTTTCCCTAACTTTTATGGGCTAAGCTAAATTAGGTGACGTGGGAGACGCTTTTTGTCAATTTCCCTTTCAATTTCCCTTTCATGAAGCTAAGAACGCGAACGCCTAAAGACTGGAACAACATTGTCTAGGGGATTGTATTTAGGGGCTACCTACGTAAAGAAAATGATTTAGGTATGGTTGGCGAAAACAGTTTTTTTTTAAATAAAGAACATTAGCTAAGCTGAAGTTGGCTAATATCCTCCTATCCCCTCCAAATAAGCGGAAAGCCTGTGCTAGGAGTGGGTACGACAATAGTGCAACGAGTGGGATTCGAACCTGCGACCTTTCAGTTTTCAGTCCGCAATTAGATTTTTCTTCGACTAGTCTGAGATAATTAAGAACGTTGGAATCCCAAATTAACTCATACACAACTCTCCATAGTTTTTAATCAAGCGTGAAACTTGTGCCAGGATTAGTTTCGACAATAGTCCAAGATGTAAGATTAGCTTAGAAGCCTTTTGGGAAATTTCGTCAGCAGTGGCAACAATTAGAATACTCTCTCTACTTATTGGTGTTGCGGCGGAGAGTTTGATTTCATTTGAATTATGAGTTTGATCTATGCCAACTCAATTGTGTCAAGCTCTAGCATTGTAGGTATTTATGTGGAAGTGCACAAATTTTAGGTTAAGGTTTAAAAAATTTATTCTCAAAGAACAATTTGCTCACATACAGAGAACTTAAGACTATAAAATTAATATGAAATATACCTACAATTATATCATGAAAATCAAAAATGGTGACTCCTAATAATAAAAAGACTAATTCTTAGACACAGGTATTTTTGAGAATTTAATGGTCAAGCTCTGGAATAGATATTAATATAGAAGTGTACAAATTGTTGGAAATGAAATAATCTAAAAACTAGCTTTTGCCCGTGGTTTCGCTCACGTTAAGTTTGATTTTTCAAACTCGTAGGGTTGAAGTTTTAAAAATCCCTTAACGGATCAAAAAATTAAAAATTCTGATAAATCATTTATTTCATGTAGGCCAACTTGTAGCTCTTAGGACACGTCCAGATTTCGAGTCTCTACCACCGCTTCGGAATGCAGATAAGTTATAATAGTTATCTGTCTGCCTTTCAGCCCGATCCGTCCAGTGATTTGAGCTGTGCGTTTACAGCTGATCAGTCAGACAGTCAAATCAAATCAAATCAAAATTTATTTATTTCATGTAGGCCAACTTGTAGCTCTTATGACACATCATAAATCTACCACCACCGGTTCGGAATGCAGATTCTGCTGAGAAGAGCCGGCAAGAAACTCAGCAGTTGCTCTTTTCAAAAAAAAATTTTTGTACAATTGTTAACAAAACTAGGCTATGCACACAATGTTTCCACAAAGAAGTTTCAAAAATGCACACCTACCACAACCTAACACATGTTAACAGTCAGTCACCTTTTTCTTCTATATATTCAGATTGAGCGCTGCTACAGAGTGATGATCGCAAACAAAGGAGCTAGCTCGCCAAATGATATTTATATTACAATTTTTTTTTTAAAAGAGCAACCGCTGAGTTTCTTGCTGGTTCTTCTTGGTTCGAAATGGCATTCCCAACCAGTGGTAGATTCTTTTGATGATTCGAAAGCTCTTTGTACAAGTTTATTTGAATAATAATAAATTATTCTATTCTATTCTAAACGCTAAGCGAACGCTAGTGAAATAAAGGCCTTAATGATTTACGTTAAGATTTGAAATTCAACAAATAGAAACTCAGGCTATCTCGCTTATAACAGCGTAGGAGATGTGCCCATTAGTGGGCAGACGATGGGTTGCGACACACTTGATAAAAGAGCTTTAGGCACCCTCTTAAAGTTGAGCTTTTGGGGCCTAAGGACGTAACATCCTTATCTCAGATGGAGACCGGCGTCAAATTAAATTGAGTTTTGATGCGACGACATAAAGTTTATTTACCGCTGCCAAAATAAATCTATCTATCCCGAATGAATTTCTGAAATCCATGTCTTTGTTTTTCTTTTTTCCATCTAAAAATAGAACATAACCTTCAATTCGTGAATGTATTGGGGAAGATTGGTGTATTATTGAGAACTAAACTTCACGTGTTCGCGTTTTTCCTCAATTTTCTTCGGCTGATTTCTTTCATGACAGCTCATTGCCAAGATCATATTTTTATATGTTTTTTCGTGCGAATAGTCACAAAGAAAATGGTATTAATTATAATTTTTTTTATTATCTAGTGAATTTCTGTTCCTGGGATCAAAAATAAATAAAACATTACTTTTGTTGATGAGAAATCTGAAAATATACCTACTTTGTTCAGATACAGTAACTTAACCGATTGTAGTAATTTTTAAATATTATTTATATGTATAATACTAATTATTGTAACATTCTCGGATATTAACCATGCTTGCGGGAGATATTATAGTGCGCAAGTGTGTGCGCAGACACAGGTGCACTCTCTATTCCTTCACTCTCATAATCCGGTGGGACGGAAATCCTACACGACCGGAAAGAAATCAGGCGCAGGACCAACGCATTTACGTGCTCTCCGAGGCATGGGGCTGACTCACCGCCAACTTCCTAACTCCGGGATAGTACCTACTGAGATTTTCTTTGACAGAAAAGCCTATTACTTTTTTTATTTTTGTGGCCTGACTCGGAAATCGAACCTCGGACCTTGTCACCTGTGGACGAAGTCGCTAATCACTTGACCAACGGGGAAATCAAATTAGAATATAACGAGGGTACAAGTTACGTCTTATACCTACCTTTCATCCTAATTAAGAAAGTAAATTTCAAAATTCCACAATGAAGGTGGTGGAAGGCCGGTGGAAAGGGTAGACCCCCCTACCTACTAAGGCTACTTTGAACCAGATTTCTGGCGAAAATATGAGAAGGATAGATACTCATCCTCGTGTACTAAGAAAGGGATGGCAATATACTGCAAGTACCTACGCTGCAAATGCGGGCAAAAATCAATTACGAATGTGACGATCGCCATCAATTCTGTCGCTATTGCATTAATCCAGCAAGAACGCCATAAATTCAGCGTATCCGAATAAATCCGAACCTACATTTATAAGACCACGGTATTGCGCCAGGGAGGTTCTCAGAATGTCCAACAGTGGATGATCACAGTTTGACATTATCATGATGATAGAACTTCAATCCACCACGATAGTGAAATTGATTCCCTAAATAACTTCATTGATAAAAAACTAATAAAGATTAATCAACGGCGGGAGCGTATCCTAACGTAAACACAAATAAAATCATACCATTTTAGGTCTTATTAACTAACAGTTAAAGGAGGTTATTCTTTAACGTTGCCACACAAGTGTAATCTTATATTTACTGCCCACCTTAGATTAGGGTTGTCAAACGTTACCGAATATTACGACATACGAGATTATGTTACCTGTTTGTCTATAACGAATTTAGAGGTAAAGTGCTCCGAAGCGACGTGCCACTTAATATTCATCAATCACTCAACCCTTGGTTTTAAAAGGTTCTGGAAAACACAAAAAATAAAATCCATGAGTGATTTTCTGGGGGCTTCCACAAAATAACACATACATAAATTATTTAGGGGTCATATTTTATGAACCGTCAATAAAAAGGATTGAAATGGAATAATATATTTTTGTTTAATTTAGCTCAAATAATATCGAACACGGTTCAGATTTTATAACTTCTCTGTTTATATAATACTAGCTTTTGCCCCCGCGACTTCGTCCGCGTGGAATTAGGTATTGGGGTGGAATTTTCAAAAACTGTGACACACGTACTTCTTTATTTTTAGCTGAAAGCTCAAATACCAACTTTGATGGAAACAGCTTGAAAAATGACGGAGTTTCATATAAACTTCCATCCCCTATTTAAAACCCTTAGGGGTGGAATTTCCAATAATCCTTTCTTATTATGCGCCTAGGTCATAAAAGGAACCAACTGTAAAAATTTTAAGTTTCTAACTTCAGTAGTTTAGGCTGTGCGTTGATATCTCAGTCAGTCAATCAGTCAGTCAGGACTTTGAATTTTATATATATAGATGGCAATAAACTGACTTTGGTTCCATACCTGATTTAAATGCAATATTTTTTTATTAATCTTGTAAAACATTATAATTTCTGAATTATTTATCAGCGGTCTTCGTAAAATATAGGTAAAGTTTCGCTCATAGCACATAATTATTTTATTAAATTTTAATTTTTTTGATTAATTTGTCAACCCTTAAATTCGTTCGAGGGTTCACTATGGGGAACTGTTATGTGCAAGTCAACAAACGAGCAAAATTGTCCGAATTCCCGTATAGCAGTGAAATATACCTTTACGACTTATTTACGTCCCCACATATTTTCTGTTATATAGTTTTTCTTTATCTCATGTAGACCACTCTGAGGGCAAATACTTGACAAACAAGTTAAGTATATTATTGGTAAGAGCTTCCAACCTGATGGTAATGATTGTATAGCCTGCCCAGTGAAATAAGGATTATCGAAATCGGTTCAGGTTTTACGGAGACATAGAGTCATCGTTAAATGCGGATTATCATTGGTGAAATAGGCCCTTAAGTTTCATTTTATGGTTCTACTATTTACAGAAATAAAATTCAAAATTCAAAAAATTCAAAACTTATTTATGTCATGTAGGCCAACTTGTGGCTCTTATGACAAGTCGAAAATTTAGATTTATAGATTTATAGATTTATTTATTTCAACAAATTTTACAGATTTACTCCTTAATTATTACTACAATAAATTCACTTTATAATATTTTAGTACAAAGGAGTGCTTAGACACTCGTACTAAGTAAACTTGTGTTACGAGTGTCGTCACCTTCCTCCGGACCATTACAAGCATAAATTACAAATAGATTTTAATTAAAGAAAATAGATTATAAGTTACGTACAAAATTAATATGGTTAACAGTTTCATTATGTATATATATATATCGGAGGAAGACTGAATCTAATTTGATATTATTCTGTAAAACCTTATTGATTGATTACTTTTTAATATTGTGTAAAACCTCCTTCGATTATTAAAAGAAAATATGTTACGTGCAATCAGAGTCGAGGGCAGGCCTCGAGCGAGGTCGGGATGACATCTTGGCATTCTCTTGGTAGACGTGTGACTTAGCAGAGCTATGCTTATCAGTTATAATGAATAGAGAGTTGATCAAGGTGGATCCTTGGTGGATCATTATGGGAGAACAGAATGTGAAGTAGATGTGTGTCGCGAACTCGCTGCTCAGATTGCATTGTAATTAGAAAGTGATTAATCATATGGTGTCCCTCAATATTGTGGAACTATGATTAAATTGTACAGAACAAGGAATACGTCGTTTTATGCTTGCAATCAACCTTGATGACGCCCACTAGCTATAGCGACCACTGATGATGTCTATGAGAACGGCCTTTTCTCCGACATATATATATTTATTTAAATCTACCTATAGATAGCTAATCTATCTATAGATATACATATATTATAGACAGATAAATTAATTTCTGCAAGCTCAAGGAAAAGGGGTTCTCTCAACAAGCGTGTGATATGAAACCAGTAACTTTTATCCGGTAATCTCGTATCCCAATAAAAGCTAATTTGGGATAAATACTTCGGTAATTTGCCAGATGAACTTTTCTTATTTTATCTCTAACCATATAACATTATTATTTATGGTTTGTGTTTAATAGCTTACCAAAAATAAACCTTATGCATTAGCAAAAATTTCTAAATCTATAAACGGATTTAAATGCTCACCAAATTGCTTTCGAAAAATACCTTATAGTAAATAGAAATTTCCTTTTCCATATTGAACAATGAACATATTGAAATACCTGCTATTTTAGTACTTATGATTGGCAAAAAATCGCGTATCCCTTTATGAATTTTTAATTTACTTAATATTGTATGAATTGTACAAAAACCGGCCTCATGAAAAGAATGTGTTTATAATATTAGTAGGTAGGCAGTAGGTATCTTTTATCAACTGCCTATAATAGCTTTTGATGGATATTTTTGGATACCCAATCTCATTCAAAAGCGTAAAAATCGTAAACGTCTTTCGCGAGAATTGCGATTGAAAATGTATTCAACATTTTTTTTATAAAATTAAAATTTCGTCCTCAACATTCTCTTGAGAACACAGATTAATTATATGTATAAAAATATCTTTGCTTGAGAAGGGTTCGACCCCTAACTTGTTTCAAGATTCGTCCAAATCAGAATATGTGTAACTAGCCTCTTAAGTCAAATTAGTTTTACCGGCTTATACCAATTTTTTGGACGGAAATAGAATCTGTTGCCTAAGTAATAAGGAGTTATTGTGATAAGAAAATGGGATACCTTTTATCTCGAAATATCAAGGCGTACTCACCGGATTTTCTAAGAACCGCTAATCCAGTAAATTGAAGTAACAATGTAGCTAAAGATCTAAAACTAAACTTAATTGAAATGTCTAACGATTGGGCTATCCTTTTCACAGTTCCCGTTGGAAAAGGATTATAGAATAGGATTATAGAATAGGTAGGTACTGTTATATTTATGTGTAAGCAAAACAACCAAAACCTCTATAAATCACCTAAGCCTTTGAGAACATATCCTGTGTAAAAGGATGTATGCTGTGATTTATTTTATTAGAGAAGCGTATATAAAAGCGTTTAGCTGTTTTCAGTTTCAAGTCTTTCGGCTTCGCTAGCGAAGCAGCTAAGGGTCGGATAACACAGCCGTAGCGTAACCTTGCTATTTTAAAGTTCGATTCTCATCTAATGAAGCGCATTGGTCCGTATTAATCTATACTTAATATTATAAAGCATAAGAGTTTGTTTGTTTGAACGCGCTAATCTCAGGAACTACTGGTTCGAATTGAAAAATTCTTTTTGTGTTGGATAGTCCATTTATCGAAGAAGGCTTTAGGCTATATAGCATCACGCTGCGACCAATAGGAGCGAAGCATCAGTGAAAAATGTTGTAAAAACGGGGAAAATTATCCATATTTAAAATATATTCTTTTAAAAACTTCTTAATCGCGATCATAATAACAGAAATTGACGCGGACGAAGTCGCAGGCAACAGCTAGTAATGCATAAAGAGAAACGCATAATTTGATGTTTAAAGACAAGATATATTAAGTAAATTGCATTGTAGCTGTAGTTGGAAATAATGCAATTAAGCTCATCATTTGTTTAGTAACCTCTTGAGTTAAGATGGAAGGAAGTGAAATGAACGTGATAATATCTGACGAAGAGGAAAGTTAAGAGCAAGTGCAACTTTGCCGCTCAGTTTAAGAATGCGTTTCGACTTGTTCTTGTCTTATTGAATTTTTTCTTCTCATTACATTTGAGCATTTGCCACATTTTAGACTATACGCGTCGTCTCGCTTTTGGAACCCGCCCACCCAGTGTGCGTCGAGCCTAAGTACTTCGGATCATATTATGTTATTGCCAAGTGGAGTTGAAAATAATGACAAGAAGGCTCGAGGGTAGATATTCGTTGGTCGTTACCAAATAATGAACGAAAATCCTCTCGAATATCTCCAGATAAAAAGGGAATTTAATAGGTATTTATAGAGTAAAAGACATGTCAGAAAGGAAATAACTTCTTTGAATAAATTGAACAAGGCTGGACTCCCTGCACTGTGTCTATTAGATCTTCGTCGAGGAGACCAAACATGGATCATGCCATGAAAACTCGAAATATAATATGACACGCCTTATGATCTCTAACTATCGATCATGAATTCTTGATACTCTCATAGACGTGATGGAGGATGACGGACACCAAAATGAGGTAACTGTTACAGAACCAAATATAGTTACCATAATTTTATCTACAAAACGAGATCATAGCCTTAGAGGTTAAGAATTCCGCTTCCTTTTCGGAGGTTCCAGTGTTCGAATTCTAGGCACTCACCTAACTTACTTAACCTTCCTTAACTTTTCAGAGTTATGTGCGTTTTAAACACATGCATGTGCGTTTGTCTGGTGGATGGCTTTGGCCGTGCCGCCAAGTGATTTAGCGTTCCGGTACGATGGCGTGTAGAAACAGATTAGGGGTATTGGTTGAATTTACACTGCCATACCCCTTGCAAGTTAGCCCGCTACCATCTTAGACTACGTCGTAACTTACCATCAGGTGAGATCGTAGTCAAGGACTATTCTTGTCATTGAATTAAAAAAAAAACAATTAAATAATATCATTTGCTATATTTGAAGCCTAATGCTGAGATCTATAGAGCATGCTCTGATTTAGCTTGGAATCAAGATAAGAGTTAAAAAGAAACACAAATATGCTCACACATAAGTCTGTCTCGTTTTATCTCTGTCTTGAATCTGAGCTGAGTGAGAGTGCGATCTATAGATTTCAGCCTGAGAGTTCTTCGTGTATATGTCGCCCGTTCTGTAGAACGAAGTCTCATCTGCTAAATTCATAACTTGAGAGTTGAGCCTTGTAGATGTGATTTTTAAGGCTCAAATTTCAAGTTGTGAATTTAGCAGATGAGACTTTGTTCTACGGAACGGTCGATGTTCTTAGAGGTGTTAAGTCTGCACATCTGCATTGAGCCAGCACTGTGGTAGCTGCCATAACTGCAAGCTGTTTTGGCGTTTCATAAAGAGTTACTTGTTTAGTGTTTGATCGACTGAGATCTCTACTGTGGAGAACCCTCTATCTAAGAAAAAAATATTTTTTACATAGGCAGCATCTCAATAAACTGTTGTGAATGTGTGAAACTTGTGTGAGTGGATGCTTAATTTTTACCCAAGTACAGGTACAGGTAGGTTTGAAAAAATCTTCAACAAAAGATGGTCAAGAGGCTTCAAACAAACTAAATCCAAAGTAATATTTTCGTACAGTAATATTGCCAAATAATAAGCACAACATTTACGAAACATACTTGACAAAATAAAATATTTATAAGATTCCCTCGAGATTCGTCGGGGAAACTTTTAGCCTTTTTATGGAATCCTTCTTACAAAATTTATATTTTTCGTTTCTATACTTTACGAAGTTCGAAGTTCGCTCAAATAGCATTATGTGAATGAACTCTTATAAATTACTTTGGAAATGAGTTGTTTAATGGCGTCACGGAATACAATTTTTTTGATATATAAATGGCGAGCAAACAAGCATTTATTGTGACAGGCATCTACGGAACACTACCATCCGTTTATTCCTAAAATAGTTTTTACAGAAAATAAAAATAAAACTATCCTATTAATAAAATAATAAATGCGAAAGTTTAGATCGATGGGTGGATGGATATTTTTACACAATCACATCGCAACGACTTGACTGATTTGGCTAAAATTTGACACATAGATAGATTATAGTTTGGAATACACAAAGGCTACTTTTTCCCGCGGGAATTAAAAAACCTCAATCCACGCATACGAAGTTGCGGGCATATCAGCTAGTAGGTATAGTAATACTAAACAAAAAGCTTTAACTTAACTTAAGAAATGAATACAGCAATTCCGTTTCGTGGCGGCTAAATTAGCTAAGTACACTTAGGAAGATTTGAGAAATCCGAGTAGCCAGAAAGAAGTGTGTATTGGAATATTAAAATTCAATCGGGGTCTTTATTGTAGGTACACAGATTTCAAATGAAGAATAAAATTATTGCTTTTAATAAGTAATCCCCTATTTCTCATTAGCTATTATTCATTAATATTTAAACAGTATATTTAAATGGATTAATCACACACATCAACAAGTGCATTCGATCTAGCATGCCACTGGATCAAGTACTTAAATTACGAAGACTAACATAGCTTTAAAATATGTATTACTAGTTAATACCCGCGGCTTCGTTTGCGTGGATTTAGTTTTTAAAATCCCGCGAGAACTCTTTGGGTTACCGGGATAAAAAGCCTATGTCACTCTCCCCGGTCTTCAACTATACCCATGCAAAAAATCGTGATTGAAGGACAAACCAACAAACAAACACACTTTCGTATTTATAATATTAGTAAGGATTAGTAAGGAAGTAAGGATAGTAAGGATACTTGAGTAAACCGGCACGGCTGAGATTTTTTCATAATGTTTTCAAAGATGGATGAAGTCTGCCAATTTGCATTGATTGAGCCAACGAGATATGGCCTATTAACCCTCTCTGAGAGGAGATCTGCGCTCAGTAGTGAACCATGATGGGTTGCTAATGATGAATGATGATGAATGATGATGATGATAATTTAATTCCAGAGGCAAGCTGGAGCGGATATTCATCGTAACGGACCGGTGGTTGAACGACGTGCAGTCCCCCGTGCCAGATCGACTGAAAATAACATTATAGTGAGTACCAATTTTATTTATGGTCGCTCGTAACGCCCACTTGTGGCCAAATAGCCTTAACTCCCAGTATAATATCTTAAAGCCTTTAATACCTAGTCTTTATCTGGTGGGAGGCTTTGGCCGTGGTTAGTTACCACCCAGCCGTCAAAGACGTGCCGCCAAGCGATTTAGCTTTCCGGCACGATGGCGAGTAGAAACCGATTTCGTGTATAGGTTGATTGTTCACTGCCATACTCCTTCCAAGTTAGCCCGCTACCATCTTAGCCTGCTACGTAACTTACAATCAGGTGAGATCGCAGTCAAGGACTATCTTGTCATCGAATAAAAAAACCTGTAAGAAGAAAATTTAAAAACTGTAATCCATCTACGGAAAATTGTATATAACATCCATCTTGTTTATTTTGTTTGTTTATAATGTAGCCTATGTTATCTGGACCGTAATTTAGGCTTTAGAGCAATTTATCCCAATACAACCGATAGAGTTCGTTGCCAAGTGGGAACGAATATATGTTTAGTGCTTACGCAATTAACTTGTACGTTAATTATTATTTACTCGAGTTGGAAGTGTTTACTTCCAGCTCCCAAGAATTTTGTAATTAGTATTAAGAGTTGTTTGAGACGTTATCCCGGGAAAAGGAGTAGGTAGCCAAGATCAGTGTATCCTTGAGAAAATCTTTAACCAAATGCCAAAATCGCTTATGCTGTATGGATAAATTAACCTGGGCAGGTCTTCGACCATTTAGCTAGGACTTGGCAAGCGCACGCATTCCCCTCTGCCGAAGTACATGTACAAACGTACGGTTCAGCTTGTAAGTGTGACAGCTTTTGAGTTAGTGTGCGTTCATAGAGACATTAAGTATTTACAGGAGTGTGCGGAAGTGAGTAAATGTGTGCTGTACGTGATTACCTCGCCTCCCGCTGAAAGTGGCAGAATATATTCAGTACTAAATCTGCGTAAAGGCAAGTCCTTTCTGAATCGTTCAAGGGGCAGGTATACAGTCTACTTAAATGTATTCGAATGGACGTTTGCGATAATAATAAAAATATCTTCGAAAGTCAGTTTCAATTTCATTTTGTGTGTAGACTCTGATGCATGAAATATATCAGCAGTGGGTTCAGAAAGCTGATTCTGTAACTCAGTGCCTATCAACGACGATAGGCATTTTTTATCTATTGAAGGTTTGAAGAGAAATGTCATTTACTATTTCATAGTAAACCTTCAATGGATAAAAAATATATTATGTCAGTGGCTTCCATCTTTGGATAGGCACTGAGTTACAGAATCAGGGGGCAGCAGTATGCCACAGTGTGACGATCGCAATCGCCAATCAGAGGCGATTGCAATCGTGCACTTCAGCAATCATTTCTAGGCAATACACCAGCTGAATATATTTTTTCCTTTATGAAAGAAAGCAGCATAAACAAGAGTTATGTTTGCTATGACATTACATGCAGCGATTTTCGGGAGGAAATGTTGCAGACATTGTAAGTTTTTGTCATTTATAACATAGTGATCATACCCAATAAATAGTTGACAAATTGGTCATTTGTCATCTATTTTACCTTTGATGCAAGTTAAATTGGAAAACATTATCAACAAGCCTTATTACATTCTTGCTGTAGGGTTAGTGTAAGATTTAATTCGATTGATCGTATTCGTATTCGAACACAATAGCGTCAAAGTAAAATTAACTTTAATTGGATTTATTTAAAGTTACAAATTCAGTACAACCGATTTTAATTTGGAGCGTATCTGTACATACGTATAAGAATATATTCACGAATTGAGCTCTAATTTAGTACTTTTATGGTTCATTTTACTGTGACGCTATTGTGTTCGAATCGAATACGATCAATCGAAGAAAATCTTATACTAACCCTAGTATTCAATCAAAGTTCCACATAATATCTTTTCCTACGAAGATATTCAATATGCGCCCCTGTCTTGTGTATTAAGCTATTGCATAGCTTCTATCATGGGCCAGCGTGGAGACCGAATCCAGAAATTCCGTAACGAAAATAACCTGACACGGGACTCCTCTACGGTGAGCCGCTAGATGGCGTTGATAAAAAATGCTGTGCAATAGCTTTACCGCGGCAGTTCCCGAGTGCCACACGTCTTTTTTAACATGATTGTACCCCTATTACAGATTAAATACGAAAGATTTACTGAAAAGGATATCCATCTACCAACAGATTAATGCTATACTACTCAACTACATGATGAAGAATGTGAAATCTACGAAATCACCACTATGGCGGTAGGTATGTTTAGAATACAATGAAAACATTTTTAACCCAACTTCCAAAATCAAGAAAGAGGTTCTACATTCAGTCGGTGTCAGTTCAGTTTTTATATTTTGAAGCCACGGCTTATAAAAGCTTTTGGCAAACAGAGTGCTTATATCAAATTCCAATGAATAGTTTAGAGGTTACGCGGAAACCGAATAAGCGATAAACATAAAGTTCACAACACATAAACCATCTTGTTATCGGGTTGTTGACTGCTTCGTTGGCTAACTCGTTGACATTCAGATAATCTCGGGTTATATATTTTTTTAAAGATAGTCTCAATAACGCCTCGGAGTCAGCCCCCGTGCTATTACTAGGTCAAATTGCTTATTCATCGGATTATGTGAGAGTTGTGTGAGAATCTAAATATATGACAGAAAAAGGTGACTGACTGACTGACTGATCTATAAACGCACATTGTTTGGTGTCGTCGGTCAACCAGTGGGGGGTCTGCCAACACTGCGCTTCCCGGTGCGAGGTCACCAGTCCAGCACTATAACCATCCCACCAGCATACGACCATCAGCTCTTCGAACTATGAGCCCCGCCCATTTCCACTTCAGTTTCGCAACTCGCATATTTTGGTTAGGAGAATATTTTGATAAACAATGAATGCATTTTCAGAAAATTCCTAGCATGTTATGAGCTGGTAAAAACAATGGATGAGCTGTCGATAACGATAGCGCTGGTCAAGTCAGTGGACTTGAAGCTTCAAGTGCTGACACCTCTGCAGCAGCACATGGGGTCGGTTCTCGAGCACATGCAGTCCACTCTTCAGTATCTGGAAGTAGAAGGGGTTGACGATGTTACAGTTCTCCGAGAAATCTTTGATTTGTAAGTTTGAAATATTTTGTACTAACTGCAGTTAGTTCCTAAGTAGAATCCTTTGTTTTTTCGAACTAAAAAATCTATGTCGTCGTGGATTTTTAATTTTTTAATTTTATGTCTTGTGTTTATAACTTTTAGTGTCAGATATTTATGTGTTCTTTATTGGTATTCAAACAATACAACTTTTTTTTTTGATTTGATGGTTTATTCATAACTAGCTGATGCCCGCGATTTCGTCCACTTAGATTTAGTTTGTAAAAATCTCGTGGGAACTCTTTGATTTTCCGGAATAAAAATTAGCCTGAGTCACTCTGTCTTTAACTATACCGAAAAAAATCACATCAATTCGTAGCTCTGTTCGTTTATTCTGGGTGTTCATGATTGAAGAACAAATAACTAACAAAAATACTTTCGCATTTATAAAATAGTATTAGTAGAGATATTGCGACTTGTTTTCTGGGCTTTGATATAAATCTTTGACTTTAATGCTCGTAAATTATAGTGAAACTAGTCAGTGAAAAGTTCCAACTGCAATGTGAACTTTGCATTGTAATTTGTAGGTACATTTATCAATTTTAGTTTCATCTCATTTTTATTGGCTTTATTTTAAGTCTGCGTTATTTCTGTGGTGAATCATCTTGTTTGTTCCAAACTTTATTATTGAGGATATGCAAGGTTTTATTGTGCATTTTATGATACACATTTCCATCAAACTAATAATTTTATTTTCATTATTTTTTGATAACAATAATAATAATTTATATCTACATGTTGTTATATCTTCGAATGAAGCGTACTCATATAATATCGATCGAACTTCACTTTGCAAGTTCGTTTGATCATATATTAGAAATGAGATTTTAGAATTATGGGACAAGGATAGATCCTGTTTTTACGTCCCCCGACGGAAAGACGACGGGGTATTATAAGTTTGACGTGTCTGTAAGTGTGTCTGTCTGTGGCATCGTTGCAACCGAACGGATGAACCGATTTTGAATTTGTTTGTTTTGAAAGGTGAATTCGGTGAATTATTCCGGGATTGTTCTTAGCTGTTTGACGAAAACCAGTCCAAGATGGCCGCCGCCACAAAATGATGGATTGCAAACATGTCGAGGGTGTTTATATTAAAATAAAGTTTATATCTTCAAGTATATAAATACATTTACAATTTTTCGAAATCTGGAACTTTTTTTTTCGAGTGTATGAGGGGCGGATTTTGGGCCTTATCAACCCACCTCCTTTTAAATTTACACTTGTAAATTGTCTTACGGAGTCCATTGAGGGTCGGAAGGCTGGTAGTTACTTTGGGAAACATAAAATAACAGTGGTGAAACACAATACTTACCTATCTAGGCCATCTGGGCTATTTTTTATTTTATTTTGAGATAGGCTTCCGCTTGCGGCAATCAATCATTTCCTCGTTGCATGTAGTTTGGATTAAAAAAAATATAAAAGTTTTTTTTTTAAATCGTTTATCGATCGTATGTCAGCTTTATCGTACCCTAAAAACTCTTTACACCGTATTTAACTAAACTCTATTTACACAGTAATAGACTAAACAAACTGCACGCTTCTATTAAAGTTTTTCTAATACATTAATTATTTTATTACAGCTACAAAGCATCGGATTTAATGACATCGAACGCCAGTGAAATCAACACTGATAAATCGATGGAAGTGTCCACTAATTACATAAGAGATACAAACTTCTATTTAGACAAAATGAAACACGTACAGATACACCTGTGGTTCATCGTGAGGTAAGATCCATGATTGTCAAGTTTTTGTTCAACTAGACCACTTGAGTAACTAACAAAATGATGACCGAACGATGTATGAACGAGCCCTCATAGGACACTACTACAAGTATGCGGTGCTTGTCTGCGTGTCGACTCGCGGCTTCGTCTTTTTTAATAATTAAGGTCGTAGCCCACTTACACGACACCGCTCCCACCCAACCAAAGTATGAGCATTCAAATATGGACTTAATATCGTGCTGTGGAGGTGCACTTTACAGTAACAACACCGCGGTACGGTAATGGTACCGCGCGCTGTTTTCTATTTAGTGTTGTTACTGTAAAGTGCACCTCCAGAGCACGATATTAAGTCCATATTTGAATGTTCATACTTTGTTGGGTGGGAGCGGTGTCGTGTAAATCGGCTACGACCTTTAAACGTCCACTGCTGGACATAGGTATCTTGCATAGACTTCCACATGCCCTTGTCTGGTGCCGCCTGTATCCAGAGGCTCCCTCCGACTCGTTTGATGTCATCGGTCTACCAACACTGCGCTTTCCGATGCGAGTTTGCCACTCCAGCATCTTGGGAATCCGATGAATATGAGTTCTTCGTATGCCCCGCCCATTGCCACTTCAGCTTTGAGTCTCAATGAACTCATTAAGGAATATACGGTAGCAAGGAATAGTTTATGTTTATTCCTGATTTGATGTCGCATAATAACCTCGGTTTTTTCTGGTTTGACTAGTTACCATTACTGCTACGACGTGCCGCTTAGGTTAAGGTTCTAGCTGATGTGGTGAGGACATCCTTACTATCCCGGTTACATCCCGGATAATCTAAGAGTTCCCGCGGGATTTTAAAAACTAAACCCATGCGGATGAAGTCGCGAGCATCACAGCTAGTAATATAAAAATATTGAAATTAAATTTCCAGAGAATCGGCAAGTTCCGAGGTATGGGCTGCGCGGCGGACGCTCGGCTTGGGCGTGGGGGTCCTATGTGTGGTGCTCCTGGCTTCCCCCATTCTCATGTTGCTACTGCGGCACACCGTGTATACTCTAAAGGTCAGTTTTTCATTTTAGGTTTTTTTGCACTAAGTATTTGAAAGAAAGAAAGAAAGAAGCGTTTATTTAATGCATTGTGCCACACATCAACCAAAAGGTATACCTAGATTAGGTTGTCCCGGCGCCTCCACCACTTGAGCATTAAAGACAAAAGGCGTCAAGCAGAAGAAGCGCCGGAACAACTAAGTCATGTCTGGCACAACCCGGAAAAAAGGTCCTAACTCAGCAAACTGCTGTATGCTTTGTTCATGCACAACAAATATTTAATTTGTTTTTATCTATTTTATATGTTCGTTTAAAAAAAATTACAGACAGCATTTTTTGACATACTTTCAAGACGTATAAAGTTGTATCGTTATTAAAAAGACGGCCTCAACCATTGTATTGACCTTCACAACAATTAACGCGTCACATAATCGTTTTGAGGATACAACAACTTACGTAGGAGGTATCGAGATATCAGAGATGTCCACTCCTGGACAAAGCCTCAATAGCCCATCAGTTAGTGGTGTGGGCTGTAAAAAACCGAAAGTTCGTAAGTTTGAACCCTACCCGTTGCGCTTATGTCATACCCTTAACCGTTGGCTATTGAGGCTTAATTTTAAACCTCATTTTACCAATAATATGGTACAAAATAAGTTATGTTCTACTGACCTGCCACCCGCAACATGCTACAACGAATAAATTGTAGTAGGGGTTTTCAACCGCTGCGTTTAAGCGTTTCCTAAATGACGAAGAAGGGACGCCCCTCGTTATTCATGAATTTTTCATCAAGTTATTGTTAACAAGTTGCGCAAGTTGCTTATTAAAAAATCAATCATTCACCTCCGTGGGAATTCCTTGAACTTCATCCATATTGGTATTCAAATTACTAATCATTTGACTCATTACCAATGCAAATCCCTTAAGGCATTTTATATTTAGTTTGCAATACAAGTATTTTCCCCGTTTATTACGTAAAAACATAATATCTATTACGTGTTTAGGACTTGTAGTAGGTAAGCAACACCATGTTTAGGTTTAGAAGGACTAGGTCAATATAGTTACTAAGTATTAGTTGTACAGTAATTATACTTATTAGTAATTGTGATATTGCAGTTGTAATGGCGTAACTGCGTTGTAACTGGTTTAGTTAAAACTGCTATAACCTTGGAACTGTGGAAGTCCATGCAAGAGATTTTTGTCTGCAATCCTACCGTTATTAAAGACGCGTGTTACCAAGCGATATAGCGTTCCGGTACAATACGATACGGATGTGGCGTATAGGGCTATGGGTTTTTAAGTTAGTCCGCTTACCGCTACCATCTTATATAATACTACTGAGTATAACCTTATATTAAGGACGAGTTATATACTCACAAAATAAGCGAAAAATTTGTTCCGAACGACGGCGAGTATAATAGAGTACTTCATTGTTAAATGATATGACAAATTACGCGCTTCATTTACCGCACGCTTGTAACATATCCACCTCTTTTTATACATAAACAATATCATATTGTTACGTTCCCTCAAATATGGTTGAGCGAAGCAACGCGAACGGCTGGATCACGCGTCATGCTCCTGAACGGGTGCCACCAACGGGAATGGGTCTACTTTTGTCAGCCCGTCTTAACATGTTTTGGATTGTATATAGATATGCATTTTTGAAACTTCATTATGGAAACACTATTACATAGCATAGTTTTGTTAACTATTGTAAAATTTTTTTTTTGAAAAGAGCTACCGCAGAGTTTATTGCTGGCTCTTCTCGGCAGGAAAGGTATTCCGAACTAGTGGTAGATTCATCGACGATTCAAAAGCACTTGTAAAAGTTTATTTGAATAAAAAATATTTCTATTCTATTCTATTCTATAGACGTACCACTCGAGATAGTTCAAATTCTAAAATAATGATTTTCAGATATTTACAGAATCTATCGAGCATAGCACCCAACAGCTCATCGCGGAGAAGCAGAAGAGCGACCTGCTGCTCTCGCGCATGCTGCCCATGCCCGTGCTGCGGCGGCTGCGCGCGCAGCGGGCCGTGCCGGCCGAGGCCTTCGACGCCGTCACCATCTACTTCAGCGACATCGTGGGGTTCACCAACATCGCGTCCAGCAGCACGCCCATGGAGATCATCAATATGCTCAATATGCTGTACAGGTAACAACTTTTATAGGTTAAGCTGATGAAAAAATCGACATTTTTCAGTTTCAATGACTTGCGTAGGGGTCGAGTAATAAAGGTTAAGAGCAAAGTAGGTATTATATCTACTTATGTGTATGTTACTTATTATATATTAATATTAATATAGTATATAATTTTGTTTTTAGTCTCTTGTCGTTTCTGTACCTACTAAAACATCTCTTGTCATCAATTATTGTTCTGACAACTAGGGCATTTGGAAGAAATTGTTTGAATTGAAAAGTTGACCTATACATGAAATAAATAATTTTGAATTTTTTGAATTTTTTTGAATCCACATTTTGTAGCGATAAGATGACAAGATGGTCCCTGGCTGCGATCTCACTTGATGGTAAGTGACGATGCAGTCTAAGATGGTAGCGAGCTAACTTGGAAGGGTTATGGCAGTATACTCATACCCCTAATAGTTCTTTCAATTCACGAGGGCGCATGAGATTTATTTGTAGTTACCTCATGTTCATACACATTGCGTAAGTGTGCGTGGCTGTCAGGAGCCTAGGTGAGAGCGGTCAGGCACGAGCAAGCTCTCGGTCACACTTATATAGATACAACACACACACAACCATGAGCCACACGCCCTCTTGAATTGCAAGAACCTATACCTACTAGTCGTCGTCCCAGTATTCAAATTTCGATCATAATCTTCTCTTCTTCTTTTTTATCAACCGATAGACGTCCAAAGACAAAGGTCTCTTGCATGGACTTCCGTAGCTCTCAATTTCTTTTATATAAAAAAAGAAATGTTTTGTTTTCCAGGATGTTTGATGATAAAATAATGCAGTACAACGTGTATAAAGTGGAGACGATCGGCGACGCCTACATGGTGGTTTCTGGGCTACCACAGAGGAATGGTATGCAGTTATTTTCGTATTTAAATCGGTACCAAAATTGTATTTGGATTTACTATACTAAAGTAGAATGGGTATGGCAGTATACATAGCAACCTATAAACCTAATCGGTTTCTACGCGCTATCGTACCGGAATGCTAAATCGCTTGGCGGCATGTTATTGAAGGAAGGGTGGTAACTAGCCAGGCCAAACCCTCACAACGGACCAGATCAGGGACAGTTCAGAAATTATAAATGAATGAGTGATGAAATGAAGTTAGGTGAAAAGTGATGCTGCAGGCCTTTACCCGAAATTCTTATCATCAACTCAAACCATTTCTTATGTCGTCCTCCCACCTTCTAAATTGTTTCCCTCTTTTCCTTTGCCCCCATTCTGTTATTTTTTGTGTCCATTTTTCATTACTTTCCCTGGTCATGTATCCTATCATCGCCATTTCAACTTTTTGACTGTCTTCAGTATGTCTTCCACTTTAGATATATCTCTTATTTTTTCTGCTCTCTTCCGGTCTCTTAAAGTAATCCCTATCGTACTTCTGTCCATTCCTCTTTCAACTGACTTACTGAATCAAAAATATTTCAGGTAACCGCCACGTGTCGGAGATAGCGGACATGGCCCTATCCCTGATGCGCAGTGTCAAAGACGCCTGTGTTCCGCACCGGCCGGACGAGCCGCTCCGTATACGTGCCGGGGTCAACACGGGCCCGTGCGTGGCCGGCGTCGTCGGCGCCACCATGCCGCGGTACTGTCTCTTCGGGGACACTATAAACACCGCCAGTCGCATGGAGAGCACGGGAGAAGGTGGGTAACCTACACAGAGGAATGAATAGAGCAAACACCGAGTTTATTGCTGGCTCTTCTGGCAGGGAGGGCATTTCGAACCAGTGGTAGATTCATCGACGATTCAAAAGCACTTGTAAAAGTTTATTTGAATAAAAATATTTCTATTCTATTATATTCTGAATCTGGTTGGTTTTATAGTCTTGGGCTTATCTATCTATAGTGTACCTAATAAAGCGGAAGAATTTGTTTGTTTGAACGCAATAATCTCAAGAACTACCAGTCGTATTTGAAAAATTCTTTTTGCATTTGATAGCTTAATAGTTGAGGAAGGTTATTGACTATTCAACATTACGTTAAGATGCTTAGAAGTCGAATAAAAAGAAAAAGAGTGAGAAAAAGCTAAGCCAAAATGAGGTATATAGGCGCAGGCGAGCAATGCGATGTGATGAGTCGTAAATGTGTAAAAAAAGATGATTGTGTTTTATGACATAGGCTACTTTATATCCCAGAAAATCAAAGAGATCCCACGGAATTTTTACTCGTAAAAAGTACGACGAAATCGCAGGCATCAGCTAGTTTCAATAAAAACTATTAAGTAATAAATATTTTTTTGTATCACAGCGATGAAAATACACATATCGCATACCACAAAAGAAGCCCTGGACAAGATGGGCAAGTACATAGTTGAGTCCAGAGGCATCATCGAAGTGCCGGTAAGATTAATTCTACTGTCGTTACTCCTGAATGAAATCCTAATCCTAATATACAACGTGTATTGAAACTCCGAAATAATACTGAAGGAGGTGAATGTGCTCATAAAACTGAACAACTTTCCCCAAGGAACCTAGGTCGAAATATGAAAAAAATAATTTTTAGTTCCCATAGTAAATTAATCTGATCGTCAATTTTGTATGGGAGGTCCAAATTTTTTTTTTCTTACTTCAAAAAGTTGTTCAGTTTTATGAGCACATTCACCTCCTTCAGTATTATTTCGGAGTTTCAATACACGTTGTATATCACACTATAATATTATAAAGGCGAAAGTTTATATATGTGTGTGTATGTATGTATGTTTGTGACTCCTTCACGCCACAACGAATTAACCAATTTGGCTGAAATTTGGAATGCAGATAACTTAAACCCAAGATTAAAACATAGGCTAGATTTTATCCCGGGAAATTAAGGAGTTTCCGCGGGAATCGAAAAACCTTAATCCACGCGGAGGAAGTCGCGGGCATCATCTAGTCTAGTCACACTATAATAATATTATAAAGGCGAAAGTTTGTATGTGTGTGTGTGTATGTATGTATGTTTGTGACTCCTTCACGCCACAACGAATTAAACAATTTAGATGAAATTTGGAATGGAGGCAGCTCACGTCCAGAATTAAAACATAGGCTACATTTTGTCCCGGAAAACTGAAGAGACTGGAATTAAAAAAAATCTTAATCCACGCGGACGAAGTCCTTTCAGTTATTGGCTATTGCCCAACGCTTAAAGTTGCGGACTGAACCGCAACTTTAAGTGTTGGGCAATAGCCTTAATAGAGGATTGATTGAAATACTCTTTATTTTCAGGGCAAAGGCGCCATGGAGACTTTTTGGCTCGTGGGCAAAGTGGGCACGACCCAACTGGAGAGTCCACGCCCACTGCGTCTCCAGGACTATGACCAGAACGTTCTAGAAATGCTCATCAAATAAATTTGCTCACCCCTATTGTATAGTTTGTAAGTAATGTTGATTAATGTGTAGGTAATTAATTAAATAGTATTAAATAAGTAGACATGTCTTTCTATTCTAAATGCTATAATTACCTACCTACTAGATGATGCCTGCGACTTCGTTCGCGTGGATGAAGGTTTTTTAATTCCTGCGGGAACTCTTTAATTTGCCGGGATAAATGTTGTGCCTATGCCTATGTGTTAATCCTGGGTATGAGCTATCTCCATTCCAAATTTCAGCCAAATCGGTTCATTTGTTGTGGCGTGAAGGAGTAACAAACATACACATACAAACTTTCACTCCATAAAACTTTTATCCCATACTAGCTGATACCCGCGACTTCGTCCGCGTGGATTAAGGTTTCTTATTCCCGCGGGAACACTCCTATTTCCTGGGATAAAAAGTAGCCTATGTCCTATTCCAGACCATAATCTATCTCTGTGCCAAATTTAAGCCAAATCGGTTCAGTCGTTGCGACATGACTGAGTAACAAACATACAAATTTTCGCGTTTATAATATTAATATATTTAACAAATTATTGGTGTGCAACAATAATTTATGCTTTTCTCACGGAAAAAATTTGAGAGATCGAGATTAAAATTAGTAGTAGTAGTAGCTTCTGTCCGCGACTTTGTCTGCGTGGACTTCAGAATTGGGTCTAAAGCTTCGCTCGTTAATAATTTTTAATCTTACCATGGGAACTATTTGAGATCGGTAATCGGTATAGAAAGTACATGTCCTTTTCCATAGCATAGGTGACATGCATAGCAAATTTCAGAGCTGTCTGCCTGTAGCTTAGCTCGTAAAAAATTTTCAATTTTCCCTCGGGAACTACTTAAGGAATCGGGATAAAAGGTAGCCTATGTTCTTTTCCATGTCAAAGGTTACATGCATACCAAATTTCAAAGCTGTCTGCCTGCGGCTTAGCTCGTAAACAATTTTCAATTTTCCCTCGGGAACTACTTAAGGAATCGGGATAAAAGGTAGCCTATGTTCTTTTCCATGTCAAAGGTTACATGCATACCAAATTTCAAAGCTGTCTGCCTGCGGCTTAGCTCGTAAACAATTTTCAATTTTCCCTCGGGAACTACTTAAGGAATCGGGATAAAAGGTAGCCTATGTTCTTTTCCATGTCAAAGGTTACATGCATACCAAATTTCAAAGCTGTCTGCCTGCGGCTTAGCTCGTAAACAATTTTCAATTTTCCCTCGGGAACTACTTAAGGAATCGGGATAAAAGGTAGCCTATGTTCTTTTCCGTGTCAAAGGCTATATGCATGCCAAATTTCATCCAAATCCGTTCAGCCGTTATTGCGTGATTGAGTAACAAACATCCAAACATCCAAACATCCAAACATCCACACTTTCACATTTATAATATTAGTAGGATTTAACCCCCTTGGGGGTGCAATTTTAAAGAATCCTTTTTAAAAAGAAAAAGTGGGAGCCTACATCATAAAAGGAATGTGTTATGCTATGCGTGATACATAATATATTATGTCAATCAGGACTAGTATAGTACGTTTATCTCATGAAGTTACGGGCGCTTTACGCCGTGTTACGTCGTGTACACTGTACATGCACATTGCGTAAGTGTGCGTGCCTGCTAGGAGCCTAGGTGGGCACGAGCAAGCTCTCGCTCACACTTATACAGATACGACACCCACACAACCATGAGCCATGAGCCCTCGTGAATTGAAAGAACTATATTTTTACATATTTAGAGACCCTGCATAGATTTTTAATAGAATCACACGTTCTGTTTGTTTGGAATAAGTTATATGAAAACGCTGGTGGGAAAGACATTTTATGAGCAAACGTATTGAAAATTATGTTTATTTATTCAGTCTCGCAGGTACCTGTGAGTATAATGCAGGCAGTTTCTACCCACTCATAGTGGCGAAAAAACCTTCGACAATTTGCGCAAGTGGGTAATGGACATGCCTGACACGTATATGATTATATTGTAGGTAATAGATAGCTTTAACTGCCTTGTTAGTCTAGTGGTTAGCATGTTCGACTACGGATGACGAGGTCTCGGGTTCGATTCCCGGGTCGGGCGAAAAATGTATTGGGTTTCTGTTAAGAAATTTTTAGTACTAGCCCGAAGTTAGGAAGTCGGTGGCGACTGGCGAGTCACCCCCGTGCCTCTGAGAGCACGTAAAGACGTCGGTCCTGCGCCTGATCTCTTTCTGGTCGTGTTGCATCTTCCTCCCATCGGACTATGAGAGCGAGGGAACGTAGAGTGCACCACAGTGCGCACATATAATATCTCCCGCGCAGATAGCTAATCTCTGTGGAGATTGGCCGCCGTAGCCGGATTCGGTCGGGAGGACAAGGTATAAATGATGCAAAAACAATTCCTATTTAATAAAAAATATTGTTGCGCATGGAATTTTTTTTAAATTCTTTGCAGAATCTTCGCAGCAGCAAGTACCACTCTAATGTTACAAGTATAGTATAATATAAACTCGACTATTTTCCTTGTATGGTAATTTGCTAATAGTATGTAGTAAACTACCAACGACTTTAATAAATGTGTAGCAAAATAAATCTTATTATTATTCAGCGTGTATTTCTTCTTGTATTTTATATGAAGAATAAGAGGCAAGTTGATGAACTTTTTATAGTTTTGGTAGTAGGTACACTTGAAGAGTTTTGTCAAAAATTACAGGGCCGGCGGGTATTGAACCCATATTTCTCGAGAATCGCGCCCTGATTGTTTGACCACTTTACACTACAGCCACGGACCAACTGCCGAATTCCCTGATTTTACGACAAACTTTAAATACAGGTATTGAAAATTTATTGTCGACACTTGATCTTCTTGCTTATAAAATCTTAAGGTTTTCCCAGGTAAAATAAAATACTGGATTATTAATTCTACTTTTATTGGTCAAAAAACAATACATTTTTTAAAAATCAAACATAAATGAATTTAAAGCAAAATAATTATTTATTATAACCAGTCTCAAAGACGTTCAATTTTAATTACTTTCATTTGAAATTAAACAAAAGCGAAATATTTATTTCCTTATTAAATAGCTCGCTACCAAACAATAAATAAATGAATTTTTACTAAAATATCTAAATAAATATTTTTATTTTCAAACGAGAATAAATAAATTAGGCTTTTATAGGCGAAATGCTTTAGGTACCACGGTGGAACATACATATTATTATGATGTTACACACATGGATGCATTGTATGTATATATACATACATACAATACATACATATATACAAAAACTGCTAAAATCATAACCCTCCCTTTGGCTTTGCCGTAGTCGGGGAAAAAAGTAGCTATTATTATTTATAATTAATAACGTGACCTGCACGTTTTACAATATTATGTATTTATAAAATTACATACCGCTCAGCAGACAATGTTGTTTTAACTTGATACAAATAAATATATGGTAAATGGCAAAAAAATAAGCGCTTAGAAAAACTAAAACTATGTATTATCTACTATTAATAACACCTATTAATAATAAAGTATCTAATGCAGTAAAATATAAATGCATTCATTTATAATGTTAATTGGTTATATAGACTATAAATAAATGGACTAATCAATCATCATGTAATATGCTAGCTGAGACGTAGGTATCAAGGCTTCAACTCCACAGATTAAAAAAAAATCAGTAGTCAACTTAGCAGATGGAAAAAAATGTTCCTTTATGCCAACATCCCTTTTAACATCTTATTTATGATGTTCAAAAAATATTTCCTCTTCAAATCTGAAATGAAATCTCTAGGTCCACACCGGTTCACGGTTTCAGTTTTCTTTCTACTCAATTCAAATTCAAACTCAATCTCTGTTTAATATTTATAAATACGTTATAAACTTTTCTATATAATATTTCTGCAATGTAGGTACTCTTTCTTACTAATATTATAAATGTGTTTATTTGTTTCTTGATTTATCCTTCAATCACGCTACAACAGTGCTGCTATCGATGCGATTTTTTTGCATTTGTATTACTAAAACCTGGAGAAAATCAAAAAGAGTTCCCGCGGGTTTTTAAAAACTACATCTACGCGGCTGAAGTCGCGGTCATCAGTTAAGGACTTCACACACGGCAGCTATAATGTAAAGATGTATATCATAGCACGATACATCTCATTACATCTTTCCATATAAATCGTCAGGAGACCACACACGACAGCTATAATGTATATTTTTACATCTTCGTATCTTAAGATACAGAGCGATACGAAAATATACATTTATATTTCGATACATATCATTTTGAGACGTATACCAATGGAATAAAGGGAAAGATATATTACATTACCTGCTCTGTGTGTGATAGGTTAAGATAATGTAAAGCTATACATCCCGGGATGTAATGTACATTAATATACATTATAGCTGCCGTGTGTGAAGTCCTTAAGTCATACTATAAATTTGCGAGGTCAAAACTGACCAATCCAGATAATAGTGTAAGTGGATAAGAAAGTTTGTGATTAACGTAAGAGTATAGGTAGGTACATCACAAAGTTTCGTAATAAACGAGCGGATTTCCGTCGCCGACGTGTCCTTGACTGTGTTCAGAATGTGTTACTCACACTTTAGGGTAAGATAGCATTCATTTAGCATTAGCAAACTCGATTTATGAAGATTGACCAATCCATTTAACAGAGATAGTTACCGGCGAAATTATCGCTTATGCATACAACGTGTAACAAAAGGGGGGTATCAACCCTGAAGGAGGTGAATGTGCTCATGAAACTGAACAACTTTCTCCAAGGAACATAGGTCGAAATATGAAAAAAAAATTTGGACCTGCCATAATAAATCAATCAGCGGATCGTCAATTTTGTATAGGTCTACATTTTTTTTCATATTTCGACCTATGTTCCTTAGGGAAAGTTGTTCAGTTTCATGAGCACATTCACCTCCTTCAGGGTTGATACCCCCCATCTATTACACCTTGTATAAATTAATTGGTTCTATCATAACTTACGTAAAAATATGGCTTATATCTCACACAATGTCAAAAACATTAGAACCTTTGTAGTACAAAAAGGAAAAAGGACAAAACAATTACAATAAAAATATCTACTTAATTGAACTAACTAATCTCACTATTTTTGTTATACCTACTAACAAATATTATGTATACTGATAGATAGCTCTAACAGGTACATGAATCTTAAAATTACCTATTTATTTTATTGTAAAAATATTTGCTTGATTTCTCAAGTTAATATTTTTACTCCTATTTTTATCTGCCTATATTAAATAATTAATTGTTAATTGATATGGGTCAGACTAGGTCAGAATTTTAAATTGACCGAGAATTTTCAAATGTTTCACCAGCATATCAATTCATATAATTGAGATTTCAGTATTGGAAATTCGCATAATACCTATAACATAGGAAAATATCAAATATTTATAAATTATTATAAATATTTATATTTATATTTATGTATAGGGATATAGCGTAGGATATAAAATTGGTCAAAATATCTAATTTAAATTTTCTTAATTATCTAGCAAGTGAAAAATCGACCCATAGTCAATAAAATCGATTACATAATCTGTTAAAACATGTTCAGAATAAAATATAATGGTACGAGGCCGTTTATAGCCGGGGTTTTCCCCAGATCACTTCAACTTTCGAATGTCTGTACAATATAAAGTCTAACTTGATTTTTAATTAATTATTTAAGCCACTTGAGAGTTTCAAGAACTGAGATTGTTATTACTTACTAATAACTTATTGATAGTCATTTTCTTCTAATAACCTGCCTCTGCCATTTATTACGTAAAAAAATAATTAATTACGTAAGTTATTTACTACTTATTAATAAATCGAGTCCTTAATTTATAAATATTTTTATCAATATTATATAATAGAATATAATCTTATGTATAATATATAATGTTTTAATTAATAATTAATAAAAATAATTATAAATTAAGGATTATTTATGGCAACGTTATCAACTTAGCCTAGTCATGGCCAATGGCCGTCTCAGATTTATGTTATCTTCGAATTAAACGACTCTTACAATATCAATTCACTTGGAAGTTCATTTGATCACATAATATTTAGTTATACTGTAACTTAAACATAAAATAAATTAATTATAAGCGTATTCGTGTATCGAACTTACGGCTAACGGCTTCTAAATATTTGTCTTACAAAATTCGTAATTCAAATACCTACTTATTCAAAGTAATTTCTCTTTCATAGATGCCAAATATTTGAGGAATTCTTCAAGCTTCTTGTTGGCAGGACCTTTTCATGACAGTGGTAGGTAATTCGTATTTATTGGTTTCATTCATATGCAGACTCCTCACTAGGCGGTTCGACGACATCAGACGCGTAGGAAGGATCCACTGGATACAGGTGGCGCAAAAGCGAGACGTGTGGTTTATGTAAGAGACCTATGTTCAGCAGTGGACTTCTATCGGCTGATGAAGAAAGAAAGTATTCATTCAAAGTAATTTCTCTGCCTAATATTACAGGAATTTCTTTCTAAATCTTCTTCTGGTTCCACTTTCTCACACACACTCCTTTCTCTAGTAGCGGTAAGTAGAACCTCGTAGAGACATTTGACAAAAAGTATAATTATTCAAAATCTCTCAATTCTAAAAGAGTTTTAAGTAGATTTTTAATTATCCTACTTATTTGGCATTTCAGTGCTTCTCGTCCGTAATTGAAAATAAATAATACTTTAAATTATTTATATTCTATAAAATAATTTCACTTGATTCAGTCTTCTCGTTGTGATTAATTTAATTTTGGTTGGTGCTAGACGCATTCAATGCCTTTGATGTCTGTGCCGCCTACCTTTTTTTGTTCTATACCTGTAATAGAAAAAAATTATTTAGTATTGAAACTCGTTACTCTACTTGTATTGTATAAACACCCCCCAGCGAATTATAATTAATGCACCCCCCAAATTGGATTTGGATTTTTTTTGTCAAATCGCCCATTCGTTGCAACAATATTAATTAATTATCAAACATAATCATCAATTATTATTAATGTAGAAATAATCACCATTTCATGTTCTACGAAAATTACTTTATTTTTAAGAAACGACTTTACTATAAAAGTTTTAAAGAAAGTCGGTTAAGAACAGCCTACTTATATTTAAAAATTAAGATTTCTCCCCATTGGCAACCTTAAATGTGTCATTTTTTGAAAAAAGAGTACATATTTTTGAGATAAAACAGTGTTGGAGAGCAGATGAGCGAAATTACGAGCGTACAATACAGTACTTACTGATCATAATTGAACCAACTATTTTTTTGTAACTCAATAGTTACAAAATATTACTACTAATATTTTTACTAACTCAATAGTTGAAACCTCAGGACACGATTGGCGAGAGATGTGTAAAAAAATTTGGAATTAAAGATTGATATCGTGCTATGACTTTACTCGAACTTGAGATGAAACGAGACAAATATATTACGTCCTGATATAAAGCTATCTCGTTTTAACTTTGTCTTGAGTCTGAATAGACTTTCCGTTCAATCTACAGATCTAAGCCTAAAGTCTGCCTGCTATTTGCCTTTTGATGATTAAACTTATTTAATTACTCTAATTACATTTTATTACTGTCAATAAAGTAATAATATTCAAGTTTAATTAAAATACGTAATTATATTATGTAAAATAACCTTGTAAAACAAGTTGTACATTGTGTATCGCAAATAAACTGCTTTAATTATATAATATCACATACATTTAAAGATATACTTAAATGGTTGGTAGTTTGGTACCTTCTCAGGATGTATGAATAGGTATATCTTGTGTTAAAGTGTTATTTTTTAAAGTATCTTTCTATTTTGTAGCTATTTTAAACATGACTAATGTTGACTTAGGCCTCAATGGATCAATGGTTAAAAAGATGCAGTTTGAAAACTGAAAGGTCGTCGGTTCAATCTTCAGTCGTTATTCAAGTTCAGCATGACATTCTATAAAAAAAATATGCCCCTTTCCCTCCAAATAATCGTAAAGCTTGTGTTACAAGTGGGCATGATAGTCCAGTCATTACGTACATTCAAAAAAGAAAATGAATTTGCGCTTCTAATTTTTTAATATGTTGTAGGGGATACCTAGAAAAGCTTAACTTGAGATTGTCGACCAAGCTTTCCTAGGAGCTTTCGCCGCCATGTTGAAAAAAGGGGTAAAATTTGTTTTTTGGCAATAACTCGGCTATCCGATGAGATTTCGAAAATTTTTGTAGGACACTTTTTGTAGCTTTCTTTGTGCTCTACAATAACGCCTGAATCATTTTTAGCGTATCATGCATCGTTATCGAGATATCGATCGATAAAGTCAAAAATTTAGGACACAATTTTTGTTTTTTGCTTTTTTTTTCTTTGGGTCTTAATAAATATGAAAAATTGTGGAATTCAAACTTGTAGAGCATATTCAGACCTACAATTTCCTTCTTGGATTTTTTTATGTTGGACAAAAATTACGATCTCCAGCGCGCCGCAAAGTCGGTGAATCCACACTCAGCGTCGAGCGAGCTGCTCGCTCGGTTGTGTCTGGATGTCGAATCGAATGGGAAATTGTTCAGGAAATTGATGGGATAAAAAATAAGTACATAGAGCAACAAATTAAGGATCACACAATAGTAATTTATTAAACAAATAATTTGTTTGTGCAGTAAAAAATATTATTTTTTTACAATACAAAATAAAGAAAACAAAATAAACGGAAAGAAAAATATTTTTTTCTGCACTCGAGACACGAACGATGGACTTTTTTCATGTCTTTTTTCGCTTGGATGGTCCAGGCTGATGATCTTCGTCCTCCGTAAACTCTTCGAGTTGTTGTGTCCGTTGAAACGTTGGAAATGATGCAGATATTTTAGGACGTTATCTTTCATAGACTTTTCTCGAACCGGTCGAATTGCGTGTCGTCGATGCATTGGTGTTTTTGTTTGATCGGAAAACGGTACTCCACAAAACAAACATTTATTTTTAAAATCGAAACGGTCTTCGAGCTGCTGTTGATGTTCGGGTTCCGGTTCAGGTTCAGGTTCCTGTTCTTCCGAGACTGATTTTGTTCGACGAGCGACAAACGACGCGAGTCTTTCGTTCGCATAATTCTTGTAACACGCCCTATGCACACTCACAGATTCGACACTTTCTAGCATGCGTTGATGGTCCACATGTCCTCTTTTCTCACTCACCGTCAAGAGAGTTCGAACAGCTCTTTTTTTAGCAACATAAATGTCGTCGATTAACGCTTTTTTACAAATAAAACAGTCTCCCATAGTCACAAAATAGTTGAAATACGTGTGCTCACTTCGAAAGGCTCGAGGCAACTAACCGAGATGCTACGAAAAGAAGAACACGTTTCAACACGTAGACCCTAACAAAAGGGTCCCTTTATACCTGACCCCTCCAACTCCAACGGACGCTCTATGCGGGCACTCCGTTATAACGAGTTTACAGCCAACTAGATATCGAAATTTTTGCCCAGAATATCGGAACCCTCGATTTACACTACGCACAGCAAAAACTCAACACGATACGATATACTAACTTGAGCGCGCTCGACGCTGAGCGTGGATTCACCGACTTTGCGGCGCGCTGGAGATCGTAATTTTTGTCCAACATAAAAAAATTCAAGAAGGAAATTGTAGGTCTGAATATGCTCTACAAGTTTGAATTCCACAATTTTTCATATTTATTAAGACCCAAAGAAAAAAAAAGCAAAAAACAAAAATTGTGTCCTAAATTTTTGACTTTATCGATCGATATCTCGATAACGATGCATGATACGCTAAAAATGATTCAGGCGTTATTGTAGAGCACAAAGAAAGCTACAAAAAGTGTCCTACAAAAATTTTCGAAATCTCATCGGATAGCCGAGTTATTGCCGAAAAACAAATTTTACCCCTTTTTTCAACATGGCGGCGAAAGCTCCTAGGAAAGCTTGGTCGACAATCTCAAGTTAAGCTTTTCTAGGTATCCCCTACAACATATTAAAAAATTAGAAGCGCAAATTCATTTTCTTTTATTTGCCTTTTTTTCGGACGAAATGACTGGACTATGACAATAGTGCAATGGATGGGGTTTGAACCCACGACCTTTCAGTCAGCGCCCTCACCGTTACGCTATCGAGGTTTCAAATTAAATAGATACTTAGTTATATTTTCAAAATTCAATATAATTTTGGAAAATACCGTTAAAATGTATTGATTTTTACTAATTTTTGGATTTCTATTACAGTTATTGAATTTTTTCTGGAATCAAGGTTATGTAACTTTTAAGATAATGTAAAAAAATAATTAAATAAGTAACTAGCTAACCTATCCTACGCGTAACTATCAAAAAAGTACCTATTAACTTTGCAGTGAAAGGTTGTAATAAAATATTACAATTGACAATAATACCTCCCTATTAACTAAGTTTGGGAGTAACCCCGAAAATAAATACCTATCCAAAAAGATAGAGAAGATCGTGCCCTAAATCGCTTATCTATTTCTAAAGGTGGAAAGAAAATACTTACTCATCTACAGAGATGCACTGCACGTGAAAAAACACCATATTCCTTCCACACCTACGGGGAAGTTTAAACACATCACGCTTTTGTCTCATCACAACTCTATCACTGATCACGTTTAATTCATTACCAATCGAACGATCGATTTTTTCGACCGGCGAGCGTTCGATCGAGATGTTGTCGACCGAACCGAACGATCTGCACTCAGCATGGTCACTAATGGCTACGAGCCATAGGCTTAGAATACATATTATAAGGAAAATGGACTTCATTTTGCTCGTGCCTGTGAACAACTGATGATTTTGTAAAGTGAAGAGACACTTTTATACAAAGCTTGAATCATTGTATGATTAATGCGGGCATTTTTTGGAGACATTTTTCTAGCGTCCATATATGGTTTTAACATTTCTTTTTTATATAAAAATCAATGCAGTAACAGAATTTTACTACTGTCCAATTAAAAATTAGTAGAGACAGGGAATTTATTCTAAAAAACATATTTCAAATGTAGGTGTAATTTTATATGATTCATAATCTTTTCAAAAAGCGGTGATAATCTTGTCGTTAAGAATTTCGCCTTCAATTTCAGTGTATTTGAGGTACGATCCCGTACGTTTGTTTTAAGCTATTTTTGTCACCTAAAATGTCCATTAAAACCTGCATGCTTGGGAGTTTTATTGTAACTAAATAGGCTTGCTAATACTGAAAGAAAAAGTAATATTTTGCTGTAATAATTAGGGGTATGGGTTGAATTTTCCCTTCCAAGTTAGCCCGCTACCATCTTAGACTGCATCGTCACTTACCATCAGGTGAGATCGCAGTCAAGGGCTACCTTGTCATCGAATAAAAAAAAACACAGAAAAATCTGTATGGCAGCATGCATGGAATTCCGTAAAGTAACGCATGGCTTCTATCCAAATAATAGGCTTGCACTTCACGACAATCAATACTGGAAAGCACTAATGAGATCTAAGTTGGAGCGCGCTTGTCAAGAAGATGCCTATTCACTCTTGCCTTGAAGGTACTCAAGGTGGCAGGAAACAAGGATACTGGAAGGTTGTTCCACACCTTAGCGGTTCTTTTCAGAAACGTCGAATTAAAGCATTTCGTCCGAGTAGGTTGGATGTCTACCATAAAAGTTCTTCATTATATTTTCAAAAGTATGTCAAGTTCTGCATTTGGCCTGCGTGGTGGACTACGGTATAAACCCTTCTTATTCTAGACCTGTGCCCAGTATTGCCTGAGCTTTCGTTCGCGTGTATTGAGGTTTTTAATTCCCGCGGGAACTCTCTTATTTTCCGGGATAAAAAGTAGCCTATGTTATTCCAGACTATAATAATATATCTCGGTGCTTTTCTGCCAAATCGGTGCAGTCGTTGCAGCGTGATTGAGTAACAAACATCCATCCATCCATCCGTCCATCCATGCATTCATACAACCAAACTTTCGTATTTATAATATTAAGTCATATTAAGTAGGATATAATCTATCTCTGTGCCAAATTTCATCCAAATAGCTTTTGTAATTGCAGCGTGATTGAGTAACAAACATCCATCCATACATCCTTTTCGCATTTAGGTATAATATTAGTAGGATTAGTAAGGATTACTAAGGATATAAGGAACAATTTATAAGAGTATCTTGGTTAATCTATAATTATATAAAAAGGCTTGTCCTGACTGACTGACTGACTGACTGACTGACTGACTGACTGACGATCAACGCACAGCCTAAACCACTGAAGTTAGAAACTTGAAATTTTGACAGTAGGTTCCTTTTATGACGTAGGCGAGCAGTAAGAAAGGATTACAAGGGGGTAAAAAGGGGGGTTAAAGTTTGTATGAAACTCCGTCATTTTTCGAGTTATACTCATGAAATTCGGTATTTAGGCTTTAAATTGAAAACAAAAAAGTACGTGTTTCACAGTTTTTAAAAATTCTACCCCCTAAGGGGTTAAATAGGGGTTGAATGTTTGTATAATAGTCCTTCGTTCTTCAAGTTATTTTTCAAGTTACGTTTATGAAACTTGATATTTTGGCTCTTGATTAAAAATAAAGAATTACGTATTTTACATTTTTTTTAAATTCTCCCCCCAAGGGGGTAAAAAGGGGGGTTAAAGTTTGTATGAAACTCCGTCATTTTTCAAGCTATACCCATAAAATTCGGTATTTAGGCTTTAAATTGAAAACAAAAAAGTAAGTGTTTCACACTTTTAAAAAATTCTACCCCCTAAGGGGTTAAATAGGGGTTGAATGTTTGTATGATAGTCCTTCGTTCTTCAAGTTATTTTTCAAGTTATGTTTATGAAACTTGATATTTTGGCTCTTGATCAAAAATAAAGAATTACGTATTTTACATATTTCGAAAATTCTCCCCCCAAGGGGGTAAAAAGGGGGGTTAAAGTTTGTATGAAACTCCGTTATTTTTCAAGCTATACCCATAAAATTCGGTACTTAGGCTTTAAATTGAAAACAAAAAAGTAGGTGTTTCACAGTTTTTAAAAATTCTACCCCCTAAGGGATTAAATAGGGGTTGAATGTTTGTATGATAGTCCTTCGTTCTTCAAGTTATTTTTCAAGTTATGTTTATGAAACTTGATATTTTGGCTCTTGATCAAAAATAAAGAATTACGTATTTTACATTTTTTGAAAATTCTCTCCCCAAGGGGGTAAAAAGGGGAGTTTCAATATTCATAGTTAAGACAGGACAACGTCTGTCGGGTCCGCTAGTTTAATATAAATAATTAAAAGAAATAAACAAACATTATCACATTCATTTATTTATTTAGTATCAATTTACTAAGTATCGTTAATTATAAAATTTTGTATAATAAATTATGTATATTGACATTATTTTTCAAGCATTTCGTTCTCGATAGCTTACGATTTAAAACTTATTCTACAAAATTCATATACAGTTCCTAAGTAGGTAAATATATATTATAATTTTTATTAACTCTTTATTAAAAACTGAATAAATTATTCACAATAGTAAAAATAAATCACTAACTACTTAAAACCCCAATTCATTGTGAATCGAACAAGGAAGGTATTTCATGCCCTTATATTATGTATATGTGAGTCCAAACGGTTAAAGGTGTGGACTGAAAACTGAAAGGTCGCAGTTTCGAATCCCACCCGTTGCACTATTGTCGTACCCACTCCTAGCACAAGATTTCCGCTTATTTGGAGAGGATAGAAGGATATTAGTCAACTTCAGCTTCGCTAATGTACTTTTAAAAAAAATCTTATCGTTTAAAACTCTTTAGACATTTAGACAATTCAAAAACGCTTATACCAGAGTTATTTTGGTGATGCCGCATAAAAATCAACTATAATTGTCATTCTATTTAAACCGCTTAATAAACTAGCCTAGCTAGCTAGTCTGTCAACTTTTAAATTATGTATTTATTGAATTTTAAATTAGTTTTTTTTAATTTAATTTTTGAATTAAATCATTTCAATACTCAAAGTTTCAAGGGGATATTTTGTAACCGATAAATTGAATGTATGAATCATGAAACTCCTTAAACTCTTTAGACTCAATTGTTTGCGGTTCCTAACCGTGGGTAGAGTCCCTTATATTTCGACTAGAACTCATCATCATCTCTATCGACAGACCGTCACACAACACTATCTTGCGCCGTCTGTATTCAATGGCTGCCAGTGACGCTAGAAATCGATCGTCCACATAATGGGGTGTTTTTCCAAATTGCTTCCCGGAGCAAATTTACCATTCAAGTACCTTGGGATCCCAAGGTCCACCTGAAATTTTTACGCAAGTTTTGTTCACGCAAGTAGGTTACGCAAGTAATCTATCATAAAACTTACGTAAGTATAACTTACATGTGTAAGTTATACTTACGGCATGTGGAAGTCTATACAAGAGATCTATGTCCAGCAGTGGACGTCTATAGTTGACCCAGACGAAGACGGAATAATGCCAGCTTTTACCAACCATACCACAGAATACTTAATAGTATCTATAGTTCTTTCAACTCACAAGGGCGCGTGTGCTTTACTTGTGGTTAGGTACATCGTGCACATGCACATTGCGCGTAAGTGTGCGTGTCTGTCAGGAGCCTAGGTGGAAGCGGTCAGGTGCGAGCAAACTCTCGCTCCCAATTATACCTATAGATACGATCATACGACACACAGGCCGCAGGTTCGATCCCCACCCATAGTACTATTGCCGTACCCACTCCTAACACAAGTTTCTTTGGAGGGGAGAGGATAATATAAGTCAAGGACTTGACTTATATTCTTTTTAAAAAAATAAACTTAATTGACAGAAAGCATCACCGTTAGGTAGCCCGTAAAACTTAGGAAACTTTGGTGAAAACGGGCGTGAGTCTCAATTCAATTCTTTCTGGCTTCTGGTTGGTATCTTGGCGGGGTTCGGCGTTGCGAGTGGATCCGCGTGAGGAAGCTAGGCGTGCAGTCCAGCGACGCAGTGGGTCTGACTGGGGACGGACCGGTCCTGCCTTCTAGCCAGTATGTCGTCATCTCACCTTTACCCTGGAGAAGAAAGGGAACAGATAAAAAAACAAGTTTCATAAAAGTACATTGTAAATCTGTATAGCTTGAGGCTCATCTCAACTAGGATAGGGATAGACATTGTTGTATATAAAGACAATCTGTAGTATATTTTGTATCAACATTGCACCTGTGCGAAGCCGAGCGGGTCGCTAGTAATAATATAAAAAATAATTTAAAAAAACCGACTTCAAACGCCACTGCAAAGTACAAAATAATTGTACTTTGTACACGTGTTGAAGTCGGGCGGGCCTAAATAGAAACGACGAAACCGATACGATGCGATGAAATGGTATTGTAAAGCAATGTGGGATGCAATGAGCATTTTCGCTTATGCCTTAACATACCGCTACACACAATAAATAATTAATATGCACAAAACTCTACAATTTTACTGGAAAATCCGCAACATGTTAGGTTCATGATGTCAGGATGTTGTAACCTTAACATTTCTAGCGAATGAGGGAAAGCAGTCTTTAAAGTCTTGTATATTTTTTTTATCTTGAGTCACATTGTTTAGTAACACGTAAGCTATTTAATTGCATAAGATGAATCATCCCACAGTTTGAGTGTGTAACGAAAATGAAGGATGATGTAGTTTAATTAAAAATTCTTTCAGAATGCGGAATGAAAATCTATTGACGCAAGCCACATCATAGACGATTATGAAAAGTATTCTCCACTCTCTGTATCGTATTCCTCATTCTCTATGGTCGTATCCATCGTCCGGTGACCCTTCTTAGTGGGGAAGGCGGCGATCATGGACGGCACGCCCGACCCGACCCTCCTGCAGCGAATGTGATTGCAGCCTACGTTTTCCTCTCTTATTCGCTCCGTTGCCTCCTTCAGCGACATTACCTCCGAAAAAGAACTCAAACACCTTCCTAGATCCATCACTCCCTGCCATGGCTTTGACCACGGCTGGCAGAGAGAAATCTTGCTCCACCGATGCAATTTATATATTGCCTAACCTAACCTAACTAAACCATAGGTAGGCACTGTAGGTAACGTACAAACTGCATCTCGAATAACCTAGGTCAAGAATTAACTGCATAAACTCTACTCTGATTAACATCTCGGCATTGTGTTGTCCTCAATAACACAGTTAAGTTAAATAGTATACGCCGTCACACACGTGGTGGTATTTTACGAGACGTCTGGGTTTTACCGGGTTTAACAGATACAATACCCACCTGCGTCTATTGTGTAAATTTTTGAAAGAGGAAAACTGTCTAAGCGCCGAGACGCCGTCCGAGACGTGGCGTCTTTTCTACCGACTTCAAAAAGGAGGAGGTTCCCAATTTGACTGTATGTTTTCGTAAGTTTTTGCGCGACTATTCCGCCAATTATGAATTAATTTTGATGATTTTTTTTGCTTGGTAGGTAGGTTTTTTCAGAGGTGGTCACTTATAAATTTTATCAAAATTGATCCAGCGCTTTTTAAAAAAAATATAAAACACAGATGACGCTCTGGTTTGAGGTTCCTTTCAGCAAAAATTTTGATGGGGACTTTTTATATTTTGAATCCCTAATTGTGTTTCATAATACTCTAAGGAAGGCCGCCCTATTTGTCTTTTTGAGGTTTTTAGCGATTGTGTAGCTCGTCTATATCGCTACTTTTGGCCATTTATCGCATTTTCGACACGCGTAAAAAGCGATTCAGTAACGGTACAATCACATTGCATTGATTCAGCAACTTTTTAATACTCAAAGTTCAGCATCGATGCAAATGCATACCTATGTAACTGTCACTGAAACGATACTGTCACTGATCAGTGATCGTATACGCATCACCCATGAGGGCAAAGGTAAACAATCAGTGATAGTATCGCAAAAGTATCGCGGATTTTTGCGGTTTAATCGCAACTCAATCGCTGCAAAAAACCTCACTACAATCTCATAATAGAACAGAAATACAAGTAAAGTAATAACACCCACGTAGTAGGTTGAAAACTCAACGGTTTCTTACGCTACGGGTTTTTCTTGCATCTAGTGATATACCGTGAGGATTACGCTATGCATCACTCAACCGCAATCTTACATTCAAATCTGTTTTTAGCTAGCATCAAGAGGAAGGAAGTTTAATCTTAAAGTAGATCTTAGGCTAAGGAAAATTATTAGACGCGAGTTTATAAGTGCATTGTCGTGATCAAGGTAGGTATGTGTTTTTTAATTTACGGCGGTACGATTTGGCTGGGCATAGATAGATTATAGTGTGGAATAACACATAGGTTGCTTTTTATCCCAGAAAATAAGAGAGTTCCCGCGGGAATTACAAAACCTTAATCCACGCGAACGAAGTTGCGGGCATCAACTAATCCTAATTATATCAGTGGACAACAACGACCTTCAAATGATTAATGATAATATGAGATTGTTTGTAAATAAAGTAACAGTTTATTATCAAATGCTTCGAAAACCGGTTTAGTTGGAAGCTGGTTGGAATGGATTCCGAATAACAGGGTCGTGGCGTCGTCAGGTAGGCAATACTAATAATAATGAGAAAATTATACCTCTCGCACGTGTTGTAAACCGGACTACCGAGGAAAACCCAGCTTTAGTAATGCGTTAAGAGAGAAACTGTAAAATGCAATGTGTTCCGCATTTTATTCGTATTTATGGGAGATACGCTGAAAAAGTATCGCTGAGTAAGTATTATCAACTGGAGTAGATAAGTTACTAGCTGATGCTTGTGACTTCGTCCGCATGGATTTAGTTTTTAGAATCCCGCGGGAACTCTTTGATTTTCTCGGATAAAAAAGTAGTAGCTTATGTCACTCTCCAGGTCCTCAACTATATCCATGCAAAACATCACATCGATCCGTAGCTCTGTTGCAGCGTTATTGAAGAACAAACCAATAAACAAACACATTTTTGCATTTATATATTAGTAAGGATAAGAATAAGGATAGTAAGGATAAGGATTGTTATCATAACCTAACCCTAGCTTCGCCTTTCTACCAGTGATGTGTAATTTGTGCGATGTGTTTCATGTTCTAACACTTTTTGTGTTAAATATCTCAACGTCAATTACGATCCCTTATGATTCTTACGATCTATTTCACATAGGTACATGGTGAAATTGGCTCTTAAAGGGAGAGAGCGCAGACTGGCTGCTTCTATTGGAAGCGTTCGGCGTTTTTATGGCCTTTTGCGATTCTAATGAGATCTATAAAGCATGCTCTGACTTAGTTCAGACTCAAGATAGAGGTTAAAACGAGACACAAATATGCTCTGACATAAATCTGTCTCGTTTTATCTCTGTCTTGAGTCTGAGCCGAGTGAGAGACTTCAGCCTCAGTTGCTGTCCGGACGCTCGATAGCAAAAAGCCATAAAAACGCCGAACGCTGCCGCTAAAAGTAGTTAATTTGCCCTCTCCCAAAGAGCTGCTAAATTAATACTTTACATCTCAAACTATGTAAATATCGCTAAAAAGCAAACAATAATATTTTGATTTCCTAGTAGGAATTATTGATCAAGCAAGATTCTTTTGGAAGTAGACAATATTTCCTCACTTTCCAAGGAACCCTATGCATTATTTTGTTGGCACGATATCATCGTATTATCACGATATCGAGATAAGTTCTTGAAAACCAATTAGAAAAAAAAATGTTTTGTATATAAAATTGAAGAATTTTATTGAAGTACTCGTATCTCTGTGTGATTTTAGATTTGATTCGTGGTTCAATGACATAATTACTTGGAGGATATAAATCCTGCAAGGATAATTGTGATAAAATCGACAATTCCACCTAAAACAATTACCGTGGTACGTACTCGTATAATTTTATCACAATTATATCTCTGTGTGATTTCGAAATCGATTTTCACGGTAGAGACACATATTTTTCCCGGTCCTTAATTTCCTGTCTGATGAGTAGTTGACCTATAGGTATAATTTTAGAATTTAGATGATCGAGGGAACTCAGTTTTATTAGACGCAGACTCAGCGAATTTGTACGCGTTCGGTTGGCCTTCACTAGTAGTTGGTAGATAAATTGGTCGAAGTCTGATGATCCAGTAGGAAAATGATGGGACAGGAGGTCGGAACTCATCTCGAGTGATTGCAACAAAAAGTAAGAAACAAGTGCAATAAATTAACTCTTAAAGATATTTATAGACCGAGTTTCTCTGATATATCAAGAGCCAGGCATACCACATCTTGACAGCTTTAACCAGCGATTTTCATTCGCTGGCTTTAACTGCAAACGATTTGTAGAAGGAGGAAGATTTGTGAAGGACTTTCTTAATGTATGCTTATTGTATTTTAATAGGGTTTTCGCCGTAATTTCCATCACTTTTTACCAGGAAAGTTTTTCAGTAACTCTGAACACATCTGAATGAGAAGGTAAGGTAATTTTTGACCAGTGAGAAGCCGTAGTGAGTCAGCAAATGTTATAAGCATAACAATATGCATTTACCTTTACGTCGACAACCCCTCGCGGTGTGGTGACGAAGAGGCCGGTCTTGTCTAGAGCTCGCTTCACGTCCTCCGAAATTTGTATCTTCATTGCTACAATGACAAAATCATTTTCATCATCATCATCTAGAGTCATCACCGGTCCACGAATGGGCACGGGTCTCCTCTCAGAATGAGAAAGGTTTGAAGGTGTAACCGGTTCCTGACCTTAACATCTAATCAGTAATTCAGCAAGGTATAGTTCTTGCATTTCACGATGGCCCGTGAGCTTTACTTGTGGTTATGTCGTGTACATGCACATTGCGTAAGTGTGCATGCCTGTTAGGAGCCTAGGTGAGAACGACCAGGCGCAAACAAGCTCTCACTCACACTTATAGATCTGTATAAGTGTGAGTGTACGACACACACACAACCATGAGCCACGCGCCCTCGTGAATTGAAAGAACTATTAGAACGCTTACCTTATCGATTCATCATCTCAATCTATCCGCCAATATAGGCCACCAACTCTCAGAATGAGAAGGTTTTAGGCCATAACTAGTCAACCATGTAGGCCAAGTGCGGATTGACACATTTCAGGCACCTTTGAGAACATTATTTGAGGAGGACTCTCAGAACTGCAGGTTTGCTCAGTAATAATATATGTGGGCAATTTAGGATTTCATTATTTCTGAACTATCTCAGTACTGGGTATTCTCAAAAATGATTGCATCAGTGTGACGATAGCAATGATCTCTGACTGGCTGAATTTAAGGCGTTTTTCCTGCATCAATGCATTTTAACTAATAGTGGGAAGGCACCAGCCAATTGAAGCCAAGGAACCAATACTGCTACTATACCACTACTAGTCTGGTCTGAAGGCAGGGAGGCTTTGGCCGTGAGTAGTTACAGCTCTACCATAAAAGACGTTCCGCCCAGCGACTTAACATCTGTACGATGGCGTGTAGAAACCGATTAAGGGTATGAATTTTATGCACATTCCTATTACCTACCAAGTTTGCCTATCATCCAACCTGCCAAGGTTGTCGACCATCTTAGACTGCCTAAAAAGGAATAAAAACAGGGAAACTGGAAACGGTATCACTTACGTTCTCCAGTGCTCTCCATCCGACTGGCAGTGTTGATTGTGTCTCCAAACAAACAGTACCGGGGCATCTTTGTGCCCACTATACCAGCAACGCATGGCCCCGTGTGAATGCCACTCCTCATGCATAACGCCTAGTAACAAAAGTTACGTTACCTACATGATTGCAATGCATCCTGAAGAAACGAAACAAGCTGTACCCTAGCCGAGGCTTGTACTCCAGAGAACAGTTTCTACTGTACTGTTCTGTGTAATTTCTTCAGAAACAGGGTAAAGGTTGAACATTTTATTCCTTTTTGTCCCCGTGAGCAGGGGGATCGAAATAATTCGTGTATTATGGTAAAAGATCGTAAGCAGCATTATCGTGCATTATGTAAGCGCTAAGCGTAAACACTGAGACGAATATTACCTAAGTAGGTACCTGATCGGGGCGGTGCGGGAGACGGCACATGGACGTCGCTTCCAATAGTTCCAAAGCCATGCTTGCTATCTCTGTGGCGTGCTTGTTGCCTGAAATAATATTTTTTAATGTATTGACTTTATGTATTGCGTCGTCTAGTATAGGATTGTCACTTATATAGATGCGACACACACAACCATGAGCCACGCACCTTTATGAGTTGTAAGAACTATACTTCAATCGATGACGGATTAGGTATATCCAGCGACTGATCAAGAGTTCTGACCGCCCTAGGCTAATTTTAACGCGCGCTTTTTAAAATTTCATAATTTATTGTTAAAATTAGGGACTCTCAAGCTCATTGACCATAGCAATGATGCTAGATTAGTGCATGCGAAGATACTATTTCAGCGCGCGCCCCCCTGATCCTCGCGCCCTAGGCTGCAGCCTAATTAGCCTAAGAGTTAATCAGGCCCTGGGTATATCCGAGCTGCTACATAGTCTGATTTTACAATTACCATTTCTGACTGGAAGTCCTGAAGCAACCATGTATGAGTCTCCTATCGTCTCTATCTTGTACACGTCATAGCATTCGATCCTCTCGTCGAACAGCTTGTATACGGAGTTTAGGAAGCTAATAACCTAAACAAAATAACAATCATCATTTTGACAACCTCCCGGACGCAGTGGTGAGCGCTGTGGTCTTATAACTGGATGGTCTCGGGTTCGATTCCCGGCGGGGCAATTTGGGAATTTATAATTTCTGAATTGTCTCTGGTCTGGTCTGGTGGGAGGCTTTACCACATTACCGTCAAAACTATGCCGCCAACCGATTTAGCGTTCCGGCAAGATGGCGTGTAGAAACCGATTAGGGGTGTATGAAAATGAAAAAATATTTATTTGGCCAAACAGCCAATTTGTATGGGTAAATTGGTATGGGTTAAATGTACACTGCTATATCCCTTCCAAGTTAGTCCGCTACCATCTTAAACTGCATCATCACTTACCATCAGGTGAGATCGAATTCACCACGCTGACTAAGTGTGGATTAGTAAACTTCGTACACCTTTTTTTAAAATTTATTTAGGGGCGTTTATACCTTTGTACATATCAGCTCTATTATAATTTATAACTTTCATTCAGCTTTGAGAACATTATGGGGAACTCTCAGACATTCTTTTCAGGATGCTTTTCTTCTTCCTGCAATCTGTGGGAATCCTCTGGTTTTCCGGAATAAAAACTAGGCTATGTTCAAAAGTATTCGCGAAGTCCTAAAGTAACCGTTGCAAAAGAAACATCGATCTGCTGCTCGGTGCTACGTGATTGAAGGAAAAAGCAACAAACAAAAAAAATATTCACATTATTTCCCTAGTAACAATAATGGTGAATAATGGCATAAGTTTCTAGACATTTGTGGATGATATAATTCCTTATACCTTTTTTAGGTCAAAATATGCTAGGTACTTTATGATAGTTAATTGTTCATGAGTAATTGATATGAAGTCATTCAATATTACCTCTGATACAATATGAATATTTTCCCAAACCGCAGAATTCATGAGTGGATTATGTAAATTTTTAATAACTAATTTACCACAAAAGGTAAATATAGTTGACTTCTTTATGCCCATTTTACGGCATGATAAGAACTGAAACGTTTAGTCACCTCTGGGAGTTGTACAGGCTTTTAGGAAATATTTACTGAGCACTAAACCGTCTTTTATTCAAACATCACTTTTCAAAAAAATGAACAAATTACAATCGTTACTACATATATTATCTATATATATAAAATTCAAAGTCCTGACTGACTGACTGACTGACTGACTGACTGACTGACTGAGATATCAACGCACAGCCTAAACTACTGATGTTAGAAACTTGAAATTTTTACAGTTGGTTCCTTTTATGACGTAGGCGCACACTCAGAAAGGATTATTGGAAATTCCACCCCTAAGGGGTTTAAATAGGGGATGGAAGTTTATATGAAACTCCGTCATTTTTTAAGCTGTTTCCATCAAAGTTGGTATTTGAGCTTTCAGTTAAAAATAAAGAAGTACGTGTTCCACAGTTTTTGAAAATTCCACCCCAAAATCTAATTAAACGCGGACGAAGTCTCGGGGGTAAAAGCTAGTAATATTATAAATGCGAAAGTGTTTGTTGGTTTGTCCTTCAGTCACGCTGCAACAGAGCTACGGATTAACGTGATTTTTTGCATGGTTATATAGTATAGACCTGGAGAGTGATATAGGCTTTATATGCCGGAAAATTAAAGAGTTCCCGCGGGATTTTAAAAACTAAATCCACATAGACGAAGTCGGTCTCTTGCATACACATTAACATGCCTCGGTCTTGCGCCGATAGACTAAATCCTCATGAAAGTGAAGTTAGATAGGTACACGTCGCAGCACCATGCAAATGTAATTCCACAAAGTTTCACAACGTAGTGTAATGTATGCCAGGGCTGTAGGTACAGTAAGTGTAGTGATCGGTTTTACCTGGTAGGGCGTGGACACCGCCGCGATGGCAGTAAACCCCACTATGTCACTGAAGTAAACCGTCACCGATGCGAAGAACTCGGCCGGTACCTGCAAGTTGCTTGCATAAATTAATTTTTCCACCTCACTAGCTCAAAAAGAACGCCTTTGCTGTTTAAAACCAGTGAGGAAAAGTCGTTTTTGCTCACTTAGTGAGAAAAAATGTTGTCTCAAGAAAAGTTCAACACTTTTTCTCGATGAGTGAGAAAAAACAACTTTTGCTTACTGGTTTTAGACAGCAAAAGCGCTCTTTTTGAACTAGTGAGGTGAAAAGTTGTATGTATCACACGATAGCAATTTTTTTGTTTCTTGTGTCTAGCGTGAAGGAGTATCCAGGCCTTTTATAATCAAAGATCCAGGCTAACACACAGGCTACATTTTATCCCAAAAAACTAAAGATTTCCCGCAAGAATGATAAACTCACATAGAGAGAGAATGATAAAATCTCACATAGATTCTATCTACCATCGATAATACATATATTCTACCCATGACAGCACATGACACCTAATAGTTTAATCCCAAAAAATAAATAATCGAATAGTTCTTGAAGCAAACCTGCTGAGTCTGTTTTAGTTGCTTAGCCACACTCGCCGGGAGCATCTGGTAGAGCAGAGAGTCGCTCAGTTCTTTTTCATATTCCAACTCCCTGGCTTTCTCTGACAGGTTGCGCGCGTACACCTGAAATAAGAGAATCATAGGTAGATTGACTATGATATCTGTAGGTACTTTAATATAATAAAGTGGAAGAGTTTGTTTGTTTGAACGCGCTAATCTCTGGAACTATTAGTCGGATTTGAAAAATTCTTTTTGTATCTGATAGCCCAATACTTGAGAAAGGTTATAGACTATTCAATATCTCGGTACGACTCTTAGAAGCCGAGCAAAAAGAAAAAATAGCGCGGGCGAACAATGCGATGTGGTAAGTCGGTGATCGAGGGCGGTCACCCGACGAGAACCGAACAAAAACCGAACCGAAGGCTATTAATCCGGAAGATCAAAGCGTTCCCACGGGATTATTCAAAACTAAATCCACGTGGACGAAGTCGCGGGCAACAGCTAGTGTATAATAAGGATATGTATAAAAAGAGGTGGAAAATTTACAAGCGTGCGGTAAATGATGGCAGATATTTGTCGTAATTAGTCATGTCAATTAACAATGAAGTATTCTATTATACTCTTCGTCGTTCGGAACAAGTTTATCGCTTGTTTTGTGAGTACATAACTCATCCCTAGTAGAATATCAAAGTAGATTGACAATAATATCAGTTACAATTGAGCTCCTGTGAACTGAGACTTGAATTTGACTTTGAGAACCAAACCAATCCGGAGGGAGGCTCGATACTCATTGTCTCGGAGGCTAGTTACAACCCTACATCGTAGAAGGGTTCGATGGTTCTACTAGGGGTTCTACTAGAACCTACGATGGTTCAACTAGGGTTCTGTCTGGCTAGATTGCGTGTAGTAACCGATTTAGGGTAGTTATTTTTTTTTCTTCTTTATCAACCGTCCACTGCTGGACAAAGGTCTCTTGCATGGACTTCCACATGCCTAGGTCTAGCGCCGCCTGAATCGAGCGGCTCCCTGCGATCGTTGGAAGTCGTTGCAAGGGTAGGTATATGGGGTTGATTTTCACTGCATATTTTATTTATTATCCAAAAAATGGTTTAGTTTTCTCGCGTAAACTAATTTCTCACTTATCTGGACCCCACACGTGGATCCCCCATGCTGATAATGATGGTAATCAACTACACATTAAGTTTAGATCTGAGACGCGAAAGAAACCCTAATTATTTTTTTTGTTGTGTTAATAAATAAATAGGCTTATAAGTGGTACTTATGCCATTCTAATTAGATGAATAAATAAATAAAAATAAATAGCGAGCTGCGCGTGGTCGACACAGTTTTTTGGTAGCAGGTTGTAGTGTGGTACGGATGATAGGTCTAGACAGAATAGGACGTAACTTATTTTAACATATCGTAATTTGAAACTTAGGTATGATTGCAACAATAAGTACCTAACATATTGTTCATAAAGTTCATATTCATACCGTTAAGACCTACTGAGTTTTTTTTAGAAATTCTGTTTTCGTAAATTGAACCTTATTATTGCAACATATGGTATAAATCAGTTTATGTCCTATTTACCTGTCATCTAAACCAAGAAAACTGTAGCAATAGATCTCTAATGAGGCTCACTTGCGATGCGACGAGCGATGCGATATCATCCTTCCGAGATAAGACGTCATTAACCTCAATAGTAGGTGAGAACTGAAAACTGAAAGGTCACCGGTTCGACTCCCAACCGCTGCACTATTGTCGTACCCACTCCTAGCATAAGTTTTCCGCTTATGTTGAAGAGAGAGGAGAATATTAGTGAAGTTCAGTTTGGCTAAAATTCTTCCAAGATACGGATAACTAATGACGCTAATATTGTAAAGCCAAATGTTCGCAGAAGCCGAAGTATATGTGTGTATGTGTTTTTCTTTTCATACTCCTGATTGGTACGAATGAACCAATTTGGCTGGGAATAGAGATAGCTTGGATGCTAAATCGGTTTATTAGATGTGTGATGCGAAAGTTTGTGAGAATGGATGGATGTTTGTTACTCCTTCACGCCATAAAAAACGAGCCGATTTGGTGAAATTGGGAATGGAGATACCTCACACTCAGGATTTACACATAGGCTACATTTTATCCTGGAAAATAAAAAAGTTCCCGCGGGGATTAAAAAACAATTATCCACGCGGATGAAGTCTAGTAATTAGGGTTGCCAGATTTTTTTCAACCTATAAGGGACAAATGGTTAAATGGGCAAAAAATACGGGATTTCAGTTTTTTACCCGGGACAAATAAAAAACAAAAGTATTTACTTAGTGTCATTTTTTTTGATATTTTTCCAAGGATGGAGTCAGTTTTAACATATTTTTATTCGTTTTAACATATCTGTAAAAATCAATACAATAATTATAATCGTAAGTAAAAACGGTCATCAACTCGCTTTTTTACGAATATAGCGTGTGTGAATTCTTGGATCGATTTCATATTGAAAAACGAAGTACGGTTCAAATACGGGACAGAGTCAGTCCCGCCGGGACATTTTAAATTATGTCTAAAATACGGGATGTCCCGGGAAATATGGGACGTCTGGCAACGCTACTAGTAATTCATAATAATAAACTCGTAATAATAATATATTAAACTAGCGGACGCCCGCGACTTCGTCCGCGTCAATTTCTATTATTATGATCGCGATTAAGAAGTTTTTAAAAGATTTTAAATATGGATAATTTTCCCCGTTTTTGCGACATTTTTCACCGATGCTTCGCTTTTTGTTTGACTGATGTAATGACGTGGAAACTGATGCATTTTATCTCGCGTGCCGAAACTAATATAAAAGAAACGCGAGTTTCGGAACGCGACATTAAACTCCTCCAACTATGTATTCTGTGCTCCAACGCACACACGCACATTGTTTTGATAGATATGATCTTTGACGTTAGGAACACACCTACATTGCTTAGACAACAGTGAGTGCTTGTAATTTAATATGAACTTTATACCATAGCAATAAAGCTCAAATTGACTACGTTTTAGTTTCAAATCATTTGTATGGGAAAAAGAAAAGGGCTATTTTTAGGGTTTTTCAAGCAATAATTCTAATTTTTCTCGCCGTAAAAACCATCCTTGAACTTCAACGAACATTTAAAAAAAAGATTTGGCCAAATTGGTCCAGGCGTTGTTGAGTTATGCGCTTACCAACACATTTTGCGATTCATTTTTATATTATAGATAATTAATATGTAATGTAAGTCCCGTATGTTTAATCAATGAACCTGACGTCAGCAAGGCCGCTGGATCAATGACTCTGTTGCGTAAACGACCACGTCACAATGTTGCGTCGCGCCGCTCCATATCAGGAGTTGACCTCAGCTGACCGGAGAGTCCAGCGCTGTGATTCATTGTGCAGTAATGTACCCATAATGTTTACCTTTTTACCCGACAATCGAAGGAGGGTAATGTTAGGGTAAGTACTGCCCGTTCACTTCAAGTTGGCCTCTACCTCCCTCAGCTGACCGGAGAGTCTAGCGCTATGATTCATTGTGCAGTAATGTACCCATAATGTTTACCTTTTTACCTAACAATCGAAGGAGGGCAATGTTTGGGTAAGTACTGCCCGTTCACTTCAAGTTGGCCGCTACCTCCCTCAGCTGACCGGAGAGTCCAGCGCTGTGATTCATTGTGCAGTAATGTACCCATAATGTTTACCTTTTTACCCAACAATCGAAGGAGGGTAATGTTTGGGTAAGTACTGCCCGTTCACTTCAAGTTGGCCGCTACCTCCCTCAGCTGTCCGGAGAGTCCAGCGCTGTGATTCATTGTGCAGTAATATACCCATAATGTTTACCTTTTTACCCAACAATCGAAGGAGGGTAATGTTTGGGTAAGTACTGCCCGTTCACTTCAAGTTGGCCGCTACCTCCCTCAGCTGACCGGAGAGTCCAGCGCTGTGATTCATTGTGCAGTAATGGACCCATAATGTTTACCTTTTTACCCGACAATCGAAGGAGGGTAATGTTTGGGTAAGTACTGCCCGTTCACTTCAAGTTGGCCGCTACCTCGCGTCACGCCTCCCCGCGCCGCGCCTCAATTCAGACCCGCTTAGTACAGATGGCAACGTACCGCTCGCGATTGTCACTGCCGTATCTTTTCAAATTTTCGTTACCTATTGTTACGTTTTAAATTTTTAATTAATTGTTTGGGTACTATTGTTCGCGTGTCCTTTTCTACAAGTAAAAAAGGAAAAGTTTTGCATAGCGCAGATTATTATTTAACTTTAATCAATAGTATTATTATTATGTCAATGCTTTCTTTGAAAAGGAGAACAATTATAAATTAAAACTCACACCCTTCAGCATTTAAGACGTCATTGCCATGAAAAGCATTGCCAGAAAAGAAAACTTCCGTCACAGTCATGGTTACATTAAAAAATACTTTTTTTTTTTTTTGTCAACGGTACCAGTATCTCGTTATTTTGAAACGGTCGACAACGGCCAACTTTAATAGGGTTAAAGACAACTAAACACCTTTAGTCAATGTGAATTGACTATACAATAAGTAACACTCAAGGCTAGTTTAGTCTAGTATTATCTACCTATGTTTTCCCGTATCACCTTCTTACAGTAATAACATTTCTTGATGAGTATTCATGGGTTATTTATAACCGGTACATTCATGTGGTATTTCCAAGAAACGCGAGATTCCAGATGAGATTGTATTACGTGTCGATTTCATAACTTTTTTGCTGTCCAATCGTTTATTAGCGGATTATTCAATCAGAAGTATGATGCAGTCATAAGGTTGATTGATACCTATTTACATAAGATAAACAATAAACATAGATGACTATACGAACAGCTATTTAAATTATAGTATAGTTCTTGGAATTCACGAGGGTGTGCGAGCTTTATTTGTGGTTACGTCGTGTGCATGCACATTGCGTAAGTGTGCGTGCCTGTCAGGACTCTAGGTGGGAGCTCTCGTTCACACTTATACAGATACGACACACACACAACCATGAGCCACGCACCCTCGTAAGTTGTAAGAACTACAACAACACTGATCCTCTCATGCCATTAACAAACACACTAAGGTGAGATCTTGCTGTAATCTGGGTATACTTATTAAAACGATACTTCAAGTGTGTGATAGGCGCTGACCTCTATATTTAATTTATGATTAACACTGGACTTGCTTGATGACGTCATTTTGGCGCTAAGCACTAAGCACTTTATACGAGTGGGTACGAGTATAGGAACAGCAAGTTCAGACTTAGATATAATTCATAGATTAAATATAAAGGTCAGTAGTGATGGGGCATAAAATTTCTCCATTACCTCTTAATTATATGTACGCGCCTTCGATCACAGAAAAAAAATAAGGATACCGCATGTTAGTCCGATTTGTGTACCACCGAATGCACTTACTTAGTAAGATCATTTTGCTAGCTAGGTTGACAAAAGTGGAGACAGCTTCTTTAGAATTATTATATATTTACTCATCCTTGAAAACGATTTGCAAAGTCTTCTTTTAGATAAGTGAACAGTTTGAGATGCAACAATAAAGTCGACAATATAATACCAGGACCCTAAATATTAATAAATTGTTTTTTTGAAATTTTTTGATTATATATTTTTTTCGTTGTTAACCGCATTGTGACGAGGACGAAAATAATAATAGATCTAAGTTTTCAATAGTTATTATTCCTGCACAATCTGCAGAAAGGCGAAAAAGTGGATTAATGCTGTACTTTTTACGAAAGATCCGGGTTGGAGACCATCAAATTATTCTTATTATGCTTTTTATTTGATGTTCTATTTTTAGTTGGATTAGTGTAAAATAAAAAATATTTCTTTTTTTTTCATTTATTTTACTAAAAATAATATAGTGCTATTATACTGAATATTATAAGTAAAAACTTTGGATGGGTATAATGCGGTGTTGAATTACAAAGTTGTAAATAATGTGTTTTATTTTAAAGTACACTTGCTTAAATTTTAATGCGCATTATTGAATTACATTAATTATTGAAAATTTTGAAGTTAAATTTTTACTGGCATTAGGAGACTATAAAATGAACATAAACGTGAAATACGTGACAGAACGCATAAGATTTACATAGTCATGAAATGCAATAAAAAATATTTAATAATTTAATCATAAAATTAAAAAGCCGCTATCTGTAGTTTTGAGCCGGGAGTCGGGACAGCATGTGTCACGATAACATACGTCAAGAACAATGAAGCATTTGCATAATTGTTGAAGTATGAAGTACTGAATCCTTATTTTTTCTTCTGTGATCGAAGGTACGCGCATATTATGTTTTTTTAAAATACACTGTAAATTATTCCATTTTTTTCATATTTTCGGCAGCATACCAAGCTTATTTTGTTCCAAGTTAAACATTAGTGCTTGCGTATCAATTCACATAAAACAATTTTCATCACGCATGACGGGGCTTTCAGCGTTTGCTACTCAAAGTAGAAAAAAAAAGTTTAAATGTTACCGGCTCCCGATATTTGTCATCAAAATATAAACTTTAATGTTACATTTTAATTTAAAAAGGATGAATCCGTATAGTAAAAGTCCAAATGACGCATCTAGTCCTTTTCGCAAGGGTAAAGATGATCCGTTAACAAATCCGGCTGACTCCACCGGATGGGACCTATATGGGATTAATAGCTTAAATATTTGTCACCATATAATATAAACCGATTAGGGGTATTGGTTGAATCTACTCTGCCATACCCGTTCCAAGTTAGCCCACTACCATCTTAGACTGCATCGTCACTTACTATCAGGTGAGATCGCAGTCAAGGACTATTTTGTCAACGAATAAAAAAAACTGAGCTATGAACTAAAACTCATTCATTTCTCTCAACTTACGAGGGCGCGTGGCTCATGGTTGTGTGTGTGTCGTATCTGTATAAGTGTGAGCGAGAGCTTGCTCGCGCCTGATCGCTCTCATCTAAGCTCCTGACAGGCACGGACACACGACGTAACCACAAGTAAAGCTCACACACCCTCGTGAAATGCAAGAACTACTTATAATAGGAGCCACGGGTTAACCTATATGAAATAAATAATTATGAGTTAAACCGAATTGAATAATTTTGCAGGTGATTGATATCTGTACTTACTGGAATTTTCTGAAATTGTTTTTTTTTTTAAAGAATATTAGGCAAGCTGAAGTTGATTATTATTCTTCTATTCCCTCCAAATAAGCGGAAAGCTTGTGCTAGGAGTGGGTACAACAATAGTGAACCTGCGACCTTTCAGGTTTCAGTCCGCACCTTTAACCGTTGGGCTATTGAGGCTTATTCAATAATATTTTCAGATATACGATTCTGGCGACTTACCTGAATACCTCTTGGGCTTGTTCCACAACGATCATCTGGATTATCACTTAAAGGCGAACAACCAACCGACTTTGGAGGAGATGGTCGAAGTAGCGATCAAGATGCTGAGTAGAAGTAGCAAGGTGGGTACGACAATAGTGCAACGGGTGGGGCTCGAACCTGCGACCTTTCAGTTTTCCGTTGGGCTATTGAGGCTTGAGGATTCCATCAGTGTAACTATCGCAAAGACCTCTGATAAGCTGGTACTCTATCGCTATTGGCTAAAATGTATTCATACAGCAAGAACGCCATAAATTCAGCCAGAGCAAAATTATAAAATAGGTGGCGTTTTAGGTTTTCGGCGCATTTTCCATTTCACGGAGAGATAATAATCAGATAAGGAGACCGGCGGATCAGGTTCATGAATCCAATTATTTTGGGTTAGAGCGTTTATTCATTCATTAAATTACATTACCAATTTAGCTTTGGGTACTATGATGGTTTTTTTTGCTGAAAAGCCGTTGCTTTTTACCTCCAAAGCATTTTTAATACGTGGATTACTCTTTGAGATAGGTACGCTATATGGTCATCTTTATCATTTTCCTTCCTACTAATAGAATAGAATAGAATAATTTTTTATTCAAATAAACTTTTAAAAAGTGGTTTCGAATGTTTAAATGTCTGTTATTCTTTCACGCAAAAACAACTGGACGGATTTTGATGAAACTTCGCAGTGACTCACTTATACATCAGCCCTGGTAGCATGGGTGGGAGAAATTTTATCCCCGGGAAAAGGATAAAACGTTTATCCCCTCGCTTAGGTTTATCCACCCGTCGAGCATGGGCACAGCGGTGGAAATAATACTCAGTGGATATACTTATAGAAATATACATCGCCTTTTTCTCTGTCGCCATGCTTTAGCATAGGGAAAAGATAATTTTATCGCCTGTCAGTGGATAAAATCGGGGGATAAAACCTTTATTTCCTGCCCATGCTACCAGTGCAGGACAGCATATAGGCTACATTTTATTTCAAAAAATTAAAAAATTGCGACGGGCACAGGCGGCTGGTATCAAAAACCTCTAATCCGCGCGGAAGAAGTCGCGATCTTCAACTAGTATTCTATGTAATATGTAAAATAATATCTTGTGGGTAGCTGGATGATAAGCCGATTTCTCCCAAGCAACTTTGTCTTAATCATAATTTTTACTTTTTTTTTTGTAAATCCTATTATCCTACTAATATTATAAATGTGAAAGTGTGGATGTTTGGATGTTTGGATGTTTGGATGTTTGGATGTTTGTTACTCAATCACGCAAAAACGGCTGAACGGATTTGGATGAAATTTGGCATGCATGTAGCCTTTGACATGGAAAAGAACATAGGCTACCTTTTATCCCGATTCCTTAAGTAGTTCCCGAGGGAAAATTGAAAATTGTTTACGAGTTAAGCCGCAGGTAGACAGCTTTGAAATTTGGTATGCATGTAGCCTTTGACATGAAAAAGAACATAGGCTACTTTTTATCCCGATTCCTAAAGTAGTTCCCGAGGGAAAATTGAAAATTGTTTACGAGCTAAGCCGCTGGCAGACAGCTTTGAAATTTGGTATGCATGTAGCCTTTGACATGGAAAAGAACATAGGCTACCTTTTATCCCGATTCCTTAAGTAGTTCCCGAGGGAGAATTGAAAATTGTTTACGAGCTAAGCCGCAGGCAGACAGCTTTGAAATTTGGTATGCATGTCACCTATGCTATGGAAGAGGACATGTACTTTCTATACCGATCTCAAATAGTTCCCGTGGTAAGATATAAAAATTGTTAATGAGCGAAGCTTTAGACCCAATTCTGAAGTCCACGCAGACAAAGTCGCGGACAGAAGCTACTACTACTACTAATTTTAATCCCGATCTCTCAAATTTTTTCCGTGGGAAAAGCATAAATAATTTCTGCACACCAATAATTTGTTAATAATAATATTATAAACGCGAAAATTTGTATGTTTGTTACTCAGTCACGTCGCAACGACTGAGCCGATTTGGCTTAAATTTGGCACAGAGATAGATTATAGTCTGGAATATGACATAGGCTAATTTTTATCCTGGGAAATAAGAGTGTTCCCGCGGGAATAAAAAACCTTAATCCACGCGGACGAAGTCGCGGGTATCAGCTAGTTAATATTATAAATGCGAAAGTTTGGATGTAAGGATGTTTGTTACTCAATCACGCCGCAACGAGGGAACCGATTTGGCTGAAATTTGGCACAGAGATAAATTATAGTCTGGAGTAACGCATAGGCTACCATAGGCTATATTTTTATCCCGGAAAATAAGAGAATTCCCGCGGGAATCGAAAACCTCAATCCTTAGTCGCGGGTATCAGCTAGTATAAAATAACTTTGTCATAATATAAACTGACCTGTATGGTGTTGACGGCGTTTCTGACCAGAGCAATGATGATGGGTGACACCACGCAGACTAGGATGAGGATACCGGCGCAGATCGCCTCGCTCCTACGCGCCTCCCGGAGGCTGTGGCTCACACCCTCCCTAGGAAGATATCATCATAATTTTTGAGGTTTTTTGACTGGACTATTATGATGGTATTGTTATGTGCGTCCAGCACATAACAATACCATCATAATAGTCCAGTCAAAAAACCTCAAAAAATGACTCAACCTCTGGAAAATTGCGAAAGTTTTGAAACTTTACACATCGAATTATGGAATTATCGAATTACCCAAAAAAATTGATAAACCATGATTTTAAAATATTATTACAAATGCCATATTGTACCGCGCGTGATTTTTCGAAAAAGCTATCTTTTAGTGGCCTAAAACTCGGTAATTATTAGAAGTTCAAGAAAAATGTATATAGTTATTATTGTTGCAAATTTAATAAGCTTTAATTATGTAGTAGTAAACTTTTACCTCTGACCAAAGGTTCTCGAGATATTAACAAAAAACCAAAAAAAGGGTCCTGTTTCCGCTAATTGCCGCTAGAACTCGCCTCGTACGCATGAGGACTTTTGGTATATTCATCCCTAGGTACCCATAATTCGATGTGCAAAGTTTCAAAACTTTCGCAATTTTCCAGAGGTTAAACCTTGTTTTGACTGGACTATAATTGGACGCAATAACGAACCAACCCATGTTCCGCGGGGTTATTACGTATCTCACAACAGGTTTGCGACAGGCGTAAATCGCGCGATCGTTGCTGTCAAACGTCACTTCTCACCCTGTTTACGTAAAAATTGTAGTAGCGACAGCAGTAGCAACGCGACAGCAATCACTACGCGATCGGTTGCAAAATGTCACTAAAAATCGTAACGGAAACCAATCGCACAATCCAATCCTTTTGGAAAACTTTTGGAGCACCAGAGGCACCATCAATGCATTGCTGGCATTTCAGCAATTTGGGAATCAAACCTACCTGAAATAATTTATTTTTTATTTTTTGTCAATATAAATACGGAACGTTCCTCTGAGGTGGTTAAGAGGAACTATTAATAGTGCTCACTTCGACCATTTAGCCGGGACGAGCCTTTACGCAGATTTAGAACTGAATATATTCTGCCACTTTCTGCGGGAGGTGAGGTAATCACGTACAGCCTACGTACACAGCACACATTTACTCACTTCCGCACGCACTCTTGTAAAAAACTTAATGTCTCTATGAACGCACACTAACTCAAAAGCTGTCACACTTACAAGCTGACACGTACGTTTGTACATGTACTTCGGTAGAGGGGAATGCGTGCGCTTGCCAAGTCCTGGCTAAATGGTCGAATCGTGCTCATCACCAATAATAATATTGATGATATAATAAATAATCACGGAAAATCCTCACCAAATACAGGAAAAATCTCCACCCAACGAAGTCATGGCTAAAATTTAAAATCATAAAATACTTTGAGGATCCTCTTACTCGGATCAGAATAAAAAGAAATACGATATTTAATTTATTTACTTAACATGAGTTACAAAAAATTTTTTAAAGAGGAAAACCCTCCTGCAAAAATTATTAGGTACCTAATCAATTTGAGAACAACTTCCTATTGAATAAAAATCCAGATTCTTCAACGCGAGTTTTCCTAGCGAAAGTGATTCATAATTTGTGGAATTAATTATTGTTTTATTCTTAAACAAGTCACAACTCTGTATCAATGTTCTAAGATTTGTCCAAAACAACAAAAAAAGATAAATAAAAACAACCCATATTTTAATTAAGAATACAACGAATTAACGTGATTTTGCATAAAATATTTGAGGAAAATGAGAATAAGGCAGGCTCGTTTTATCCCGGAAAAACAGAGGGTTCACTTTGGAATTTTAGACAATTTTACTGAAGTCGCAGTTAGTACATAACATAGGCTGTTTAATACCCTTTCTTTGGTAAATTGTAGTTAAAAAATTTAATCTTTACGTATATTACCTTATGTATTCCCTTAGTTGTTTCTGCACCGCTCTTAACTTGCCCAGAAGGGTGGCAGTCTGATCGAAGTACTCTATAGCTGCACTGACGCTGCCGGCTTGATGTTTGTTGTCTACTATCTGCTGATTTCTGGAAATTATTTTATTATTTTTTACTCGAAAATTTCCAATAAAGGTTTCGTTACGGATAAAAGACGCTCGCTTCGCTCGTGAGCTCCCAACTTTCCTTCACTCCGCTTCGTTTTCAGTTTAGGATTGCAATACCTTGCAGTATGGAGGAGTTGGAACCTGAAGTTCGATAGTGAAGTTTTTGCTACTTCAATACATAATAAATCGACGTTTCCTAAATCTCCAGTTTAGGTGGGCATACCTACTCACAGTAGGTACTGTAAAACCTGAAATTTTTATAGAACTATCTAGCTGACTTTTTCTATCAATAACAGAAGAAATAACAAATCAGTTTAGAAATCTCGGTGATGTCGGGGTACATATAAAGAAAACACACCTCCTCCTTTATTGAAAATAGGTTAAAAAAGTAGTCTTAGTAACTCTTCTACTTACTAGTGAAAGTCGTGCTAAAATCGGTTCAGCCATTACTTAGATTAGCGTGTTCCAATTGACAGACAGGCAAACGCGTTTGTTTGGGAATACCCTAAAAAATAGCTATAGAAATAGAAGGTTGAACCATTTGTCCATTTATATTCCTTCACAAGCCTTTACGTTTACCCCGATCCCGGAATTACGTTTCAGCTTTTCAAAACACCCCCCCAATAGCAATAATGTTGCTCACGAATTCAATTTCCTTATTTACAGTCCATTCTGAGATTTCGCCGCGTGCCTTGAATTAATGTATTTGTTTTTCATAGATAATATATCCACATGGATATGGAAATGATGTTACCCTCGCGTGCACGAGTACATTGTTTTTGAGTAAACAAACTCATCAAGGAGATGTATTATGGCGATTTTCACGCATCAAAATGGAGTAAGGCAATGGAGTAAAATAGTCGCCATTGAGTTGATGAGATGAATACCTTATTCCTTTTTTATTATAAGCTTTTTTTATGTATTTTTATTTTTTACTGTTGTTGATGCCCGCAACTTCGTTGGCGTGGATCAAGGTTTTGTAATTCCCGCGGGAACTCTCTTATTTTCCGGGATAAAAAGATGCCTATGTGTTATTCCACACTATATCTCTATGCTAAATTTCAGCCAAATCGGTTCAGTAGTTTTTACGTGAAAGAGTAACAAACATCCATTCATACTTACAAACTTTCGCGTTTATAATATTACTAGCTTTAACCCGCGGCTTCGCTCACGTTAGGTTCGATTTTTTTAACCCCCTATTTAACCCTCTTGGGGTTGAAATTTTCCAAAATCCTTTCTTAGCGGATGTTTGCGTCCTAACAGCTACCTGTATACGAAACAGCTCGACCGGTCCAGTGGTTAGAGCTGTACGTTGATAGATCAGTCAGTCAGTCAGTCAGTCAGTCACCTTTGCCTTTTATATATTTAGATATAAGAAGGTTATTTTTTACGAGTATAAGGAATTACAAGATAAAATAAATTTGAAAATATAGGTGAAGCTTATCTCTAAAAAAAGAAATTGCTTCCAGCTTCCCTTGAAAGTGAGTAAGGTGAATAAGTGCCATGCTCATTCCCATTTCCCATGTCTGATTTGATCCCGCACTTACTTTTTCTCTAGAACTTGGTACTCGGGGCTATCCTCCTTGATATCCATGTGTAGCGGTATGAGTGATGGAACCAAGTTCAGAGTGTTGTCGAGCAGATCTCTACCCAGCACCATGTGACTTATGTACCTACAAGAATAGATATTTTTTAAGCTAAAACCTGGTCAAATGCGAGTTGGACTCAGACACGAAGGGTTCAGTACCACCGTAACTGCGATTGTTAACGTCGAACAAAAAACGCCGAAAAAAACTTTTTTTTTTAATAATTTGTTGTTATGAAAACCTTCTGTGAAAATCTCTTCTTATCATGAGATACAGCTAGCTGACCGACAGATGGACAAACGGACGGATAGACGGACAGCGGTAGCTACACACGCGACATAATATTGTCTCCGCGCAAACAATGCGCTGATTACGGCGCGTTTCCAGTTCAATAAGCAGATTGTTACGTTTGTATCGATAGGTGGTAGGGGTCCCCCCTTTTTAACCACCACACCGTAATATAATATCGGGTGGGGTTCCATTATTTGAGGAAAAGATATTTTGCTATGTTTTATATCGATCATATTATGATGCCGGCAACTTTTTCGTCGGCGTGGATTTAGTTTTTAAAAATCCCGCGGGAACTCTAAGATTTTCCGGAGAAAAAGTAGCCTATGTTACCGCTTACTCCGTCGCTGCATGATTAAAGGACAGACCAAAAATAGCAACAAACCTACAAACAAACACATTTGTAAATATTAAGGTAAGGAATGAAATCATAATTAATTAATTTTAATTAATTATAATATTACCTCTGATGAGCCCGCGGCTGCAGGTAGCCTCGAGCGAAGTAATTAATGCCCAAAACTGAAGCTATCCCCTTGCATTCTATACTCCGAAGCAAGTTCTTGAACCCTACGAGGTACCTGTAGAAATACAATACAATATAATCTTATGTAATTATCTTATTCTTATTCAATGACATAAATGCTGAGAAGTTAAAATGAGACACAAATATGTTCTGACATAAATCTGTCTCGTTTTAACTCGTTGTCTTAAGTCTGAGCTGAGTGAGAGGGCAGTCTATAGATTCCAGTCTCAGATTCCAAAGAGACACGTCTAGTCCAGTCAAAAAACTTCCGAAAGTGACCCAACCTCTGGAAAATTGCGAAAGTTTTGAAACTTTGCACATCGAATTATGGGTACCTAGTGATGAATATACCAAAAGTCCTCATGCGTACGAGGCGAGCTCTAGCGGCAATTAGCGGAAACAGGACCCTTTTTTTGGTTTTTTGTTAATATCTTGAGAACCTTTGGTCAGAGGTAAAAGTTTACTACTATATAATTGAAGCTTATTAAATTTGCAACAATAATGATTATATACATTTTTCTTGAATTCCTAATGATTACCGAGTTTTGGGCCACTAAAAGATAGCTTTTTCGAAAAATCACGCTAGCGGCGCCCGGTACAATATGGCATTTGTAATAATATTTGTAAATCATGGTTTATCAATTTTTTTTTGGTACCAAGGGTGATTAAGAAAATAAACTTCACAGTTATGTACAAAAAAAGACATATTGTTTATTAAACAACTAGCTTTTGCCCGCTGCTTCGCTCACGTTAAATAAGCCTCAATACGTTAAGGAAGCCTCAATAGCCCAATGGTTAAAGGTGCGGACTGAAAACTGGAAGGTTGTAGGTTCGAGCCCCACCCGTTGCACTATTGTCGTGCCCACTCCTAGCACAAGCTTTTCGCTTATTTGGAGGGGAAAGGAGATTATAAGTCAAGTTCAGCTTGGCTTATATTCTTTATAAAAAATAAAAAAAAATCGTTGATAGATCAGTTAGTAAGTCTGTCACCTTTGCGTTTTAAATATTTAGATGAAATATAGTAACAATAAAAAATGCTATCAACGCACAGCTTAAACCACTGGACCGATCAGGTTGAAATTTGGCATACAGGTAGCTATTAGGCTGTAGAAATCCTCTAAGAAAGGATTTTCGAAAATTCGACCCCTAAGGTGGTACAACTGATAAAATAGGGGTTTGAAAAATTTAATTTAACGTGAGCGAAGCAGCGGGCAAAAGCTAGTTGTTTAATAAACAATATGTCTTTTTTTGTACATAACTGGGAAGTTTATTTTCTCAATCACCCTTGGTACCCAAAAAAATTGATAAACCATGATTTTCAAATATTATTACAAATGCCATATTGTACTGGGCGCCGCTAGCGTGATTTTTCGAAAAATCTATCTTTTAGTGGCCCAAAACTCGGTAATTATTAGGAATTCAAGAAAAATGTATATAATCATTATTGTTGCAAATTTAATAAGCTTCAATTATATAGTAGTAAACTTTTACCTTTGACCAAAGGTTCTCGAGATATTAACAAAAAACCAAAAAAAGGGTCCTGTTTCCGCTAATTGCCGCTAGAGCTCGCCTCGTACGCATGAGGACTTTTGGTATATTCATCACTAGGCACCCATAATTCGATGTGCAAAGTTTCAAAACTTTCGCAATTTTCCAGAGGTTAAACCTTGTTTTGACTGGACTAGTCGAAGTGTGGATTGGAAAGAGCGCAAAAGCCGACGCGGTGATAAGCAAATTTCAGTAAGCCTTTAAAGGCCGACTACGGAGTATAGTCGTATAGTCGCGGTAGTACAACGAACTTGCAGAAAATGATTACTACTATCTATCAGTACCAGAAGGTACAGAAAAAATTTACATGCCACTCACACATTCATTGCTTGTTTTTAGCCTACATTTGGAGGGGATTTTTTTTTTTTGGTACTTGGAAGGGGTATATCAGTGAAAATTAGACCCATGATAGGGTATTTGTGTGTATCAGTGTCTAAGTCATCGTGGTGAAAATCTAAATCTAATCGTTGTGAAATCGCTTGGAGGCACGTCTTTGACGGTACGGTGGTAACTAGGCACGGCCAAAGCCTTCATACAAACCTGGGTTGCGATGACGACTAGCTACGCTTAATGGCGTTCATATGAAATCATCGCCATCAAAAAACCATAAATCATTTGACTTCGTTGATTTCATGTGACTAACTTTGTCACACAAAGCGTTTAATTCGATCAGACGATCGCGGGTCACCACATAGGTATATAGATGGCTAGTATGTGTGTGAATCATCACAATCACTTCTTGGGTCATCAATGACTCACGAGTCAGTTGGGACTCGAGAACAAGGAAAGGGATTGTCGTCAAATACAAAAATATAGATGACACGTCCTATCAGATCTATGATATTTTTTTAAGAATATTAGCCATTCTGAATGTGACTAATATTCCCCTCTCTCCCCCCCCCCCGTCAACCTTTTGATGTTCACTAGTTGATGCCCGCGACTTCGTTCACGTGGATTGAGGTTTTTAATTCCTGCGGAAACTCTCTTATTTTCCGGGATAAAAAAGTATGTTATTCCAGACTTTAGTCTATCTCTGTGCCAAATTTCAGCCAAATCGATTCAGTCGTTGCGGCGTAATTTAGTAACAAACATCCATTCATCCATCCATACATCCTTTTTAAACGCATTTATAATATTAATAGGATATCACGCCCATTTATAACAAAAAAAAGCAACTGCTGAGCTTCTTACGGTCGCGATGGTATAGTCTTGACTTGTCTATCCTCCTTCCTACTATCCTACTAATATTATGAATGCGAAAGGTTGTGAGGATGGATGGTTGGATGGATGGATGGATGTTTGTTACTCCTTTACGCCATAACGAATGAACCGATTTGGCTGAAATTTTAAACAGACATAGCTCATACCCAGAATTAACACACAGGCTACATTTTATCCCGAAAAATTAAAGAGTTCCAACGGGAATAAAAGCTAATTCACGCGGACGAAGTCGCGGGCATTATAATATAGTATGAAATAAATGATTTTTTGGTAGTTTTTTGAATATTGACCGACATGATCAAGTCAGTTATTGAGTCTAGATAATAGGCGTCTAAACGTCTCTATTGTACCTACACAAAGACGGTATTTACTCTCAAAAGAAATGTCAAGATGTTATTAGGAATCCAAGCACAAGAATAGATGTACTTATGATTTATGAAGGCAAAGTCCCAATGCCTTATTTATGGTAAGTATTTCGATAAATTGAACAAAAGCTAGTAAGCACTTGCCTGCGGAGACTCACGCCAAGCTCTTTAGGTGCAAGTATAAAACCGATTTAACCGATTAAAAAACCGATTTTGATGTAATTCTTTAATTATGCGACAACTCTTCCAAGTTAGCCCAATGTCATTTACAACCAGCGAGCGTGTCGATTTTCTAAAAATCATTGCATCAGTGTAACGATCGCAATGATTGGCTGAATTTATGGCGTTCTTGCTGCATCAATACATTTTAACCAATAGGTCCAAACCAAATCGGTTCAATCGTTGTAGCGTGAAGGAGTAACAAACAAACACACACACACACACATATAAAAGTGTGATAACTATACCCAATTACAAGCCTTTATTACAAATCGGATGGACTTGACAAATGACTTGTTATTTGGACTCTACAGTCTAGTTATAAACCTTGGAGCAGCTCAATAGATTAATTACCACTTGACTTAAGAGAAAATATAACGTCCACGTACATTACAGTTGCATAAAACATCCATTCGCGTTTCCTGAACATACTTGTTACTAATGGTCATAGGAAGCCAGGTGCCACTTTGCCGGTTTGGGACTTTGCCAAATGCCAACTAGAAGTAATTTGGCAGTGTTTCGTAAAATGCTACCTTGCACGAGTTACTCGTATCTACGTATATCTATGTTAGTACAGAGTGTTCGGTTTTATGATGTTCTCAAAGATGTGTGAACTAGACAATACACTACAGCTTCGACAATTCAGCCGGGACGTGGCAAGCGCACGCATTCCCCTCTGCCGAAGTACATGTACAAACGTACGGTTCAGCTTGTAAGTGTGACAGCTTTTGAGTTAGTGTGCGTTCATAGAGACATTAAGTATTTACAAGAGTGTGCGGAAGTGAGTAAATGTGTGCTGTCCGTGATTACCCCACCTCACCGCAGAAAGTGGCAGAATATGTTTAGTACTAAATCTGCGTAAAGGCACGTCCCGGCTAAATTGTCGAAGCCCTACAGCATTGTAAAGTCGATATCTCGTGAGGATGCTCCGGTGCCGGGGCGAAACGAGCGTCGATAGTATTAAAGTCTTGTGTGGTGATGCATGTGAGTGGTGGTGGCATTGCTTGCTTGGGAATTTTGCTTTCTTGCTTGGTTGGGGAGGTAAGCGGTGCTTAGCTTATAACTGCATGTTTGCCCATAAAGATTTTTTCTATTGGCGGATTATTTATAGGAAAATAATTCTAACCCTTTCTTGCTAATCATGAGCTTCCGCAAAGTAACGCCTGATTCTATCCAATATGCTTATTTTCACTGGAATATGGCTATACGGAGATCTGAATCGTAAAACTTATAATTATACGTTATTATTTAGACGTTATAATTATTTACTTACTTTTTATTTTTATAGCAATAGATATATATAGGAAACTTTCTTTAAGTGTTACACTAATAAAATTTTATTATAAGTGTAGCCAAAATCTTAAAAATCTTAAAAAAAATTAAAAAAAGGTTTTGTTTGACAGATAAAAAAAATATCCATCTACCTATCTATCTATTCCAGGCATATGTGTAAAGAATTTCTTTAGTACCTACTCATGTGGTCCAACATTCCGATCACTCATGAAGTGTCTCGATAATATTATGATCTTAGATTAATCCTAGGATCTAGTTATGTCACTGACGTCACGGATGAAGTAGGTCGACCAGTAGATTATCTTCTTTGATCCACGAGCTCTCTTTAATTGAGTTACGCAGTTTTCTTTGTATCGTATAATTAAATTAGTTGTATTGTATGCATTGAATGGCTAGAAGCAGTTAATACCCTAGTGTTTAGTGGTAAGGACAGTGATCTCCTAGTCGGAGATACGCGGGTTCGAACCCGGGTACCTCTGTCTTTTCGAAGTTATGTGCGTTTAAACAATTAACAAGTGTCAATTAAAAATTTGAAACACCTCTTACATGTGAAATTAAAAAAAAATGTTATTCGCCATTTTGTGGTGGTGGCCATCTTGGACCGAATTTTCATCAAACATTCCCGACTAATTCACCTTCGGGGGTCCAAGGTTCTATCCCAGGCACGTATCTCTAATCGTTTGGAATTCATCACACAACCATAACCAGACCGAAGTTGTTAGATAGACCCATGTTCCTTAGAGAGTATGTAAAGCCATCATCGGTTCTGCGCCATATTACTTTTCTGTCATGTCGGATTGCTGTTCTATCGGATTGTGAGAGGGGGAATTTACACTTGGGTACTATAAAATCTCCTGCGTATTTGGCTATTCTCCGCTTGCGTTGAGACTGACTGCCAGCTGAAATTCGTTTGGCAGATTAACTATTATTATTATTCAGTGACTTACCAGAGAAGCGACAACCTAGGGTCACTGAATATTTAAATAAGCTACATTGAAGTGAGAAAATGTTAAATATTTCGAGCGATCGCATAACGAGGTTGAGGAAAGTCGACATCCCGATAAATGCATTGCAGCTAGGATGCAGTTGTGACGTAACTCGGCGAAACTGGGTCGAAAACATGATTTTATACATCCTGACGTGTCAACAGTTCCATCTGTTCAGTGGTGCGATCCTCTAAAAATTGATTGTTACAGAGTAACGATTGCAATCGCCTCTGATTAGGCGATACTCACTCGCTAGTGGCTAAAATGCATTGTTGCAGATAGAACGCTATAAATTCAGCCAATCACCACGATTGAGACTGTAGCAACAATTGATACATCTTTTGCAGAATCTACACACTGTATGTGCATCAAGCACTGGCATAATACTTTTTTTAAGGAGGTAGGTAACTATAAGAGTCAGCTCACACCGAGACGCGACGCGACGCGACGTGGCGCGTAGATGCTTCAAGAAGTACAAGAGACCGCGCTGCGCATCACGACGCACCGCGGCGTAGGGCGGTGTAACGAGCCATACTTCAACACGTATGTAGGTCGCTTTCGCGCTCTCACAGGTACCTTTTTGTATAGTAAAGAGGTTTTATATTGATATCGCTATAGACAAAAGTACGAGCACTGTCGCGCCGCGTGTCGGTGTGAGCTGACCCTAACTCTATTATACTATAATATTACGTAAAATAAGCAATTTAAACGTAATACTGCTAAAATCATAACTTTTCTCTTTTGCTTTGTCGTAGTATGGTAAAAAAATCTAAGCCGATTGTTGATCAAAGATCAAAAAGGACTGTCATTTTAACGTTTTCCAGCGCTTTTTTCTTACAACCGGCTCACAAATCAATCAAGGTATGCGCTCAAAGCCCCACATCAAGTGGTTGGTCCATGCCCACATCACACGCATCGGTCGAATTGCATCAAATGGATTTTAGAAGGCTTTGTTTGGTTCGTCAAGTAAGAGCGTCCACGAAATCCGATGGAAAGCTTTGACGAGGTCTAGGATGGATCGGGATTGCCATAGAATGAATGAATTCACCCTTGCTTTGAAGGTACTAAATAACACGTGGCAGGAAACAAGAAGAACAAGAAAAAAAAGAACAAATACGAAAAAAAAACAATAGAAAAATTAACAAAAATGGAAAGGCGTTCCACACCTTAGCGGTTCGTTTCAGATAGGTTCGCGCGAATTGGTTAGATTTCAACCACCTAAGGATACCGTCGCTTACGACGTTATATTCAGGAATTCAGTGCATGATTCTGAGTCGCTCAGCGTTGGAATTTTTCATCGGTCTTTTCGTGATTTTGGCAATTTTTTTTTTTAATTTTTTAAACTAGTTATAAAATGGCATCGTGTCTGTAATCTATTTCTACCTACAGAAGTCTCCTTACACTGTACAAATAAAACTAATTGCACAGTAAAATTTTAGTAAAAGGTACTAAAATGCACGAGACAGTACAGTACCTATGCGTTGTATCCTAATAAGGTGACATTGCAATTTTATTACATTTTTACGATCGTCGTAAAGTACGTACCTTTGAGTACACGGTTTACTGTCGACATCGATATCATATTAAATTGTACTAAAATTGATGTGATTTGGATGGAAATACGAGTACCATTACAATGGCATAATAATAAGGCTCTTCCACACAGATGTGCCGTTAAGGACCCTATCCACTAAAGTAGGACCAGTGCAGGTAGTCTATGCTTGATACCTACGATATCAATTCGTAATCGATAGTTCATGAATCCCTATTAAGGTGGAAAGTATCCCTGCAACATCAGGCTTGAGGAGTTGGAGGTAACATTTTAATGGGACCATCTTGCAAGGCTCCTCCGAAAAATAAAAAAAAATCACGCAAATCGGTCCAGAAATCCCGGAGTAATCGGTGGACATACATAGAAAAAAAAAATACTGGCCGAATTGATTACCTCCTCCATTCCTCCTTTTTTGAAATCGGTTAAAAACTGTCAGAACGACAATACTTATACATTAAGCTTTTTATTTTTGAAAAAAACACCTTTTATATAAGTTTAATACCGGCCAGTTAAGTTAGCAAGAATAATGTTACTCGTAATTACTTTAATTAAACTTCTTATGAACCAACTATACCCTAACACGTGGTTTAAACATAATAATTATGACAAACATGACAACAGCAACTGCTGAGTTTCTTGCCAGTTCTTCTCAGCAGAATTTTTTTTCCGACAGTGATAGAGTCTCAACTTGTCATAAGAGTTTTGTTCGACTGTGGATAATGAGGTCCCGGATTTGATTCCCGGGTTGAACGAAAATTCTAAAGAGCTTTAGGATGAAATCTGCAGACCGCACTCTCACTCAACTCAAACTCAAGATAGAGTTAAAACAAGACAGATTTATGCCAGAGCATATTTGTGTCTCTTTTTAACTCTATCTTAAGTCTGAGCTAAGGCAGAGCGCGCTCTATAGATCTCAGCATTAGAGCCCGCAGATAGGATAGGCGGTTTGTCATTCCCGTATATTTTCGGAGAGCAGGTATTAGCGGTCAGTCGTGTGTAGCGTTGGCAGACGTCCCGTATTTCCCGGGACATCCCGTATTTTAGGCATAGTTTAAAATGTCCCGGCGGGACTGACTCTGTCCCGTATTTGAACCGTACTTCGTTTTTCATTATGAAATCGATCTAAGTATTCACACACGCAACGTCGTAAACTTAGGCTCGTCTCGAGCGAGTGTGTAGTGTAAAAAACTTGCACTCGCAGCCCGCATCAACCAATGACAGTGTTAGTGTCAGAATGACAATGTTAAAACTGACTCGATCCGCGGAAAAATATACTTAAAAAATAATAAAAAATGACACTAAATAATTTTGTTTTTTATTTGTCCCGGGTAAAAAAACTGAAATCCCGTATTTTTTTGCCCATTTAACCATTTGTCCCTTATAGGCTGAAAAAAAATCTGGCAACCCTATTTCTCACCCCCGTATTTCGGAGAGCAGGTATTAGCGGTCAGTCGTGTGCCCCATCTCACTGCGGTCGTATCAGATTTCCATCTTAGAGTGCATCATCTATCATCATTCATCATCATGGACTGGCTACCTTGCTACTCATAGTTGACCTATGATGAATTTTATCATTTGGATTTCTATTTCTTTTTTTTATTCGATGACAAAATAGTCCTTGACTGCGATCTCAACTGATGTTAAATGACGTTGCAGTCTAAGATGGTAGCGGGCTAACTTGGAAGGGGTATAGCAGTGTAAATTCAACCCATACCCCTAATCGGTTTCGACACGTCTATCGTGCCGGAACGCTAAATCGCTTGATGGCAAGTCTTTGACGGTAGATAACATAAAGGTTACAAAAAGCCACGGCCAAAGCCAGACACAATTCAGAAATTATAAATTCCCAAATTGAATCCGAGACCTCCCAGTAATAAGACCACAGCGCTTACCACTGCGCCACTGTCATCAAAATGTTTAAATTGTTTAATAACATGCTGGCTCTAGTTTGGTAAGTACAGTAAAAAAAAAATCAAAAAAGAACCTAAGGCTAAGGACATTCCTGGATGCGAATCAGATGACAATAAATCCGGGGAAATCCGTATAGATGGTATACTGTGTATGAATTAATAGTACAACATTCGTCACGCACTATTTTTAAGAAGCTTTTAATAACCTATTTGACCGACTACGGGAAGATCCCTGACTCTTATAACATTATTTGTATTGTTAGAGAATTTTTAGACTAAATATCGAAATTCTTAATTGTTTCGTGCTGGGGAGTTCTTTGAAATGGAGATAGCTCATACCCTGGATTAACACATAGGCTACATTTTATCCTGGAAAATTAAAGAGTTCCTGCGGGAATTAAAAAAGCTTAATCCACGCGAACGGCACGATGGCGTGTAGAAACCAATTAGGGGTAGGTTGAATGTTTACTGCCACACCCCTTCCAAGTTAGCCCGCTTCCATTTTAGACTACATCGTCACTTACCATTAGGTGAGATCGCAGTAAAGGACTAACTTGTAATTGTATAAAAAAAAGAACGAAGTCGCGGGCCTCAGCTAGTACTCTATGAAGCTACGTCATGCCGAACGTGGTAGGTACCTCCAGATAGTGCTGCTGTCCGTATCCTTGATCTCCTTGGTGAGATGAGTGAGCAGGGCTGCATTGGCGTTCGTGTACCACTCCACAGCCTGTGTCATGGACGTGCCCGGGTTTATTTTGGCTCTGTGGACAACACTATGTATAAGTCGTAGAATGAGTATCCTCTAGGATCATAGCATAACACTATGGAATACCTACTCTTGTACGTCTAGTTGCTCACAATCGTCTCACAATTTTTAAGAAAAAAAAATGTACTGTGAGCAACAACTCAACTCAACTCAGTGAGGGACGGAAATAGACATAGCTATGTCTCATTCTATCTTGTTTGACATCCTTATCCTGCATCTTTCGTGTGGGAGTGAAAAGGAGATATCATTAAGTCTATAGTACTTCTCTGTCTACGATAGATATATAAGTATTTTTTTCTTTTTTTTTAAATAAGGCAAGCTGAACTTGACTTATATTCTCCTCTACCCTCCAAATAAGCGACAAGCTTGTGCTAGGATTCGGTAGGTACGACAATAGTGCAACGGGTAGGTATCGAACCTGTGACCTTTCAGTTTTCAGTCCGCACCTATAACCGTTGGGCTGTTGAAGCTTATAGTATACTATATAGCAATCCATATAAAAGTATATCAATTGTGCCTATAAAATTTGAAGAGTTCCCTTGATTTCTCCAGGATCCCATCATCAGATCCTGACTTGATGACTAGGGGACCACCTGGAAAGTATACCCTTTCAAACAAAAAAAGAATTTTTGTAATCGGTCCAGGCGTTTTCGAGCAATCGGGGAACATCCATAAAAATAAAAATAAAGGTTCCGACGAATTGAGAACCTCCTCCTTTTTTGAAGTCGGTTAAAAACTTGTTAAAAATCAACTATTGCGCTAAGCATTATAGTTCGGTGGATATACATACAGTATTAAACTTTTGTTAGTTACATTATTCGAAAAGAAAAGAATTCCTTATAAAGCTCATACAACAATAACGATTGTAACGATAGCTAAATCATTCCAGAGACTACTCTCTGGAATGATTTAGCTATGTCAACGGGAAAACTTTTACAGTGATTCCTTGACCTAACCTGACCTACATAATAAATAGCGATTAGGCGAAAGAATGTTTTCGGGAATATGTCCAATTCCCATTACAGAGCTTCTATAGGCTGTGTCTTGTGACATTTTTATGTGAAAAAACCAGTTGAAATATGAATATTATAAAAAAAAGCCTACGACTCTGTCCATAAATCTCCATAAATCAATATCAATTCTGAATAATAATCAATTGTGAAGCTCCTGATTTATTAAAATACGTTTAGACGACTTACGTCGTCTGCGAAATCGTTACATAACTTTGCCCTTATCTATATATATAAAATTCAAAGTCCTGACTGACTGACTGACTGAGATATCAACGCACAGCCTAAACTACTGAAGTTAGAAACTTGAAATTTTTACAGTTGGTTCCTTTTATGACGTAGGTGCACAATAAGGAAGGATTTTTGAAAATTCAACCCGTAAGGGGATAAAATAGGGGTTTGAAAAATCGAACTTAACGTGAGCAAAGCCGCGAGCAAAAGCTTATTTATAAAATTAACCTAATCTAACCTAACTAACTTTTGTTGGCGAATTTATTCACGTAAAAATGTGTGTTTATAAAAATCCAGCTGTAACTCATTTTGTTCGCGAAAAAACTGTATCTAAGTAGGTATTTGTCCAGGTTTATAAATATACCCATGCAAAAAATCATGTCGATTCGAAGCTTTGCTGCGACGTGATTGAAGGAGAAAACAAGATACAAACTCACTTTGGCATTTATAATCTAGTATAATATTGTTAGTACATATAAATTCGTATTAAATATGCGCATAATAATAACTAAATTATTATGCGCTGTCGCTAGAAGTACATATTTGAGGACGAATTAGACCAACCAGGCTCATCTGATATTTAAACATAAAAATATAAAAAATATAAAAACACTTCGTTAGTGCGAGTTAGTCAGAGGGTTCCGTGTCTTGGAAGGAGGAGGAAGGAAATCGTTATTTTAACCTTTACTACAGTACCTCCACGAAACCACTGAAGCTCCAACATGACTATTCGAGGAAGAAAAAAGTTCTAAAACAGAGATTTATGACATACTCTTAGGAAAACCAATTTCGACGAATCTTATGTGAGTCAAGTAGGTAAAATAGCGAAATACCGATAATTTCACCATCAAATATGACCTTTTATTATGATACTCCATTTGACTTTCTAGAATCACTTTAAAACTTCAAATCAAGTTGAAGTACAAAAAAAACTTGAGATGTGTCAAGGGACACCCGGATGGAACGAATTTCAATGCGAAATAGAAATGAAAATATCTGGCTTGCTTCCTATAAGAGAGAGAGAGACAGACAGAGAAACATGCGACGCCGATAGCAAAAAGTGTCGTGACAACTTTTCGTAAGAATTTTTTCCGTCTAGCCCCCTTTCACAACGCGCGATAAGGAACTTCGTTCCAAAAGACAGACAGCCGAAACACTATAATAGTTACTTACCTACTTTTAAAAATCATTGGAAATTAAAATTGAAATTTAAGGATAGGAAAGGAACCCCAAAAAAGGTAATAAAAGTGGAAATTAGAATTATTATAGGTTTTAATTGTTTGCGGTTGTATTATCACAACTTGTTAGTATTGGACCGCAAGTCCATACGAGTGTGTGGCTGAGTCATTGAATATTTCTCGTGAGTGACGGGTGAGTCAGATCAAACACGATCCGTACAGGACCTGGATATTTGTTGCGGTGAAAGCGACACTTTGAGCCACTTATTTAATTTCTCCATATTGCTTGTGTTCAAAATTATAATTTTCTGCGTACGTCACAGTATAAAGAAAAGAAAGAAAGAAAAAGCATTTATTTAAGAAATTGTGCCTCACATCACGATACACTGAGGTACATTATCCCGACACTTCCACTCAGGTATTTTGCCAAAAACTCCAGCAATAGCAATAGAAGTGCCGGGCTAACATATGTCATGTGTGGCACAACCCGAAAAAAGGTCCGAGCTCAGCAAAAAGCTGCATACCTTTAACAAAAGTATGCAGCGCTGATTTTCAGCCAAGGCCCAAATTAGGGTGACGCCTCGGAAATAGTACAAAATAAAAAATATATAATTAAATTAAATTTAAAACAATCAGCTAAAAACTAACTAATTATACTAGATACAAGTATAGGCTTAATAAATAAAATCAATATCACTAGACTACAAAAAATAAAGAAAAATTTAAAAAATGATAATAATAGGGCACATGCGTTATAAACTAAAAAACTACAGAAAAAACTAAAGAATAAAGCTCACTAAAGAAAAGAAAACTCCGCCACATGATTCTGGAACTCCACTTGCCTGTCCAAAAGGAATTTTTTTACTTGGTTTTTAAACGCAAATTTATTTTTTAAATTCCTTATAAGGTGATATCTTTCCTCTGTGATATAGTACAGTACGTGTTGCCAGTGATGGTTTATGGATCCGAAACATAGACGCTAACTAAGGGCCTCATTCTATGGTCAAGATGGCTCAGAGCCAGGGGCGATGGAGAGAGCTATGCACGGAATATGTCCGAAAGATTAAATCAGGAATGAGCAGATCCGTCGAGGCTACCGACTGAGCAATTGCGGTTGCGGCTTTTTGGGCTGCCTGTATTTGAGGTGACGATCGACTCGAGAAAAAGCAGATCTGTCGAAGATTTAGGAGCTGATTTGCAGGCAATAAACTTAGTTCGAAGAAATGATGGTCGTTAGGGTTCCACTGTGCTGAAGTGACGATTTTGCGCCGGAAAACGCAGTATTGACAGACAGACACCCCAGTTTATTGGTTGATTAAGAAGAAGACGATAATTCAAGACTTCATACCTACACCTTTGAGAACATTATAGGAAATTCTCAGGCATGCGGGTTTCCGTGAAGCTCCGGAAAGTTACCGATACCGATAAAATAATAAGAAAAACTAGCTTTTGCTCACTTTGTCCGCGTGGAAACTGGAAATAGCCTAATAACCCTTTGGTTTTTCGAAGAAAAAATTGCCATTCTCACTTTCCAAGTTAGCTGGCTCTGACGCGATGTGATTGAAGATCAAACAAACACATTTTTTTGCATTTAAAATAGTATGTAGTAGTGTGTGTTAGTGTCTGCCAAGTGAAGCATCGCATAGAATTTCCATCGATCGTTAACGCAACGTAACACCACGAACCAGCGACGAAGTACATACGTAACCGGTGAGTGAATAATGGGTGCTCTGCCAATGAAGAGACGTTTTACAAAATTGACGCCATTTGCATATTGCATGCAACATTCATTCAATAGCCGTTATATTTCCCCCGGGTACCTCTGAGCTCGCATAAACAAAGAAAATAAACTTAGATACAGTAGGCCCTGCACTTTTTGTTATGACAAAAAATAATAAGCAGAAGCTCTTTGTGGGGTCGAGTATACGCTTTTATAACTTGACTGGCTGATGCCCGCGACTTCGTTCACGTGGATTGAGCTTTTTATTCCCGCGGGAACTCTCTTATTTTGCGGGAAAAATGTATAAGCAGCTTATTAGTAGCTTATGTGTTATTAGACTCTATCTCTGTATCAAAAGCCAAATCGGTTCAGTCGTTGCGGTTAAAAAAATATCCATTAATTAGATTGCCCGTATGTACAAAATGCTCGCTATATGCGAGCTAAGTTAGAGTTCTTTTTAATATTTTAGTGCCCGCACAAGTCTTACAAAATGCTTGTGTAAAGGTTTTTTTTTTCATTTTGTTGCCTACTAACCCTTGTCAAGTTGATAGCCTTCAGTTCGGAAAATTAATATCATGTATTTGAATATAATAACACCTCGCGGAAAAAGCTGTTTTCATACAAATTGTATTAGAAAATGTTTTTGAGAGAGCGCTATAAATTGTTATTTTTTAGCTAACCTACTGAACAAGTTAGAGCGTTTTTAACAAAGGGTATGGGCCATACCGTATGGTAGTTCATAAAACCCTTGCCCCAAGAAAATCCGATCCAACGTAGAATATACAACTAGGTATATCAAGGAGGTTTTCATCTGATTTACCTTACTGATTTCTTACCACCTTTTTATTAAAATAAATACGACCAAGATAATGCGTTGTTGTTGCAGTAACTGCTTAGGCTAAAATCTATAAACTGCACTCTCAATCAGCTCAGAATAAATACGACCAAGATAATGCGTTGTTGTTGCAGTAACTGCTTAGGCTAAAATGTATAAACCGCACTCTCTCTCAGCTCAGAATAAATACGACCAAGATAATGCGTTGTTGTTGCAGTAACTGCTTAGGCTAAAATGTATAAACCGCACTCTCTCTCAGCTCAGAATAAATACGACCAAGATAATGCGTTGTTGTTGCAGTAACTGCTTAGGCTAAAATGTATAAACCGCACTCTCTCTCAGCTCAGAATAAATACGACCAAGATAATGCGTTGTTGTTGCAGTAACTGCTTAGGCTAAAATGTATAAACCGCACTCTCTCTCAGCTCAGAATAAATACGACCAAGATAATGCGTTGTTGTTGCAGTAACTGCTTAGGCTAAAATCTATAAACCGCACTCTCTCTCAGCTCAGACTCTTGAGTCTGTCTTGACAGAGTTAAAACGAGACAGATTTATGTCAGAACATATTTGTGTCTCATTTTAACCACTATCGAGTCAGAGCAAGGTCTATAGATCTCAACCTTAGAGCTAATACTGTAGCGATAAGTGTTACATTACAACAAATAATAACTTTGTTTCTTATTATTCTAAATAAAGGCATTATTTCATGATAAGAAGTTTTTAACCATCATGACTACGATGCCCTACCTTAAAGCAGTGCTGACACGTACTTGACCAGTTATTTATATTTAATCTGCACTGCCATTAGGTATGTCATTTTTCTATGAAAATGGCACTTATGGAATTTTTCTAATAACCCTTTGTTGGATAATGATCGGGCGCGGTCACGCAAATGTTTGTATGCTCGTTAGTAGGGGAGAAGTGGCATGAAAGAGCCAGGTTTTGAAAGAGCCACTTGCAATATTTTAGTAGTTAATGAACGAATTTGGTTGGTAATTTTATTTTAAAGTGTCAATACTGATTGCCCGTCACCCACAAATATTTGACAGTTCACCGAAAACAACGTATACCGGCACATGGAGTCAAAGTTTTTGGCAGTAAAAAGTAAGTATTTTGTTTCATTTAACTTGTTTTTTGGTATTTTATTGTAAACAAATATAGGCAAATGGATTTTAGATTGAGTTTGTGCATATATTTGGCCATTCAACTGTGTAAAAACTGAGTTGAAAAAGTTTTGATATTGTTGTTATTTTAAAGTTTATATTTTTTTAAAGAATAAGTCATGAAAGAGCTGGGTGAATGGGCTTTAAAAGAGCTGGCTCTTTCATAACCGGCTCTTTCATAACCCTGCATTTGAATTTTGGTAATAAAATAAAATAATAATAAATATCTATAACTATGCATTTTTTTTATATATTATTAAATTATTTGCTTCAGATATTGCATTATGGAAAAGCCAAATCCATAAAAATGAAAAAGACCCAAAAAATCGGTAACTATTTTTCAAGCTAGGCAACTTGTAAAGGAAGCATATCTGTCATAGGGAATTTACCCCTTAAATTTTAATAAATTTAATGAAGACGAATTTTATCTTCATATGCCATGTGTCACAGTCTAACGAAGGTAATGAAGTGAACTTGGATAAGGAAAATATTAAAATTAACTTAAGATCAACACCTCCGCCTACTACAAAACCATTTGAAGCTCACGAAGAAAATGAGGTTGTAACGGACCAGATTATCAGACCATCTCCCCATTTAACCTCTACCCCTACGGTTGCGATTCCGAGTACTTATTCTTTCTTTGTTTAATTTTAAAGATTTTTATTAATCACACTTCACGTCATACTAATATTATAAAGGTGAAAGTTTGTTTGTATGTGTGTGTGTGTGTGTTTGTTGTGTGTGTGTGTGTGTGTGTGTGTGTGTGTGTGTGTGTGTGTGTGTGTGTGTGTGTGTGTGTGTGTGTGTGTGTGTGTGTGTGTGTGTGTGTTACTCTTTCACGCAAAAATACTAGATATATATATATAGAGATAAATTATACACTGGATTAATAATTGGGCTACTTTTTATCCCAGAAAATTAAAGAGTTTCCGCGGGAATCAAAAAACCTTAATCCACGCGGACGAAGTCGGAGGCATCATCCACTAAAAATAATCTAATCTGAATAATATGTTAAGATTAACGCGTTTGTTAAAATTACTTAAAATTAATGACAGAATTAAAAATTTCTTAAAAATATCATTAATTTTTAAAAAGGATTTGAAGGGATCGCCTTTTTGATTTTTTTTTAATAGTGTAATTATTATTATTTTATATAATTTTCACAATTACACTTTATAATACAGACTGGCTCTTTCATAAATGTTAGTAGCTCTTTCAATACAGAAATGTTATGAAAGAGCCGAAAGACACATTTTTTTAAAATGAATATTTCGTTGATTTTTTCATAGTGTTTAAGATTTTTTCGCATGAAATTACCTAGTTTAATAAATGAATAATAATTTAAGAGAAAAAACTCATCATTTCTTTCATTAAAAGTGTATTTTTTTGAGTCGTTTAGTAAACTGGCTCTTTCATGCCACTTCTCCCCTACTCCACAGTTCCACACTACTCCATAATGCAGGGCGACATTACATTTCAAAATTAATATCATGTCACACTTCTATATTTGTGGTGAGGGTTGTTACGTTCCCTCAAATATGGTTGAGCGAAGCAACGGCTGGATCATGCGTCATGCTTGTGAACGGGTGCCACCAACGGGAATGGGTCTACTTTCTGTCTACCCGTCTTAACATGTATTGGATTGTATATAGGACTTAGGAAATTTCATTGTGGAAACACTGTATACATAGCATAGTTTTGTTACCTATTGTAAAATTTTTTTTTGAAAAGAGCAAGCCCTAAACGGAGAAAAAGTAGATACATTTCACTAATTTTGTTAGTAACTTGCAGGTCGACTTGGCCGTAGTGTAGTCTGGTTACATGCGTAGGGCACGATTACCGAGAGATGTGGGAGTTTCATGTGTTGAAAAATTTATTCGGATATTATTTGCCTTCTTATAAGGCTCATAGTTAGCGACCATGTTACTCATCCAAAGTAATGGTACTGTCATCACTAGTAACTAGCGTTGCCAGATGTCCCGTATTTCCCGGGACATCCCGTGTTTTAGGCATAGTTTAAAATGTCCCGGCGGAACTGGCTCTATCCCGTATTTGAACCGTACTTCGTTTTTCATTATGAAATCGATCTAAGTATTCACACACGCAACGTTCGTAAAACGTACAGTTTACATTGTCTGACTCGGCTCGGTTCGAGCGACTGTGTAGTGTGAACTGTGAAGTAACTTGCACTTGCCGCCCGTATCGACCAACGACAGTGTTAGTGTCAGAATGACAATGTTCAAAAAACTGACTTGATCCTCGGAAAAAAATTATACTAAGTAATTTTGATTTTTATTTGTCCCGGATAAAAAACTGAAATCCCGTATTTTTTGCCAGTTTAACCATTTGTCCCTTATAGGCTGAAAAAAAATCTGGCAACCCTACTAGTAACACACACAATTCGAAACACTCACTCGTAGTCTTCGTATTGCAAGCCAAGTTTGGTCTAGGAGAATAAGATATTACGCGGCACCTAGGTACATAATGTTTGCGCAAAGCGTCATAGATATCACTGCCATAATAAATAAATAATCACTGTTAGGTATAATTAAATTGATTATTATGGTTGATAAATTATCCTTTTAGTCCTTTACCTATACATCATATTTTAATATTTGCGTAAACTATGGAAAGTTTGTTTAAAAGCATCAGACTTTGATGGATGAACGCCGTCTGTATTGCATTAAGGGGACGATACAATTTGTGCAATTTTCAACTAAAAAACTACTTATTAATTTAATGAATGTCATATCTAAAGAATTGCCTTATGAAGAAATAATTAAGTTAACTATGTTGGAGTGAATAATTATTATTCATTATTTCTTTACTAGATGATGCTCGCGACTTCGTCCGCGTGGATTAAGGTTTTTTAATTCCCGCGGGAACTCTTTAATATTCTAATCTAAAGGCCGGCTTTACCTATGGTGCAGGGTGTGCAACGCACACGGGCGCAGGGTTGTAGGTAGCGTTGCCAGACGTCCCGTATTTCCCGGGGCATCCCGTATTTTAGGCATAGTTTAAAATGTCCCGGCGGGACTGACTCTGTCCCGTATTTGAACCGTACTTCGTTTTTCATTATGAAATCGATCCAAGTATTCACACAAGAAACGTTCGTAAAAAAGCGAGTTGATGACCGTTTTTAATTACGATTATATAATTGTATTGATTTTTACAGATATGTTAAAACGAATAAAAATATGTTAAGACTGACTCGATCCTCGGAAAAATATCAAAATCAAATAAAAAATGACACTAAATAATTTTGTTTTTTATTTGTCCATTGCATCATTTTTTGCACCTGAATTTCCTTTCACTGATAAAAATATAAAAGTCAAACGGTATTTTGTATTGTAAGTATTCCATTTTGGCCGCGCGTCCACTAGAGGGCGCCAAGATATTGATTGCACACGGGCGCTACATGGGCTAGAGCCGCCTTTGTCTAAAGGCAACGTTGACGCTACTTAAAAAAGGCTTATGTCCAACAGTGGATGCTATCTGGCTGATTATGATGATGATGACGATGGTAATAAGATAAAACGTTCCCTGAAATATGGTTGAGCGAAGCAATGGCTGGATCACGCGTCATGCTCGTGAACGGGTGCCACCAACGGGAATGGGTCTGCTTTTGCCTGCCTGTTTTAACATGTATTGGATTGTATTTATTTGTATTTGTATTGTATTTATTTTTACTTGTATTGTACTCAGGAAAATTCATCGTGGAAGCACTGTATACATAGCATAGTTTCATTAACTATTGTAAAATTATTTTTTTTTTTTGAAAAGAGCAACCGCCGAGTTTCTTGCTGGCTCTTCTCGGCGGGAAAGGCATTCCGAACCAGTGCAGTGGTAGATTCATTGACGATTCAAAAGTGCTTGTAAAAGTTTATTTGAATAAAAAATATTTCTATTCTATTCTATTCTAAAACTGCAATTCTGTCGACGTGAAATCCGAATGCAATCTGTTTGTCGCGACCGCCGCCACTCCGCATCGCGTAGACTTCGCTCACGTAGGATCCCGCCAGCTCTCAAAGCTTTATTTAAATCGGCGAAGCTTAACATAATCTCTTTCAAGAGCAATAACTTTCAATTTCTTGTGGATGCAATCAAAGTGCGAACAGTAGGTAGCACTTGGAGTAATTAATCTTAGTTTAGACTTTAGCTTCAGTGTATTTTTCCCTGGCTAATCTTTCCAAGGATCTGTGGGTACACACGGGTCGATATTCTCTAAATAAAGCTGCTAGACTTTAATCAGAAACGTTAGGCTATGCTGTATTGGTTTTACAAAAGTCTAGTCGGGTGAAAAGGGTCCAAACTTCATTCTTCTTGATTGTGGAATTTTACTATCATCATCATAATTATTAGCAATAACGTCATACTGGTACCGTTGACAAAAAATAAAACTTAATTGTATTTTTTATTGTCACCATAAATATAAAAGGAAAAGGTGATCGACTGACTGACTGATCTATCAATGCACAGCTCAAACCATTTACGGATCGGGCTGGGCATATAGATAGCTATTATGACGTAGACCTTACGCTGAGAAAGGATTTTTGAAAACTCTACCCCTAAGATGGTAAAATAGGGGTTTAAGAAATCGAACTTAACGTGAGCGAAGCCGCGGGCAAAAGCTAGTGACATTTAAAACGCAACAATAACAAAAGTTTGAAAAAATGCGAAAGTGACAATCGCGAGCGTTACGTTCCTATCTGTACTAAGCGGGCCTGACTTGAGGGTAGGGGCGGTGCGGGGAAGCGCGACACGAGGGGGTGGCCAACTTGAAGTGAACGAATAGTAGTCGCCCCTCAGCCGTATTTTTTATACAGGATGTCCCCTATCATAGACAGGGATTTTGTTTTGCAATTTTTGATTTTCATTTTATTTAAGTTTTTTACCATTAATTAATATTTATTTTGAGCAATTTTACAATTTTGTAACGTAATATATAATAACAATATAATCTATATAAGGTGTGGTTATTCTACAAAGCTTGGAGTACGGAATAGCAGAATAAAAGACTGTTCCGGCTTTTGCGAGGAACAAAACAAAGCGATTTATATGCAAGTGCCATCTATGTATGCTATCGATACGAGAGGCACTATGCATCTCTATCGTTTGTTCTGTTCCTAGCGATAGCGATCCTCGCTATTCTGCTAGCGTACTCCAGGAACGCGTCTCGGCCAGGGGCTCCTCCCAGTATGGTGGGCACGGAGTCTCTGCACAGTTTCATCTGTAGTTCCTGCTGCAGGTCTTCCCAAGCCGCTGCCCTTAACTGTATTGTACCTGAGATCGTAAAGCTCCTCAAGGAAGGCGGGACCGTCCACGGGCTCGACGCGATTCTTGAACACCAGCAAGGGCAGCTCGCCCATCTGCTGGACGGCGCTGTCGGTGCCGGCGAACCGCTGCGTCAGGTTTGACCTGGATAAATAATCCTAGATTATTTGACGAGCATAGTTCGAAGAGAGGATCTGCCGTCCTAAAGCTAAACTATCCAAGTCTGTCCAAGTACCAAAACCATAATGATGAAGGAAATTTGATTCTTACCAATGCCCGTGCTTTCAGAATATGTCTTATTCATTTACTTCACACGTGCCATTTCTTTGCCATCTTCTATTAATCTAATAGCAACCTCGCATTGTACCTAACCATCAATAACTTCTTTACAAAACAAATTGCCCTGTATATATGTTTATTGTCCCAGTTTTCCTACAAGTTTTTCGTATTTCATCTACACGAGATACATACTTGTACAAGTCTTTGCCACTTATCTCGATTACTTTTCTCTCTCTAGTGGAGTTACATAAATTCATAGATGGCTGCACTCTTATACTATTTGTTCCGAAAGACTAATCAGGTGCAATCGAACTTGTTTTCTTTTCTACTCAAGGGAGTAAATAAAATCCTTAGGGTTCATTCTAATTGGCTAACGATCGTACGAACAAACGACGCGATTTCATCGCACGATAAAAATAATCAAAGTGAAACAAGTGTTCTAACTAGCCTTGCTGTTTGATTCTGTTAAAATCAGCAGAGCAAACGTCAAAACATTGTGCAGACTCCGTTCGGGCCATTACCCATCGAAGAAAGTATGCTCACCGGATTGTGATATTTGTTGGTGACTTTGGTTCTTCTACGGATCTCCCCATTTCTGATCTCGCAAGGATACTACGAGCACAATCTCTCCATTTTTAATTTTTAATTGAAGTGTTAACCTACACTTAAAGGAAATAATCTAATAGATTTATAAAAACATATCAAAAATTCCGAGGCCGGCGGGATTCGAACCCACATCTCTCTGGGAATCGCGCCCGAGTGTGTTTAACCGTTACACCACGGCCGAACTACACGTCAGCCACGGAATTAGTGATATGTATCTACTTTTTCCATCAGTTTTATAGCAACTGTTGCAATGAACTGGAATTTTTGATATGTACTTATAAATCTATTAAATCTCTCCATTGCCCGATGAGTGACCCTGAGCCTTCTTATGAGGCCCATAAATAATCAACAACCATATTTCGTATGCATTATTCAAAGACTTTAGTCTTCAGACTGGTAATTTGGACGAGAAGATATTGTCCTCTCAAGATTATTACCCAGAGAAAACTCTTACCGTTATATAAATACTGGAATCTCAACAATGACAAATACGATGTAGAGAGGAAAAGAGAAATCCAATTGACCTAGTGTAATGACGCACTGAAAATCGCCACTGCAACACCCGATTTATTGAATCACCGTCGCATTGCATTCGCCTTACCATTGCAGCCATATCCTATGGCTATACCTATTTTACAAAGTTAAATAGACATTTTTATATCAGCTCTTTACTACAAAAGTGAAAAGCTTCTATCTTGTTATGGATATTGAACTCTTTATAGCGAGTGATATCTGAAAGCGAATAAAGGCGTTGCTTTCATCCTGTTGCTTTAACAAGAGGGATTTAAACTTAAAGTTTTTTGAGAAGAACTAAGAAGGCATTTTATTTTTCTTTTCTCTGCAATGCCAGTCAGTTAAATCGCCTGACATTTTTATTGCTTTTAAGTTTTCAGTCCCATGGGAAATAAATGGAAATGATAAAAATGGAATGGATAAAAATTAGCCCATGTCTTGGTTACTAATTCAGTAATTAACTAAGTAAGTAAGTAGTAAGTTACTAAGCAAATTAACTTTAGAGTGGCGACCCCGCATTGGGAAGCGCAGTGTTGGGAGACCCTCCACTAGGTGGACCTATGATATCAAATGAGTCGCAGGGTGACGCTGGATTCAGGCGGCGGAAGACCGAGACTTGTGGAAGTTCATGCAAGAGATCTTAGACTGCACCGTCATTCGTCACTAACCATCAGGTGAGACCGCAGTCAAGGGCTTTATTGTTATCATCTCACCTCACCATCATGCCGGAACGCTAAATCGCTTGGCGGCACGTCTTTGACCGTAGGATGGTAACTAGCCACAGCCAAAGCCTCCCACCAGACCAGACCAGAGACAATTCAGAAATTATAAATTCCCAAATTGCCTCCGCCGGCAATCGAACCCGAGACCTCCAACCATAGCGCTCACCACTACACCAGGGAGGTCGTCAAGTACTTGGTATAAGGGCCACCCTACACAAGAAATAAATAATTTAGAACTTTTGATTATATTCATTGGCCTAGTATTAAATACCTTAAACCTACTATTCAAAGTATTACCTTAAAGTGCTCCCATTGGTGAATATGAAAAAAGCGACTTCCGATCTCTCCTGCTGCAGCCTCGTGACCAGCTTGCCAAGCTCAGTAGCTCGACTGACCTGCGACAAAAGTTTAAGGTACTTATAGTAACTGCCGTAAAACTATCGGTTACCCTGTAGGGCTAACATGCGCGCCACGAGAAAGTTTTGTCTACACGTTTACTCGTAGTCTCTATGTGAATCTACAGAGATTCACGAGTAAAGTGTAGACAAAATTTTCTCGTGGCGCGCATGTTAGCCACACTGAACTGCCACGCTGTCTTGGTTAGCCCGCTTTTGTCTTATACAGATGATGTTTTTCCGCCAAATTCAGCCAAATCAGTTTAATCGTAAAGGAATAACAAACATACACACATACAAACTTTCGCCTTTATAATATAGGGTTCTTATATTCTTATGTTCTTATACAGATGATGCACGGGACTTCGTACGCGTGGATTAAGGTTTTTCAATTCCCGCCGGAACTCTTATTTTCTGGAATAAAAGGTATCCTAGGTGTTAATCCTAGGTTGGAGCTATCTCTATTCCTTTCAGCCAAATCGGATTAATTAATCGTTGTGGCGTGAAGGCTTAACAAACATACACACACACACACACACACACACACACACACACACACAACACACACACACACACACACACACACACACACACACACACACACACACACACACACACACACACACACATACACACACACATACACACACAGATACACAAACGTTCGCCTTATATGTTAATGTGCTGTGATGTGTTTGGATGAGTGTAATGTGATGTGATATAGTGTGATTAGTGTGATGATAGACACCAGGCTTTTTTTCCTAAATTTAGAAGGCAAACTTTATTCCAGCTAATGCTATAAATGCGAAAGTCTGTTTGTTTCTTGGTTCGTCAAAGAAACATACTTTTGCATTTCCCTCAAATACAAGACCTTGAGTTTCTTTTCTAAAGAAAAATATGACCTACGGATGTCAATAACCCGTATTATTTTGATATTGACTATAGGTATTTGTTCATACAGTTAACGAATAATGTCATCATACGTTAGTGTCCCAGTCTTAATTACGATTAATATAGGGTTCGAAGTATATAACGTGACGTGAAGGGCAAACTACGACCTCTGTGCAACCAACATACATGGGTTATACTGAAGGCATACTATATAATCTTTGAGTATATAACCAACTATGTAATATCTAAATATATAAAAGGCAAAGGTGAATGACTGACTGACTGATCTATCAACGCACAGCTCTAACCACTGGACTGATCGAGCTGAAATTTAGCATATAGGTAGCTATTAGGACGTAGGCATCCGCTAAGAAAGAATTTTTGAAAATTTCAACCCCAAGAGGGTTAAATAGGGGGTGAAAGTTTGTATGAAAGTCCGTCATTTTTCAAGTTATATCCATGAAACTTTGTATTTAGGCTTTCTAATAAAAATAAAGAAACACGTGTTTCACAGATTTTGAAAAATCCACCCCCAGAGGCATCAAAAAGGGGATGAATGTTAGTATAAAGTAAAATAGGGGTTTAAAAAATCGAACCTAACGTGAGCGAAGCCGCGGGTTAAAGCTAGTACTAGATAAGAGTCTATTAGGTACGTTACGAGTGTAAATTAAAAACTTATAACACCCCCGACTATGTATAATATGATGTACCCCCATGTACCCCACATCTTTTTATCCAGTTTGCTGCTCTACCATTAGATCCTTATCAACATATATCTGACTCCTACTCATTTCAACCAACAGGAATGGGTCTACTTTATGTCTGCCCGTCTTAAGATAGGTTGTAACGTACAAATGTAGTCCTTATGCATTTTTGAAACTTCATTGTGGAAGCACTGTGTACATAGCATAGTTTTGTTACCTATTGTAAAAAAATTGTTTTTTAAAAGAGCAACCGCCGAGTTTATTGCTGGCTCTTCTCGGCAGGAACGGCATTCCAAACCAGTGGTAGATTCATCGACGATTCAAAAGCACTTAAAAAAGTTTATTTGAATAAAAAATATTTCTATTTCTATTCTATAGACCGTTCTAATAAGTATTTGATGTAAGTTGCTGAGGGGTTGGGTATCCTGCAAACTACGTGATACTGCAGCATGTTTTGTTATACTCAACTAGCAAACCCGGCGAACTCCCTTTCGCCACCAGATGGCTTCGTTTTATGTAACATTTCGCTGTATGTGAAAAAAGATTTTCCCGCTTTTCTGTTGAAATTTTTCCTGAATTTTCTTTGCTATAAACCTCACGGAGCCCGAGACCTTTCCAACGAATGCAAAACCGTGGAAATCGGTTCGTGCGTTCTGGAGTTATAGCGTCAGGAAGGAAAACCCGACTTATTTTTATATAGAAGATGACAAGATAGTCCTTATGGTAAGTGACGATGCAGTCTAAGATGGTAGCGGGCTAACTTGCAGCCTAACGTAATAGATAAACCCTATCCTACTAATAATGTGAAAGTTTGTGAATATGGATGGGTGTTTTTTACTTTTTCACGCAAAGCCTATTGTTTTTGATGAAACTTTATTCAAATGTAATCTATTATAATATAAAAATAAGTCGGGTTTTCCTTCCTGACGCTATAATTCCAGAACGCACGAACCGATTTCCACGGTTTTGCATTCGTTGGTCTCGGGCTCCGTGAGGTTTATAGCAAAGAAAATTCAGGAAAAATTTCAACAATTTAAGAACGCGGACGAAGTCGCGGGCGTCCGCTAGTAGCTTATGTACATCAGAATAGGACAGGCTACATTTTATCCCAAGAACTCCCGTGGGAATCAAAAACCCTTAAATCCGCGTGGAAGAAGTCGCGGGCATCAACCAGTGATACATATAGACAAATGTGTTTCTCGAATCTGTCTGGGCAGTGGCAAAATACCCATCCATCCCACTTTACGATGTTTGCGATAAGAGTTTTATCTTATAAATCTTGACTATGGGAGGACTAGAATTGTAGCAGTTCGATAGTCTATTTATATTTGTATTTACCTATTTGTCCGTTCGTCAATTCCCCACTAATTGAAAACCTTACTTAATTAACAAAGTTTCAATTTTCTACCTTAAAGTGATATACACTTTCTCGTATATCTGATGTTGTTTCAGCTGATGTGGTATGTGATTAAATACAAAATATTGAACTTGAAGTTTCTTCATATACGTATTTTACATTTATACGACAATAAATATGTATGAGCAATAAATATTTTGCATATATACGTTTTGGGCATTCTGTAAGTATATATAGTAAATTGAAATAAATAAATAAAAAAATAAATTAAGTGTACCTGTACTATATAGTTATTAAATTATAAGCGAAAACTTAACTTACCTAATAAATGTACGTATTTAGGTAAGTTAATTTTATGTTACTTTATGCATCAACTTATCTTTCATATGCGTGGGTGCCAACCCACCATATTTCAGTCATGAAAGAGATCATTTCTATGATAAGGCTGCCTTTACACTCCGTAATATTACCTTTTATTTTATCTCTATGTTGTGTTTTTCGTGATCCTTTGCAATAAAGTTTTCTGCTATTTTTCGCTACTGAGTGAGCAAAATATACTTTTCTTTTGCTCACTGGTTTTAGACTTTTCATTGAATAATACGATGCCCTCGGTGCGCATTTGTCCAGCTGTGGGATTGTCTAAAAATAATTGCTTCAGTTTGACGATCGCAATCGCTTCTGGGCCTATATTACCAACGCTTAAAGCAGTATTATTTCAATTTTGTTTTGAGACGTCATAATAATTATTCTAATGACGTCACAATAATTATTCTAATACAAGGTCAATTAAAGTGATCACTTTAAGGTTCCCATTGTAATTATGACTTTTCAAAACAAAATTGAAATAATACTGCTTTAAACCTTAGTAGTATAGACCTTAGTAAATTCAGCCAATCCGGATTGGCTATTGATTGATACATCAATGCATCAACCGATAGCGAAAGAGTACTAGCCAATCAGAAATGATTGCGATCGTCGCACTCTAGCAATCATTTTTAGATAAACCCACAGCAGTTTTATTTTTCGAAAGAAAATTTTATGGAGAAAGACTAATACAGATTAATTCTGTCGCCAGAGACTTCGGAGCTATAAACTAGATTGATGTGTTATAGAGCCATTTCACACAATTATGCTATCCAAGTGCAATTTCTTCAATTAAAGTTTTACAAGTGTTGGTTTAAACCTCCATAACCTACCTAAACTATACCTATTTATAATACTAGATAACTAGACGATGCTATCCTTTGACTACGCAACTTAGACAAAGGCTATTTGATTCCCACGGAAACTTAATTTTCCGAGATAAAATGTAGCCTTTGTGTTAATGCTGGGTACTATTTCCATTTAAAATTTCAGCCAAATCGGTTCATTCATTGTGGTATGAAGGAGTAACAAACATACACACACACATACAAACTTTCGCCTTTATAATGTTAGTATGATACAAGGTGTGATGTGATTAAAGTAGGTTTATTTATAACTTAAACCTCAAGAAAGAATAAATTACGCACATAATATACCTACCTACTCATGAATATGTAAAGGTCGTCTAAAGAAATTTGATAATTTCGAACTCTCTCTTACATCAACAATCTGTGGCACGTTCCATCGATGACACGGTAGCTTGACAGCAAATAATTACAATTTTATTGAAGGGCCGCCATGACGGTGGAAAATATAGCGAGCTTTAGGTATTAGATGGATTTATTCGATTTTCCAAGAGGTTATATAAATAGAAACTGTAAAACTACAACTATTCGGAATAACCTTGAGTTTGTCGGTTAAAAAGTTTATTTCAACAACATTAAAGTAACGTAATTTAAAAATAAATTGAAAATCTAAATCTATACTTAATATTATAAAGCTGAAGAGTTTGTTTGTTTGAACGCGCTAATCTCAGGAACTACTGGTTCGAATTGAAAAATTCTTTTTGGGTTGGATAGTCCATTTATCGAGGAAGGCTTTAGGCTATATAACATCACGCTGTGACCAAAAAGACCGAAGCATCAGTGAAAAATGTTGCAAAAACGGGGAAAATTATCCATATTTAAAATATATTCTTTTAAAAACTTCTTAATCGCGATCATAATAACAAAAATTGACGCGGACGAAGTCGCGGGCAACAGCTAAGTAATTAATAAATAAAATTAATAGTAAATATAAATATTAAAGTTAAAACTAAAGAAAATCTAAAATCCCATCGAAATCACCGCAGTGTGTCATATCTAGCCACTGATATCATACCTGTTCTTCAACGTCAGCGACCTCCACGCCGTTGGTGAGGCTGTTCCTCAAGGAGAAGGTGGTCTGCACGATGAGGGCCAAGATCGGGATGAAGGGCAGCAGCAGCAGCCTCCACAGCTGGCAGCGGCGGCTGCGGCACCAGTGCCGGAACCGGGACCTGCAGCTATCCTTGTCTTCTGACTTCACTTGTGTTGGAGATGCTGGGAACAAAGCTCTAGTTTACAAGTACCCTCATTATGATGTAACTAGCTACCCCTGTTTCTACCCCTAATTATGATGTAACTTAACTAGCTGATGCTCGGGACTTCATTTGCGTCGTTTTAGTTTTTAATCCCCGACGCAAAAACGACGGGATGTTATAAGTTTCTAATGTGTATGTGTGTGTATGTGTGTGTCTGTCTGTGACATCGTAGCTCCCGAAAGAATGAATTTTGATTTTGTTTTTTTGTTTCAAAGGTGAATTAGTTGAGTGTTCTTAGCTATGTTTGATGAAAATCGGTCCAAGATGGCTGCCGCCACAAAATGGCGGATTACATATTTTTATTTTAACGATTACTGATTAGCGATTAGGATGTTGTAACATGTCGGGGGTGTTTTAAATTTTAAATTTACATTCGTTGATTTATTTCACAGTCTTTTGACATGTCGTATTTTAATCTTTCAAACAGAAAAAACCGCATCAAAATCAGTCCATTCGTTAGGGAGCTACGAGGGAACAAAGAGACACACAGATATACAAAAGCGCACGCCAAACTTATATAACTCCTCTGTTTCTGTCCGGGGTTAAAAACTGAAATTGTATGTACGAATACTTCTATACTTTGATTAATACAACTTACACACAACTCAAGTCTTGTTTTGATCGACTATATTACATAAACCTTGTCTAGAAGGTCATATGTCAATGTCGAGAGGTCATAATTGGGATATGTAAATATCAGAGCATAGTATCAGTGCGTTGAACCTTTTCTTAAATTCCCAAGGCTTCGCTCAAATTAAGCATCATCTATTAACCCTTTAATGTACTAAACACACAAAACGAATTTTATTCAACTTTTCTAACAATAATATTAGCTGCGAACTTTTTAGATACACTGCCACCAACTTATCTGTGCAGTTGATGGGGTTACTATTGCTATTTATTGTATTTACGAGGAAATTGTATTTTCATAACATTGTACGGCGCTCGCGCTCAAATATGGTTGAGCGAAGCAACGGCTGGATCATGCGTCATGCTCGTGAACGGGTGCCACCAACGCTAATGGGTCTACTTTATAGCTGCCCGTCTTAAGATAAATTGTAACATATGCAAATGTAGGTCTTATGCATTTTTGAAACTTTATTGTGGAAGCACTGTGTACTACATAGCATAGTTTTGTTACCTATTGTAAAAATTTTTTTTGAAAAGAGCAACCGCCGAGTTTATTGCTGGCTCTTCTCGGCAGGAACGGCATTCCGAACCAGTGGTAGATTCATCGACGATTCAAAAGCAAAAAAATGTTAGAGTTATTTTGCTGTAATCCGCCAACAGAAAAAATCTGTATGGTCAAACATGCAGTTATAAGCTAAGCACCGCTTACCTCCCCAACCAAGCAATAAAGCAAAGTTCCCAAGCAAGCAATGCCACCACTCACATGCACCACCACACAAGACTTTAATACTACTCTCGACGCACGTTTCGCCCCGACACCGGAGCATCCTCAGGAGATATCATACAGATTTTTTCTGTTGGCGGATTACAGCAAAATAACTCTAACATTTTTTTGTTAATCAAGATTCAAAAGCACTTAAATAAGTTTATTTGAATAAAAATATTTCTATTTCTATTTCGCACTAGAAAGAACTGACAGCAGCAAAGACCATGCATGAACTTGCATGCATATGCATGAACATGTACACATGTCTTGGACAGCGGAATCGGTGGAACAATATTATTTTAAAATAGCAGCCTTAGTTCCTGCACAGATAAATTGGTGGCACTATTCTGTACTATATTCCAATTACTTGTTTATTTTATTAGTTGGAAACAAACTTAGTAAAAAATTGGTATAATACAAGTGTAAACTGAAAATTTAAACACCCCCGACATGTCAAATTTTTTAAAAACCATTTGATATTCCGGGATAAAAAATAGCCTATGTCACTCTCCAGGTCCTCAGCTAGACTCACGCAAAAAATCACGCTGATCCTTTGCTGTGTGACCGAAGGACAAACCAACAAACCGCTCCGGAGACTACTTAATTTCTGGATCATGAAAATGGTGGAAAATAGTCGAGACGTACCTATTATAGAACAGATTTAACGTCATAACGCTTTTCCTCCTCGAAAAGATACTTCAAATAACATGTTTACCGCCAACGGGAATGGGTCTGCTTTGACTGCCCATCTTGACATGCGTTGGATTGGTGTACCTACGTATGGATTTTTGCATTTTTGAAGCTTTATTGTGGAAGCACTGTATACGTACATAGCATAGCTTTGTAAAAAAAAATTTTTTTTTAAAAGAGCAACTGCTGAGTTTCTTACCGGCTCTTCTCAGCAGAATCTGCATTCCGAACCGGTGGTAGATTTATGAAGTGTCATAAGAGCTACAAGTTAGCCTACATGAAATAAATAAATTTTGCTTTGATTTGACATATTTAACTAAGGAAGTATCTATAGGATTTTTAATACAAATTCGATACTATAGTATCGAGTATAGTCCTTGTCTGCGATCACACCTGATAGTAAGTGACGATGCAGTTTAAGATGGTACAGAACTAACTTGGAAGGGATATGGCAGTGTAAATTCAACCTATACCCCTAATCTGTTTCTACAGCCATCGTGCTGGAACGCTAAAATCGCTTGGGGCACGTCTTTGACTGTAGAGTGGTAACTAGCTACGGCCATAGCCTCCCAGACTAGACCAGAGACAATTCAGAAATTATAAATTTCCAAATTGCCCTCGCCGAGAACCGAACCAAAGACTTCCAAGCCATGAGACCACAGCGCTCACCACTGCGCCAGGGACGTCGTCGAAATTAATTTAGATTAAATAGTACACTAAGTATCCCTACTATCCCTACTATCCCTACTAATATTATAAATGCGAAAGTGTGTTTGTTGGTTTGTTGGTTTGTTGGTTTGTTGGTTTGTTGGTTTGTCCTTCAATCACGCAGCAACAGAGCAACGGCTTGCTGTGATTTTTTGCATAGGGGTAATTTACGGGCCGGAGAGTGACATAGGCTACTTTTTATCCCGAAAAATCAAAGAGTTCCCGCGGGAATTAAAAAACTAAATCCACGCGGACGAAGTCGCGGGCATCAGCTAGTTTAAAATATTTAGCAAAGCAAGGGTTATGATTGTAGCAGACTATGTATGTATGTGATTATTTACGTATGTTCCACCATCTAAATATAGAAAGGTGACTGACTGACTGACTGACTGATCTATCAACGCACGGCTCAAACCACTGGATGGTTCAGGCTGCTGAGGCATACAGATAGCTATTATGACGTAGGCGTCCGCTAAGAAAGGATTTTCGAAAACTCAACTCCAAGGGAATAAAATAAGGGTTTGATAAATCGAAATTACCGTGAGTAAAAGCTAGTAGCGAATAAACTACTGAGCAGATTTTGATGGATGAGGTGTCAATCGATTCGTTATGATAGTCCGGGTGACATAGGCTATTTTTTTTACGAACAAAATTAATATGACGGATGTTGTATCCAATATTCCGAAGTCAGGTTACACGTTTTTCGTGTTTTATCCTTGTTCACATTTTTGGAGCAATGCTATTTAGTTTAAAACCGCGCCGGAAAATTGACTCGCGCATATACTGGCTCAATGAAATATTTAAATAATCTACTTAGGTTTTATTGTCAACTAGCTGCTGCCCGCGACTTCGTCCACGTAGATATTTTTTTTAATAATCTCATGCGTATTTAAAAATTTTGATTGTCCATCTACGAATAAATAATTTGTCCAGAACGAAAAGTAGCCTTCGGTTCAGCTCTCGTCGGTTGTCCGCCCTCGGCCACCGCCTCTCATTTCCCTTTCAGTAATTCGTTTTCACTTAGCGGTTTTTCTTACTTTCTCTCTTTTTGCTCGGCTTCTAAGTATCGTACCGTGATGTAAAATAGACTATAACCTTCCTCAAGAATTAGGTTAACAAATGCAAAAAGAATTTTTCAAATCCGACGGGTAGTTCCAGAGATTAGCGCGTTCAAACAAACAAACTCTTTTGCTTTATTATATTAGTATAGATTTGTCAATCGACTGCAATCGACGAATAACTTGTCTCAAGACGAATAAAGATATTTGACAGATTTTAAATATAGAAACTTTCCCCTTGGTTTACTTACTTATATTTGAAATTTTCACGAAATGTTTATTTCGTCGGTCAAATTCATGAATGGTCATCATTAATTCAAAATTTCGAGTTTTTTATGATGCTACACACAGACATAGAAATAACAGCAACCATACAGCAACCCTTTTTCACGAGGGGTTAAAATTGTCTATGATTTTACAAGTTACCCGTAAGAATAATAAAATGAACGTACCCATTGCATAATAAATGTAAACTTATTCACACTTAAAACGAAAGGTTCCGAATAAACTTTGTTCCCGGATTGAGTCGAACCGCGTGCACCCTCTACAGGGGTAGAATATGTACTGAAGGGGCGGCACGTTTGGGGGTGGTTTGCTGATTTTAATGTTTACTCTTCTCGTTTGAAAAAGATAAATAAGATCACGACCCCGTTTCGACCTGTACACGGGTACAATTGAAGGGATATTGTTGTTCATTTACCTAAAAAAACATGGATTACAAAAACATAAATATATTTTCCCATCCAACTAAACGTTAAAGCCTAACAGAACGAGGAGTTAAATTAGGCGAACATTATTGGGGTCAGTGCTTTTCCAAAAGTCTCAATAGCCTAACGGTTAAAGGTCTGAAAAAGGGAAAGGTCAACAGTTCGAACCCCAGTCCTTTTGTCGTTTTTGTACCCACTCCTAAGACAAGTTTTATGCTTATTTGGAGAGAAAGGAATATAGTCAAGTTCAGCTTATCTGATATCCATTTTAGGGTTTCGAAGAAAATGGAACTTTTATAGGATCACTTTGTTGTTTTCTGTTTATTCTTGAGATCTATAGTGCGTGCTCTGACTCAGCTCAGACTCAAGACAGAGGTTAAAACGAGACACAAATATGCACTGACATAAATCTGTCTCGTTTTAATTCTGTCTTGAGTGAGTGAGAGTGCGGTCTATAGATTTCAGACTGTGTCAAGGACCTTTGCTTAGAAACGGCTTGAGGTACTTTTTTTTAATATCCTCCTATCCCCTCCTCCTTTATATGTATAGTGAGCAAATGATCAGGCGGGTCACCTGATGTTAAGTGATTACCGCCGCCCATGATCATTCGTAGCATAAGAGGCTAATGTGTTGCCGGCTATTCAGGAATTTGTAGGTCCGCTCCTTGAATAACCCCATAGCACCCCGTCGCAGTGGAACATCGTCGGTTCCATAGATAGGTACTTATTAAAAGATCTGGCACAAAGGATGGTCGAAGTGCTTCAGGCACCCAGGTGGTGAGGGTGAAATTTTATACGGTAGCGAGCGGTGCGGTTGTAAAAGAAAGAGGGGAGGAAGAGGTTACTCTCTATAGGAAAAATTAATATCGCTTATAATTTCATATCATACCGTAATAGCTTCGTTCTTGCCCAGCGTTCGCCGTTACCCTACTTTCCTACTCTCCCAATAGGAAATAGATATCAGAATCAGCAGTTTTATCGCACCAAAGTCGTTTATTTCTCAGCTATTAAAACTACTATTATTTATTAGAATGTAGCGAACGATCCTGCGACCTTCAGCTATTGTCATAAATTCCGGAACATTGAACACTGTCATTTCCGGAATGTAATTCTTACAGAATTGCCACCAATTCCATAATGTTCCGGAACAATGAACGTTGAGGCATCCTAATGTTAGTGTGGCATCTATATTTGTACAAACAACATGAGAAATGGTTCCATAGGCGTTGTTTACCTACTTCTATTGAAACCGGGTTTTGTAGATGACGTCTTTGTTTAACATTTTCATTCATTAATTAACCTCAACCCATCGTGAGTCTCACTGGGCACAGGTCACCTCCCGAATGAGAAAGGTTTAGGCCATTGTTCTCCGCCACGTGTGGATTGACACAATTCACTCACTTTTGAGTTGCGCTGGAATATTATAGGGTTGTCTGAAGTCCGAAGAGAGGGGGAGGACTCGATAATCCTCAATTCCGGCAACTTGTTTTACTACCGGGAGGGCGACCAACAGTCCCAGGGTGGTGTCGGGTTCATCGTCCACAAATCCCTCGTTAACAACGTTGTCGAAGTCAAAAGTGTGTCGAGTAGGGTAGCGTACCTTATACTCAGAATCACCAAACGGTATTCGCTGAAGGTTATACAGGTTTACGCACCGACCACGGCACATCCTGACGAAGAGGTGGAGGTCATGTATGAGGATATCTCAAAAGCCATACACGCCTCCACCACTCACTACAATGTTGTGATGGGGGATTTCAACGCAAGGTTGGGCAAACGAAGCGGTGTAGAGACGAGGTTGGGGCAATTTGGGCATGGGCGAAGGAACCATAGGGGCCAAATGCTGGCAGACTTCATGGAGAAGGAGGGCCTCTTTATGATGAACTCCTTCTTCAAGAAGCGGCCACACCGAAAATGGACATGGATGAGCCCCGATGGTTCCACGAGAAATGAGATAGACTTCATCATGTCGACCGAGCGGCATATATTCAATGATGTCTCTGTGATCAACGGGGTGAAAACCGGCAGTGATCACCGTATGGTAAGAGGCACATTGAATATCAACGTACGGCTGGAACGGGCTAGACTGGTGAAGTCAACTCTCCGACCTACTCGAGCCCATATCCAAAACCCCGAAAACTTCCAACTCGAACTCCAGAACCGATTCGATTGCCTAGCAGATTGCGATTCTGTGGACGATCTCAACAACAGGTTTGTGGAAACTGTCCATACTGTGGGGTCTAAGTTCTTCAAGACCCATCGCAGTAAAAGAACCAAAAAGTTCTCTGACCATACTCTCAAACTGATGGAAGAGAGACATGAGATGAGGCTTCAGTCGTCAGCAGACGCGGATGCATACCGGCATATTAATAGGCAGATCTCTAAATCACAAACTCGCGACCTTCGTATCTTTAATACCGAGTGTATCAAGGATACTATTGAGCGGAACCGAGGCTCCAAAGTGTTCGCGAGAGATCTGTCTATCGGACAGAGCCAGCTGACGCGGCTGAAAACTGACGACGGTCGTCTCGTTTCTTCTCGACCTGAGGTCTTGGGAGAGGTCGAGAAGTTCTATGGGCAGTTATATACCACGACACAGAAACCTGTTGATGATTTGGCCAAAGACCCCAGAGCCAAACTGACCCGACACTATACCGAAGATATCCCGGACGTCAGCCTATACGAGATTAGTATGGCTCTCAAACAACTTAAGAACAACAAGGCGCCTGGTGATGACGGAATCACGGCGGAACTCCTGAAAGCGGGTGGAAAACCGGTTTTAAAGATCTTTCAGCGATTGTTCAATTCCGTCATTCACGAGGGTACAACGCCGGAAGCTTGGCACGGGGGCGTGGTGGTTCTGTTCTTCAAAAAAGGTGATAACACCTTGTTGAAGAATTATAGACCCATCTCGCTGCTGAGTCATGTTTATAAGTTGTTCTCGAGAGTCATTACGAATCGTCTCGCCCGTAGGTTCGACGACTTCCAGCCTCCCGAACAAGCCGGATTCCGAAAAGGCTTTAGCACCATAGACCACATTCATACGCTGCGGCAGGTTATACAGAAGACAGAAGAGTATAACAGGCCACTTTGCTTAGCGTTTGTGGACTATGAGAAAGCCTTCGATTCGGTGGAAACTTGGGCTGTGTTGAGGTCTCTGCAGAGATGCCGTATCGACTATCGGTACATTCAAGTGTTGAAGTGCTTGTACGAAAACGCCACTATGTCAGTACGTATACAGGACCAGACTACAAGGCCAATTCAATTGCAGCGTGGAGTGCGACAGGGAGACGTTATCTCCCCGAAGCTCTTTACCGCTGCGTTGGAGGACGTCTTTAAGCTTCTGGATTGGAACGGACTTGGCATCAACATAAACGGCGAGTACATCACTCACCTTCGATTTGCCGACGACATAGTCATTATGGCAGAGACTCTCGGAGACCTCAATACAATGCTCAATGACCTCAGCAGGGTTTCTCAACAGGTGGGCCTTAAAATGAACATGAGCAAGACGAAGATCATGTCCAATGCTCATGCTTCGCTCCACCCAGTAATTGTTGAGAACTCTGCACTCGAAATTGTAGACGAGTATATATACCTGGGACACACAATCCAGCTAGGTAGGTCCAATTTCGAGAAAGAGATCAACCGCCGAATCCAACTCGGCTGGGCAGCATTCGGGAAGCTCAGAGATGTCTTCTCGTCCAAAATTCCTCAGTGCCTGAAGACTAAAGTCTTCGAACAGTGCGTGTTGCCAGTGATGACCTATGGATCCGAAACATGGTCGCTAACTATGGGCCTCATAAGAAGGCTCAGGATCACTCAGCGGGCGATGGAGAGAGCTATGCTCGGAGTATCCCTGCGAGATCAAATCAGAAATGAGGAGATCCGTAGGAGAACCAAAGTCACCGACATAGCTCAGCGAGTCGCGAAACTGAAGTGGAAATGGGCGGGGCACATAGTTCGAAGAGCTGATGGTCGTTGGGGTCCCAAGGTGCTGGAGTGGCGACCCCGCACCGGGAAGCGCAGTGTTGGCAGACCCCCCACTAGGTGGACCGACGACATCAAACGAGTCGCAGGGAGTCGCTGGATTCAGGCGGCGCAAGACCGAGGTCTGTGGAGGTCCATGCAAGAGACTTATGTCCAGCAGTGGACGTCCATAAGTTGATGATGATGATGATGATGACTCACTTTTGAGAACATTATGGAGAATTCTTACGCATGCAGATTTTCTTACGAAGTTTTCCTTCAGCTTTAAATTAAGTTTAGTTTTCTTTTAAGGCAGGCTTAAAATTGTGTTTTGATTCTTAAGCTATTGCATAGCTTCTATCGCGGGCCAGCGTGGAGACCGAATCCAGAAATTCCGTAACGAAAATAACCTGACACGGGACTCCTCTACGGTGAGCCGCTAGATGGCGCATTTTTTATCAACGCCATCTAGCGTTGATAAAAAATGCTATGCAATAGCTTTACCGCGGCAGTCCCCGAGTGCCACACGTCTTTTTTTATTAGCGGCATGTAAAATATAGCACAAAAGAAGCCAATTAAGTTTAGAGTTTCCATGATTTATGTAGAGGCCGTCGTTATATCGATTGTTAGAAGAAGAAGTAGAAGAAGAAATTGAGAACCACATTTTGAAAACTTTTAAAAATAGGTACTTAACTTTCATAGAAAACTCAAATCTAATCAATTTATTTGCTCAAACATAACACAGGTGTTAGGAAAAATATTGGTAAATATAATAAAATGTTTTACCTGATAAAAGGCATGCAAATATTTACGTATACTATAATAATTCTTGAATAAATTAATAATTAAATTTACATTTAAATTGGTGTCTAAAAATTCGTATATACATATAAGTCTCAATTACAGTTTAAAACTTTGTTTTCATAGAAAATAAAGCAAGTTCAAATACCACACGGCTGAGAAATCCAATGTGTTTTAATGCCCCGTGCTATTTATTTTGGGGCTGTTTGCTCAAAGGGTATTAACAAGTTAATTAGAGCCGACTCGATGCGGACCTTCGTTGACCTCTTTGACCTGCATTTTAAATCACGTTTCACGGATTGGCTTATGATTATTAAATTCGTTGAATTGTACTGATAGGTCAACCATATAGTTTACTAGCTTTTCCCGCGGCTTCCCTCACGTTAAGTTTGATTTAGTTCTTAGCGGATGACTATGTCATAATAGCTATCTGTAAGTATGTCTTTCAGCCCGATCCGTCAAGTGGCTTGAGCTGTAGATACGTTGATAGATCTGTCAGTCAGTCAGGCAATTGACTGATGAAATTAAAAAACTGACTGACTGAATTGACTAATTGAAATGTAATTACATTTGCCCTGCGTTGACCTCTTTGACCTGCATTTTAAATAACGTTTCACGGATTGGCTTATGATTATTAAATTCGTTGAATTGTACTGATAGGTCAACCATATATTTTACTAGCTTTTTCTTTCGCTCACGTTAAGTTCGATTTTCAAACCCTTATTTTAGGGGTTGAAAGTTCAAAAATCCTTTCTTAGCGGATGCCTGTGTATTAATAGTTACCTGTATGCCTTTCAGCCCGATCCGTCCAGTGGCTTAAGCTGTACGTTGACAAATAAGTCAGTCAGTCAGTGAGTGAATCAGTCATTCAGTCAATCATCTTTTCCTTTTATATATTTAGGCAAACGCGTTCCAACCTAGGCCTCATCAATATTGGCTTTCCATCATTGACCGGAATGGAATGAACACATAGGCTACATTTTATCCCGGAAAATTAAGAAGTTCCCGGGGGAGGAATCAAAAAACCTTAAACCACGCGGACGAACCAGTTCTAAACAGAAACTATTTATACCGGAAATTAATGCTCGAAAGGCGCTCGAGGCGTGTGTCATCCCAATACATACCTTTCCACTTAATAATCCGATAAGTAGTGATTGGAACAGTGCGTCTAATTCTGGTTAATCATATAATGTTAGCAGGAAATTATTTTGTAAGTAGAACTGTAAATACTAGATAATTTATAATATTATTAATTAATATATTTAATGTTAAATAATTTAGTATAATACTAGATGATGCCCGCGACTTCGCCCGCGTGGATTAAGGTTTTTAAATCCCGCGGGAACTCTTTAATTTTCCGGGATAAAATGTAACCTAATATTTTTTTATTATTAGAAAGGCTTGCGTTTGATGACAATCAATGATGGAAAACATTGATGAGGTCTAGGTTGGAGCGCGCTTGTCTAGAAAATACTTATTCACTCTTGTCTTGAAGGTACTCAGATTATACGTGGCCGGAATCAGACGCTGGAAGTGCGTTCCATACCTTAGCCGTTCGTTTCAGAAACGTTGAACTGAAGCGTTAATCCTGAGTATGAGCTATCTCCATCCCAAACAGCAAAATCAGTAGGTAGATATATTTGTTACAGCGTGAAGGAGTATCCATCCATACATCCATCCTCACAAACTTTCGCATATATAATATCAGTAGGATTATTAGGATAGGATTACATAATATGTACTCGCTTTCGAGTATACATATCGTCGGGGATAATGCAAATCCGCGTAACTAGCATTAGTACCTCGAAATCCATTTTCATACGTTTGTGGTCAAATCAAAACCGCGTAAGTGTCGTAGCGACTAAATTAATCACTTTCAAAGATAACTATTTTTATTTTATCAATAGGTACATACAACACATGAATTAATACTCTCTGTGTAAAAATTAGCCCAATAGCCGTAGAAATAGGAAATTTATAAAGTTTTAAACTTCCCCTGTAAAAGTGTGACTATTGTAGATCCGCGGTTTTTACCAATGGTACATACGCGGTTTTGCACTATCTATGTATATGGACGATAATCTTCGACCGTTGCGTGTGCATCTCTGGGCTTGTTGCATCCTTGTGTGATTTCATTGTAACTAGGTTTAGGATGAGCTCATTTTATTTGAAGTCATCCTTTTTTTAGGGTTCCGTACCCGAAGGGTAACCAACGCACGGGACCCCATTACTAAGCCTCCGCTGTCCGTCCGTCCGTCCGTTTGTTTGTCAGCGGGCTGTACATATCTCATAATCCGTAATAGGTAGACAGTTGAAATTCTCACAGAATGTGTATTTCTCCCCTAATTCTTTAATTAAAATCTATTTGTAATTTATGCTTGTAATGGTCCGGAGGAAGGTGACGACACTCGTAACACAAGTTTACTTAGTACGAGTGTCTAAGCACTCCTTTGTACTAAAATATTATAAAGTGAATTTATTGTAGTAATAATTAAGGAGTAAATCTGTAAAATTTGTTAAAATAAATAAATAAATCTATAAATCTATTTCTGTTGTCGCTATAAGAACAAATAATGAAAATAAAAATAAATTAAAAATTAAAGGAATTAAAGTGGCCCTACTAGAAACGTGTTTTTTCGATGTTTATTGGTACGGATCTCTTTCTTTTTTTTAACTCTTTATTTTTTGCCGGGGTTTTATCACTTAGTGATTATGTCGCCAATAAAGTGGCGCCAATGTATCGCATACCAATATTATAGGTATAATTTTAATCTCTATCAACAATATTTGACTCAGTAGTCCTGTTGTGTTTTTTTTATCACCTTACGATAGGATTTCCTTGCGTGAGTCATTAGACGATTACAAAATCAATATTACGAATATTATAATAAAATATTATAGAGCCACATTCGTGGCCCGTGCTGTTTGATTATTATCATTAACTATTTCTATTAAATCAATAAAGAATGTAGTCATTATATTATGATGTAATAGTTATAGAATACTCGTATAATTGTTATATAATGTAATAATTATAGACTCATTGCTATATTTAATGACTAAATTTTTCAATTAAGTTAATTAAACAGGTGGTAAAAATACCACCTGTCTATGTCGCTGGCTATCCTCACTCATACTCGTATGTACCTGTTGAAGTACAGCCTTATTTATTATATAACCTTCTCAAATATATTACTTTAATACTTTGAGAATTTCTTTAATATTATTGGATAATATTATCTATGATTTTTTTTAATATTAGAAAGTTACTAATGAATATAATGAATTATGTATTAGTGGTTAAATTAAAATTGACTTTTTCAATTTTTTTTTTTATAAAACGCAAATTGGCAATAAAGGAACTGAAAGTGAATTTAAATTTTATGATGCAGACATTAAATAAGGGAAAGAAAACTGTAATGTAACATGTGTATGGAATGGATATTGTAGTAAAATCGAAAAATAATTAAAATTCTTCACGGAGATGATTCACGATTTGCAATGTTTGTTAAATCGATATGACCCTTCACACTGTCGAAGTATAAGGTTACAATTTAAAACTCACCAAAATAATGGTTTAGACCACTGACTCTATAATTAACACTGGATTTGCTATTGTGATTTATTTTTTGGACCTACTTGATTGACGCCATTTTGGCGCTGTAAGCACTAAGCGGCTCTACGAGTATCTCTGGAACTAATAGGCAATATTGCAAATGGCGTACCAACCTCTATAATTAATCTATGATTTCATAGATTGGTTGGTGCGCCATTTGCATAGGACATAGGCTTTTTTTTATCTCGGGAAATAAGAGAATTCCCGTGGGAATAAAAAACCTTAATTCACGCGGACGAAGTCGCGGGTATCAGCTAATTCTAAAATATTTTTTAAACGCATTTTTTTTTTAAAGCATAATTAGCCAACCTGAAGTTTACTAATATTCTCCTGTCCTCTCCAAACAAGCGGAAAGCTTGTGTTAGGAGTGGGTACGACAATAGTGCAACGGGTGGGACTCGAAACTGCGACCTTATAGTTCTCAGTTCACACCTTTAACCGTTGTTGGGCTGTTGAGGCTTAGGGGGAAGTCCCGTAACGCCGGACGGCACCTAGTACCGGACTATCGTACTATCTCGGCGACTAAGCAAGCGAGCGATTCAAAAATGAGTTAGAGGGGTGCAGGGGGATGTAGCAAAACTGAGTCACGGGACCCGGTTTGCCCGTGACGCGCGCGACAACAGTGGGAGTAGTTGATTGCTGTTTTTGGTGGGACGACACTGCGTTACGTAAGATTCAGGTGTGTGTTACAGGTAACTCCAGGTAAGTATCTGTTATTAGTTGTTTACTATATTTGTTTTTAATAAAGTAGTGTTTATTGTTGTTAGTAATCAATAAAAGTTTTTGAGAATTTTGAAAATGGGTTTGATATGGAATATATATTGTGACCATTCTCTGTCCCTTAGTACCGGACACAAAGTAGTCCCTTAGCGCTGGACAGTGAATGAGTTATTATTTCTTGTCAGTATGTATACTTTTCTTAATAAATGTTATTCCATTTTCAGATGATAGACGTACAGAATAACATTGAAATGGAACAGAAGAAAAAGAAAGGAAAATGGGACCAATTCTCGTCCCTTAGTACCAGACACAAAGTAGTCCCTTAGCGCCGGACAGTGAATTAGCTATTATTTCTTGTCAGTAAGTATGTATACTTTTTTTAATAAATGTTATTCGATTTTCAGAGGATTGAAGTACAGAATAACATTGAAATGGAAGAGAAGAAAAAGAAAGGAAAATGGGACCAAACAAGTTTACAGGGGTTTGCTAGGGGTTCGAAGTGAAGTCTGTCCGATACTAGGGGCCAATTCCAGAGACTGCGTTTTTTTCACCAAAGTTTAATTTATGTTTTTGAATATATTTATGCAGAAGTTGCATTTTTGATAATTGATATTGATTTTATGTTTTGTTGACTAATATAAGACGCAAATAAAGTAATATTTTTCTAAACAGATTTTTTATTTTTCACAAAAATCTTAAGTGTCCGCCACTAGGGGACTTCCCCCTAAATTAACTAACACTTTACTCTTTTAATGAGGAAAAACAGAGCTATTCCTTTTAACAATAATCAAGCTTTACCTAATTAGGTAAAAAGTTGATTATTAAAACAATATTAGGAAAAAGGTGACATTTTAAAGTTGGATGAATCACACAATAAATACTATAAAATAGCAGTTCTTGACCGGTCTCATCTCAGTGGCACAGTTGACCGATTCGGACGTGGTCAAAATCTGTCAAAATGAAAACTTTTTTCCTAATTTGTGTACTAAACATCTGTTTGATCGATGTTTATTACGCTCGATCTATTCCAAATGATGGGATCCGTGCGATCGAAGCTCTAAGTGATATTGGTATTGGAAATAGCATAAATCCAACAAGTGCTGCAAGTCTGTTTTTAGTGAATTTTTCAAGTGATTCCAATAATGATAGTTTGCGCAGAACTCGGAGTACTGGAGCTCTAAGTGATTATCACTGCAAGAGAGGGTATTGTCCTAAATTGTTAGGAAAAGGGGTTAGAGTTTGCATCCTTTGCCCAAGCAACGGGTAAGTTTATTTATTTTTAAACCAGCTATAAAGGGGATATTATTAAGACTTCAAAGTTGATAGGACAAGAGGTTAGATATTGCATCCCTTGTCCACGCAACGGATAAGTTTATTTAGTTGTTAACCAGCTACAAAGGGGTTATTATGAAGACTTTAGAGCCTGATACCATCAACGCTTAAAGTAGTAGGTACAGGTAGGTACTATTTCATTTTGTTTTGAGATGTCATGCAATGACAAGTTTTACAGAAACTGTATTAAGGTTGAATCTGTACTTTGAGCATTTAACCAACACTCTGTATAACATCCAAAACAAAATTAAAAATAATACTGCTTTAAGTAGTTTTGAGTATATAAGTTGGTTATTTACTCACAGGGTTAGTAGTACATATAAGCCCTTTTCCGTTATTAATTATTTATTATTTAAACAATGAAATATAAACGGTATCTATTATTTTATAATACAACACAAAAAATATGCAATGCTGGCTCTAAACTAAGATAAGATCCAGAATCCATTCAATGGATCCTGGATTGAGCGAATTTTAATAATATGGAAAGAGGCTATCTTGAATCCCTAGCAATGTTATAAATGAGAAAGTGTTATTATTGGTTTGTTCTTCAATTACGTAGCAACGGAGCAACGAATCGACGTGACTTTTTGCGTGGGTATATGTAAGGACTTGAAGAGTGATATGAACTACCTATTATCAGGAAAAAACAGAATATTTCCGCGGTATTTCTAAAAACCTAACACAAGCGGACAGTGTTGCTTAGTTTTTTTACAATCCCTATAGGTATTCCTATAGGGTCTCCTGCAGGAGACTGATCGCTAGAGACAATCTTCAAAATATATTTGTTGTCTTTTACCTTTTAATTCGTTTAACAAATTTTTTTATTCTTATTTTTTTTTTTTCAAACGCTCGACCAAAACTGAATACAATGCAATTTAGTTTTGATGCAATATCTAGAGCTCATTTTCAATGCGATAATATTATAGTGCACAAAGAATGTTGCACCTACCTACCTATACCCATTATCGCCCACGCAGATGGCTAATCTCTGCGGAGATTTAACCGAAATTCGGTCGTTAGGACATCATTATTAATAAGGAAAAACCGGCCAAGTGCGAGTTGGACCCGCACGCGAAGGGTTCCGTACCATCGTAACAGCGCTTGTTAAGGTCGAGCAAAAAGTTCCCCCTTTATTTTTTATTTTATTTTTTATTATAGCGGCAATAAATATGCACATTCTGTGAAGACTTATAGTATCTACCTATTACGGTTAATGAGAAACAGCCCGCTGACTGACAGACGGACAAAAGTGGAGACTTAGTAATCTTCCTTAATTCATAATTCCTTAATTAGTTCTTAATAATCAGATCTTTTATTCCACGTACTACCAAATTGTGGAATCATCTCCCTTCGACAGTGTCCCCACTTAATTACAATAGGGGGTTATTCAAGGGGCGAACCAATAAGTTCCTGAAAAGCCGGCAACGCATTGGTGGTGCCTCTGGTATTACAAGTGTTCATGGGCGGCGGTAATCGCTTTACATCAGCACTGGTAACATGGGCAGGAGATAAAAGATTTATCCCCAGATTTTATCCACTGACAGGGGATAAAATTATCTTTTCCCTATGCTAAAGCATGGCGATAGAGGAGAAGGCGATGTATATTTTTATAAGTATATCCACTGAGTGTTATTTCCACCGCTGTGCCCATGCTCGACGGGTGGATAAAGCTAAGCAAGGGGATAAACGTTTTATCCTTTTCCCGGGGATAAAATTTCTCCCGCCCATGCTACCAGGGCAGGTAACCCGCCAGCTCGTTTGCCCGCTATTCATATAAAAAAAAATGGTCCCGTTGGCACCCTTTGGGTACGGAACCCTAAAAAGCAGTGTGAAAGGCTCTACTGTAATGCCGTAAGGTAAGCGCCACGGTGAATCACACGCAACATATAATTATTGCGCGTTGCCTTCCTCACCTCAGTAGTGACAAGGTGCGATCCGAGAGAAGTCGAAATGAAGGCGATCTATCTAGTTTGCGTCACGTGTGTAATCTGTTCGATCGATGCGAGATCGTTATCGAACGATATCATCACGATCGATAGTGACGTTACCAGTGAAGTTGAAAACACATCGAGTGATTTACTAGCGATGGACTTTTTAAATGAATTGAGAGAATTTCGAAGGACTAAAAGGCAGGTTTTGAATGCAAACAACTGTGCATATGGATATTGTCGTAAACGTTTGGGAGTTGTTGTAGTGTGCGTACCTTGCCGGTAAGTACCTACGAGAAATTATTGAAATTTCACATGATTACTCTATTCATAATAATTGAATAATTATAATAATAATCAATCGTCAGTCGCGAGCAAAAGCTAGTCCATACATCTATACTTAATATTATAAAGCTGAAGAGTTTGTTTGTTTGAACGCGCTAATCTCAGGAACTACTGGTTCGAATTGAAAAATTATTTTTGTGTTGGATAGTCCATTTATCGAGGAAGGCTTTAGGCTATATAACATCACGCTGCGACCAATAGGAGCGAAGCATCAGTGAAAAATGTTGCAAAAATGGGGAAAATTATCCATATTTAAAATATATTTTTTTAAAAACTTCTTAATCGCGATCATAATAACAGAAATTGATGCGGACGAAGTCGCACGTAGTAAATGATAAACATCTTAAGAAAACCGGAGAGTTCCCCATAATGTTCTCAAAGGTCGATCGTGACCTTTGAAAACATAATTTGCGAAATTGGCAGTTGGCCAGATTGCAGGTCTTTGGCCTAAGCCCTTTTGCTACGAGAGAACCTTGTATGCCCAAAAGTGAGCCATTGATGGGTTGAGATAATGAAAATATGGAAAAAAAATTATTAAAAATAGTTATTTGTGTTATATAGGGCCAAAGAAATGTTTTGTTCCCCGAGGGCGTCATTTTGAATCTTAGGAATTCAATATACGCCGCCCGAGAACAAAATATTTTGGCCCCGAGTGACACACTACACTATTTTTCATCATTAAGTTTACGTATATTTGAAGTTTAATAAAAACACACATAAATTATTACGCAATAATTAAATATTAATATTTATGTTGGATACATTTTTACAATTTGAGAAAGATATATTAGTTTTCCTCTTTTTACTAGCAGCCATAATACCGTTCGAAATTCAAAAAAATTATGGGCGTATATCCTATCGACAAATTGATCACGATCGAATACAACAGCTTCTCAAACATTTTTGAATTTCGAAAAGAATTGACAGGTTTCTGCAACGATCGTAGTAGTAATAAACACATACTAAACAACGAAAACGGATCAATCAGAAGAGAAAATGACAACTCCCATGGGCCTAAAAATTAAATTTTGCTCCCGCTATCCTCTGAAGCCAATATTCGTTTTCCGAATAGGTATGATAAAAAAAATATTATTAACTGTCATGATGTCATTCGTGTCTGTGAAAATAAATTCTTATAATAACCATTACGATATTTCGAAGATAAGTTCAATGAAGTGTTTGGATTATCTTAATCTTTTATGATTGTTTCGATATGAATCACTGATAGGATCGTTACAAAATCAATAATACAAATATTTTATTAGATATTTATTCACATTATCTGATAGTGTATAGATTATATTATTATTATTAGAATTCTTAAGAAAAAAGAGTCATTTTCTTAGGAAATGTTTTTGATGGATTAAATACATAGGTATACAAATAGATAGACATTCACTCACAAATTCGAAATTCTGATTTCCTAAAACATTAGACACGTGTTTTAGGAATGATCATCAGGACTTTACCTTCTATTCTTTCGATTGTGGCCGATTTCACCAATCCAACTAATTAATAAAAAGTTTGGATGTATGGACTTGACAGATTTGCCGAAATTTGATACAGAGATAGATTATAGTCTGGAATAACACTAGACTATCCCGGAAAATAAGAGAGTTCCCGCGTAAATTTTTTTTACACGACAGATTTTCAATACAAAAACTGTCAGAACGTCCAACTTATTCCTCGGTTAACTCAACTTGTGAAATCGACACTTACATTGAATTTAAATGTCATTGCATATTAACTTGCAATGACATTTAAATAGAAATTACCCACTATAAAAATAATTAAATTCTCAGAGATGGCCGGTGAACTGGTTCAATTAACGGGTAAACCCAGTTTGGTACGAGTTCATTACGAAAGTTTACTATTAGCTAAGCTAAACTATATCGAGCTATATTTTTATGAGTAAAATAATAGCAGTAATATACGGCCAAAAATATAATGGTCTCTTTTTCAACAGGAAGTGGAAAAAGCGACCATAACAACATACGTTTTTTAACGTATTTTGTTTTCTTTAGTGCGCTGCGCCTGTCATATTTTCTGAAAAAAAAAAAAAAAAAGACGTGTGGCACTCGGGGACTGCCGAGGTAAAGCTTTTGCATAGCATTTTTTATCAACGCGCCATCTAGCGGTGAGAGGAGTCCCGTGTCAGGTTATTTTCGTTACGGAATTTCTGGATTCGGTCTCCACGCTCAAGGCCCGCGATAGAAACTATGCAATAGCTTAAAAAAAATGCAATAAGAGCTAAACTTTTATTTTATTTTAATTTTGAGAATAAACAATTGCATCTTGCTTTTTTATAGGTAATCAAGAAGCCGGTAAACTAAAAATACACACCTACCTACATATTTGGGGAGTCGGCAACAAGGTATTAAAAAAATAACATTCCCTTTTAACCTGCCTTTCAACCTTTCGCTGATCTTATTTCTTCTAAATATTATAAACTGGATTTCATAAGTTGTAAATATCTATCGCTTAGCACAGTACCTATATACAATGTCACCTTCACACTTATGTGCAGTTTGACGTGCATGTGTTCAAAATATACTAACATACTTTAGTCAGTAAACATTATTAGATTTACATTTACACTTACAAATGTAAGTGTAAATGTTAATCTAATAATGCTCTTTCTTGGGTATATGGAAGTTTGCTGAAGAGCGTTCATGTTCGGGAGTCGATGATGTGATATTCAAAACGAAAATAAAAGCAAGAATAGCAAAGCTGTTTTCATTTTTATTATTCTTATTGTATAATAATTAATATAGATTCATTTAATAAGATTTAAATAGATCCAAGTCATGCATAAACAATTTAGAAATCGATCAAAGTAATTATTATTATTTAATATCAATGAATCAACATTTTTATTTGCATAAATATAGGTATTCAACAGCCGGGGCTTTTTAAAAGCTAATTGAGACCTCGATCTCATAACATATTAGGTAGTAGGTAAATGTAAAATTTTTAAAATGCCTCACTACTGAATCATAATAATATTTTTATGAGAGGTTCTGCTCACACTCAAGACAGAGTAAAAACAAAACAGATTTATGTCAGAGCATATTATTTTGTGTCTCGTTTTAACTCTATCTTAAGTCCGAGCATGCTCTATAGACCTCAGCATAAGACAGTTATTATAAGTGTAAGTACAATAATTTTCCTACAGTACTGTAGTCTGTAGTTCCCTACAGTAATTATTAAACTACGCATAAAACCGATGAATAAAAGATATACAAAATTATGGATTGAGGAAATGCCTTCAGAATACAAGAGGTACAAAATTATGGAGTGAGGAAATCCCTTCAAGAGCCCAAGTCTTCTGTCTAGCTATAGACATTATCGTTATCCGCTGTTGACGTACACAGCTAGTCATAGATCTCTTGAAATGACCGCCACAGAGCACGCCTCCGCGCTTCCTGCCTCTAGCGGCTGCAAGCGACTCACTTAAGATTGTCCATCCACCTAATGGGGGGGGGGGGGGACCTCCCACCAGATAACATTGGATATTCGTCATATTGATTTAAAAAAAAATATGTCACCCGGGCCATAATAACGAATCGATTGACACCTCTACTAGGGATTAGTTACTCACAAAACAAGCGAAAAAATTGTTCCGAACGACAAAGAGTATAATAGAGTACATCACTGTTTAATGACATGACAAATTACGACAAATATCTGCCATTACGCACTTCATTTACTGCACGCATGTAACATATCCAATAGTTGACACCTCATTCGTTCGTGATATATACGTAAATTCAGACCTACATACATACATATAAAGACTGCTAAAATCATAACCATTCTGTATGCCGTAGTTAGGTAGTTAGGTAAATACACAAATGAATAATGTGTTACACATATTACATTACTATATCATAGGGTAAAAATTACAACTTTTGACGTAGTTAGGTGGAAATTACAACTTCGTAGCGCCGCAACGCGCCCCGCCACGTCATTCCACGTCCTATATGTGCGTTCATATTACGTTGACCTCATGCTAATACAAATTTTAGTGCATACAAGTTCGTTTTATCTCACCGGTGACTAACACCGTACCTAGTGCTGATTAGTTCGCGCGGACGAAGAATCACGATCGACCTTGAATTGATATGTAACCTACGTAGGTTCATTGATTATTGTTATCCGTCACCACATCTATTCATGAGAAACTTCACTTTTAAGAAAATAAAACTATGGAATATTTTGATACCGCTTATTTGTTTGCGTTCGCGTATAGAGTTCTCAATTTTTATTTATTTTAAAGATTTAAACAAAATCGTTAAAGAATACCATGTAAATACATCGATACTATGAATAGGTACTAACCGTTCACTTCAAGTTGTCCGTTGTCGACCGTGACATCATACCGTACCGTTGACAAGAAAGTACGGACTATGACGGAAGTTTTCTTTTCTGGGAATGCATGGCAATGACATCTTCGATGTCGAAAGGCGTAATTTTTAATTTCTTACTATTTTCCGCTTGAAAAAAAGTAATTTAATAACTACTTTAAAGATACCAAAAACATTTAAAACGTAAAAATAACAAAACTGGGTAGGTGGGTCTGACTTGAGGTGCGGTGCGGGGAAGCGCGACGCGAGGTAGCGGCCAACTTGTAGTGAACAGGTAGTACTAGCTTTTCCCATACAAAAAATATGTCTGTTGCTCTGTTGCGTGATTGGAGGACAAACAAGGACACTCTCGAATTTATAATATTAGTAAGGCTAAAAAACTGCCAAACAAAGTCACAGGCGAAAAATAATTGTGTAGACATAAAATCAATAAATACATTGAAATAGGATATTGGAGCTAATGAAAAAAACCAACTGTCTTGGAATTCCAAGATTTGACCGAGAAAATCCACCATCATCGGAAAAGTCACGATTCGCGAAATTGATTTGCGATAGCGTTCTATGATTTTATAAATGGCTCTATTCGTAGGTATACGCGGTATACGTGGGTGTAAACGGTAGCGTTTATTAAGCCGAATTTAGACTGTGAAATTAGTGGCATGAAATTAGTTTCATCAACAATTTCACGTGTAAACTTCTAATTTTATGATGCATGCATTAATTTCATGCATGAAATTAGAAGTTTACACGTGAAACTGTTGATGAAATTAATGTCATGAAACTTATTTCGTGCCACTGATTTCGCAGTGTTTTGGCTTTAGAATTCGTTGCTAACGTAACCCTATTACTAAGCTTCCGCTGACAGATCGTCCGTCTGTCTGTCAACGGGTGTATCTCCTGATCCTTAATAGGTAGACAGTTGAAATTTTCAGAGAATATAGGTATGTAGGTATTTCTGTTGCCGCTACACATCCCGTCAAAGACGTGCAGCCAAGCGATTTAGCGTTCCGGCAAGATGGCGTGTAGAACCGATTAGGGGGTATAGGTTGAATCTACACTGCCATACCCGTTCCAAGTTAGCCCGCTACTATCTTAAACTGCACCGTCACTTACCATCAGGTGAGATGGCAGTCAAGGACTATCTTGTCAACGTAAAAGGTAGCCTGTTATTTTCCAGGGTCTTCAACTATACCTACCCATGCAAATCACGTCGATCCGTAGCACTGTTGCGACGTGATTGAGGGACAAATCAACACACTTTCGCATATTATAATATTAGTTAGATTTAGTAGGGATTGATTATTTATAATTACGAATTGTGTTGTACTTGTTATTGTGTAGGCATATTTGCACACAAGACTGAAGAACATTTCGACCGTTCCGTAGAACAAAGTCTCATCTGCTAAATTCACGACTTGAAATTTGAGCCTTAAAAGTCACATCTGCAAGGCTCAAATCTCGAGTTATGAATTTAGCAGATGAGACTTTGTTCTACGGAACGGTCGATTTGCGCGCGTGTATATTCATATTATTATTATACAATGGTCATAAATTATTAAAATAATATTTACATAATGTTTGTCTGAGAGAGCAGCTGTTTGTTACGCACAGTTGTTCAAATATTAAATATCAAGCCAGTAGGCGTAGAATCCAAATAAGTATCTAAAAGATAAATGGTCCGCTGCTCGTCCGTCCCTTCGTTCGTCTGTCTGTACCTATATATCTCATGAACCGTAATTTCTTTCCTTTTAAAAAGGAATATCAGCCAAACTGAAGTTGACTAATATCCTCCTATCCCCTCCAATTAAGCGGAAAGCTTGTGCTAGGAGTGGGTATGACAATAGTGCAACGGGGCAGATTCGAAACTGTGACCTTTCAGTTTTCAGTCCGCACTTTTAACCGTGGGGCTATTGGCTTTGGCAGATACCTACTTGAAATTTTCACAGAATGTGTATTTCTATTAACAAATAAAAAAAAAATAAAAAAAAAAATATTGACACTATGACAAAAATTTAAAAAAAAAGTTGAAAATTAAAGACGTTTCCACTCAAAAAACGTGATTTTTTCGGCGTTTCTTTGCTTGACCTTAGCAATTGCTGCTTCGATGGTACGGAACCGAGTGAAATCAAAGTCCTTTAAAGATCTTTCATCCCATCTCATAGAGTCCACTGGTGATCGGAGGAAAGTTTTTTTTATTCGTTACAAGATAGTCCTTGACTACGATCTCACCGGATGGTAAGTGACGATGCAGTCTAAGATGGTAGCGGGCTAACTTGGAACGGGTATGACAGTGTAGATTCAACCTATACCCTCTAATCTGTTTCTACACGCCATCGTGCCCGAACGCTTAATCGCTTTGCGGCACGACTTTTAGGGTGGTAACTAGCCACGGCCAAAGCCTCCCACCAGACCAGACCAGAGAGACTATTTAGAAAATATAAATTCCCAAATTGCCGCCGCCGGGAATCGAACCTGAGACCTCCCAGTTATAAGACCACAGCGCTCACCACTGCGCCGGGGAGGTCGTCAATTAACATAATTACAAGTTTTTTCATTCAGCTGTATAACACAGCCAGCGTTCTGGGCACGTAGCGTTTTATAACTTCTACTTTAATATTTAAGACTATATAATATATATAAAATAATTACAGGAAGTCCCAAGATAATTTAAAACATTTAACATTAATTAATATTCTGAGATTTTATTTAGAGGTTAAATATGCATGCATTCGATTTCTGTACGTCAGTAGGTACTTATCACAAATCAAACACTTTTCTTCCGAATAACAATAGACTATCTTAATTTAAAATCATTATACAAATATTTGAACTCACGATAATGCAAGAAAGATAAAGGATGGTGAAAACTTTTGCGTAAAGGTTAAATACATACACGTTGATTCTAAGAAAACAAATTAGTGTAAATTATATAATTTAAAACACCCCCAACCTGTGAATCTATAGCCGAACTATGCCCGATATACCTGACATCTTGTTACAGTTCTTTCAACTCACGAGCGTGCGTGACTCATAGTTGTGTGTGTGTGTCGTAACTGTATAAGTGTGAGCGAGAGCTTGCTCGCGCCTGACTAGGGAATGCAAAATCCGGATTTTTTTCAAATCCGGATTCTAAAATAATCATCACTTCAAAATCCGGATTATCCGGATTTTTCGGATTTCGGTACAATTTGTTGCAATTTTTTAATATTTTCAATTAATTATACATAAAACACGTAGTTTTATGCAAAATTATAAGTATTTTGAATAAAAATTAAATAATAGTATGAGAATTGTTTATAATCCGTCTTTTATCATTATTCATAAATCGAAATTATACTTAGTCAGTCAAATAAACAAAACTAGTCTGTTTTCTAAATTCGTATCTTCGTCTTCTTCTATATAATATAGGATAAAAATGTCACTCCTAGATGAAGGTGAAAGAATTTTTAAAATCGGTTCAGTATATACGCTTTACTCAGAGCGATGTTTGTAAGGCACTCCTTTCTTTCGCCATCAATAAGACGAGTGGGCCAGACGGTTTCCTGCGGTTGTATTGAAAACGTATGCTCCGAAGTTAACACCTGTCTTAACGCGTCTGTTTCAGCTATCTTACTCCTCCAGCACTATTCCATCTTCGTGGAAAACTGCTCTGGTTTACCCAATTCCGAAAAAGGCAATCACTTGGATCCCTCAAATTACAGACCTATCGCAATTACCTCTTTACTGTCCAAACTTATGGAGCAAAATAATAACGCGAAACTGCTGAATTACTTCGAGGAACACCAGTTTGTCAGCGATCGTCAATAAAACTTTCGCCACGGCAGGGCGGAAGCTATTGACAATAAGGGGAAAGCTCTAGTGGTCAGCCTCAACATCGCTTAAGCAAAGGCTTGAGCGATGTTGAGCGATCAAAGGATCGGGTTTGGCATAGGGCTTTGTTATCGAAGCTGCCATCATCTTACGGACTTCCTGCGAAGCTGTGCAATTGGGTCGCTAGCTTTCTTCATGGGCGCAGCGTCAAGGTCGCTGTCGACGGTTTTTGTTCTGAACCTAGGCCCATAAATGCTGGCGTTTGACAGGGCTCAGTGCTATCGCTTACTTTCTTCATTCTGCATATCAATAATATGTTGCATAACAGCATCATCTATTGTTATGCGGATGACAGTACTGCTGATGCCCTTTACAAAGGTCATGCTGCATGCACGGTTCTCTCGCGCAGTCTGGAGGGGAGTAGAGCCAAACTTGTGTTGGACTTTGGGACTTCTCTGGTGTCCGTATGGGGTTCATAAAATCTTGTCGAATTCAACCCTTCAAAAACACTTTGTGCGTTTATCGTACCCCCTTCGCCACACCTCTTCTCTTCCAGAACACTTCCCTTACCCCTTCCAATGGACAATCCCAAATTAACCAGCTCGCTGGAAAGCTTGGAACACCACAGAGAGAGCTCTCTTTGCGTGTTCTATCGGCTATATAACGGGGAGTGTTCTGAAGACCTATTTGATCTTATTCCACCCTCTAACTTCTACAACCGCACCGCACGCCACCGAACGCAAATTCACTCTCACCTGGGTGCCTGGAGCATTTCGATCATTCGTTGCTCCAGACCTTTTTTTACGTACCTACTACCAAATTGTGGAATCATCTCCCTTCGTCAGTGTTCCCACTTAGGTATTTACAATATGGGTTTATTCAAGTGGTGGACCAATAAATTCCTGAAAAACCGGCAACGCATTGGTGGTACAAGAACTGTCATGGGCGACGGTACATTACAACATTAGGTGACCAGCCTGCTCGTTTGCCCGCTATTAATATAAAAAAAAGTATTTTCAGAGTTTATTGATTACATTTATAAACAAACAAATCTTTCCTCGTTATAATATTAATATAGAAATATCGATTATTATATATGATCAAACGAACTTGCAAAGTGAAGTTCGATCGATATTATATGAGTACGCTTCATTCGAAGATATAAATATTGTGCATCAAAGTAACGTTGACCTATATTTTCGACATTCAATGAAAAATTCTGGTTAAACATCAATTGTAATTAATATTCGAAAAAACCGGATTTTAATGCCTAAATCCGGATTTTAAAAAAGGCCTAGAAATCCGGATTTTTCGGATTTTTTCGGATTTCGAAGAATCCGGATTGCAATCCCTACGCCTGACCGCTCTCTCCTAAGCTTCTGACATGCACGCACACTTACGCAATGTGCATGTACACGACGTAACCACAAGTAAAGCTCACGCGCCCTCGTGAAATGCAAGAACTATGCCCAGTTTTCTGCTCTTAAGAATGAATTTTATTGAACATTTTTTTTTTCTTTTGTTCGCAGGTGTCCAAAAGGGAGATGTTGAAACTATATGAAAAATCTCGGCATTTCTTAGTAGAGAATTAATTGCTTCGAGATGACAAAGCAGCGTGAAAATGCAATATCATCTGCAATATTGTGTGACTGACTACAATATAAGAGTTGGCAGAGTGTTACCATATTGTGCACAAAGAAGAGGACTTTCCGAATTTCTAGTCGCCGCGCCTTTGCGTCAATTCATTAAATTAAATATTTAATGACTGCGTCAGTAAATAAGTCAGTAGGAAGATTTTGTTCTTTAAAGAATAAGCTTTTTACTATGATATAGTATATGTATAAAAAGAGTCGGATATGTTACAAGCGTGCGATAAATGAAGCGCGTAATAACAGATATTTGTCGTAATTTGTAATGTAATTTAACAATGAAGTACTGTATTATACTCTTCGTCGTTCGGAACAATTTTTTCGCTTATTTTGTGAGTATATAAATCATCCCTAATAGAATATCATTGGCTTTTTAAGCTTAACGAGGTTGAATATTAATGCAGTTACTGGACGTTGCCATTTATAAATATGTATTTTTGTATGTTAGTGAAGTGTGAATTAAGGCTTTAAATATTTTTAAAATATTCCTAGGTCGCTTTTTAATAAACGATATTTAATTAAATAGTTATGTTAGGTATTAACCCAGTTTCTATTGTTAATCTTCAAGATAAACGTTGCTCAATATTTGCAATATTATTTTATATTAGTAGAGATGTGTAGTTTAATATTAGAAAGTTATTACATACATTTTGTGACAAATCAACTTAGGAAATCGAATTGATTTGGTCTAAAATGCATAGTTATAGTTAATATTGATTATTAGTATTTGTATTTATTATAATATTTTATTATTAGTAAACATTTTATTTATTCATTGTTATTGAAATAAATAAATATGTATTATCAATAAAGTAATGAAACTCAATTTTATTTTAGGTCATAAATGATGACGTGAAATGCGACCTAAAATAAAATTGAGTTTCATAACTTTGCTAACAAAAGATTTAGAAAGACTTTTTTTTCGTTTAGGGAACAGAGACCTTTTTTAAGTTGTTTCACTAGTGATCGGGGTGTGCGGTATAATGTATTATGTAATGAAGAAAGATGTAGTGTATTTTATGTTCTTCATTATGGATAATTTGTAAATGATATTGTTATGATATTGTTGTATTGTAGAGGCATAAATTACTACTAATAATAATAATTATCCATTTTTGATTGTCATTTCGTAAACTAATGAAACTCTAACTTGCTTCTACATAGTGACCAATTTGGAGTTTTGTTCTTTTATAGACACTCATAAAAATTTATTTATTTTTAAGTGTAATGCGTATTAATAGAAAATGAAAGAGAATTATTTAATAATTTTAAATGGTTTACTGAAACGCTTATTAATTAGGTAGGAATTATGTAAAATTAACAAAAAATCACGTCGATTCGTAGCTCTGATGTCGTGTTATTGAAAGACAAACAAACACACTTTCGCATTTATAATATTAGTAAGGATTACCTATTAAGATAAAAAAAATCATGCGAATTGGTCCAGTGGATATACATAGAAAAAAAATTGAGGCCCTCCTCCTTTTTTGGAGGTTGGTTAATAAAAAAATACCGGCCGAATTGATAACCTCCTCCTTTTTGCCTTTCGGTAAAAAAAACGACATTGCCACGACGCGCCAAGCCTTTAAAGTTGGCATATTGTGTAAAAAGTAGGTTCAATATTTTGAAACAAAATTACAATAAAAGTTTGGCGACGTCTAAATTAATATTCAAAACAATTTCGTAATGCCCTTGGCGAGATATATTTAGAATAATCGGTACTGTGCACCTTCCATATTTATTTTTTAAGTTATTGTTTACTATTTACGAATACTTGCCATATTTCACAGACTGGTATTATGTAATTTACCTATGTATTATTTTATAGTTAAATAAATAAAGTTTTATTGTACCTACTTGAAAATGTATTTTATTTATAGCATTACCGTAGGGAGAGAATGATAATAATATTGTTGTTTCTAGGAACGTTAGGCCCTTATAAACAACAATATTATAATATTTTTGGAACAATATAAAATACTTTTAGGCTGAAATCTATAGACCGCACTGTAGATCTATAGATCTATAGATATCTAAATATATAAAAGGCAAAGGTGACTGACTGACTGACTGACTGATCTACCAACGCACAGCTCTAACCACTGGACAGATCGAGCTGAAATTTGGCATACAGGTAGCTGTTAGGGTGAAAATATGCCAGAGATGCCTCACTGCGATACCTCGCGGTCGCGGTTTAGCTCGCTACCTCGATGCCACCTCCATGTAAAACAAATGTATGCAAACAGACGAGCGCGAACATGCCGAAGGATACCTCACTGCGATACATCGCGGTTCACATCGATGTGTCTCGGCATGAGGCATCTCTGGCATATTTTCACCCTTAGGACGTAGACATCCGCTAAGGAAGAATTTTGGAAAATTTCAACCCCAAGAGGGTTAAATAGGGGGTTAAAAAATCGAACCTAACGTGAGCGAAGCCGCGGGTTAAAGCTAGTAAATCTATAGATGCTGAGATATATAGAGATCTCAGCAACAGATACATAAGTAAAGTAATTTTGAAAACAATAAAAATAAAAATATAAGGAAGGTTAGATAAAACAAGTGTTCAGTGGTCATGCACTTTATTTTTACAATTAGATTGTTTCTAGATTACCTAAATACTTAGTATTTATATTACCACTAAGAAACTAAGCACTTTGATATCATTTTCTAACTAAATTTAATTATTTAGGACCCGTATTATAGCCAGTGTAGCCATGATAATAATATGCTTGATAAATAAACGCTATTGTTGTAATAAGGGGCCTTGCATATATTAATCTTATAGTTATGTGTATGAACACTTTCTGTCATAATTTTCAAACGCGAGCAAATCAAAAAAAAAATCTGAATACATTTTATTTTAATGACGAAGGGCCAATTTCATCAATGCCTATTCCACAATAATTACCTACCAAATAGTGTTTAAGGGACAAATATACTTTAGTACGTATCGTTACCCAAAGGGTGCCAACAGGATCCTATTACTACTACTTACTATAATATAATTTTATTTAGGTTTATTTTACATCTATGAGTATTCCCTACCATAATTGGCTATACATATCGTAATTTTTGAACATAATATATCTATTATTTAACCTTAGTAAGACGAGAGAATATTTTAGAGGCGTTATAATAAAATACCATTTAGGGCGGTATTACAAAAGTAATGGTGGGTGGGAGGCCATTACTTTTGTAATATACTAGCAAAGTAGTCCTATAAAAAAGACTACAAGTCTGATAGACTTGTAGTCTTTTTATACTAATAAAGCTATAAAGGCATTGTATTATACTCTTTTACTTATATAGCATTTCACAAGCACAAGTAGACTGTAAATAGATTATAAGATCATTATAAAAAGAAATGTAACTACGCGCAAATACGCCTTTATAGTCAATGTTTATAGTACAGTAGTATGCTACAAGTGTTTTTAAGTGAAAAAAAAGTTAGGCTATCTACTTACATTGAATATACGATTTCAAATATTTTGTATATTTTGTCAGTAACGCCTATTCTGATAAATATGTGATTCAAATATTATGTCCTCGTACATATTTGTTTCCATAAAAATTCATTTATTTTCTCGCACTTATATTAACTGCCATTGTCATGACGGTTACATCAATAATTTCGAAAAGGTAACGACTCTTACTTTAAAGAATTATTTATCAGATAAAGTCATGCTTAATAACTTACACTACGGTTTTAACAAAATACAAACATGTAATTATGAGCTGAATTGCCCTTTTCGAAAATGTTTATAAATTCAGTATTAGCTACATTAGATAAGTATCACTTATGAATAAATACAAGTCAAATAAATATAATAAATATTTACTTAATTCTCTACTACTTTAAGATGACGTTTATCTTAAAAACATACTGGATATTAATAACAAATAATCTCGAAAAAGTCATGTACTAAAACACTTTTTATCATAATATGAACTATGCTAATATAACAAAACGCAAACAGTGAGTATGAATGTGAATTTTTTCAGTACAGAGGGCCAACCACCAATGTTTAAAGTAGTATTATTTCAATATTGTTTTAACATGTCATCACTGAGATGTTATATAATGACAACCTTAAAGTACATAATATAATTACTTTAACGTTGGTGGTATAGGCCATTTCCAGCACGAATCGAATATTATCCGATGTATAAAATAATGTGGATAACAGGACCCGCATTATCAGTGAAAGTCCCCCAAAAACAACAAAATTAACTTTTTCGGGGGAGCCTCACAAGGCATTCCTTCGATTTACAATATAAATACATTTTAAATAGTTCTCTATCATAATTTGCACTTGGTGAGTCCGGGGCCTATACACGACGCGTACGCAATGGCGTGGGGTATGAAGTTCTGCTCATAGTTGCCGGAGAAGAGATGTGCCCAGGGGCCGTTCGCGAACACCGCCACGTCTTCACCGCCGTGCGTTTCCCGAGCTAGCGGCACCATCGACGGAAAGGTGTAGTTCAAGTTGTCTGGACCAATAAAATTATAATAAATACAAGTAGATAAAATAAATATTTACTTAATTCTTAATTATTTGTAATTCAAATTCAAAATTTATTTATTTCATGTAGGCTAACTTGTAGCTCTTATGACACGTCATAAATCTACCACCGGTTCAGAATGCAGATTCTGCTGAGAAGGGCCGGCAAGAAACTCAGCAGTTGCTCTTTTCAAAAAAGATTTTTTTTACAATAGGTAACAAAACTATGCTATGTATACAGTGCTTCCACAATGAAGCTTCAAAAATGCATACGTAGGTACATACAATCCAACACATGTTAAGACGGGCAGACAAAGCAGACCCATTCCCGTTGGTGGCACCCGTAGTCTAGTTTCTTACTATTACGTATAGTTCTTACAATTCATGAGGGCGCGTGGCTCAAGGTTGTGTGCGTGTCGTATTTGTATAAGTGTGAGCGAGAGCTTGCTCGCACCTGACCGCTCCCACCTAGGCTCCTAACAGGCACGCGCACTTACGCAATATGCATGTACACGACGTAACCACAAGTAAAGCTCACGCGCACTCGTGAATTGTAAGAACTTCACTTCGGACCCGGGGGCTCGAGCTCTATTTGAAGAGCATTCTAAAAAGTTCATAGAATCTACAGGGGATCGAAGAGCTGGCAGCTATCTTGGCCAAAGGGATCAGATTGGCCATCCAAAGGGACAATGCTGTCAGCTGTCTGGTGGGGGGCTTTGGCCGTAGCTAGTTACCACCTTACTGTCAAAGACGTGCCGCCAAGCGATTTAACGTTCCGGCACGATGGGTATGGGTTGAATGTACAGTGCCCCTTGTACCCCTTCAAAGTTAGCCCGCTACCATCTTAGACTGCATCGTCACTTACCATCAGGCGAGATCGCAGTCAAGGACTATCTTGTCATAGAATAAAAGAAAAACGTCGTCGGTACTATGCCGCGCGGCAGTGACATCGATGAGGTTTTAGGTTTATATTAGTTTTAATTTTAGAAGTAATTGTTTAACTCGATTCAAATTACACAAGTAATATATCAAATCAATTCGTTTTTGATACTTTTCAGTGTCATTATCGGCTTCTGGACCATAAAGCGATCCATAGAAATGTGTAAAATTCATCAAAGCTAAAGATAAGCTTACTCATGTTATCCAACATAAGGTTATGTCTCTTGAATTCCGAATGAGGCTTGTAGCCAGGTCCATTGGCGTAGCTCAGCGTGCTATACGGCAAGTTGTCCGAGGCATTGTACTACAAATTAAAAGAATTTATTTATTTAGTACTAGAAAATAAAAATCAGTAAAACATATAAACTATAAAGGACATGAACAAGGACAACTTATCTCTAAGGAAGAGATTTCTTCCAGAAACCTCGAATCTGACGACAGGGAGAACATGCAGAGGTAGGTACTTTAAAGTTTGATGTTTAAGTAGCTATAACGTTAGGGGGGAAGTGAATGCCATAGTATTTTACAAACTAGGTAATGTTACAAATGGATTATGAAAGAATAGAAGATAGGGATGTAACTTTCTATAATATCAGCAAGAAAAGATTAGAATTATTTTGCTATAATCCGCCAACAGAAAAAATCTGTATGATCAAACATGCAGTTACATAAGCACCGCTTACCTTCCCAACCAAGCGAGAAAGCCAAGTTCCCAAGCAAGCAATGCCACCATATGCTCTGACATAAATCTGTCTCGTTGTAATTCTGTTTTGGGTCTGAGCAGAGTGAGACCTATAGATTTCAGCCTTAGAGGATTACCTTAGCATTAGCTAGTCCCAGTATATCTGATCCTCGTTTGCTGTAGCCGCTATAGCTCATGGTGTGACTGTGGTCTGACGTCACGACGATTAGCGTGTTATCGGGGTCGACCATCCTCAAAGCCGCTTCTACAGCTTTTGCCAGTTCCGCAGTTTCATCCAGTGCTTTACGCGCCTTTGTTTCGTGGTGAGCTGTGTCGATTCTTCCACCTAAAGATATATAAATATTATTAATGCTAAAACTCTGTCTGTCTGTTTGTTCAAAAGTATCAACCGCTGAACGAATCTTGACGAAAGGATCCTTAATCTTATTAATATTATAAATGCGAAAGTGAGTTTGTTACTTGGTTTGTCATCCAATATTGCTGCAACGGTGTAAGGGATCAATAAGATTTTTTGCACGCGTATGGGTATTCTTAAGAACCTTGAGAGTAACATAGGTCAGCTTTTATTCCTGAAAAATTGAGAATTTTTCAAATTTATGATTTAAATTTATTAATAACTAGACGATGCCCGCGACTTTGTCCGCGTGGATCAAGGTTTTTCAATTCCCATAGGAACTTTGTAATTTTCCGGGATAAAATGTAGCCTATGTTTTAATCCTGGGTATGAGCTATCTCCATTTCAAATTTCAGCCAAATCGGTTCATTCGTTGTGGCGTGAAGGAGTAACAAACATACACACACACACACATACAAACTTTCGGCTTTATAATATTAGTGTGATTAGTGTGATAGTGTGATTATCAAAAAATTTGGTAAATATAACACTTAATATTATTATGTACTCTCATCAGACGCACATAATCAGAATAATATAAATTAAAAGGCGAAAATTAAGGAGGAAAAAAGGGTTGTAGACCTCACCGGCTAGGAAAGATTATTATCAAATCCATTCAAACGCAAACTTCCCAGGTAGATAGGAAAAACCAAAGGAGTAATAATGATATACTAATTAAATTCTTAAAAGATATCTTTGAAATAACCTACGTGTCATCCAAGACGTGGATAAGAAGACGCTAAGTAGATGGTTCATGGATGAGATGGATAAGGATAAGGATAAGGCAGTTTTAGAATTTTAAGAGATTGCTTGAAAATATTTAATCGATCACCCTTTCTTTACCTTCAACAAATAAGAAATATCCATTGTGATTCTGCGATAAAATCTCTATAGCCTTTTGGGTCATCTCACTCAGCGACGGATCATTAGTATCCGCTTCAAGATTGTAAGGCATATGATCTAAAGCGAACAGTCCTAACACACTGCTATATTGCCTCTTATCAAGATTTAGAAGATCTCTTCTATTCTCTATATATTTTGGATTTACTCCATGGCTTTCTCTCTTTAACAGCCACTCTCTTATAAGGTTTCTTCCGTCGTTTCTGTATCCCAAATTTCCGTGGGAATCTTTGTCTTTCTTGGAATAGAAGTTCTTTCTGCCACCACCAAATACTACCTGTAAATATATTTTTTATTTTAGAGGTCTGTAAAGCGCAAAGTTAAGAGTTTTTAATCATTATCATTTCATGTTTTTAAAATGATTCTTTCTTCTTTCGGGCTATTTTCTAAACTAAATTGTTAAAGATTAGGACTAGTTATCTATATATATAAAATTCAAAGTCCTGACTGACTGGCTGACTGACTGACTGAGATATCAACGCACAGCCTAAACTACTGAAGTTAGAAACTTGAAATTTTTACAGTTGGTTCCTTTTATGAAGTAGGCGCACACTAAGAAAGGATTATTGGATATTTCACCCCTAAGGGGTTTAAATAGGGGATGAAAGTTTATATGAAACTCCGTCATTTTTCAAGCTGTTTCCATCAAAGTTGGTATTTGAGCTTTCAGTTAAAAATAAAGAAGTACGTGTTTCACAGTTTTTGAAAATTCCACCCCAAAACCTAATTCCACGCGGACGAAGTCGCGGGGGCAAAAGCTAGTTCATCATATAATTTTTTTATCGGACCTACCTGATACGTGCCATAGCATTAACTTCTATGAGTCAAAGGGCAATGTCTATCACTAAATTATTAGGTAAATGAGTACATCCTCAAGTCAACGGCACCTAATTGAAAGGCACGGCATGATTAATTACGTCAAATCCGAAGCCTAATGGCGTTGATGAGCTAATTTGCAATATCCCCACATAAGGCTGTCGTCGTGTCGATAGTTTGGAGAATTTTCCCTGAGTGAGCATAACTGAGTGAGCCGTATTCCGTAATTTTTACCTACCTACAATAATTTTTGCTTGACTATAGTAGGTATCACCTGATGGTAGTTGACGAAGCCGTCTAAGAATTAATTTTAAGGTAAAAGGAGACCCGAAGTCTAGAAAACAAGAAAATGTTCTGAAGGCCGGCCGTCCTCGTCATAAACTATTCCTGTCCATTCACGGATATTTCCATGACATACTTTTTCTACCACAGAATGCTAATAGTCGTTGGGCTCTTGTAAGTATATTATATAACTCTCACACTTGTAAGTATTATATAACTGCCACATGTATAGCAAATCAGCCACGGAGGTCTTGTAGCTGTGGCCGTAACTCAAGTTGACTCGGAAATTGCAATGCCCTCACAATAGTGATCTAGGAAGAAACTAATGATGCGGTGGGCCTATAAGTATAACTGCCACATCAATCGCAAACTACTACTCTCATCAGCCCCTCACCTCAATCCGTGAGCCCCTAAACCCCCACCCTACGTCAATGTGACTACCCACTCGGCCCCGTATGAATTGATGCGCACTTGCGCAGTGTCCTCAGACCTGCTTAGAGCAGTGGATTTGTCGCACACCAGTTGAGCCCGCAACACTCACTTATCTATATATATAAAATTCAAAGTCCTGACTGACTGACTGACTGACTGAGATATCAACGCACAGCCTAAACTACTGAAGTTAGAAACTTGAAATTTTTACAGTTGGTTCCTTTTATGACAGGCGCACATTAAGAAAGAATTATTGGAAATATAGGGGATGGAAGTTTATATGAAACTCCGTCATTTTTCAAGCTGTTTCCATCAATGTTGGTATTTGAGCTTTCAGTTAAAAATAAAGAAGTACGTGTGTCACAGTTTTTGAAAATTCCACCCCAAAATCTAATTCCACGCGGACGAAGTCGCGGGGGCAAAAGCTAATGTACAATATGACTGTCCACTATGCCCCGTACGAGTTGACGCGCAGTGTCATCATACCTGCTTAGTGCGGTGGGTTTGTCGCACAACAACTGAGCCTCTAACTCTCACTTACGTCAGTGTGACTGCCTACTCTGCCCCTTACACGTTGACGCACAGTGTCCTCAGACCTGCTTAGTGCAGTGGATTGTCGCATAGCAACTGAACCTCTTACTCTCACTTACGTCAGTATGACTGATCACTCCGCCCCGTACGAGTTGACGCGCAGTGTCCTCGGACCTGCTTAGTGCGATGGGTTTGTCGCACACCAGCTGAGCCTCTAACTCTCACTTACGTCAATATGACTTCCCACTCGGCCCCGTACGAGTTGACTCGCAATGTCCTCACATCGGAGACCTTGTCGCGGCAGGTCTGCGTCCGCTTCCCACTTCCTGTCTGCCGAGTGAGCGTAGGCCGCCGCTGGAGACGCGTGAGTGACTCGCGTTGTTGTCACTATACCTGGAATTCGACTCAAACTCTCACTATCCTTACTAATATAATCCTCAATAGCCCCACGGTTAATGGTGCGGACTGAAAACTGAAAGGTCGCAGGTTGGAGCCCTACCCTGTGTACTATTGTCGTATTCGATCCGAACACAAGCTATTCGCTTATGTGGAGGGGAGAGGAGAAAATAAGTCAAGTTCAACTTGGCTAATATTCTTTTAAAAATAACCGAAAGTGTGTTTGTTGGTTTGTTCTTCAATCACGCAGCAATGGCGATTTTTTGCAGGGTTATAGTTGAGGTGGAGGGTGACATAGGCTTTTCCTACCTTACCTTTTATCTCATAAAAACAGATGGTTCCCGCGCGATTTTTAAAAACAAAATTGCACTTGAACAAAGTCGCGGGAAAAAGTTAGCTCAAATACATAATTCTAAACTTTTGCCTAAAATGAAACATATACAATCTATTTACACTTATAGGGTGTCACATTTTAAAATTGGACTCTTATTTTAGTCAATTTTAGATTTGCCTTTACAGTTACTTTGAAAAGTCTATGTTGACTGTGTAGGTACCAAATGTCAATATCATCATGAAGAAAGTAGGTAATAAATATATAATCTAATGGTAAAAGATATTCAGGTCCGTATTCTAGATCCGTTCAACTCTGACCTTTCACGAAACCCACGTCATACCAAAACTACAGTAGGTATTTGTGTACCTGTAGATAAATATTGCAACTTGATGATTAATAAATAATATGGCAGTGGATACGACTTAACACCTGTGGCTATTTTTTTTAGCCAGGCACCCATCATTCACTTTCCCACGCAATCTATGTAATTCGTTAAAGTCCATGCAAGAGACTTTTGTCCAGCATTGAACGTCTATCGGATGGTAAAGAACAAGTACCAATCTTACCAGTAGACTTGCCAGCTCTCTGCGCCCAGTCCATGAGGCCAGTGACTGCGTTATCGCCATCCCTTTGACCCTTGCAGTCTCCTCGCTTCACTGCGCCACTTAGCCCCAATGTGCCACTGTTCGCTTTGACTCCAGAGAGGTAGGCAGTGCCGCTACACGCTGAATCAGCTACATTGTGGTCTACACAGTAGGTCTGAAAACATTTGTAAAGAATTTTTAGTAATTATTACTCCCATTGATACCTGTGTGATTCTCTAAATATGATTCCCTACAGTGTGACGATTGCAATCGCTTCTGATTGGCCGATGCCGATACCTACTCACTCGTTATTGGCTAAAATGCATTCTTGCAGAAAGAACGCGATAAATGAAGTTGTTTTTACAGAATCAATCTGCAGTTCATATTTGAGTTAATTTAAAACAAGGTCATAGCTCAGTGAATCGCAGAACTGCAGTAGAATTGGGTGGGCACATAGTTCGAAAAATATTGTTACGTCGGAAATGCTAGCAACCAATTGATGCGCTGGATGCATGCAGTGCAAGACCTATAGAAGTCCATGCAAGAGAACTTTGTCCAGCAATTGTTATTTGTTAATTGTAATTATGTTGTTTATTGGTTGCTGAAGAAGATAGATAGAGTAAATAAGCCAATACCTTTGCTAGCCCAGTAAATGGGAAGGTTTCGAAGCTCAGCTTCAGTTCTTCTCCCGTCTGTCCATACTTCCTGCCGAGGTACACCCTGGTAGCGGCCAGCGTTGGTATGCTCATGCCATCTCCGAGGAACAGGATAACGTTCTTGGCAACTTTTGTGTTGAGAGGACTATCAAGCTGAAGGAAATAATTTAAGCAATTTATAACTCTAGCCCAGCTCTATTTGGAGACAAAACATTCTTAACAAGATGATGCTCGCGACATCGTCCGCGTGGATTAAGGTTTTCAATTCCTGCAGGAAAAGTGTCTATGTGTTAATACTGGTCATAAGGTATTTCCATTCCAAATTTCAAGAAATTGGTTCATTCATTGTGGTGTGGAGGAATAACAAACATCCATTCATCCTCACAAACTTTCGCATTTATAATATTATACATAGTAGGAAGTAGAATTGATCGACGTGTTTTTTGCATGCATATATTGAGGACCTCAAGAGTGACATTTAGGCTACTCTCTATGCCGAAAAACCAAAGAGATCACGTGCGATTTTTAAAAACTAAATCCACGCGTTCGAAGATGCTGACATCAGCTATTTAATTAATAAAAAGATTTAATTAGGACGATCATAGGAAAGAGCGAACATAAATGAATCTCAACTTATTTGTGTTCTTAATGTTCAAACATTTCCACTTCCCAGTTTCAATTACATTAAAGTGGTATTTAAGTTTAAAAGTGTTTATTACCTTTGTTCGGAGCGTCCATTGTGCCTGCATCTTCCAGTGCTCTTTGTTCTTTTCATCGAATAAGGATCTCGAAGATAAAAGATCTGAAACGCAATTATTTAAAATATTAATACCCTCATACAAAACACTTCTAATTACCCTCATCCTTCTAATTAAATATCAAGTGCTTAAACGGTGAAGGAAATGAGTAAGTCAGGAAACCAGCACGCCTGAGAGTTTTCCATAATTTTTCTCTGAGAGAAGATTTAGAACAATACAAAGAATGAGACAGTAGAATGAATGGTTTTTTTTTTATTCGATGACAAGATAGCCCTTGACTGCGATCTCACCTGATGGTAAGTGACGATGCAGTCTAAGGTGGTAGCGGGCTAACTTGGAAGGGATATAGCAGTGTAAATTCAACCCATACCCCTAATCGGTTTCTACACGCCATCGTACCGGAACGCTAAATCGCTTGGCGGCACGGCTTTGACGGTAGGGTGGTAACTAGCCACGGCCAAAGCCTCCCACCAGACCAGACCAGAGACAATTTAGAAATTATAAATTCCTAAATTGTCCCCGCCGGGAATCGAACCCGAGACCTCCCAGTTATAAGACCACAGCGCTCACCACTGCGCCAGGGAGGTCGTCAAAAATGGTATGGAAGGAGTACCTATGGGTGGGTTTTATTTTCACTGCCATACCCTTTCAAAGTTACATACTACCAAATTGTGGAATCATCTCCCTTCGACGGATTGGTGGTGCCTCTGGTACTACAATGTGTTCATGGGCGGCGGTAATCATTTAACATCAGATTAGGGTTGCCAGACGTCCCGTATTTCCCGGGACATCCCGTATTTTAGGCATAGTTTAAAATATCCCGGCGGGACTGACTCTGTCCCGTATTTGAACCGTACGTCGTTTTTCATTATGAAATCGATCTACGTATTCACACACGCAACGTTCGTAAAACGTACTCGTCTCGCTACTAACTTGCACTCGCAGCCCGCATCGACCAATGACAGTGTTAGTGTCAGAATGACAATGTTAAAACTGACTCGATCCTCGGAAAAATATAAAAAATAATAAAAAACGACACTAAATAATTTTGTTTTTTATTTGTCCCGGGTAAAAAACTGAAATCCCGTATTTTTTGTCCATTTAACCATTTGTCCCTTATAGGCTGAAAAAAAATCTGGCAACCCTACATCAGATCCACCTGCTCGTTTGCTCGCTATTCATATAAAAAAAATACCAGTAACCCCTAATTGGTTTTTGACTAGAAAATTAGGGGTTGAGGTCCGGAACCTCTTAATCCAAACTAGTATCCGCGCCACGTCACGCCACTTCTGTGTAAACCTCGCTTTACCTAGTGACAATGTTTTCCGGAAGCAATAGTTCATTAGAACATTCCATCGTAGAAGATTAGAGCGGTAGATAGTTTTTATTGCACCTAAACCAAATAGCATTGAAGGTATTAGGTTTTACCAGGTTTTACTCGAGCGTAACAAAGCTTAGAAAAAAATACAATCAATTCAAATTCAAGGCTCAATAGACCGACGGTTAAAGGTGCGGACTAAAAACTGAAAGGTCGCAAGTTCGAACCCCACCCGTTGCACTACTGTCGTACCCACTCCTAGCACAACTTTCCACTTATTTGGAGGGGATAGGAGGATATTAGTCTACTTCAGCTTGGCTAATATTGTTTTTTAAAAAAAAAGCATTAGAGCTCAATAGCCTAGCAGGCGCGGAATGAAAACTGAAAGGTCAAAGGTTCAATCCCTGCCCGATACATTATTGTCGTATACACTCCTAACACAAGCGTTCCGTAGCGTTAGAAGTTACCTATCTGCGTTACAGCAATTAATTATCACATGCTTCAACGGTGAAGAAAGACATCTTGAGACAACTTGCACGCTTGAGAGTTCTCCATAATTTTTTTTATTTTTTATTCGATGACAAAATAGTCCTTGACTGCGATCACACCTGATGGTAAGTGACGATGCAGTCTAAGTTGGTAATGGGCTAACTTGGAAGGCGTATGGAAGGAGTATGGTAGTGTACAATCAACCTATACCCCTAACTGGTTTCTACAGGCCATCGTGCCGGAACGCTAAATCGCTTGGTAGCACGTCTTTGACCGTAGCCAAAGCCTCCCACCACCTCAGACCAGAGACAATTTAGAAATTATAAATTCCCAAAGTGCACCGCCTGGAATCGAATCCGGGACCTCTCAGATATAAGACCACAGCACTCACAGCGCCAGGGAGGTCGTTGAAGCAGGGAGGTCGAGGCATTGGGCCAACGTTGCTGATGAAGATGAAAATGGTGAATATTCTTTTTAAGAAAAAAAAAAAAAAAAAAACCAACACAGTTGCGTGTTTTTATGTATTGTGTAAAGCGTGTAACTCACGAATGATCTCCAAAGAGGGTCAAGTACGCTTTCCGTACATAACCGCACGTAATTGATAACTGGTTCACACTTTGTAATACACTTTAATGTGTTTTCCAATTAATAGTGCAACCTTGCCCTAAGTACGCGTCTTATTATGGCGTAATGACACGCGAAATTAAAACCAAACTATTAAAACTTTGCTCCCTTGTCTTGGCTCGTTTTTTAAGCTATTGCATAGCTTCTATCGCGGGCCAGCGTGGAGACCGAATCCAGAAATTCCGTAACGAAAATAACCTGACACGGGACTCCTCTACGGTGAGCCGCTAGATGGCGCATTTTTTATCAATGCCATCTAGCGGTGAGCCGCTAGATGGCGTTGATAAAAAATGCTATGCAATAGCTTTACCGCGGTAGTCCCCGAGTGCCACACGTCTTTTTTTTTTTAATATTCTAACAAACCAGCAGGATGGTCACCACCGCCCATGAATATTTGTAGCACCTGAGACACCACCAATGCGTTGCCTGCTTTTCAGGAATTTGCTGGTCCGCCCCTTGTATAACCCCATGTAGTAGGTAATTTAGCGGGAACACCGTCGCAGGAAGTTTTTTTTTTTTTAAAGAATATTAACTAATATAAACTTGACTAATATTCTCCTCTCCCCTCCAAATAAGCAGAAAGCTTGTGTTAGGAGTGGGTACGACAATAGTGCAACGGGTGGGGATCGAACCTGCGATCTTTCAGGTTTCAGTCCATACCCTTAACCGTTGGACTATTGAGTTGGTTCCACAGTTTCAAAGTTTTTCAGTGAATCGCGAAGCTGAAGTGGAAATGGGCGGGGAACATACTAGCCGTCCACGTCAAGTTGGCCGCTACCTCGCCTCGCGCTTCCCCGCACCGCACCTCAAGTCAGACCCGCTTCGTACTATAGGCTAAACCCTTCATTCCCCAGGAGACCTAACTAGCCCAATAGTGGACATGACGGGTTGGGATCCGCTAAGAAAGGAGGATTTTTACCCTAAGGGGGTAAAATAGGGGCTTAAAAATTCAAACTTAACGTGAGCGAAGCCGCGGGCAAAAGCTAGTTTCAAAATAAAAATGTTTATTATGATTATGAAATAAAGAGGTGGGCTTATTTTATAAAAACAACATGGAAATAAAAATGTTCCCAGAATTTTATCATTGAACAATAAGTAGATGTATTTGCGTTAACCAACGCCTTGCAGCGATACAATCTAAATGTTAACAAATGTTAACACAGAAAAAAAAAAATGTTAACAAAACGGTATTTCTTACATTCAGGTTTATTATTCTTTATCAGCTCATATCTTTACCTGTCTAATCGAGTAAAATTATAGCAGGTAACTGACTGTTGCATTGGTTTTGTCTTGATAATATCTTAAACGGATAGATAGGGAGACGGTGGCAAAATAAATTAGTATAAGTTGGTATTAAGTAATACCGTCGGGGATAGTGCAAATCCGCGTAACTAGCATTAGTACCTGTTGTGGGTGTTTAGAGAATAAAGTTAGTTGTCATCCACGACGTGTTTCATTGATACAACAGTACCTTAAAATCAATTTTGATACGTTTGTGGTCAAATCAAAACCGCGTAAGTGTCGTAGCGACTAAATTAATCACTTTAAAAGTAATAAAGTTAATATCTATTTTTATCAATACATAGAACACACGAATTAATACTCTGTGTCAAAATTACCCCAATAGCTGTAGAAATAAGAAAATAAAGTTTTAAACTTCCCCTGTAAAACTGTGACTAGTGTAGATCCGCGGTTTTTACCAAATGTACATACGTGGTTTTGCACTATCCCCGACGATATGTACTATGTTTATGGTATTATAGAGGTAGATTCACTTGACAATTATTATTCGAAAGGACTTTGTAAAAGTTTATTTGAAGTTATAACCTTTTTTACTGCGACTGTATCCGTCTCTTTCTAAAACAAAGGAGCTACTAGATAGTATAGATGGATTGAGATGAATGAAGAAAATGACTGACAAATGACAATGATCCTTATTTTAAGTAAGTAACTAATATAGTATGACATGACTTTACTATGAGCTTAATAAGAGGCAGTTATTTCGAAATCACAAACAGGAACAGTTTTATTTACTTACACTTAGTAGAGATATTTTCTTCCGGTAAAACTGACATTGAACAAAAAGGCTAAAAGGTTTTAGAATAAGGTCATTATCAAGATAAGATTAATATCAAGGTACCTAGATAATACGTGTAATCGAATAGCCTAACGAAAACTGTTTACTTTTAAGTACTCCCTCATTATTTACTTTTCAAAATAAGCCAATAGATATTATCCCTACTGACTCCTACTGTGTTTTGAAAAAGGCTATCATAACAATCTAAGACTATGTCTATGACTTTTCAAAGTGTATTAGGGGGCATAAGTAATGTGCATTTAATTACATATCAATTATCCATATTTATAATTAGCTTTTACTTGTGTATTAAAAGCAAGTAAACCACCATTTATTAAAAGTTTGTGATCCTAACTCGGAAGCGGTTATTCTTAAAGGTACAAAAAAATTACCAAACATACCTACTTCAAATGTATGATACGGAAAAAAAACTAATAGATTTATAAATACATATCAAAAATTCCGAGACCGGCAGGATTCGAACTCACATGTCTCGGGAATTGCGCCCGAGTGTGTTAACTGTTACGGCTACGGCCGAATTGATGTGGATCAATTCGGCCGTAGCCGTAACAGTTGGACTGTGGAGTCCACACGTCAGCCACAAAATTAGTGATATGTATCTACTTTTTCAATCAGTTCTATAGCAAGTGTAGGATACCACTTTAATAAAAAAAAAGACGTGTGTCACTCGTGGACTGCCGCTGTAAAGCTATTGCATAACATTTTCTATCAACGCAATCTAGCGGCTCACCGCTAGATGGCGTTGATAAAAAATGCGCCATCTAGCGGCTCACCGTAGAGGAGTCCCATGTCAAGTTATTTTCGTTACGGAATTTCTGGATTCGGTCTCCACGCTGGCCCGCGATAGAAGCTATGCAATAGCTTAAAAATAAAATGGAAAAAATTTCATCATCACCTCGTGTATTCGAGTATGTATATGTTATATGTTTTTTCTAAAAGAGTACAGCTATCGAATACTCAATACACTATAAATTACTACCAAGCTTATTTTGTCCGTTTGTTTAACCATTTTTTAACATAAAATTTGATCACGCATGACGGGGCGGTCATGTAACCAGCTCTTGGACTATTCGGGTATTAATATATAGTAATTAATTTAAAAAATGAAACAAAAAAATTGTCAATATCACGAAAACACCGATGAAAAATTCCAACGCTGAGCGACTAATGCTGAGATCTATAGAGCGTGCTTTGACTTAACTCAAACTTCAGATAGAGTTAAAACGGGATAGATCTCACAATCAGAATAGAATAGAATAACTTTTTATTCAAATAAACTTTTACAAAGTGCTTTCGAATCGTCAAATGAATCTACCACTGGTTCGGAATGCCGTTCCAACCGAGAAGAACCAGCAAGAATCTCGGCGGTTGCTCTATGATATGAACGCAAACAATATATCTACCTACCCACTATCCGTAGAGGAATTCCGTCTACGATCTCCGAATATTTATATTATGTACCTATACCAGTATAAATAAAATTAATTATGCATCAGATACCTTTATATTCGTATGGGATTACCTGACGGTAAATACTTTCAAATGAAAATATAATTAGTTAAATCAGTGTAGATTTGAAGGAGTTATGGAGTTAACGTAACCAGAAAAAAAAACCGGCCAAGCGTGAGTCGGACTCGCACGCGAATGGTTTCGTCCTCCCGACCGAATCCGGCCACGGCGGCCAACCTCCACATAGATTAGCCATCTGCGCGGGAGATATTATAGTGCACAAGTGCGCAAACATAGGTGCACTCTCTATTCCCTCACTCTCATAGTCCGATGGGATGGAAAATCCGACACGACCGGAGAGAGATCAGGCGCAGGGACCGACGCCTTTACGTGTTCTGCGAGGCACGTGAAGGGTTTCGTTTCATCGTAACAGCGATTGTTTTAAGGTGGAGCAATGAACCCCAATTAAATAAATTACGATTCTTGTATGAACCCTCATACAGGAAACGTTATTTTTTCGGCCCTTTATTTTTTATTTTATTTTTATTATTTGTTGATGTAGCGGCAATTGAAATACACATTCTGTGACCAGTATGGACTACTTATTACGGTTCATGAGATACAGCCCACTGACAGACAGACAGATGGACGGACAGACGGAAGGTCTCGTTAGCACCCTTTGTGTACGGAACCGTAAAGAGCGCCGTATTAAAATCTCATTTCTTGTTCCCTTTTAAGTCTAGTCTACTTTAAAGGTACTTACTGTTATCATTAGCCTTTAAAGTCCGGCCATTTGAATAACCAACACTCAGCAACAACAAAAACAGCCTAAAAGTTTTTAAATTCAACATTCTTCTGTATTTTTTTTTTATACCGAACTTTCGCGTCTTTTTTTCGCACTTGCGCGCTCTATGTCCGCGCAAAGTATTTTTTGTTTAATTCCAAAACACATTACCGTTAAAACTGTTGCATAAAAAAATGTTTTTTTTTTTAAATATTTCACAGAAAATTAAATATTTTAATTACACGCACACTTTATTGTTTTTATTTTATTTCATTCAGTCTTATTATACTATATTAAATAAAGATTTATAATAATATATTTGATTTTGTTTAATTTCAAAATACATTACCGTTAAAACTGTTGGATAAAAAAATGATTTTTTTTTTAATATTTCACAGATAATTAAATATTTTAATTACACACACACTTTATTGTTTTTATTTTATTTCCTTCAGTCTTATTATACTTTATTTATAATAATATTATGTTTGATTCAATTATATGAATCATTATTCACAGTTCAACAGTACAACGGTTGCAATGACATTGGCCTGCCGCCTGAGCGATCTTTTCAACTTATTTAAAACTGCAAGTTTGGTAGAACAGAGACTGCAGTGGAGTGAGTTACTTTGTATTTATTGTGTAGTCTTTGATTTCTTTTGATCTGCGGCACACAATTATTGTTAATAATTAAATACATACTACTAATATTAAATCAGTAAATCGATTTACTGTAGAAAATAGTCAATATTATCATCTGATCTAACACATTTTATGAATGAAGTAACACTAACAAGATAATTGCAATATTGTTGTTGATATTAGGGTTATCGGATGCAATTAATCGTACGCTATTTGTTATTTTTCAATGGACTTCAGAAGGGCATATCAATAGGTTATCTAACCTTTTAACATTAGTTTATGTATATCGTAATCTTCACGGGCGTGGGGGTTAACATTTGTCCTCCCCCCTATACTTCCCTCTTAGTAGGTAGGCTCGATTCATTCAGAACCAGCTATTTATTTCAATCTATTGAGCTTATTCTCCACTAGATGATGCTCGCGACTTCGTCCGCGTGGATTAATGTTTTTTGATCCCGCGGAAACTCTTTGATTTTCCGGGATAAAACTACAGAAACAGACTATAATCTATCTCTGTGCCAAATTTCATCCAAATAGGTTCAATCGTTGCAGTGCGATTGAGTAACAAACATCCATACATCCAAACTTTCGCATTTATAATATTAATAGGATTAAATACCTCTTCTATACTTTTATTTTACTAATCAAATCACTTTATAATAATCTTCTCAATAAAAAGTGACTGACTAACTAATCTATCAACGCACAGCTCAAATCACTGGATGGATCAGACTGAAATTTTGCATACAGATAGCTATTATGACGTACGTAAGTAGGTAAGTTAGCTTAAGTTTACTGATGTAGGAAATGCTAAGTTAAAGCGTCACTTCACCATAAAACTACTAAACTGGCCTACCAGTCAGGCGAAATCTAATTTTAAGCAGATACCTATTTGTACATCAAGAAATTGATCAAAATATAATGTAATAGTTATATTCTAATATCGACTCCGTGATTCTCTGTGCTATTGAATTTCGGCCGCTACAATAAACAGCTGTTTGACACAATGCAATCCTGAGTTCTCCTCCTTTGTTGGTCTGTTACTTTTATTAGCTTCAATACCAATATTATAAAAACAAAAATAATTATGTCTGCCTGTTTCCCACCGCTATGCCTAAACCGCTGGTTAAGTATCCTGGTGAACATCTAGGGTACTTTTTATCCCGGAAAATCAAATAATACATTCGAGACTTCATCCGTGTGGGTTAATTTTTCTAAAAATCCCGTAGGAAATTCTTCCTTCCTTGCCTTGTAGAATTCTATTTTTGTCCCTTAAATCCAATTCATCATCATCATCATTTCAGCCTGCGGACGTCCACTGCTGAACATAGGCCTTTCCCAAACAGCGCCACCACACCCGGTCCTCAGCCCTTCTCATCTAGCCACTTCGCGCCACTCTCTTTACGTCGTCGGTCCATCTTGCTGTAAATCCAATTATCAAAATCCAATAAAAATAAAAATTTATTATCATGTATACGAGTATACCTACCTAAATATTAGGTACATACATCGATGGGTATAATTATGATAATAAATAAAGGTATAATTTAGAACCTTTAGGGCTAACATGCGTGCCACGAGAAAATTTTGCTCTACGTGAATCTTTATCTTTATCTCTTTATCTTTATTATCTTTTTATTCACGAGTCAAGTGTAGACAAAATTTTTTCGTGACGCGCCTCTTAGCCCTACTGGACAGCGTTTAAGCTCCTTTCATTTAAGCTACTTTTATCCCGAAAAAATAAGAGTTCCCGTGGGATTTACAAAAACCTAGTTATTTTTATATTATGCTTATAATTAAGTTTAGAAAAAAGGGAAGTAAGTTAAGACGCTATTCTGGACGAATTTTAGGTATTTGAGGGGGTGCGACAGAGGAAAGCGCGGGGTATTAGTCCCGCCAACCGCGGGGGGCCCCGGACAATGCAGCGCGAGCGCTCAATATTAGCTTGATAGCGGCAAGAAACGACTCAGTCTGGCTGACAAAACTATATTAGGTCTGTACTGTAACTTATTTTCGTCGATCATATTGTAACTTATATGACTCGGTTAGTATGGCTACAGTTTATTTTCAGAGAGAGAGTACAGGTTCGATTCCTAGCCAACACCAGTAATGTAATATTGTTTTTTTAATTTCCTTATTCATTTTTAGCCTTTTTTTACCATAGTATGTATTTCAATATTACTTACATTTTTTTAAGTACATAATTTGAATAAATAGTGTTTTAAGTTAGGTGTTGTATTTTTTAATTTATTACCTAATTTTTTAATCTATATTCTATATATTGATATATTACTAGTTGATGCCCGTGGCTTCGCTCGCGTGGATTAGTTTTTAAAATGAATCCCTATTTCCCTTGTCGAAACATCACGCTTGAACGGCTGGACCGATTTTGATGGGACTTTCACTGGCAGATAGCTGATGGTAGGAGTAATATAGGCTACTTTTTTAACCGATTTTCAAAAAAGGAGTTATGTTTTTACTTATGTACCTACTATATCAATATCTCCGTGATTTCTAAACCGATTTTAACGGGACTTTCACTGGTAGATAGCTGATATCATCGGGCATAGTATAGGCTACTTTTTTAAGCGACTTTTGAAAAAGGAGAAGAAGGAGTTTTGTTTTTCTACTTCTGTATATCGATATCTCCGTGATTTCTTAACCGATTTGCGTGAATCTTTTTTTAATTGAAACAAAAACTTTGCAAGATTTAAAATTAATTAATTAATATCCTTTATTTTTTTTGACGACGTCCCTGGCGCAGTGGTGAGCGCTGTGGTCTTATAAGTGGGAGGTCTCGGGTTCGATTCCCGGCGGGGCAATATAGGAATTTATAATTTCTAAATTGTCTCTGGTCTGGTCTGGTGGGAGGCTTTGGCCGTGGCTAGTTACCACCCTACCGTCAAAAACGTGCCGCCAAGCGATTTAGCGTTCCGGCACGATGGCGTGTTGAAACCGATTAGGGGTATGGGTTGAATTGACACTGCTATACCCCTTCCGAGTTAGCCCGCTACCATCTTAGACTGCATCGTCACTTACCATCAGGTGAGATAGCAGTCAAGGGCTATCTTGTTATCGAATAAAAAATAAATAAAATGTTCTAATAAATATTTTTCTTACATGTTGTATTTTTTCGCTATTGAGGTGAAAAGTTTTATGTATCACACGATAGCAAAGTTTTTGCTTCTTGTGCCTTTGAATCCCTCACTACTCTTATGATTCTAACTTAGAATCCTTATCTCGCTCGGGATTCAAACTAGGCACTCGCAACAAAAAAACTTTGCTATCTTGTTGAACAAATAACTATTTCGGGCAAACTATCAATTTTAGAGAAAATTTTTATTTCGTCCCATAGTGCCGCCGCCGCACTATGGGACGAAATAATATAAACCGTCTCATAAATGGTTGGGACGAATGTTATGATTCCAAAGATTTTTCCATGGATTAATATTCTCAGATAATAGGACCTTTATGAATAATGTTGAAAAATAAAAATATTTTAGTTCTAGGTATATAAAATTACTAGTAGGGCGCGTGGGTCCGCGGCTCGCTAAAGCGAACCGCGTGTTTTCTGTTCCCCAAGTAGATCTTCGGATCTTGATCATCTTTTTCCAAAACCACTATTTCATCTTGTACATTCTCTAAGATAGACATCGACGAAATTTGTATGGCCACCATCTTGAATCCGCCATTTTGGTAGTTTTTTTCAGCTCATTGCCAATTGGATAAGGTGTCGAGTGATTTTTGTTTGGGCACCCTCAACCTATCTTCAATACCCTGACCGTGCTCCTCACCCGTCTGCGAAATCCTCAATCATCAGCTCCCTCTATATTTTTCATACAAATGAATTTTTATCTTCTATACGAAACCATCAGTTTGGAAAAGAAACCTTATCTTAGTCTTGCATATATTTTGTATGAAAAAAATAAATTCCGCCATTTTGAATTTTTTTCTATTCATTAAGTAGACTTTCGAGTACTGATCATCTATTTCTAAAAAACCACTTTTAGTTGTTAAATACAGCGCGCAGCGCAGGGGAAAGTTAAAAACAATCGGCATAGGCCCATCGCGGACCGCGTAGGTGCATCGACTGCATCACCTGATTTATCGGACGATGTCCACCGCAGGTAGTGAACCTTTTTAGACTCCGCCTCCTGCGCTGCTCGCTATAATAAAAATGGGTTTGGAAACGATGTCCGTATGTTGACATCTAAAATTATACAATAAAATAAAATGAACATAAAATAAACATTATATATAAAAATAAAATATTTTACACTAGACACTCTTCTACTTTTTATACTCTCCAAGATAGGCACCGACGAAATTTGTATGACCGCCATCTTGAATCCGCCATTTTGGATTTTTTTTCAGCTCCTTGCCAATTGGATGAGGTTTCGAGTGACTTTTGTTCGAGAACCCTCCACCTATCTTCGAAACCCTGGCCTTGCTCCTCACCCGTCTCAGAAATCCTCAACCATCAGCTCTCTCCGTATTTTTCCTCCAAATGAATTTTTGTCCTCTCTACGAAACCATCAGAAATTTTGAAAAGGAGCCACATAAAGTCTTGCTAAGTCATATATTTTGTATGGAAAAAAATAAATTCCGCCATCTTGAATTTTTTTCCTATTCATCAAATAGACCTTTGGGTCCTGATCACTTTTTCCAAGCAACCACTCTTCCACCATTTATAGTCTCCGAGATAGACACCGACGAAGTTTGTATGGTCGCCATCTTGAATCCGCCATTTTGGAGTTTTTTTTCGGCTCTTTGCCAATTGGATGAGGTTTTGAGTGACATTTGGTTGAACAGCCCCCCACCTATCTTCAATATCCTGGCCGTGCTCCTCACCCGTCTGCGAAATCCTCAATCATCAGCTCCCTCCATATTTTTCATCCAAATTAATTTTTGTCCTCTATACGAAACCATCAGCGGAAAGGAACGTATCAAAGTCTTGCATATATTTTGTATATAAAAAAAAAATCCGCCATCTTGAATTTTTTTCTATTCATCACGTAGACTAATGGGAACTGATCATCTTTATCAAAGAAACCAGTCCTCCATCTTTTATAGTCTCCGAGATAGACGCTGACGAAATTTGTATGGCCATCATCTTGAATCCTCCATTTTGGATTTTTTTTCAGCTCCCTGCCAATTGGATGAGGTTTTGAGTGACTTTTGTTTGAACACTCCTGACCTATCTTCGATACCCCGGCCGTGCTCCTCACCCGTCTCCGAAATCCTCAACCATCAGCTCTCTCCATATTTTTCCTCCAAACGAATTTTTGTCCTCTATACGAAACCATCAAAAATTTTGAAAAGGACCCGTATCAAAGTTTTGCATATATTTTGTATGGAAAAAAATAAATTCCGCCATCTTGAATTTTTTTTCTATTCATCAAATAGACCTTTGGGTCCTGATCATCTTTTTCCAAGCAACCACTCTTCCACCATTTATAGTCTCCGAGATAGACACCGACGAAGTTTGTATGGTCGCCATCTTGAATCCGCCATTTTAGACTTTTTTTCGGCTCTTTGCCAATTGGATGAGGTTTTGAGTGACATTTGGTTGAACACCCCCCCATATATATCTTCAATATCCTGGCCGTGCTCCTCACCCGTCTGCGAAATCCTCAATCATCAGCTATCTCCATATTTTTGTTCCGAATGAATTTTTGCCCTCTATACGAAACCATGAGTAAAAAAAAATTTTTCCATACAAAATTTTACAGGAGAGGTGATCAATGAGTCAATCAGTCAGTCAGTGAATCAGTGAATAAGCACCAGTAGCTATATATATAGTAACTAGTAGAGCGCGTGGGTGCGCGGCCCGCTGCAGTGGACCGCGGTTTTTCTGCTCTTAGACTTGATCATTTTCTACTAAAAAACCACTCTTCGATTTTTTATTCTTTGTCAAATAGGCACCGACGAAATTTGTATGGCCGCCATCTTGATTCCGCTATTTTGGTTTTTTTTTAGCTCCCTGCCAATTGGATGAGGTTTCGCGTGATTTTTGTTTGAGCAACCTCCACCTATCTTCAATACCCTGACCGTGCTCCTCACCCGTCTTCGAAATCCTGAATCATCAGCTTCTTCCATATTTTTTCTAAGACTGAATTTTTGTCCTCTATTTGAAATCATCGGTAATTCTGAAAAAGAACCCTAACAGTCTTGCATATATTTTGTATATGAAAAAAATTAATTCCGCCATCTTGAATTTTTTTTCTATTCATCAAGTAGACCTTCAAGTACTGATCATCTTTTTCCAAGAAACCACTCTTCCATCTTTTATAGTCTCCGAGATAGGCACCGACGAAATTTGTATGGCCGCCATCTTGAATTTGCCTATTTGGAGGTTTTTTTTGGCTCTCTGCCAATTGGATGAGGTTTCGAGTGACTTTTGTTTGAACACCTCCCACTTATCTTCGATATCCTGCCCGTGCTCCTCACCCATCTCCGAAATCCTCAACCAGCAGCTCTCTCCATATTTTTCCTGCAATAAATTTTTGTGCTCTGTACGAAACCATTAGAAATTTTGAAAAGGAACCGTATAAAGTCGTGCATATATTTTGTATGGAAAAAACAAATTCCGCCATTTTGAATTTTTTTCTATTCATCAAGTGGACCTTCGGATCCTGATTATCTTTTGCAAAGAAACCACTCTTCCATCTCTTATACTCTCCGAGATAGACACAAACAAAATTTGTATGGCCGCCATCTTGAATTTGCCATTTTGGAGTTTTTGTTCGGCTCTCTGCCAATTGGATGAGGTTTCGAGTGACATTTGGTTGAACACCCCCTACCTATCTTCGATACCCTGGCCGGTGCTCCTCAACCGTCTCCGAAATCCTCAATCATCAGCTCTCTCCATATTTTTCCTCCGAATGAATTTTTGTCCTCTACACGAAACCATGGGTGAAAAAATTTTTTTATTATGTAAATAAGATCATTCTTATTATTTAACTAGTACTTATTTTTAATGAAATAACTAAAATGACAATAATTATTAATAATGAAATAATTTTTAAGTATTATAATTAAATTTTTAGTACTTATGGAAAATTAAATAATTTGATTTTTGACATGCTCTCACGAAATAAATATTATCTTTAAAATACTGGCGTTTCATTTTTCTAGTAGCTTATACATTCAATAATACGTGTACAAATTTTCAAATCAAAATGTCAAGAAACAAAAAAGTTATTGATTTTCGAGACGGTTTATATGATTTCGTCCCATAGTGCGCCGTCGCCGCACCACTGCCCGCAAGATTCGGAGCAGAGGCCTTACTCACTCTTGCAATGTTCTTGGTTCCTCAGAATTGAGCTTCAAACGTTTTTTCCGACTGAAAATTAAATATTACTTATTATAATTAATTAAAAAAAAAAAATACTATTGTCCTAAAAAAATGCCCTTAGAAAATGCAAAACAAACACGGTAGAAGAACCGAACCGGTAACTTCTAGCTATCAACTGTCTCCTACACTGACTAAGCCAAACGTCTAATACAATGAACGACGAAAATAAGGTCTATTATAGTAAAGTACCTAACTAGCTAACTACAGTTTGATAAGCCGAATTGTACGACGAACTGGGGTATTGTACACCATTATTATTAGATACTTACCTTCTTCTTCGTCAACCCTTAGACGTCTACTGCTGAACAAAGGTCTCTTACGTGGACTTCCACAGATCTCGTTCTTGCGCCGCCTGAATCCAGCGGCTCCATGCGACTCGTTTGATATCGTCGGTCCACCTAGTGGGGGATCTGCCAACATTGAGCTTCCCTGTGTGAGGTCGCTAGTCCAGCACCTTGGAACCCCAACGACCTTCAGCTCTTCGAACTATGTGCCCCGCCCATTTCCACTTTAGTTTCGCGACTCGCAGAGCTATGTCGGTAACTTGGTTCTCCTACGGATCTCCTCATTTCTGATTTGATCTCGCAGGTAATTTGAAAAATACGTAATAATTGTGAAGAAATTACGTAAGTTACCAAGTAATTGAAAATTGATGATGAAATTGATATTTCATGATCCCTTACATAATGCAAAACCTTTACAAAATATTGAGAAAATTAAAAATAGGTAGATACTTACTTTACAATTTCCATCATCTGCTTTTGATATTTTTTATATAGTGAATTCTTGGATTTTGCTTTTTTTTAGGACCCATTTTCAAAATTAGCCTACTCTACTACTTACCTTATTTAAAACTTCATTTTATGGATTATTTATTTACAATTGACTATAAACAAACTTATAACTAGGTAAACTCTATTTAACTTCACTAAAATATACAAAATAGTCTTCAACATAAAACAAAAACAATTTTACTTATTATAATTAATTTTGAAAAAAAAAAAAAACACTTTTCCTAAAAAAAAAAACATAAAACCTTTTTTTAGAAAATGCAAAATGAACGTAGTTGAGATTCGAACCTGCAATTTCTAATTATCAAATCGCGACCAAACTAACTGAGTCAAATTTCTATTAGAAAGAATGACGAAAATAAGGTACATTATAGTAAAGTATCACACTACAGTTTGATTAGCCGATTTACGTCACATTGACGTACTGTACGATAAAATTAAAAATAGGTAGGTAGACACTCTTATAACTATCACCATCTGCTTTTGTTGTTTTTATTTTGTTCATTTTCTTTTTCGGACCCATTTTCAAAATTTCTACTACTTAGTACTTATTTATTTACAACTATATTATGGTTTATTTATTAACAATATATTGTATACAAACTTATAACTAGGTACACTCTATTTGACTTCACTAAAATATACAAAATACTCTTCAACATAAAACAAAAACAATTTTCAATTATTATATTTCGCGATGTTATTTGATAGCCGAGCGAGAGCAGCGCCGCGCAGGTCCACCTAGCAGCACGCCTTAGCGATCACTGTCTAATTGAGTACGAGTGACAAAGAAGCCGCTACTGGAAATAAAACGGCCAAGACACAAATTGTGATAAAAAAAGATTAAATTATAATAGTCGCTGTAAAAAAAATCTAAAACTGCCATTTTTTGTAGTAAAATATGACAAACAAATTGTACTTAAATTTTTCAAAAATTAATGTATGGTAACTGAGAAAAATTGGAATTCATGTATTTGCAGAGGCAACTTTGCAATTTTTTTCTATTGAAAAAAGTTTACGTTATTGTGTTTTGGAAACAGGCATCAGGCCAGAAATATGATCAATTGTAACTTCCTTTTTTTTCATAGTATTATGACCAATAGATTTTGAATAAAACGATCTTCTTTCGGCTCTATTTAGCTGATCACCGAACCTTAAGTGAAAAACGTCCACTCTATGCCATTGGGCTAAAAATACATAACATGGGTACCTACGTGCCTCCATACAAGTACCCTTTGAATATTTGAAGGTCTAACACTATAGGTACCTACTCTAGTTGAGTGGGTTTTGTATGGATTTTTAACCGGGGCAACCCCTACTTTCTGAGAAATATAGAAATGTCATATTGAACTTAAAATTACCCACCAAGTAACTAGCCGTTGCACGTGACTTATTGTCCGCGTTGATTGGGATTTTCTTTATCCCGTGGAAGCTGTATGATCTCCTGGGATAAAATGTTTCGGTTCATTCCCTGGGTACAAGTTTCGGTTTAGCCGTCAGCTCGTGACTTTTTTAATCTTATGTTCTCTATTTTCAACGGTTTTGGTTTTACCTATAATAATCCCTAAATATTTTCGGGATAAAAAGGAGCCAACATCACCACTTGTATTATCGCCTACCTGCCAGCCAAAGTCGAATCAAAATCAGTTACTTAAGCTATTCAAAGGATTAACCCAGACAAATGGAGAGACATACACAGATTTTTTCTTTCAAAACGCGTTTGGAATGCAATGCTATCGTTTCATCACCTAAATATACCTAATAATTATGAGCTTAACAAGTAGCACTTATTTCGAAATCACCGATAGATGCTTACATAATTATTCAAGTAAGCCAAGCCGTTTTTAAGCAGACAAACTAACGAACAGCAGTTAATTTTTATATAATTGTAGGTATATAAATTTTATAGTTTCAAGGAAATAAAGCGATGGCGAAAGGTTTGAACAGGTTTTAAGCTAGGTAAATCCAACTTGTAATATTATATGTCTGCGGTTTCATCCACGTGGATTTAGAAGATCATTCCCACAGGATTTTCAAAATCCTGTGGGAATGATCTTCTGGGATAAAAAGTATCCCGGTCAAGTAATACAAGTTCCGCGTCGTCATCGCCATCGCCATGGTTAGCGTGTCGCGATTGGAATCGCAGGAGCTCACGAGGTAGTTGAAAAGTTCTATCCTAGCGGGCAATCGAACCCCGGTCTCTCGCGTGTCCGGCAGGGATACTAACGGGTGCCTGTCGGAAGGAAGCGCCGCGTCCGATGGGAAGTGGTAACCACTTCCATGATGAAGCGCGCTTTGAGGCTTCTAAGCCCATGCTGCGTTACTATGTCGCCTTTTCTTTTTTATGTGAAACAGCAAAAATCGACTCCGCTCTATAATCTAGTACATAGAGCCTAAAATGCTTTGGCGCGCAAATTGCACGCGCGTACTTAAATTAAGTACTTATAAGTTACAATTTCAGTGCAAACCTTTTGCAGTCAAGAGGCCAAGGCAAATATCTAATTGCAAGAAGTACACAATACTTCATTTTTTAAACATAACAGTACAACACTGTAGAAGTTTGAAATCAATATAAAACAGGGTGCAACCATTATTGCTTTCAAGAAACACATTGAAAAGATAATATTAAGACATTAATAAAAAATATCTCAAGCCAAAACCGCTGTCACGTTGCTTTAGCAATCTATGGAAGTCTGATTTTTAACAGTATAATATTGTAACGTTCCTTTTTTTTTATTGTAGATTATTAAAAACACCCCACATTTATTATAATTATTTCGAACTATTATATTAAATGATATTTTAAGGAAGGCCATCTATGTACCTATTATTGTATTACACTAATATCAGTTTGAATTACGTATACTACTTCACGCTTCACGGTTTACGCTTACACGTATAGATGGCGCTATACGCAAATTTGCATAGGTTTGGAACTAGAAAAAATGAAAATGATGTAGGGACTAGGGTTTAAAATAAAAAGAAAAAAAAAACGTCGGGTTGGATAGGACATTAAATTATTTATTTTTATTTCATAAATATAATTTTTTCATTTAATTTTATTAAATAAAATTTCGTCTATTCTTAATAACAATAATTTTATTTACATAGGTACCTACCTACATTATTTTATTTTATCAATAATCATCGTTCAATAAAAATTCTTTAAATATAATTATTATTTTATTTCAATTAATAAAATTAATAATTATTATCTAGGGTTTGTACTTTTAACATAATTAAATAATTAGGCACAGCCCATTGTTTATTGACAATTAACAATACTTATCTATTTACTGTTTTTCAACAAAGAACTAACTAATTATACGTTGTCCAAGCCTTTATTTTCTTTTTGGCATCTGCCAAATACCCTACGCCTATTATAAATTACCGCTTTTTTGTTTTCGGAATAATGTACTAAAATAATGTCGTACTTTATTGACGTTTAGTGAAGTGCCCTGTGCATAACAAACAACCACAGAGTATAACACAGTTCTTGAAAGACGATAAATCATTCACGATTATGATAAAAATAATTTGACTTTGTGTAAGGATTGTTTCTGTAAATTTAATAAAAAAAGGAAATAAAAATAGTAACTATGACTCCAATATTGAATATTTGCAAGGAATTAAGTTGAAATCTTGGAATTTAAGTTCAAACCAATAGTAAAGAAATTTTTCTTTTCATTTATTTATTTTTTGACGGCTGCCTTGAAATGTAACTATGCACGCGTTAGTGAAGTGAGTTAACTTCAAAACGCGTGGTTAATAACGTCTAAACCAAGTTTAAATCAAGAGTTATGAGCAAATATACTTGGAAAATCACATACCTACCTACTTATTTATTTAACAAACTAGCTACGTAATTGGGTATACAAATGAAACAAGTAAAATTATTAAATACTAGCGGCTCGTCCTGGCTTCGCACGGCTGGACATTTATTTTTTAAACATTTTGGCATAAACGTACAGTAAATGCAGGACAACTGACATCAACGCGTAATTTTTAATAACATTTCACTGAGCAATTTTATTAAACTCGTAATATGTTTCGAATGGAATGTCCGATTTTAATAAACTAAAAAGTAATTTACAGGTATTTAAACTGCCTTGCTTGAGAAATCATTTATTTAGGTAAGGATTAAGGCAAAGGTATAAATAACTTGATCTGATTTATATACACTATACAATTAATGATTAAACGAACTTACCTGTACGTGAAGTTCTATCATAATTATACGAAGTGCTACGTCCGAAGAATTAGTAACGTCATGATATTATTTAACACAATGTAGTATCGCATAGGTTTCACCACTTCACCACTGTAGTTTAGAGTTTTTTTTTTTTTTTTAAATATTACCCTCTCTACTGGACTACCTTTACTCGCCTCACGGCCGCCGCTCCGCCGCTCTTCATTTAGTTTAGATGATTGCGATGTTTCCGTAACATTCTGGGTTACCAGGGCGGGCGGGTCTTACTAATTCTTCGGACGTAGCACTTCGTATAATTATGATAGAACTTCACGTACAGGTAAGTTCGTTTAATCATTAATTATACTCGTGCTACGTCCTCGAATTAGTAACGTCATGATATTATTTAACACAATGTAGATGTTGAGAGTACGTGGAGGGAACGTCGCAATAAAATTACAATAATGATGAAAGAATCAAATACGTAATAATATTACGGTAACAAAAAAGTATTAGGTACAAAGAGTAATCATCAAAAAGTAGAACATTATATAAATGTGAATAATTTTAATCAAAGTGAACATAATGTTCTAGTTAAGGCCGAGTTACCCTCATTATTGACTATCGGCCTGCTGTAAAGCTTGGCAAAGGTAGCGGAACTACCGCTCCACCCAGCGGTTTGTCTTATTATATCTAAATTGACCCCAAGCTTAAACGCCAAAGATGTTGAGGCGTGCCGGGTGCTGTGGGAGGAAAACACGGAGACGTCAATTCCGCTATCTTTCAAGGTGGACTTAATCCACCGGCTTAGCGTTTGAGACGAAACACAATTGTGAGGTTTTCGTATGCTTACAAATAGTAGGTCAGACTTCCGTAAGGTCTAGGTTCTGTCCATGTATACAATAAGCATTTTTTTTTTTTTTTAGGACATATTCCTGGGTGTTCCTTGAAAAAAGGCAAGAACAAAATAGGTTGTTTTGTACCCACTTTGGACGTTTTAATCAATTCCGTAATTTTTATAATTATTTGATCATTTGAAATAGTTATTTGATCCGTTTTAATTTTAGATAGTGTTTGCACTCTATGTGCTGTCACAAAAGCAAGTAAAGTTGTGCTTTTCTTTGAAAGTTGTTCTAGAGTCAGACTTTCATTAGGAAACAAAGAACCTAAATGATTTAAAACAGTATTTGTATCCCACATACTATTATACCTAAGTAGTGGTGGTCTTAGCCTGTAAACGCCTTTACAAAATCTTGTAATTCTATCGTCGTCTGAAATATTTCGAACAATTAGGGAGAGAGTAGCTCTGTAACTATTGACAGTTCCATACTGACCACCATCATTAAATATCTTAGTGAGGAACTCAATGATGAATTGATGGTTCGTAAATGCTTACACAATTCTCCATACGAAAAGTATACCAACGTTTGAGGCAAACATTATACTGCTTTAGTGTTAGATGACCTTGAAGCCGTCATTATTTCTAAGGCAGAGATTGGCTTACATCGCTGTAGCAATGCAGTCCGGATAAGGTCCCTGCAACCAAGATAATGTTGGTTCGGATATTGTGACTGCTGGAACAAGATATTACAACATCGTTAAAATTTAACTTTACTAAGTCGGACTTGAGCAGGCGCATAAATAGTGGGTACCATGGTTGAGTGGGCCAATAAGGTACAACGATTATACCTTCAGCTTTATCTGCTATCATTTTCCGTAAGGCCTTAAGTATAACAGCGCAAGGTGGAAATGCATAAAATAAATATCGGGACCAGTGTAATGTGAAAGCGTCGATTGCGAAGGCATCAGGGTCCCTATGCCATGAGACAAATTTTTCACATATAGTATTTATTCGGGTAGCAAATAAATCTATTTTTGGGGGCTGGAAATTTTTCCATCAATTTTTAATAGCCAGCGTTCGTTAACTCCCATTCAACGTCAGGATGTGATTGACGAGATTTCCGATCAGCAATTACATTATCTGACGACCTAATATAGGAAGCTACTACAATAATCTTTCGAGACTCACACCACTGCCATATGTCTTTAGTGACCTTGTTAAAGTGAGGGTATTTAACGCCACCCATGCGGTTAATATAGCTCACTGCAGTAGTGTTGTCAATCCTAAGCAATATTTGACAGTTGTAAAAAGGTTTTGCAAATATTTTTAGTGCAAAGTACGCAGCTAAAAGTTCGAGTTGATTGATATGTAGTAGCCCCTCACTATAAGACTAGCGACCACAAGCGGTTTGACCATCACAGGCTGCCCCATCGCAGGCCCCAACCCCAATTTTGAGGCGACAGAGAATATCTCTAATACAACTGTCACTCCTGATTCTGTGAACTGAATGGTCAATAGCATTCAGCCACCAAATTAACTCTGGAAGTAACGATTGTGCACTGTCATAAGTGCTTCATAATCGTCGCAGGTACGCTGTAAGTTAAGAAACTTACAGCGTTCTAATTGTTTCGTATACAACCACCCGTACTCTATGACAGGGCATGCAGAGACCAACAAACCTAATAACTTTGCACACTTTCTTATTATGCAACGTTGTTAGTAGCTGTCATGATGGTTTGGAGTTCTGATTTTAATCGGGCTCGTTTTTTTTTTTGTGAGTTTATGGGTATATTATAACCCAAATAATTGCAAGACTTTGAAGGTATCATGTTACTTTTTTCCCCATTAATAATGAAGCCCAACGCCCTTAGTAAATTTTGAGTGGCCTCAATATTTTACATACAGTCTTGGTAAGTATAACCAATTAAGCATAGATCATCCAAGTATATAGATGATATAAAACCACATGAACATAATAACTTTACAACCGGCTTCATCAGTTTGGTAACGAAAAATGGCGCCGTAAAGAGACCGAATGGCAGGACATTAAACTCATCCATCTTATTGTCAATTACAAAACGAAGATATTTACGTGAGTTTGGATGAATCTTAATAAACAAAAACAAATATGCATCCTTCTAATCTATATTTGCAATATATGACTCTTTGGATATAAGTTTATGGACAGTACGAATGTCCTCTAACTTGAAGTGTTGTGTATTAATAAATTTATTAAGACTTTTTAAATTTAAGATGAATCTCATCTTGCCATTTGGTTTCGGTACTAAGAACACGCGTGATACAAATTGTCCAAGACATGCTTCACATTCAGAAATATCCCCGATTGTTAACAGATTCTTAAACTATTTAGTACGGGTAGGCAAGTTTGATGGACCGGTCTATCAAATTTTATTTGATAACCGTTTATCCAGGACAAAATGGTACGGTCGCGAGTAATCAAAGACCATTGCTTATAAAACTGGGCAAGGCGCCCAGCGTAACGTACCGGGTCTACTGGTGGCGAGTCTGCTTGGGCCACTGCGTGTAGCCTCGCGACGAGTTCCCGCGAGGCGGCACGTTCTGTGGGGCAGGCGGCTGGAGACGCGGCGGCGGGCCCGTCAGCCGCCTGCGAGTCGCGGCCCTCGCCTTCCAGTTTAAATTCTTGCTTGATGTTGAAGCTGATGTTGAAGCTTTAGGTTTCTTGGGAATTCCGGGTTTTAAGTCCGAGCTAGATTTCGAAACAGCCTTTGCTGTTTTAATGGTCTCCGACAAGTTGCTGCCGAATAAGAATTTGTCAATCTTGGTAGCAGATAACTGGTCCTTTAATTCGTTTTTAACCGAATAAAGTGCGAAGTTACGACGCGCTTCCGACTCGGAATATTGAATGTCGCAAAAGATTCGACTAACTTCCATAAGATCTCTGATCAAATCGTTGTTCTTCTTGGTAGCACATAGCTGATCCGATATTATTTTCCCGAGCGAGGAAATACCGGCTGCTCCCCGGAACTAAGACTTTCGTCAAAAGTTGCTTGCGAACATCCTTGTTTAAACCGCATGTTGCTACATGGGTAAATCTTGATGCGACTTTCTTATTAATGTCAGACCCATATTGATAACTACTGACGGGTCTGCACCCAAAATATCAAGGATTTCGGTGTAAACAGCCGCGTCTTCATTATGAACACTCGATGCGATCGGTTCTCCCGATACGTTATCTGATAGTTCAAGAGGGATTGTATCATCCTGATCCCTAGGGATCGAGGTGGGTTCCTCACCCAAAACAAGGTATAGTACATAACCCGATGCAATTGTGGTCTACAAATGCGGCAAGATAGTCCTAACGACTACTCTGATGCAATTTGTAACAAACAAAGCCTTCTCACAGCCGTTAACGTTCAAATGCGGCGAAATAGTCCCACAGACTACTCTGATGCATTATAAAGTTCAAATGCGGCGAAATAGTCCCACAGACTACTCTGATGCATTATAAAGTTCAAATGCGGCGAAATATTCCCAGAGAATATTCTGATGCATTTTTGTTAGATCACAGCGTCTCATTTAAAGGTTTAAACTAGAACGAATGTGGCGAAAAAGTCCCGCAGACAGTTCTGATACATTCGTAAGTTTTTCCTTTTATCATTAAAATTGAAGGGAGGTAGGAACCTACCATCAACAATCCCTTGTGGCGTGGCCGGCCTCGACGAATCTGACGATGAATCCGTTGATTGGCTCGATGATGATGAAGAACTCAACGCGGGACCGTCACGTTTTTTACGTCGTGACCGTCACAGTTTTCTAGTTTTCTTAATTTTTTTCACTATAAATTCCAAACTACTTTCATTTGCACGTTTCGGCATAGTTATAGTTATAGTTACGTTATAAATTTACCACGTGCGAAATACTGAACAAGTGAAGTGGTTGAGCACTAAAATGCGAATGAAGAGCGGCGGAGCGGCGGCCGTGAGGCGAGTAAAGGTAGTCCAGTAGAGAGGGTAATATTAAAAAAAAAAAAAAAAACTCTAAACTACAGTGGTGAAGTGGTGAAACCTATGCGATACTACATTGTGTTAAATAATATCATGACGTTACTAATTCGAGGACGTAGCACGAGTATAATTTAAATTAATATCGGAGTTATCAGAAAATGAATATTTCCGCGTGATAAAATAATAAAATGGTGCCAGCCGGTGCGGCGGGGCACGGTGGCAGGTATCGGCGCGGAAGATTCCTGTGGTTCCTGTGGTGATCTTATTAACAATCGTTTCCTATAAGAAGCTCTGTGCGATCGCAGCCCCGTAAAAACAAATATTTAATATTTCAACCCAGACGAAGTCGGGGCAGGTCGCTAGTTAAACATATTTTGAAAGAAAACCTTAATTATTATTATTATCGATAAAGAACCCAAATCAACTTATTATTTTTTTCTGTTTGTCTGTACCGCAAACATATGTCAAATTAATTTGTCTAAGTGATTAAAAATATATAATAAAATATAAGTATGTTAAATCAAAATTAAAAAGTATTTCATTAAATCGATTGAAAGTTCTTCTTAAATAAAATCGATTATTACTTCAAATCGAATCGGTAACGTGTGAAGGCGTCACTAAAGTCAAAATTTCTTGATCTGCCAAAAAGAAAATAAAGAATTGGACAATCTATAAGATAAATGCTTAGGATAATACTTAATAAAAATATAATATGTATTGTTATTTTTGATTTCTTTTATTTTACTTAAGTATTATATTTTTTTTAAATAAAATAGTAAAAAAAAAACAATAAAATTCTACTTAAATTACTTAGGTACTTACCTAGTTTTAGTAATATTATTTACATTATTATATAACTTATGATTATTTTACCTAGTCAAGTTATACAATCAAATGCAACGCTATAAAAGACATAATTACTCAGTTTTGAAATTATGTATTCAGTCATAGATCAATTACGATGAAAAGTTAACAAATACATAAAAAACAGCCCGTTACAAATTAGTTTTTAAAGAATTATCTGTAATTTATCAGCAAATTACAGATATCCCCTGTGAGGCATGGGGGTACAACATAAGTAACATCCCGAGTACGGACTATTACTGAAAATTTATACCCGGAAAACTCAGTAACTTTCTATGATCCGACCACGTACTTGAGGTCCTGCCTCATGATATGCAGTTAAAGAACGGGACCTACCACCAACGTATAAAGTACCTAGCATTATTTTAATATACTTTGCCATGTCAATGAAGTCTTTATGTTACTTAGGTTGGTAAGTAAGTTGTCAAAACTATCTTACTATCTTACTAATATTATAAATGCGATAGTTTGTTTGTTTGTTGTTTAGTTGGTTTGTCCTTAAATCACGCTGCAGCAGAGCTACGGATCGACGGAGTTACGGAGCTACGGATTTTTTGCATGGGTAGGTATAGTTGACCTGCCTTGGTAGCATGGGCGGGAGAAATTTTATCCCCGGGAAAAGGATAAAATGTTTATTCCCTCGCTTAGCTTTATCCACTCATCGAGCATGGGCACAGCGGTGGAAATAACACTCAGCGGATATACTTATAGAAATATACATCGCCTTCTCCTCTGCTCTGTCGCCATGCTTTAGTATGCTAAAGATGATGATGATGATGATGATGATGGGGTTAAAATTACCTTTTCCCTATGGGGAAAAGATAATTTTATCCCCTGTCAGTGGATAAAATCGGGGGATAAAATGTTTATCTCCTGCCCATGCTGCCAGTGCTGGAGAGTGACATAGGCTACTTTTATCCCGAAAAATTAAAGAGCTCCCGCGGGATTTTAAAAACTAAATCCGATGAATGAAGTCGCGAGTATCATCTATTATTGAAATAATACTGCTTTAAGCTTTGGTGGTAGATCCCCAGTTCCATTTACAACTTCTTTAAGCTGCTTATAGACGTTGCGTTGTTTATATCTTCAAAATTAAGTATCTACGCCTCATTAAGGCTCTAACTATAGATACAAACTAACGACGAATATCACAGCACAGAAGCTTATAATATAATACTTATATGGTTTATTATTCACTCCACTGCTTGCTTGCCTGCAGTTTTCATGCTGGCTACCGTCAAGGCACATGGCGTAGGCCATGAGGTGTGGTATGACGGACTGTTCATAGCTGGAGGTGAAGAGGTGCTGCCACGGACCCTGGGCGAAAACTGCCACGTCCTCACCCCCATGGGTCTCGGAGTCCAGGGGGACTAGGCTTGGGTAAGAGTAGTCGACGGTTCCTGGAGATAGAAGTATTTAATTTTAAAAAATTGCGTGATATTTGGGTGTATGCCTGTCAAGAATGGTCTAGAAGTGATGTATCTACTAATTGCCAATTCCTCCATCGTCGAGGTGTTTTGGCAGATTTTCAACACAAAAATTGTCAAACGCTATCCCTCGGTTAAACGTTGCTCGGCGTTTGTAAAATTGGCACGCATAATATGGCGGTAGATAAAAAAGTTTTTTTATATCAATCAAAAATCATGACGGTTTTGAAAATTGTGAGTAATTGTATTGTAGAATTTTCACAAATAAAGCAAAATTTAAAAAAATATAGTAACCGTTTTCAATGAAAACTAAAAAATCGGGAGCAGTATTGTTTTAGTCCAGAAAAATGTTTAATTTAAGTAATTTTTCTTTAAAGCGACTAGAGATTAAATACTTAAAAACAGCCACTGGAATGAAAAAATATCCTTAAATACTTTTGATATCCTTGAATCCTTAGTTTTGTCCCGTTAACAAAAGGGCTAAAACATTTAACTTACGGTTGATAAACTGACTGCTTAAGGTCACATCAATCCTGCCATCTTCATCAAAGGACGCTGCTTTTCCATTTGCATAGCTTATAGTAGTATAAGGTTTTCCATCGTCCCCCTTTGCATTATCCACGACTCCAAGAATATCGTTACCCCTTGAGGGGTAACCTGCGACTGTCATCGTATGGGCGTGGTCTGAGGAAACCACAATAAGGGTGTCCTGTACATTGGTCAGTTCTCTGGCTTTCTTGACAGCTTTGGAATATTCCACGGTTTCGTCAAGTGCCAGGTAGGCGTAGCTGTCGTGATGTGCATGGTCTATTCTCCCTCCTGGAATGAAAGGCAGAAGGAGTGTATGTTAGAAAAGAGTTATAAGTTATTATAAACCGTGTTTAGTTTTTCAGGGAGAGGCTAAAGAAATTCAATCTTGAGTAGCTTAGCGTCGAAATTTTTCATCGATTTAGATTTTTGATTTAGACAATGTTTTTTTGATGCATGTCTGTCTCCATGGAACGACAAACTTATTTCCCTGTAATCTAGGAGAAAAAAACTGTATATAATACAAAGTGTATAGCTTTGCCGCCTACACTTCCTCCACTTATAGAAAATAGAAAGATCTAGAAAGAAAAAAAGACGTGTGGCACTCGGGGACTGCTGCGGTAAAGCTATTGCATAGCATTTTTTATCAACGCCATCTAGTGGTGAGAGGAGTCCTGTATCAGGTTATTTTCGTTACGGAATTTCTGGATTCAGTATCCACGCTCAAGGCCCGCGATAGAAGCTATGCAATAGCTTAAAAGTAGCAGAGATCCGTAAACCATTATGGGATCAATCAGCTAGCCGAGTTGATCAACAAAATCCACAGTTAACCCACCTTTAATTGGAATTCCATTTTATGTCCATTGAATTACTTAGCTAATTGAAATGAAATCCAAGTAAGACCTTCGACAGTTCAACAGAGTTTAACAAAGGCCACAAGAAATAATTGGCGCTATAATGCAATCGTCAAGAAGCAAATAAAACCTGGCAAATGTTTCTGAATAATGTGGTCTCTTATGCGAACCAATGCGAATGTTGTACAATACTCTTGAATTTTTTATATGGGATTGACATAAGCATAAGACGTGTGTACGTGTACTCATTAGGTTTTATTTTAAAAGTGAAGTTGAAAGTAACAATTTAATAATATTGTTTATTTATACGGTTACACTAACAGTGTTCGCACCTCAAAATGAACAAAATACAGTGATTTATCAAGTTTTAAGCACGTAATTCTCGAAAATAAATATATCAATCGAAGTGACAAGCAGGCTCAGGACGCGGTTGCTAAGGCCGTCATCGGTTGTCTAAGCCTGGAAATACACGTCAGGTTTTTTCATCCGATTGTCTGATCCGGTAGCCTGATCAGGCTACCGGAAGGCGTTGAAGCCATTACTTTGTATGAACAGTCAATACACGTCCGATCCGGTGGCCGGATCGGACGTCCGAGTCGGAAACGGGCGCGAGGCGTTTCCGATTTTACTGTCGGTCCGATTGTCTGAAGGCGCGGTCTACATACTTCCAGTATGAGACAAAATAGACATCCGGTTACTCCTTCCGATTTTGCCAGTCAGGGTTCCCAACTTAGGGCTTTTAGCCCTAGGGCGGAATTTTGCTTATTGGGATTTTTTAGGGCCCAAAAAATCTAGCGCTGACACTGTGTGGACGCATCGTTGTGGTTCGAATAATGGGCGAAAATTATGAAAAAAAATAAAATAAAATAATTCATAATAATAAAATTATTATTATTATGAATTATTTTGGATGTTTTAAATAGAAATGACTCTCAGTAAGTCGTGTCAAATTGATTGGATGAATCCAAAATAGCGACGTTTTTTCTTCTTTCTCTTTCCTCTCTTTAAAATTTCTGTGGTGGTGTCGTGTGGTGCGGGTTGTTACGTTCCCTCAAATATGGTTGAGCGAAGCAATGGCTGGATCCTGCGTCATGCTCGTGAACGGGTGCCACCAACGGGAATGGGTCTGCTTTTGCCTGCCTGTCTTAACATGCATTGGATTGTTTTGCATTTTTGAAACTTTATTGTGGAAACACTGTATACATAGCATAGCATTTTTGACGACCTCCCTGGCGCAGTGGTGAGTGCTGTGGTCTTATAATTGGGAGGTCTCGGGTTCGATTCCCGGCGGGGGCAATTTAGGAATTTATAATTTCTAAATTGTCTCTGGTCTGGTCTGGTGGGAGGCTTTGGCCGTGGCTAGTTACCACCCTACCGTCAAAGACGTGCCGCCAAGCGATTTAGCGTTCCGGCACGATGGCGTGTAGAAACCGATTAGAGGTATGGGTTGAATTTACATTGCTATACCCCTTCCAAGTTAGCTCGCTACCATCTTAGACTGCATCGTCACTTACCATCAGGTGAGATCGCAGTCAAGGGCTATCTTGTCAACGATTAAAAAAAAAAATATAGTTTTATTACCTATTGTAAAAAAAAATTTTTTTTGAAAAGAGCGACCGCCGAGTTTATTGCTGGCTCTTCTCGGCAGGAACGGCATTCCGAACCAGTGGTAGATTCATTGACGATTCAAAAGTACTTGTAAAAGTTTATTTGAATAAAAAATATTTCTATTTCTATTAACTCGTCATCCATCTTCTTTTCTTCTGCTTTGCTCCAAACGCAAGCACTCGGGATGATAGCTCGGGAACGACTGAGTTCAGAAAAAGCCTGACGGAAAAATCGGATGTGTATCGAGTAAATACGATCCGGTTGCCTGATCAGACAATCGGAAACAAAATCGGACGTCTATTGCCAGGCTTAGCGACGACATGCGTTGCTGGGTCTCCTCCAATGCAGCCGTCATATTTTGACCCAAGAGAATGCAATCACTCCGTATTTTGACTTTGACTTTATTATGTTTTTAGTGTACATTTTAAGTTATTTGTTTGTGTTTTTTTATATTTATTTTAAGTTATTCTTTTTTGTAAATATATTTAATTGTGGAGAATGCCGTCCGGGACCCAATCTTGTGATGGCACGTCGAACGCGACCCATATATGTACACAGTGCAATAAGTCTTTCAAATCTTTGAAAGGCCTCAACATACACACTACAAAAACACACAGGAAATGTATTAGCCAAAACAGTTCACCTTTAGACAACCATCCAATTATTCCGAGTGCGTCTACTTATGTAGCCAACGATCCAACTCCTTTCCACACATATCTTAGCAATTTGAAAAATAGTATACCCATAGTTAAAAGAATCCCACGAGGAGCTCGAATAACCGTTGCTACACATTTATCACAATTAATCCAGAAATGTTACATAAGCAATTGTACTCAAGACTGGCAGAACCTATTTTTATTTTCATACAGCACACTGCATATAATAAAAACTGATGAACCGAATTTATCCCTAACACAAAAGATTAAGAATAACTGTGCTGTAAGCTCCTCGCCTTCTCCCGCACCTCTAATCAAACATGATGCCCCTCGTAATCGCAACAAACTCATCGAAAACAAAATCTGTGACGGAGATCTCAAAGGTGCCGCTCGCCTTTTGTTCTCCAACGACGTGCTATCACCAGATACCCCTGACACTCTTCAGGCCTTACGGACAAAACATCCTCCAGCTCCTGTAAACCCATATTTTCTCGACCCACCAACTGCAGGGCAAGCTTGCCTCCAAATTCAAAACAAAGATGTTACGGATGCCATTTTATCTTTTAAACCAGGTTCGGCTGCAGGTTTGGATGGAATCTCACCGCAACATTTGAAAGACTTAACATCGCATTCAGTGGGTGATGCAGGCGAGCAACTTGTAAATTCGATCACTAAATTAATCAACTTTATGTTTTCCGGTAATGTCAATCCAGAAATTGTTCCCGTTCTTTTCGGCGCGAATCTCATTGCCCTCACCAAAAAGGACGGAGGGGTGAGACCAATTGCTGTTGGATCAACATTACGACGTCTGGCCTCCAAAATTGCTGTTCGACATATTTTACCTAAATTAATTTCGGAATTTGAACCCGTACAGTTAGGCTTCGGTGTAAAAGGAGGGTGTGAGGCAGCCGTCCATGCCCTACGCTCTTTCCTAACTTACGGACAGCCCGACGTGTTGCTTAAAATTGATGTCAAAAATGCATTTAATTCGGTAAATAGGGATACCCTGCTGACAGAAATAAAACAACATATACCGGAAATATACAATTATCTTCTTCTCAGTTACGCTGACCCAACAAAATTGTTATATCGTTCTAATGAATTGTCTTCGGAAGTAGGTTGTCAACAGGGGGATCCCCTTGGGCCTGCAATTTTTAGTTTGGCTATAAATCCGATAATCAAAAATTTAAATTCTAAATTCAACGTTTGGTATTTGGACGATGGAACCCTAGGAGGTGATGTGGATACTGTGTTTTTGGACCTTTTTTTAATCAAAACTAAATTTGAAGCCATTGGTTTGGAGCTTAATTTTAGCAAATGCGAACTTTTTATAAATAACTGCGACTTAAATTTAAATGACATAAAACAAAAATTTAATATTTTGGCTCCAAATATTAAAATAGTTAACAGTAATTCCCTTTACCTTTTAGGTTCTCCAATTTTTGATGAATCTATTTCTGAATATATTAATAATTCAATTACTAAATTTCAAAATTCTGCTGACCGTCTCATTGAAATTAGTCCACATTATGCACTTTGCATCTTAAAATTCTGTCTTTTCGTCCCAAAATTTACGTATGTGCTCCGTTGCTGCTCCTTTTGGAATCACCCAGATCTTTTGACACAAGTAGATGACTTAATCAAAATTAGCTTAGAATCGATTCTTAATATGCAGCTGAACGAGCAATCTTGGTCCCAAGCATCCCTACCCATCCGTTATGGTGGTTTAGGGATTCGCAAAATTTCCAGTGTCGCTTTACCAGCCTTCCTATCTTCCGTCCATAGTTCAGCAAATCTCATGAGTAAAATTTTAAGGGCATCCCCTTCAAACTTTGAGATTGCTGGCTTGGAAGAAGCTAGAAACGCTTTCTTAATTGCATGCCCAGGTCAAAATTTTCCAGTTTCTCCAAATTCACAGAGGAGCTGGGACGACATAAAATGTAAATTGACGTATAACGATCTTTTGAGCCGTAGTACAGGTTCGGCGCGTGCTAGGCTTTTGGCCGTGGGTGCACATGAGGCCGGCTACTGGCTTCACGCGTACCCTTCGACCAATACAGGAACATTTCTTGTGCCTGACACGCTCCGAATCGTAACCTGTCTACGCCTTGGGGTTCCGGTCTGCGCTCCGCATAAATGTCCCTGTGGCAGTGATGTCGACAAGCTAGGACATCACGGACTGTCATGCCAAAAAAGTGCAGGCCGCTTCTCGAGACATGCCGCACTTAACGATATCATACGCCGGTCTCTTGCCACCGTCAACGTGCCAAGTCTACTTGAGCCGACTGGCATTGCAAGAGACGATGGCAAGAGACCGGACGGTATGAGTTTGATTCCATGGAAGATGGGTCGGGTGCTGGTATGGGATGCAACCTGTTCAGACACGCTGGCCCCTTCCCATCTACATGGAACCAACAACAGAGTTGGTGCGGCTTGTGAAGCGGCTGAAAAAACGAAAGCATGCAAATACAGGGGTCTAGGCACCGAATATGATTTTGTCCCATTCGGTGTCGAGACCCTTGGTCCGTGGGGTCCTAGCGCCATTAGACTTTTTAAAGAAATATCAAAAAGATTAGTCGACGTCACAGGTGACCGAAGAGCTGGCAGCTACCTCGGACAACGAATTAGTCTCGCTATCCAAAGGGGGAACGCTGCCAGTATCTTCGGAACGTTGCCTAAAGGGACTCCTTTTAATAATTTATTTTAATTTATTATAGTATATATTTTTTAAGGTTTTTAGTTTTAGGTTAATATTTTGTCAAGTTAGGTTAGTTTTAATTTTAGAAGTAATTTAATATTAATTTAATTTAGATATAATTTTAAATATATTTTAGTATTGTAAATATTTTAAGTTAATTTTATATTTTATGTTTCTAATACTCTTGAATATGATAATATTGAAGGACAAGGTAAAAGGAAAAATGTATTCAAGCGGAAACGATTATGATAATTATATCGTCAGTTTGTTTTTCCTCGACGATAAAGACGTTACATTGAAAGAGGGCACGCCCTAGTTGTTATTTCAAGATAAAAAGTTGCAAGCTGCCATTTTATATTGGTCAGACAGGCCACGGTAAGGTTAACGAGAAAAAAGTTCAAAAACTGTAACCCGACTGAGAACATTTTGGACCCTTGACACTACCGGCTTGCACCACTGGTAGTGTAAAATACATTAAAAAAAATATACTTATACGAGACAAATTGAGAACCTCCTTTATTTTGCGTCGGTTAAAAATTGGATGTAACAGCCATCACAATTTTGATTTTCTTCGTATACAACATGTAACAAAAGTATGAAATAACCCTGAAGAAAAAAAAACATTTATTTCCCATAGTAAATCAATCAGCTGATCGTCAATTTTGTATTGGTCCACATTTTTTTTTTCATATTTCGACCTATGTTCCCTTGGGGAAAGTTGTTCAGTTTCATGAGCATATTCACCTCCTTCAAGGTAATTTCACAGTTTTGTTACACGTTGTATAATAATATAAAAAAAAAAATTTTTAAAAAACCTACTTAATAGTATAAAATAATTTTAGTTTGTACACGTATGTTGAATTGGAAACGAGTCCAATTTTTCAACTCTCTGGACCAGAACTTAGAGTTTGAAATCCAACAAACCTTCAACAAATAAAAAGTATCCCTTGCTACTTCTACTCAGCATCTTGATCGCCACTTCGACCATTTCCTCCAAAGTCGGTTGGTTATTCGCCTTTAAGTGATAATCCAGATGATCGTTGTGGAACAAGCCCAAGAGGTATTCGGGTAAGTCGCCAGAATCGTATATCTGAAAATATTATTGAATAAGCCTCAATAGCCCAACGGTTAAAGGTGCGGACTGAAACCTGAAAGGTCGCAGGTTCACTATTGTTGTACTCACTCCTAGCACAAGCTTATTTGGAGGGGATAGGGGGATATTAGTCAATTTCAGCTTGCCTAATATTCTTTAAAAAAATCTTATTAATTAATCATATACAAATAAATCAAATTGAAGTGTCTGTTTGTAATATCAAAATAACCGCTTTTTACTAAATGCAAATGCAAATAACAACACTTACTTTTATTACTACTATTGTTTTTTGTTACTTATAACAAAAACAATTTTTAAAGTTTTTGTCTGTCTGTCTGTTTGTTTGTTGCCGCTAATTTCGAGAACGGCTGGACCGATTTTGACGGGACTTTCACTGGTAGATAGCTGATGTTATCGGGAGTAACATAGACTTCTTTTTTAACCGACTTTCGAAAAAAGGGGAGAAGGAGTTGTTTGTAGAAAAACGTTTTACTTCAACATTTTTTCTTAGTCTCTACGTCTATACCCGTTCCCTTACTGTATAGTTAATACAAAATATAATGGCTAAACAAAATTATTATCAAGTAGGTATACATATCATTATCAATACGAGCAAAATATGCATATCGGTTGGTAACTCATTGGTATAATTATTATGTCTTAAGACAAGACAACTGTCTGTGAGAAACAAGTAATTTTGCAACAACTGTTAAAACATTACAGTCATAAAACATACATATTTTCAAAGACAATTATCGACGACATCGTTCTTAGTTTCTCATAATACATACTCTCACTAAAGCTTCAGCAAATTACCTTGTCGCCTTTCATGTATGAAAACAACAACTGGTCGATTCTGTATAAATCACATGTCCCAGTATGCATTTAGCATACTGGGACAGTATGTATTTAGCGGGTTATCCTTAAAGATCGTGGTCGTTCCATTTGATAAAACCGCAAGATGTCTCAGAATCAGCATATCATTTCAAAACTCTTACATAATCGCATTTTTCATACAAATAGTTTTATCAATTGTTTTTAATCTATGTCACGCACACGCGTGTCGGTCCGATAGGTCGTACTAAGTGTTATAATAATCATCTTGCTTCGATTTCATTTACATTTTACAGTGCATATTTTAGTGCAGTTAAAATAATTTTGTATTTTAATATCTCTTTGAACTAAAACTGCTTTATCTTTTTTTTTTTATTCGATGACAAGATAGCCCTTGACTGCGATCTCACCTGATGACGACGCAGTCTAAGATGTAGTGGGCTAACTTGGAAGGGGTATAGCAGTGTAAATTCAATCCATACCCCTTATCGGTTTCTACACGCCATCGTGCCGGAACGCTAAATCGCTTGGCGGCACGTCTTTGATGGTAGGGTGGTAACTAGCCACGGCCAAAGCCTCCCACCAGACCAGACGAGAGACAATTTAGAAATTATAAATTCCTAAACTGCCCCCGCCGGGAATCGAACCCGAGACCTCCCAGTTATAAGACCACAGCGCTCACCACTGCGCCAGGGAGGTCGTCGTCTTTGGAATTCGTCGTCGTTTTGGAAAAACTGATACAAAACTACTCACTATCACGTCACTACTGTCACTACTGTCAATTGGGATTAAAAGTGTTTGATTTAATAACTTTTACTACTCTGGTTTAATTTGAGCTGTGCACAAAATGAATTAACTAACAAACAACCTATGTTCATTCGTGAACAATCCGTGAAAAATTATTTTTGTCTTACATCGATCCTATATAAACTGTATCAATGATATACGTGCTGCAAAAACCATACTTTGACATTTTTTTTTTTTTTTTTATTGATGCAGTGATTTAACTATTGATCCATCTTTTACAGAATCGACCCGCACTATTAATATTAATTATATTCGTACCTTGAAGAGATCGTTTCTATCCGTAACGTACTGATGTGTTGCGTTCTTTTTGATCTTGTCTTCGTGCCAGAGCTCAGTCAGGTCTATCCCATCGAGTCTTCTGCCCGTACTGTTTGTTAACACCGTTGTAACATTTGGCGTGAACTCCCGTCGTCCACCACCCATTATCACCTGTAATCATTCGAAACTTAGTGATATAGTTTCAAGACATAATTTTAGTTTTATTAATTTAACTAGCTGTGCCCGCGACTTCGTTCGCGTGGAATAGTAACTTTTCGGGGCGCGGCTCTCAGCGCGCTTTATATAGCCACGGACGCTCAGGCGCGAGGCGTGTAGTACGTACTCTGTACGTTAAAAATGTTCGCCGTGATTCTTTAAATTGACATAACTTTTTTATTTATGAACCGATTGACATGAAATAAACACTAAATGTTAAGTGAAGCTTACTACAATATATTAGTGAAAACCGTATCTAAATCGAATAAGCCGTTTCTGATATTAGCGTGCACAAACACACAGACAAACAGAGAAACAGACAAACAGACAAAAAAATAATTAATTACAATTTCGGGTTCGGCATCGATATAATAACAACCCCTGCTACTTTTTTTTATATATTTCCATTGTAGAGACACCACTTTTCTATAATATTTATTATATGTATAGATTGTTACAGTTTTTTGTAGCATAGTGCAGGTGATACGGCAATAGAACCTAACTATAAATGCAATTTATTAAAAGGTTTAAATTACGTAAACAGGTCTGCACCCCTACGTAGTTGAAATCCCTAGGACGCGCACTAAGCGCTTTGCTTCCTCGTTCCTGATACGCACCGCTAATATTTGGAACGCCCTTCCGGCTTCCATTTTTCCCTATAACTACAATTTGGGTACCTTCAAATCAAGAGTGAATAAGCATTTTCTAGACAAGTGCGTTCCATCTTAGGCTGCATTTTTACTTACCACCAGATATGATCGCAGCCAAGGGCTAGTCTATATATTTAAAAAAAAAACAGATTTTCTGAAAAACAATAGTGTCAATAGATTTTAATGACATGAGTTGGAACCTTATTATGTGATCGAAAGTTTGATTTTGTGTAAGATTTGTAAAAGTTTGTGAAATCGGCCCTCAGTTTCATAACGTATCTAGGTTCTTAAGATAGACTTAAGCCTCATTCTATGGCGTCAGCGATGTATAACGACTGTATTTTTACCGCCAAGTTATGATTGTTAAGGAGCATTAGGATTACAACTTATCAATAGAAGCAAAACATTCGAATACCACTTGAAATCAATACTCAAATAGAGACTTTATGTATCTATTGTCTAGACTACGTCAATGATGAATGTTGCACGTGATGCTAATGTTATAAAAAGTACCTACCTATGTACACGCAAAACGGGTATGGAGCCTACTTGCGGTGAAGAATCCCAGGAGTTTGAAGATAAAGAAGTACCTATGTATTATATACTAGCTGTGCCCGCGACTTCGTTGTGGAATAGTGACTTTTCGGGCAGCATATTTTGAATTACATACATATACCGTCGACGCTCAGGCGCGAGGCGTGTAGTACGTACTCTGTACGTTAAAAATGTTCGCCGTGATTCTTTAAATTGACATATTTTTTTTATTTATGAACCGATTGACATGAAATAAACACTAATTGTTGAGTGAAGCTTACTACAATATATCAGTGAAAACCGTATCTAAATCGAATAAGCCGTTTCTGATATTAGCGTGCACAAACACACAGACAAACAGAGAAACAGACAAACAGACAAAAAAAATAATTAATTACAATTTCGGGTTCGGCATCGATATAATAACAACCCCTGCTACTTTTTTTTGTACAGACACCACTTTTCTACAATTTTATTATATGTATAGATTACTAAATTATTGTGATTTTGACTTCCTTAAATTTCATAAATAAAGAAAAATTCCTTAATTACAAAGAAAAATTGTCATTTCTTTATTTTAGAAATATCTTCGTTTTGGTTATTTGGTTTAAGCCGACCGAAAGAAACTCATCCAAATGGCCGAGTTGTCCTTTTTCATTTTTTTTCATTTTTTTGATGGTTACTCGACCGTAGCATCGAATTACTTATTGGAGAAAATGCAATTTTTGTGCACAAAAAATTTAACATTTGAACAGAGGTTGTTAATTGAAGCATGGAGTCGTAAATGTCTTTAAAGTACCTACTGATTGACGTCAAGATAAAAATAAAAGAAGCTTATTTCCATCATAAAGACAAAATGATCGTTCTTCGTGGCAATGAACGTGGTGTGCAATACAAAGATGTCTGTTTTATTCTTTGGTTTTATTACAATTCGCAAACACTTGGTACTTACTTATTCAATGCCTAATATTGAACAAATAGGTACCTATAAGTTTCAAATTTCAAGAAAAAAAGGACAATTGATATTTTAATGCCTGTATCACCAATGATAAAGGATATTTTTTATAGAAATTTTATATAAAAATGGCTCTGCACTATGCAATACATTCAAAATAAATCCAAGTTGGTTAAAAATTAGACCTAACTTCGCGATTTATTTTGTCGAACAAATTTCATTATTTTATGTTTCTACTCAGTATCGTTCCTTGGAAATATGATGTAATTTTTGCCTGTTTTTTTTTTCGGACAGTTAAATCTTGATCCACTACTGTAAAAATCAAATCTACCTCTGAACGCGCACTTTTAAGCGTGGTTAGTAGTGGCTCCCTAGGTACCTTAAATTGTCTCCCCGGATCAGTAGTGACGAGTTGGAAGGCGATGTCCTTGCAGCCCAAGGTCAGGCATTCATCAGGCACGTCTGCGTCCGACTCCCAATTGCGTTCAGAAGTGTGCGCGAACATGCCGGCCGGCGATGCGTGGGTCACTCGAGTGGTTGTGACGATACCTGGCAACAACACCAACAAGAATTACGGCTAACAGTGCGCACAATGGACTGAAAACTGTAAGGTCAAAAGTTCAATCTCCACCTTTCGCATTATTGTCGTATCCCCCTAATACAACTTTAACGTTTATTTGGAGGAGAGAGGGAGGAATATCAGTCAAGTCCAGCAAAGGTGAAATTCTTTAAAAAATTCTTGACGTAAAACCCTATGATATAGTATATGTATAAAAAAAGAGGTGGATATGTTACAAGCGTGCGGTAAATGAAGCGCGTAAAGGCAGATATTTGTCGTAATTTGTCATGCCATTTAACAATGAAGTACTCTATTATACTCTTCGTCGTTCGGAACAATTTTTTCATCAAATCATCCCTAGTAAAATGTTATAGATAAAACCCCAATAATTTTATTTTCTTCAGTCCGACCCAGATTTAGATTTCAGATTCAAACCCAGGACTGCAGTCGGACAATCTAGCCACTATATCAATGAGGCAGCACTTCATAAGTAATTGTACTAGTAAAATAAAAAAATGAATCACAGATCCTTTGAATTTTGATCAACGATAGTTGAAAACAATGAACCATTAAATTCCAAAGACAGAAAAAATACAATCAATACCATTTAAAGCGAGCATCCGAACTACAAGTTATTCGCATAGCATGCCATTATCAATTACTGAATTGATAATGGCTTAACTAAAGGTTCATTACACACATTATTCGGTCATATTACTTGCAAAATTTATGCTGAAGTTAAAAGAAAGTGACTTGATAAAAACAGGTTAAAAATTGCTAATTTTTAAGCGACTTCGAAAAAGGAGGAGGATCTGACTTTGTCGGTTTTTTTTTTTTTTTTTTGAATTTTTTATGTATGTTTCCCGATTAGTGGAAGACGCCTGGACCGATTTGGAAAATTGTTTTTTTGGTTTGAAAGGGTATACTTCCCAGTGTTCCTATGGTCATCAGGTCAGAATATGATGTTGAGAGCCTGGAGAAATCAAGGGAACTCTTTAAACTTTATAAGCATACTTTAAGCGATATGGAAATTGTTAACCAAGTTCCAAAAAAGGAGGAGGTTCTCGAATCGTCAGAATTGATGAAGACCAGAGATTATGTCAGTAGGTATGTTTACTTTAATCATGGAAGTCATGACTTTAAAATGGTTACATGAAAAGCATTGTCAAAACTGCGCTTGGTGACAATGTATACTGGATAGCACTGATGAGGTCCAGGTCGGAGCGCGCTTGCCCAGAAGATGCCTATTCACTCTTGCCTTGAAGGTACTCAAATTATAGGTGGTAGGAAACACAGATGCTGGAAGAGTGTTCCACACCTTAGCGGTTCTTATCAGAAACGTTGAATTAAAGCGTTTCGTTCGAGTAGGTTGGATTTCTACCACATAAGGATGCGAACGCTCACGACTTCTCGCAGTTCTGTGGTAAAAACGTGAAGGAGGAGGAAGTAGATTGTGAAAATAGCACTGTCATGCGAATACCACGTGCTGCACTAACATATCACGTGCACTCGAATACGATCTCATGCATCCTTTACAAGTTTACATCGAGACAGCGACATTTAATACTTTATATTGCAAATGGAAACAGGAAAGTTGAAACAAGCGCGGTTTTTGCGACCTTGCATCGAGTTGTGATCTTCAATTTACAAATTTTAAAAAATTTAAATTACTGCACATTAATGAAGTAATAACAATTAAAGTCCTGATTTTTAATACAACGTTAATTAAATATTGCCTACATAAGTGTAATTATTGAAATTAAATTTTTAATTCTTTATTTGCGAGTTTAAGGAAAACATTTAGTAAGTTTAATTGATTCAGACAGTAAATGATGAATATTAATTAATTCATAATTAAAAGATACTGTATAAATCAAAATCATAAAACTTCAATAGCGCCAATTTAAAACCGAAAGGTTGCTGGTTTAAACCTAACTGGTTACACTATTGACCTCGTGACATTTATGCTTAGTTGAAAGGTGAAAAAAGATACACATTTTTTAAATACATATATGAATAGCGAGCAAACGAGCAGGCGGATCACCTGATGTTAAGTGATTACCGCCGCCCATGAACACTTGTAGGACAAGAGGCATCACCAATGCGTTGCCGGCTTTTCAGGAATTTGTCGGTCCGCCCCATGTTGTAATTAAATGGGAACACCGTCGAAGGGAGAAGGTATTTTTAACCTAGCAGAAGACCTAGTTTCTAATATTGATTACATTAGTAGATATCAGTATTTAAGTTGACGATAACCATATAGAAGAAGTGCAAATAAAGTATTTAAAACTGTCAAAAGTTACAAAATAAAAAGACAAGATAATCACAGAATACATATTGAGGAAAGCTTTTAAATCTAGATAACTTTATCTTTGTTATATAAATAATATGCCCACATACAATTTCATAGAATATTTGCCTTAAGTATTACTTGAAGACATGTTATAAGATAAATCAAATAAAACTAAGACAGCCAAAATACCTGTGGTACGAGTCTCTTAAAATAATTGCAATTTTTTTTTAAATATTAGCCAAGCTGAAGTTAACTATACAATAATATCCTCTTATCCCCTCCAAATAAGCGACAAGCTTGTGCTAGGAGTGGATACGACAATAGTGCAACGGGTGGGATTCGAACCTGCAACCTTTCAGTTTTCAGGAACCTTTAACCGTTGGGCAATTGCGGCTTTTTTTCTATATTTCTATTGACTCTGATTGGCCGATACTCACTCATTATAGACTACATCATGAAGCTCTAGGTCCTAGCTTTTTAATCCTGGTACTTCAGAGAACTGCCTACCTAAATTGTAGAGATTTAGGAATTGCCTATTACGTAGTGATATTGCAGGTAGGTTACAAAGTGATATTGTAGGTACTAAGCTTAGACTACCTCATGGAGCTCTAGGTCCTATCTAGTACCTAGGTCAATCATGATGCTGCGACCAATAGAAGCGAAGCATCAGTGAAAAATGTTGCAAAAACGGAGAAAATTATCCATATTTAAAATATATTCTTTTAAAAACTTCTTAATCGCGATCATAATAATAGAAATTGACGCGGACGAAGTCGCGGGCAACAGCTAGTTCAGATATAGCTTGGGTATTCTTACCAACATCCAATCCTTTGTCCAACGCCCATTGTCCAATCGAAGGAGACCAGTTCTTCTTATAAAGCTGGGAGTGGCAGGATCCTCTGGTTACATTGCCGTCTAGACCTATGACGCCATACTTGGTCTTCACTCCTGTTAGATACGACGTGGCCGTGCAGGCGGAATCCGGTACTTGGGCATCTATGCAATAGGTCTGAAAAAATATACTTGGGTTAGAATATTTTTTTTATATTTTTTACACTGAAGTTTATGATAACACCACAGTACTATCAAATTCCTAAGTAATTTTAAGTAGTTGTATAAAATATAAATAAATAAAAAAAAAGATTTGTTTAACTTTTTGCTTGTGTCAATGATGTGATTGGTCGACCCACTGGGGCCAGGGGTAAACGCCCGACCTCCGACGGATAAAGGGGGTGTTATAATTTTGACGTATGTATCTGTGTGTCTGTCTGTTATTTTGTAGCTCACTAACGAATGGACCAATTTTGATGCGATTTTTTTGTATTTGAAAGCTTACATTGAGCTGATGCTGCAGCATCAAGTAATCTGCGGGATACCGAACCCCTCATGCAATATACTTAAGTATATTGTACAAGTGTGCGTGTGTGTGTGTGTGTGTTTGTTACTCCTTCATGCCATAACGAATGAACGGATTTGGCTGAAATTGGAAATGGAGATAGCTCACACCTACACATAGGCTAGATTTTATCCTGGAAAATCAAAGAGTTCCCGCGTTAATTGAAAAACCCATCAATGTAAAAAACTTTAACCCACGCGGACCATCTAGTTTACACTAATTGTTAAAATGGACTTCAAATTAGTTTCGCGCGCGTGATTCAGTACCATTTGTAACAATGTTGTTTAGTCCTTTAATTATTCGAATGAAGATTTGCATTAACATAGTCATCTATCGTTCATTGATACTTCTAAGATCATTGTCTCCTCAACCTTGAGGAATGTCACGGTATGGCAAGTGTATTTCCTTCCTACTATTGTTAAATGAGGTGTACTCATTTACACTGGTTTATAATTAAGGGATTTTTCCTGTTCGAATGTAATAAAAAAAAACTGAAATCGGTAATTAGAGTTGATGGAGATTTATGTGAATATTGCAGGTAAAATAAAGCGATGTTTCTTAATAGCACAGGTTTTTAAATAACATTTTACAAACGAATTAGTCATGCGGTCAAGATAAGGGATTAACTAATTTTTATTATTGCACACACGTTTGTAAGGTACGCTACCAGTTCAGAAACTCTTTTGGCCGATTTTATTACTGAAATGCAAATATAAATACAATGTCCGTCCGTCCGTCTGTCTGTCTGTCAGCGGGCTGTATCTCGGGATCCGTAATAGGTAGATAGTTGAAATTAATACTCGAAACGTGTTATTTTCGAAGTTTTTTGGTACGGAACCTTTCGTATGCGAGTCCGACTCGCAATTTTTTTTTTTAAGAATATTAGGCAACCTGAAATTGACTAATATCCTCCTATCCCCTCCAAATAAGCGGAAAGCTTGTGTCAGGAGTGGGTACGACAATAGTGCAACGGGTGGGATTCGAACCTGCGACCTTACAGTTTTCAGTCCGCACCGTTAACCGTTGGGCTACATGTGTAATGTATTGTAAAATTATGGATTATTGGATGATTATTTTAACAAATATGGGTTATTAGAATGTATTTATATTCTATTGTCCAAGAATCTAACAAAAAGTCAGAGTACCGATTTCTGTATCCATGTAACAGTTAGAAGGTTTCTAGCTCAGAAATGTGCAAAAGACACTATTGAGAAATCATCAAATCAGACCAGCTTATTTATTTTCGTAAAGCAAAATAATTAAAGGAGTGAGCAGATTTTTAGCTAGCTAGCTTACTTAATACAAAGCTTATTATTATTAACCGACTTCAGATAAAAAAAAGACATAGGTAATTCGCCATTTTGTAGTGGCGGCCATTTTTGATTTGAAATTCAAGCCCTTTCATTTGATACTCATATTGAGGGAGTTGTGAAAAAATATGCAATCCGCCATTTTGTGGCGGCGGCCATCTTGGACCAATTTTCATCAAACATAGTTAAGAACACTCTCGACTAATTCACATATCAAACAAAAAAAACAAATTCAAATTCGGGCCATCCGTTCGGCTGCTACGATGCCACAGTGACACAAACACAAACACAGAGACATCAAACTTATAACACCCCGTCGTTTTTGCGTCGGAGCCTTAAAAATTACGCAAAAATTTCAAGATCTTCCATCAATGGTAATATTATGTCAAGTACCATAAAGAAAAAGAACTGTCAGAGCGGAACGCTATAAGTACCTGACAATAAAATTAGCTGTAGGTGTCACACGGTTGACCGACGCCGCTGGGCCGTGGGGCGTGGGCATGTCACGTTCAAGGAGACGTAAGGCCAGGAGATAGATTTGTTGTATAGTTCTTGCAATTCACGAGGGCACGTGAGCTTTACTTGTGGTTACGTCGTGTGCATGCACATTGCGTAAGTGTGTGTGCCGGTCAGGAGCCTAGCAAGCTCTCGCTTCCACTTATAGATACGATATAGATACGACACGCACACAACCATAAGCTGCGTACCTTCGTGAATTGGAAGAGCTATTAGTATACGCGATTTCTTATAGAATTCGCATCGGACTTCATGCAGCAAAATTGATTACCAACGGTTGTTAACACTACAAACTGCGGCTGCGTAGTGCGTACCTACGCATTACCTTGGAATGCATCGTTGGTCTAGTAGTTACCATATTCGGCTGCAGAAGATGAGTTCTCGGGTCCGATACCCGGGGTGGGCCAAAAATGTTACTTATTGGCAGAGGCGGCTCTAGCCCATGTAGCGCCCGTGTGCAATCAATTACTTGGCGCCCTCTAGTAGACGCGCGGCCAAAATGGAATTCTTACAACACAAGAATACTGTTTGACTTACAGTTATATTTTCACCAGTGAAAGGAAATTCAGGTGCAAAAAATGGTGCAATTTTAAATGATGTCGGGAAGCAAGCAATTGCGTCTCGGCGCGGCGCCCCCTACAACTCTGCGCTCGTGTGCTTTGCACACCCTGCACCATAGGTAAAGCCGGCACTACTTATTAGCCCAGTCATATTAGGTAAAAAAAGGGGTCAACCTCGGAATGAAAGATAATAAGCTGCAAATTGGTATGAACCTTTGTTTTGTCATTCTAAATGTTGTCTCAAAAGTCACAATCGTTATCGTGTCCGCGTCTCAAGATATTCAAGGTCAAAGGTCACAAAAATCGGTTTTTCGCGAATATCTGGCTTCCTATCGGTTAAATGAGATTTGCATTTATTATAAAAGTTGTAGGCTATAAAATTCCCTACAACTTTTGTTTAAACTTTTTTTTCATACGACCAACCGTTTTGAAGGTAGAGCGCGAAGAGTGCACATCGTACAGTCATATACGGCCTAATGCAAGGTCAAGCGTGAGTTATGGTTATCAGTACGTTATAAAGTCAATTATTTACTTGGAAATTATAATTATTAAACAATGCCTATTATTTATGTACTAACTATTAATTATTTATATTTAATTAAAGTAAGTAACTTGATTATTTATATATAATTATTCATATTTAACTATTTAAGTATAAAATATTATTAATTCTGGATTATATATTTTAGTTTTATTTTAAGTTAACACGACATTATATATCTTTTCTTTAAAACGCGTAAATTTCTCAATACTTATATACCTGGAAATACTTGTCCCTACCCTATGCCCTTTTCTATTCATTGCCGGGACCAATGACTTCAATTACATAGACCTTTAGAATTGAATTAGATAGAAAAAATTCCTGATTTAGATAAACTGGTGGAAGTATTTCAACAAGAAAACTGCCCAAAACAAACATTATTAGAAAATGGAGTGCGCATCTTGTTGGCATTATATAATGCTCCAAAATCTGAGGACAACATTGATCATTTCCGCTACACGCAATTCATCAAATTTACAAAACTAAATAAACCTGTACACCTGTCAACACTTCCACCAACAAGTGTAGCAGCTCATCAACACATAAAACGTGTCTACTACCAGATTCAAACGTGGTTAGGGAAGGACTTAGAACCTCAAGAATGGGGCTGGATGCTTGAAAATGAAATCCTGGAGCCCATACGAACGTTATTACCTCCAGCACCAGCCGAACTACTAAACGTAATATTTTGCAATTGCAAAAATGGTTGTGGTTCCCGCTGTGGATGCAGAAAATCAGGGCTACAATGTTCTTTAGCTTGCGGCCAGTGCAACGGACAAGCTTGCCTCAACGCTTCACTGTATCCAAGTAATCCCGATGAAGAAAATACATATGATCCCGATATTCTGGAAGGTTTGGAGATGAACATGACAGATAATGAGGATGATGACAATGAATCGAACATTTTTGAGCGACAAGAAGAAGAAGACGACGAACAAGAAGAAGATAATTAGCTTCCATTTCCAATTTCATTACAATTAAAATCAACAAAGATACTTTTGATATTTGAACTCACATTTTGATAAATGTATATTATGCCGTATTTAATAATAAATAAAAATATGTGTAAAATATATACTCTTACTATCATTTTAACTTAAAATAAAACTAAAATATATAATCCAGAATTAATAATATTTTATACTTAAATAGTTAAATATGAATAATTATATATAAATAATCAAGTTACTTACTTTAATTAAATATAAATAATTAATAGTTAGTACATAAATAATAGGCATTGTTTAATAATTATAATTTCCAAGTAAATAATTGACTTTATAACGTACTGATAACCATAACTCACGCTTGACCTTGCATTAGGCCGTATATGACTGTACGATTTGCACTCTTCGCGCTCTACCTTCAAAACGGTTGGTCGTATGAAAAAAAAGTTTAAACAAAAGTTGTAGGGAATTTTATAGCCTACAACTTTTATAATAAATGCAAATCTCATTTAACCGATAGGAAGCCAGATATTCGCGAAAAACCGATTTTTGTGACCTTTGACCTTGAATATCTTGAGACGCGGACACGATAACGATTGTGACTTTTGAGACAACATTTAGAATGGCAAAACAAAGGTTCATACCAATTTGCATCTTATTATCTTTCATTCCGAGGTGAAAGCCCTAATATGACTGGGCTATATTGGATTTTTCTGTTAAGAACTACTCGGAAGTAGGCTGTACCAATTACCCCTTTGCCAAAGAGAGCACATAAAGCCATCGGTCCTGCGCCTGAACCCTCCGGTTAAGTCAGATTTCAGTTTCATCGGATTACGAGAGTGAGGGAATAAAAAGTGTACACACTTGAGCACTATAATATATCCTGTGCAGATGATTATTCTCTGTGCAGAGTGGTCATCGTGGCCGAGATTCGGCTGTGAGGACCTTATTGTAATAATTTGGAAAGTACGTAAGTAATTTTTTTTTTTTAATTTTCTGTTTAATAGTTAGTGGGCCAGACATTTGATGTTAAATCATAAACAAATCTAATAATAGCAATAATTAGGTAGACGAGCCGAAGGAACCTGTATCTTTATGGCTGAAGAACACTTTGACGTTCTACTAGTTTAAATAATTAATTATCTATTCAATATTTAGATTTATTAATAATAATTTTAATAAATTAAAAACTAATCTCCTGTAAGTATTGTTTTATCTTTAAAATACTATAAAACTGTAAGACACAATCGCAGTTTAAATGTTTCAATTATATTTTGTCATTGAGTAATATTTACTGCTTATTAATTATATGAGTAAGCGGACTGACTTTAGCTTTACCTTTACTTATATAGATTATTAGATTGAGATAGATTATAGTCTGGAATAACACATAGACCACTTTTTATCCCGGAATATAAGAGAGTTCCCGCTGGAATTAAAAACTTCAATCCACGCGAACGATGTAGCGGGAATCAGTTAGTTATAATATAAATACCTCAAAAGATCTATAATTTTCGTGATTTACTAACAAAAAACAGACATTTCCAGTTTTTGAATAGTCATCGGAATGCAATATTTCAGCATCTAGATATCTGTTTTTATAATTTACTTAATTAATTAATTATATTAAAATAAAAGATTTGCTCGCGGCTTCGCTCACGTCAGGTTCGATTTTTCAAACACCTATTTTATCCCCTTAGGGGGTTGAATTTTCAAAAATCCTTTCTTGATGCCTACGTTATAATAGCTGCTTGGATGCCAAACAGCCCGATCCGTCCAGTGGGTGCGTTGATAGATCAGTCAGTCAGTCATCAGTTAGTCACCTTTGCTATTTATATATTTAGGTAACAGTTATCATGGATGCCAAACAGCCCGATCCGTCCAGTGGTTAGGGCTGTGCGTTGATAGATCAGTCAGTCAGTCAATCAATTAGTCATCTTTGCTTTTTATGTATTTAGGTAACAGTTATCATCTAGTTACTAGATGTACAAACTTAATTCAACCATTTGGAAAGTAGCTATTTCCTATAGACCATAATCATACTCATCGAAAATTGATTTAAAGTCAAAATTCAAATACAACCAACAAGAACAACCAATTTTTTTACAATCAGAGGCTCAAGTGTAACTTTCAAGATAACGTTACAGCTGTGCTTTAATCTGCCAATTAGTATAGACAGAAGAGGAATGGAAAAGTCCCTTTCTGGTCACATGTTTGACATGGTCACCTACTAAGACTAGAAATTAGCGTTCTAAGATTTTCTTAATTATCACGTATAGATTTATTAACGGCCTTTCTAGAGAACACCTATGCATACTACACAGTATCTACTCATGAAAACATTAAACAACCCAGTGGAGTATTTTTAAGGCTAGAACTTAGGTTTATAATCTTAATATTTTATAAACATCCGTATATTATAGTAAGGAATGTAACGAAAACTTTGTGATTAGGTAAAATTTTTGATTAGAAGAATTAGAAGTGGGTGCTACGTAAATCTATCATCGTTTTATTAAGAGCATTAAGAAATAAATGCTATAAGTGTTATCGTCATTCCTTATAAAAAGCGTTTAAGCTAATAATGATTTAACAGTTTCTTCTAAATCAGTTCACGGATTGATCACTTGTCATTTTTTTTTTTACCTAATTTCGTAAACTTGTGTAGACTTATGTAATCTCACAGCAGCTAAGCCTTTTCTAGCTTTTTCAGACATTTTTTGTCCCCGTTTATTTCGTTCGTATTTCAATGGAATAGTAGGTTATTTGTCCAAAGCCAATGCAGGTAGTGATATTGTTTTTTAGCACAATCAGACTATCTGAAAATTGAAGTCTGTTTGAATGATTATGACGCGCTTGCAATGAAGATGCGAAAGTCTAAAGATAAGATAGGCTTAGGCTGAGATTTACAAAGCTTACTTTGAGTTGCTCAGACGTAAAACCTCTTTTAATATTAATATTCAAATATAATCCTTAATCAAATTATAATTCAAAGTGGTTTTGAATCGTCAAATAAATCTGCTGAATATTTTTTAATGGTTCTGAATGCCGTCCCGTTTCGAATGCCAACAATTTTATAAATAGTGTCTACTGTATAATGCTAATAAGTACCTACTTACTATGGAAGTACTGATAATACACAATTATATTATTATCCAATACCTAATGCTACGAGGCTTCCGAACGTATACAATTAACCTCAAGTACCTACCTAGGAGAAACAGACGTTTAAAACTTCTTCTTCTTTGTGACACTCTTAGCAGAACATTGTTAACGCGAAGTAACGTTATTAGCGGCAGATGTGATTCGCCTTAAGGCCAAATTAGACAGTTAATTTTTCGCGATTTTTACTTTCCTTTTTGAGGCTTCACGGATGAGTCATCGAAAATGAACCGATTTAACACCGACCGTTCACCGTTCTCAGGCGATTTTGCCTTTGCGAGGTTCACTGGTATCGTACATCGTTCATCGCAAAACTGAACGATGAACAGTGCACCGTCTAATTCGGCCCTTAAAAGCATAGCATTTATTGCTACATTTCGCTTGGCGAGTCTCAACAAGCGTCCACAAACACAAGCGTGTAGACACCCGTTTGGCTTGACTCGATCCGGGCTAATGTCAGGCGTTTATAAAGGCTTGGAAGTTGTCGAAGCTTGCCAAGCCTCGGCAAGCATGTAAACGTAGTATTAAACTTACCCTCGCCAATCCACTGACAGGAAACTTCTCGAATTCGAGCACGTTATCTTCCCCTGGCTCTTTTTCCATCTGCCCGGCGAAAGTCCTCGCCGCCATGACGGTTGCCAAGGACATGCCATCACCGATGAACAGTATGCCGTTCTTGGCTTTATTCCTGTTCAGGGTCTCTTTCAGCTTGGAGTTGAGGACTTGGTGAGCGGATTTCCTCCAGAAGGCACCGAATTGTTCTTGCTCTTTGATGTAGACTGGGTTCATTACCGTGTCTAGAACTTTCTTCGGCTTCTGTGTGGTTACATCTTCTGTAAGAATAACAAGTGTTAATTGAAAAACACACAACATGTGAATCTATAGCAGGACTAAGTAATAAGTATATACCTGACACCATGTGCCGTGAAGGGGTAACCAACATACATACACACATACAAACTTTCGCCTTTATAATACTAGTATGATGTTGCTCTGCTTCGTTGGTCTAACTCTAATGGTTAGCAAGTTGGACTGCGGATGATGAGGTCTCGGGTTCGATTCCTGGGTCGGGCCAAAAATGTATTGGGTTTTTCTGATAAGAAATTCTCAGTGCTAGATCGGAGTTAGGAAGTGGACGGTTAGCCACCTCCGTGCCTCGCAGAGTACGTAAAGCCGTCGGTCCTGCGCCTGATTTCTCTCCGTTCGGAAATCGGACTATGAGAGTGAGGGAATAGATAGTGCACCTGTATTTGCGACTTGTGCACTATAATATCTCCCGCGCAGATGGCTAATTTCTGTGGAGATTGGCCGCCGTGGCCGGACTCAGTCGGAAGGACATTATTATTTAGTGTGATGTGATGTGATTGAAAATGCGTACCTATTTATTTGGAACAAGTCAATCTTCAATTCAAAGCGAGATAGCCAAGGACGAAATTACTTATGCGCTAAAAAGAAAACCCTTATCACCCAAATGAACATTCTTTAAGTAGGTACTATTTCTTTGAGTATGTATCGAGGTTAAGGAAGACCGCGTATCATCTGGCTGTAGGTATGTAAGAGTGTATAAAGTTGTTTGCAAACAGGTTTTCCTGTTAAAAATTAAACTGTTACAAAGATCAGCAATACCTAATCACCATACCATTACATTTTAAACAGTGTGTAAAGACACATTTGATAAGTTGAGGTTATTACACAGTTAATGAATTCCGTAACGACAAAGTTGCTTGGAACCACGAGATAGCTAAGCTACATAATATTATAACATTTTTTTGTTTTGAAAAGAGCAACTGCTGAGTTTCTTGCCGGCTCTTCTCAGCAGAATCAGCATTCCGAACCGGTAGATTCTCGACTTGTCATAAGAGCCACAAGTTGGCCTACATGAAATAAATAATTTGGAGTTTGAGTAAATGCAATTTCATCATTCACTGGACTGCTCAAAAAGTTTGTTTGATATCATCATCTCAATCTCTTAGAATTATAAGGGTTTGGACCACATTTCACCACAATTTCAGCCTTTGAGCAATATTATGGAGAACTCATAGGCAATGCATGTTTTTTCACGTTCTTCACCATTTTGACGACCTCCCTGGCGCAGTGGTCTTATAACTGGGAGGTCTCGGTTTCTATTCCCGACGGGGGCAACTTGAAAAATAATTTCTGAATTGTCTCTGGTCTGCCTTGGTTGAAGCTAGTTACCACCCTAACGTCAAAGACGTGCCACCAAGTGATTTAGCGTTCCGGCACGATGGCGTGCAGAAATCGTTAAGGGGTATGCCATTTCCAAGTTAGCCCGCTATCATCTTAGACTGCATCGTCACTTACCATCAGGTGAGATCGCAGTCAAGGATTATCTTGTCATAGAATTTAAAAAACCTAGCTGCGAAAATTTAAAAAAAAAATATATATTTGAACATGTACAGATGTGCAGATTAAGAGTTCGTTCGCGTGGACTTAGTTTTTAAAATCCCGCGGGAACTTTTCCGGGATAAAAATAGCCTATGCCACTCTTCAGGTCCCTATGATATATTATATCCAGCTCCTCAAAAACCATGGAAAAAATTACGTCGATCCGAACGAAACCAACAAACAAACACACTTTCGCAATTATAATATTAGTAAGGATTATAAGAGATGGTTATTCAATAATGGTTATCAAAGACAGAAATTTCTATTTTATTTCTTTATAGAGATAAAAAAGTATTTCACCTTGAAAAAATTTAATGTTTATACTCCTTCGGTGTCACGTTTTTTCAACGTTAATCGTCACGTATCAAGTATAAACCGTAAAGAAATTCTGTCACGCTTTAAAATTAATGATTGCAACGTAAAAGATATGGCAATTAAATTGATATGTATTTTTTGTGATAAAAAGATGATAAAGGTACCAAAACTAAAACAAAAATATCAAAATAATATTTTGATTTAATACAACTAAAATTTTAAGTTTACAAGTAGGTATAGATAATAATAGGTTGGTACAACGACCACTTGGACGGCGTGTATTTTTTGTAAATATAACTAGTGGTAGTTTTAATTTATTTATTTAAGTTTTATTTTGTTGTATGTTCTTATAAATAAAATTTATCCAGGTTGGTACATAAAGAACAACAAATTACAATAATTATTTATTTATTGGTTACCTTTTTTTTTCTGCCAAAAGTAAGTAAATATATATGCTTTATGGGCTTGAGTATACGCTTTTATAAAGCGACTAGCTTTAACCCGCGGCTTCGCTCACGTTAGGTTCGATTTTTTAACCCCCTATTTAACCCTCTTGGGGTTGAAATTTTCCAAAATCCTTTCTTAGCGGATGTCTACGTCCTAACAGCTACCTGTATGCCAAATTTCAGCTCGATCGGTCCAGTGGTTAGAGCTGTGCGTTGATAGATCAGTCAGTCAGTCAGTCAGTCACCTTTGCCTTTTATGTATTTAGATTCCGAAAGAAGTTTTAAATTTGCACTTACACAAACTTAAACAATGTGTCGAAGTTATTACACAATTAAAGGATTGCAAATAAAGACAAAATTGCAAAGAAGTAATCGCAATTGCATCTAGATGCCCGCAAGACAGTGCAATAGCTATACATAACAATAGTGTAGCATTTTGTTTTGAAAAATGCAATTCAGCAGAATCTGTTTTCATAACCGATGGTAAAGTATTCACTTGTTAAAAGGATTGCCGGTTAGTCCGTATGAAATAAATTACTTAATTATTAATTTTATCACGTGAAAACTTTCCCGCGCGAATTATAAGCCTAACTCCATGCTTACGAGAAAGAAGTGACCGGCAAAAGCGAATAAAAACCAGCCAAGTGTGAGTTAAACTCGCACACGAAGGGTTCCGTACCATCGTAACAGCATTTGTTCAGCTCAAAACACCGAAAAAATCACTTTTCTTGAAAAATAATTTATTTTTATTATATTTTGTTACAGCGGCAATAGATATATACACATTCTGTGAAAATTTCAAGTATCTGCCTATTACGGTTCATGAGATACAGCCCGCTGACAGACAGACGGACGGACGGAAGGAAGGACGGACGGAAGGACGGACGGACGGAAGGACGGACGGACGGAAGGACGGACGGACGGAAGGACGGACGGACGGAAGGACGGACGGATAGACGAACAGCGGAGGCTTAATAATATCCAAGTGCAGATTGGTATCACATATGGAGAACTCTCAAAACATGCCAAGTTTCTTCACGATATTTTCCTTCAAGGTTAATGTAAAATGTAAATGATATTAATTATTGTAAACTAGCTGATGCCCGCGACGTTTATGTGGATTTAGTTTAATTGCAAATCCCACGAGAGACGCGAACTCATTGATTTTCCGGGATAAAAAGTACCCTATGTCACTCTCCAGGCCCTCAAGTATGTCAATGCAAAAAATCCCGTGAAGAACAAGCGAACAAACAAAGACACTTTCGCATTTATAATATTAGTAAGGAGTTAAGGTCCTGCAGGTTTCCTTCACCGTTAAACCAAGTGATAAGTATCAATCAGTGTAAATAAAAAAAAAAAAAGAGCAGTTACCTCCGGCAGTAAACACGATCGTTAATAACACAACAAAAACTTGCGCACGCGGCATTCTGGCTGTAACCGTGCACGTAGCTTCGCGGCACTGTGTCAACTGCACTCTACGTTCATTTTCACTATAGATCACTATCGTACAACCTTATTTGCCACGGTGAATAACTGAATAGCCCCTGTATTATGAAACTTTTGTGTGACAGTTTCATTTCATCGTGCGTACCCAGAGTATTTACAGTCCGTAGAAACGAAACACGCTTTTGACATCGGGTAATGGACACTGCTTATTAAGCTATTGCATAGCTTCTATCGCGGGCCAGCGTGGAGACCGAATCCAGAAATTCCGTAACGAAAATAACCTGACACGGGACTCCTCTACGGTGAGCCGCTAGATGGCGTTGATAAAAAATGCTATGCAATAGCTTTACCGCGGCAGTCCCCGAGTGCCACACGTCTTTTTTATTTTTTTCAGCCTTTTTACTATAGATCACTATCGTACAACCTTATTTGCCGCGATGAATAACTGAATAGCCCCTGTATTATGAAACTTTTGTGTGACAGTTTCAATTCTTAATACCTACTTCAGAAAATTAAAAAAAAAAATTTTTTTTAAGTGTAATTTTCTAAAAACAAACTTTAGGTTATTTTAAAGACTATCCGCTCATTTGTAAAGATATACCAACTTGTACAGTAATAAACTCGGTTTTCTCGCAATTTTTGTAATAAGTTTAAACAAATTGATGGCCACCATTGCGACAATCGCTATGCTTGCAATCGCAAACAATTTATATATTTATTTTGGATTAACCTGATTTATTTAGATAATGAGTTTATGACAATCAGTTTGCTCGAGTATTCTGAAACTATTGTTGCTTAAGGTAGATTAATTACTAATCCTATCTATATTATAATGATTATCATGTTTTATCTGAGTGAATATTATAAAGTAATAAGTAAAATATATATATATATATTATGTATATCTAAGGCTGAAACGAGCAGAGCGTATGATATTTATCTGTAAATGCTTAATAATAATTTGTAGTGATGATGTCCTCCCGACCGAATCCGGCCACGGCGGCCAATCTCCACAGAGATTAGCCATCTGCGCGGGAGATATTATAGTGCACAAGTGTGCGCGCAAACACAGGTGCACTCTCTATTCCCTCACTCTCATAGCCCGATGGGACGGAAAATCCGACACGACCGGAGAGAGATCAGGCGCAGGACCGACGGCTTTACGTGCTCTCCGAGGCACGGGGGTGACTCACCACCGACTTCCTAACTCCGGGCTAGTACTGAAAATTTCTTAACAGAAACCCAATACATTTTTGACCCGAACCGGGAATCGAACCCGGGACCTCGTCATCCGTAGTCGAACTTGCTAACCACTAGACCAACAAGGCAGTCAATTTGTAGTATTGTAAAACTGAAGGCTCATAGTAAACCTCAAACTGCGAACGTAATGTGACTGCTCAAAATAAATATTAAGCTCGCTGATTGATTCCTTGTAAATGGTCACTAAAAATTCATTTTGTGGTCAAGTTTATAAGTACCTAATTACCTACGTAATGTAGCGGTACAAGCATGCAGTCTGAGCCAAAAACTGGTTTTCGAAACCTGGTCATGTTTTTGCAAAATGTTCATAGTAAGTACCTACCTATTGTCAAGATTTTAAAATTCGTACAAAGAGGAAAAAATCGCAATAATTGTTGATGCAAGTACTCGTTTATTTCATTTTGATTGTTATGCAAACTTGCAGATTTCAAAAAATATTACAAAATGCGTACTAATATTATAAATGCGAAAGTGTGTTTGTTTGTTGGTTTGTCTTTCAATCACGTTCCAACAAAGCTACGAATCGACATGATTTTTTGTATGAAATATAGTTGAGGACCTTCAGAGTGATATAGGCTACTTTTTATCCCCGAAAATCAAAGAGTTCCCGCGGGGATTAAAAAATAAATCCGCGGATGAAGTCGCGGGCATCAGCTAGTATAGAATAAGCCTTTGTTTGCGTCCGGGATGTAAGTGTAAAAAGGATTTAAAATATCTAAAATTACAATCCTCTATTTGTCTAAATCTCCTCAAAATTGGTCTAGCTGTCTCGAAGATTAGTTCATTCAAACAGACAGACTAAACTACATATAAGAACATCTGAATAAAATGTGCGGGTCGTAATGTTATCGTTAAAATAAAATTATAATTACATAATAGCTTAATAACAAGTACGTAAGTAGTACTTAGTAGAAGTAAATCTTGTTATTTTGAAATACAGACTCAATTTTATTTATTTGTATAAGTAAAGCTATGGAGGTGCCAAGTGCCCTCTTCTTGATGCTAGAGATGTCTGGACAGCCAAATTAGTAGACTGTATCCACTTATATTATACTTATTTCGTAAAGTACTACAACAACTTTTATAATACGCAAGCTACACAAACTAAGTTGACAAGCCTCATTAGCCCAACGGAACTGAAAATTGAAAGGTCGCAGGTTCGAGCACCACCCGTTGCACTATTGTCGTACCCACTTTTAGCACAAGCTTTCCGCTTACATATTTGGAGAGGAGAGGAGAATATAAGTCAAGTTCAGGTTGGCTAATATTTAAAAAAAATCAAATTTGACCATTCAATTCATTCCATTCTATCAGTGGGATTGTCTAAAATTGCTACAGTGTAACGATGGCAAACACCTCTGATTGGCTGAATTTATGGCGTTCTTGCTGTATCAGTGCATTTTAACCAATAGCGAGAGAATACCAGCTAATCAGAAGTGATTGTGATCGTTGCACTGATGCAACAGCTCATACACAATCCGCCTGCAGAGTAATTTTTTTCCATTATTATACAAAGTATAATATTATACTTACCATAGATCCCCTGAACTCCAGCGGTAGACAATAGGAAGAGAATTAATCTCATGGTAGGACGTAGATGGCCGAGAGGGGCGTGGTCGGAGAGACGTAACCGACTGCCCGTTATCACCGCCACCCGCGCTTTATACTCGCTGTACATTATGTATAGGTTGATAGTATTCTTATTCCTCTTCTTAAATAAAATGACATTCATCAACCTATCTGGCTGTAGTGGGATGGTCTTCTCTACTGGTCGTGAAGCCAGTGGGGGTATAGGCTTCGAGGTGTTTGCCTTCTTACCCGGGTGGGAAGGGAAGGGCTCTTGCCCGATGATGGCTTTTAGCCATCCGGTTTCCGGCTTTTGTCAGTCCGGGGTTGTTCCGTCGCTAGCGGAGCGATGTCAAGTCCGGTAGAATCGCAGTCAGGACATGGCTCCGCGTTATGGGCGAGTGGTTTGCCGCCATGCGTGGAGCTGAGTTTAGTCCAGCTACTTCACATTGAAGGAATCGTAAGTGACGATGCAGTCTAAGATGGTAGCCAGCTAACTTGGAAGAGGTATGACAGTGTACATTCAACCCATACCCCTAAACGGTTTCTACCCGCCATCTTGCCGGAACGATAAATCGCTTGGTGGCACGTCTTTGACGGTAGGGTGGTAACTAGCCACGGCCAAAGCCTCCCACCAGTCCAGACCAGAGACAGTTTAGAAATTATAAATTCCCAAATCGCCCCCGCCGGGAATCGAACCCGTGTCCTCCCAGTTATAAGACCACAGCGCTCACCACTGCGCCAGGGAGGTCGTCAAAAATTCTTATTCCTCTTCTTAAATAAAATGACATTCAGCAACCTATCTGGCTGTGGTGGGATGGTCTTCTCTTCTGGCCGTGAAGCCAGTGGGAGTATGGGTTTCGAGACGTTTGCCTCCGGGTATCGCGCAGGGAATGCCTGATGATGGCTTTTAGCCTTCCGGCTTCCGGCTTCTGTCAGTCCGGGGGTTGTTTCGGTGCGTGCGGAGCGATGTCAAGTGCTAACTAGAACTTAGATAACGCTGCATGATCCACATTTCCAAAGCACGAGCGCACTGCAACAGGTGATCCTACATCGTCATGACGAAATATTAAACTCAAAACTATATCCAAGTGCCAACTTGGATCAGCCGGTCCACGGACGCAAATTAAAGGAAGATCTTCCTATTGTGGCAACGGGCAGGACATATAGTTCAAAGAACAAATGATAGTTGTTCCAAGGTGCTGGATTTATGACCTAGACCCCTATTAGACGGACCAACGATATTAGACTAGTTTCCGGGAGCCATTGGATAGACGGGTTCTGTGCCTAGTGATGGACCAGTGGCTTGTGATAAACAAATGATGTTTTTTATCAACTGCTGCACAAACCATGGACTGATCTCGGTCTTGCGTCGCCTGTATCCAGCGGTTCACGAATGAATGATATATCATTTTAATTTGCAGCATCCTGTATAAGTGGACCACGCATCATCACCGTGGGTTCTCTCTGGTATGGCATAAGTCATTGACGTACTTACTCTTTATCAGACAATATACTTTTTGTACAATCAACTTCTTCCTATTTAAAGAGTAACATAAAAGACTCTTTCACAATACTGGAATAATGAAAACAGTACCTAATAGCCAAGTGGCTATTACTACGGTCTTCTGTTTGGGGGGGTCATAGGTTCGAGTACGCACCTCTGACTTTTCAGAGTAAATGTGCACTAATTCACATGTTTCAACGTTGAAGGAAAACATCGTGAGGAAACCTGAGAGTTCTCCAAAATGTTCTCAAAGGTGTGTAAAGTCTACCAATTCGCATTGGACCAGTGTGGTGGCCTTAATAACCTTTCGCTGAGAGGGGCAGGCGCTCTGTAGTGAGACGTTATTGGGATGCTCAAGAATACTTAAATATAATACGAATACTGACCTTTTTCCCTCACCACCTATGTGCCTGGAGCACTTCGACCATCCGTTGCTCCAGATCTTTTTTCCACGTACTACCAAATTGTGGAATCATCTCCCTTCGATAGTGTTCACACTAAATTACAATATGGGGTTATTCAAGGGGCGAACCAATAAGTTCCTGAAAAGCCGGTAACGCATTGGTGGTGCCTCTACAGGTGTTCATGGGCGGCGGTAATCACTTTACATCAGATGACCCGCCAGCTCGTTTGCCCGCTATTCATATAAAAAAAAAATCATAAATATTGTAGTTTTTTTTTTTTTTTTTTTTTTTTTTTTTTTTTTTTTTTTTTTTTTTTTTTTTTTTTGTTTTTTTTTTTTAAAAGAATATTAGGCAACCTGAAGTTGACTAATATCCTCCTATCCCCTCCAAATAAGCGGAAAGCTTGTGTTAGGAGTGGGTACGACAATAGTGCAACGGGTGGGATTCGAACCTGTGACCTTACAGTTTTCAGTCCGCATCTTTAACCGTTGGGCTATTGAGTTACTGTGGGACTTTATCAACTTAAGCTAAAATTAGACGGGTCATTTGAAGCGAACCATTTACAGTAAAAGGTCGCTAATATGACTCAACGTAAATATACGAGTAAGTGGTTCGACCTGAACTTAACCCTGTGAACAAAAAGTATAAATATTTTGTAGCATAAAAGTCATACAAAACAATTTGAAGCGAAGGGCTTTTCGAAGGGTCCGGGATTCGATCTCAGAGATGATTCCCGACTTTTAAGATTTATTTGCACTAATATTATACCTTACTTTAACGACGCGACGAAGGAAAACACGTCAGGAAGTAATCCGCCATTTTTTGGCAGCGGCCATCTTGGATCGATTTTCATCAAACAAATAAATCGGTAAAGAAACAAACACACACACCCAGACACGTCAAACTTATAACACCCCGTCGTTTTTGCGTCGGGGGTTAAAAAAAGCTTAAAACTTTATTGTTTCTTTACCAATTTAATTGTTTGATGAAAATCAGTCAAAGATGGCCACCGCCACAAAATGTCGGATTACATATTTTTTCACAACTCCCTCGCAATATGGGTATCAAATGAAAGAGTTTGATGATTAGTAGAATACTGTACACTATGATAAATTTCAGATCCAAGATGGCCGCCACCACAAAATGACGAATTGCATTTTTTTTATTTCACACTTGTTATAGAAGATAATGATTTTTACCTGAAGGTTGCTGTCCCAACATATGAAATTGTTATATTGTACAAGCAGACTTGGGTACGGAAAGGTCTTGCGTATTATGCAATGCGTTCACAATAGAAGATAATATGAACCATATCCTCCTTAAGGTGAATGATGCCCACACAATGCAGTGTGCCTCTATAGAAAATATTCCTGCCAATTTGCTCTTCTGAGGGAACTGACCTTGACCAGAATAGACTTGTGGTTTAAGGTTACCTACTTATCTATGTACTTCAAGGATTATCTTTCTGTGACATTGATATTTAATTACGCGCGAAATTTATCAAGTGACGTATAAAATGTCTAACGCCCGTGTTCTCTTACATCATCCCCTAAGTAGGAGTATAATACAAATCCTTACCCAATATTAGTACTAGTCGCGGGTTCGATTCCAGGCACGCACATTTGACTTTTTAGTGTATATTATAGTGCACTATCTATTCCCTCAATCTCATAGTCCTATGGGACGGAAATCCGACACGACCGGAGAGAGATCAGGCGCAGGAAGGACGGCTTTACGTGCTCTCCGAGGCACGGGGGTGACACACCGCCAACTTCTTAACTCCGGACTAGTACTTTATTTATTTGCCCGACCCAGGAATCGAACCCGGGACCTCGTCATCCGAGTCAGTCCAAACTATATTATCTACCATTTAAACTTTTATCGCGTTGCCGTCGCAATGCAATTACATTATCAGTACGACCCTGGCCTTATACGTTAACTAAATATTTTACTACTATTCGGAGATCAAACTCTAAGTTACTACCACACACGTACTGACCTGGATTGTGTACCTTGTTATGAATAGCCATTATACGTTTATTAAATAAATTGCATCATAATTATTACATTCCCTCACTCTATTATTGACTGAAATATAATGATCTCACGTAGCGGTCAATGTGGCACAGAAGTCAAAACCTTCGCCTTGTTGCACGAACTGAATGAAAATAAGATAGCAATGATAATAAATAGGTACACAATTTCTAAACTATACTAAATTAACTCTAAAGCTGTTAGGTATATTCCGTAGGGAATCTCAACTAAACTGAAATGACTAATGTTAAGCTGTTATAATAATCTAAACTATACTAAATTGACTCTACATCAAAGCTGTAGGTATACTCCACCAGGTAAAAAGACGTGTGGCACTCGGGGACTGCCGCGGTAATGCTATTGCATAGCATTTTTTATCAACGCCATCTAGCGGTGAGAGGAGTCCCATGTCAGGTTATTTTCGTTACGGAATTTCTGGATTCGGTCTCCACGCTCAAGGCCCGTGATAGAAGCTATGCAATAGCTTAATAATCTCCAAACTATACTAAACTATAAAAGTATATGAACCCGGCGAGGAAAAAGGTTTTGTTTTGTCAATTTTCGAATAGTAAGGTTACCACAAAGGACGTGATGAGGATAAGCTTGCACTGAATTATGCATATTGAATTAAGAAACAATACTTTAACAGACCGGTTTCAATATAGGTAAGAACCTGGGAATCCCCTATTTCCAAATCTGTCGGAGTACCTAGATATTATCTGAACAGGAAGTGATCAAGTTGAAAGAGACGAAGGCCGGAAGGAAAAACCAACGGAAGACTATGTAGGAGTGTTTTTACGTACATTTCTGTGCAGTTATTATTATTATCTAACTAAAAAACAGATTTATGTTTATTGTTTAATTGCAACAAACCGATTTCCCGTCGAAATTCGTTTAGCTGTTTCGAATCAAAATCGATGAGAATCGGTTCACCTTTTCTTTTAAATAAACAATTAAATGACATGCGCAAACTGATTATCATTGTTGCGAGATCAAATCAAGAATGAAAAAATCAAAATTATTTATTTCATGGTGGCCAACTTGTGGCTCTTTGTCAAGTCGAGAATCTACCACTGAAAAGAACAATAAGAAACATAAAATTAAAGGAATACGAAATGAGTCGCGAAACTGAAATGGAAATGGCACATAGTTTGAAGAACTGATTGTAGTTAGGGTTCCATGGTGTTGGAGCGGCGACCCACACCAGCAAGTAGTTGTGTTGGCAGTCCCTCACTAGGAAGACTGAGGTCATCAGACGAGTGACGGCGAGTCTCTGGAAACAGACTGAGACCTTTGTCAGCTGTAGATGTCTGTCGGTTGATAAAGACCAAGAAGAAGGACCAGATTCCACCAGGTCAAGTGAAGAATATAAACAAACAAGATTAACAGTATACCGAAACATTTTCTAGGGATATGATAAGAAGTTAATGCCTATTGTTTATTGCTATAAAAACATTTTAATTAGTTGATAACAGCAAGAGTGAATTTAAGTTGATAAATTAAAGTGTTTAATCAACACTTATCTTTTTAGAACGGGACGTGCCTTCGTTGTTTTTATCTAGCTAAATATGTATGGAAACCACTTTTAGGCAGAAACCCAAAACGAGTGTACAAGTGCTATTTGGTGTGTAGAGCGCTATTAACATTGTCTACAAAACGCAGATCAATCGTGCTGGTTTAAGTATTTTCAAAATCCCTTACGAAATCATTGGTTTTTTAAGATAGAAATTTCTTGCAACCATTCTCGGTCCTAAAATTCTTCTTTGTGTCTATTGAGCTACGTGAGATAACCTAAATCACACACACAAACACTAAAAAAGTAAATAAAATTTATATAGATACAACATGGAACTTTCGAATGGAAAAATGAAACATGGAAAAAGGTAGTCTACGTCAGTCCCCAAGTCTCTCAAGTCATTAACTATACCAATGCAAAATAACGTCGATCCGTTGCTCCGTTGCTTCGTGATTAAAGATCAAACATACTAGAGCATTATAATATTAGTAAGGATATAAAATCACACTCCATAATTATATAGCTATCAACATCGAGAGCGCCACCACACAGGCGCATGACGCGTGATAGGCGTGTGCTCATCACGGCATCCTATTGGTCCATTGGCGTGATGTCACCATTGTGTAGATCCACCAAATTATCTGTTCCGGGGGCTTACCACTAAAGCTTAAAGCAGTTCGTAACGTAAAAATTATTTTCACAAAACCGACTTCAAACGCCACTACCTTTATCAATTGTGCCTATAAAATTTGAAGAATTCCCTCGATTGCTCCAGGATTCCGTCATCAGATTCTGACCTGATGACAATGAGACCGCCTGGGAAGTATACCTACCCTTTCAAACAAAAAAAGATTTTTCCAAATCGGTCCAGGCGTCTTCGAGTAATCGGGGAACATACATAAAGTGAAGGAAAACACCGTGTGGAAACCTGCATATCTGCGAGTTCTCCACAATGTTGCTCAAAGATGTGTGCAGTCTGCCATTCCATATTTGGCCATCGTGGAGGGCTATAGGCTAAACTTATAGGAGACATTTGTCCACAAGTGGGCCAGCAATGGGTCGATCATAATGATGATGATCATGACGATTTAACCAACACAACACACTTCGTTCGTGCGGCCTCAAAGGATTACAAGATTAACTCCGTCGCGTCGTTGATAATTTTATTACCCTTTCCAAGTTTATTAAAATAATATTTATCTGCTCATCAGACAGACATTGGTTAAGTGCTTGGATTTAATCTTCAACCATAAAATTTATCTACGAACTACAAAGATTTAAATACTTATGGAAAAATAATATTTCTAAATGAGTTTTTAGTTCAATGTCTCTTACGAACCGAAGGTGCAGGACGTTCTGTTAAGGCCAAATTAGACGGTTCATTTTTCGAGATGTTTGCTTTCCTTTTCGAGACTACACCGCTGAGTCCACCGTTCACCGACTGTTCACCGTTCACAAGCGGTTTTGCCTCTGCGACGAAACGTTCACGGGTATCGTGCATCGTTCATCGCAAAAATGAACGATGAAAGTCCCTAAAACTCAGACGAGTACCGGAACTAATTTTATTATGATATTCACAAACTACAATAAATTGACCGAGGTACTCGTACTACTTAAATCAGTTTTTAAATTATTGAAACGCTACTGGCCTCCTTCTTACTGGTATTTCGGCGACTTGGTTGTGGATCTTAGCTTTTATATTGCTGACCAGACCAACGAAGGACAGAAACCAGCTCCTTAAATTTTACTTTTTTTTTAAGAATATTAGCCAAGCTGAATTTGACTTATATTCTCCTCTCCCCTCCAAATAAGCGAAAAGCTTGTGCTAGGAGTGGGTACGACAATAGTGCAACGGGTGGGGCACGAACCTACCACCTATCAGTTTTCGGTCCGCACCTTTAACCGTCGAGCTATTGAGGCTTCAATTACCAGAACGACCCATTGATTTGTGTTGATTAGCCGTTTTTAAAGGCGTATATTGCTGAACAACATTTTGTTATTGATGTCAATTGATTTCAGTGCCTTAGCAATACATGCCTTGGTGTTTAGGAATGTAACAGTTCGTTCCGCGTCCGAGTTTCGTTCGCTGTGGCTAGAGTGAATAGGCATCTTCTAGGCAAGCGCGCTCCAAGATTTTTTGATTGTGGTCAAAGGCAAGCCGATCACACGTTTACTAAGAAATCTACAGATGCAAAAAATACATTAAATGTTCACTAAAATGGTAGAAATAATGAAACCACAACCATTAATCACATATCAATTTTATTAAAATGTCTTTTCATACCAAGCTTGTATATTCTAATAAGTACATCAATCTAACTCGCGTATTATACGGATTATAAATAATGCTTCATTTAATTATTCCAAATAATAATATACCAACATTTTGTTAAAATTTTAAATTAAAAAGGTACTTCGGACATACGCCAACAATTTGTTTTATGTAAAAATTATATAACAAGACAAACCATAAGGAATATTTTCGTTTTGCGAAATTCATTAATTACTGTTAAAATTGGTAACATACAAGTTACATTATTTTTTATTTGCTTATTACATAAAATTATATACTTTTTGGTTAAGATAAATAAATACTAATCACAGTACATATAGGTCTTGTATTGTATTATTATATTTTTATATTCGTATTTCTTTTTATGGCAAGAAAGAATAAAGTACGTATCTCATTGATGATAAAATGATTAATGACTATTTTATGTGTTCATTTAAAAAAAAAAAAAACAGCATTTTTTTACATAATTTCAAGACGTATAAAGTTGTATCGTTCTTAAAACGATGGCCTAAACCATTGTATTGATCTTCACAACAATTAACGCGTCTGTTTTGGGGATACAACAACTTACGTAGGAATCGATTTCATTATTCAATATTGCATTACCATGGGTCAATACTCAATAGTAAAATTCTCAATATACAACAATTCTTAAACAGATATAGAAAAATATTTTATAAAGTAATTATAAGCTTCAAGTAAATATTATTCTGATTATAATATGTATTTTCTTTTATAAATAAAATTTTTACTTAATTAATTTATTGCTCGTGATATGCGAATTTTTGCGGTGTTTTTTTTTGTGAATTACAAGTAATTCATTAAATGAATTCCAGAAAAATATATTATTAAGTATATTTCTGTAATTTTAAAATTGACTTCAATGTTTTTATGTTTTTTTCAGTTTTATTGTCCTTATTGTACACAAATAATATAATATATTTTATTTATCTTCGTCATGAATAAATAATTTCAGAATCTAAATTTTTGTCGAAGCAAAAAAATTTGTTTTACGGCATTGAAGTAAATAATATTTTTGATTCAATATTTATTTATGTAAATGCCTATAATAATATAGTAAAAAAATGTAACAATACGCCAATTTGCAATATAAATTTCAAGGCATCAACATTTTTATACTAACATTTTAAATACAATATAAATATTTTTAACAATATTGATCATAATAATTAAAACTTTTATTTTTTAATAGTACATTGAATAAAAACAAATCAATACCACACGGATAAAAATTATATTATGTTAAAATGTTTATTTCTTTCGCTTATCTTGGCAATAATTATTTTTGATGACAACTGTTTATCTAACACAGAATTCTTTTTTCTATTATATTAGTATATATACAGTTGCATTTTTACATAGATGACTTACGTCAAGGCATATTTTTACTTTTTTACTCAGTAAGGAAGCAACTGAAATCTACAAAGTATCTTGTGATGTATTTATTCCGATTTTTCTTTAAGATTCTAAGGTTTTACACACAAAAAATGATGTGATAGAAAAGCCACCAAATAAATTAGAAAAATTAAGCATAACTAAAAATGAGGGAAGTTTTCTAAAAAAATAAGAACCACCTAATTTTTGTAGATGGATGGTTGGAGTTCCTTAAAATATATATGTATATTTTTTGCAATTTAACCAGCAAAAATGCGCCTGACACCCTAAAACCAATAGAATAATTTGCACACTCAATTATATTATTTATTCATTAGTTATATTAATGAACATTACAATTATACAATTTTTCAGTCAACCTTCGCTAAATGGAAGACCAACGAAAACCGTTACACATTCTAAACTTACACAAACATTTCTAACACTATTTTTTGTCCAGTATAAAAAACGGATCAACTTTTTTTAATATATAGTTGTAAATAATGAAAATATTGTATTATAGGACTTATTAATCTCTCAGATTTATGAAAAAAAAAAAAAATTGTACTTATCTATCTAAAGTCGAATCTTAAAAATTCCAACGGTCACAGTAAATAATAAATTAAAATAAAAACATGCTTGGATGTATATAAATAAATATTTCAAACTAAATACATCAAAATCCAATAGCTCATCATAGAAACTGTACCTACCTATTACAAAATAAAATAAATATATAACAGTTTTCTTTTAATAAAATAAATCTTTAAAATTTTTTCAAAGCATCAGTGCGTCTTTTTATACTAGACAAAATTCTACATATTCTATAATACATACATGTACACTGGTTACGGTTACAAAATGTGGACACAACCGATTTTCTTTAATTTATTATTCTAAGAGCCCAAAAAGTGAATCATTGCATATTATTATCATAAATCTGCAATATTTATTGTTTTTGCCACAAAATTAAAACATCCATGTTTAGGCTCAAACGTGTTGTATAAACACGCCCTATGTAATTATATTTCTTGGGTTCTTAGACTATAATATTTCTTGTATTAGTAACCCGCAAATAGGAATTGGCCCTGAGTGTAAGATTAAATTAATTAGGGACAAGTCTAACTGAATATCAAGCGAAGAAATCCTCTTCTGCATTTTGTCTCTTCAATATTGTTAATTTTATTGGAATTCGGCACGCTTTTGTTTTAATAGATTATATAGGCACACGTTTGACCACTATCACACGTGATGGTAACTAATGATGTGGTCTAAGGTGTTACGCGTTTGCCTAGAAGATGCCTATTCACTCTTGTTTTAAAGATACCCAAATTGTAAGTCTTAGGAAACACAGATCTTGAAAGAGCGTTCCAGACCCTAGCCGTAGGAATGAAGACTTAAAGCGCTTAGTGCGCGTAGATAGAATATCAACGATGTATGGGATGGAAGTTTTCCCGATGTCTTGTAGTGCAATGGTAAAAAGGTGAAGGGGGAACAAGATTGAAAAGCTATTTTCAGTTAGACTTCCCTGGCCTTAATTGCCTATGCCTTTTGCTCATACTTTCCTCGATATATTATTTTCTATCACACGTAATATTTACGGTTTTAATTCTAAGCTCCAAGTCAAAAGATTTAGTCACACGGTTTTTTTAATTACTAAGTTCTCGAGTTATTTTCAAATTACCACCTAAAGAAGCTAGTATACAATTTTTTTCTCTTCTAGCTCCTGGCCTATTTTGATAATTCGATATTTGAAATGAGAACAGGACGGTTATATCTGCTGTAATCCAAATATTTTAATAAAAAATATTAAATTTTAAAAGTTATCCCATATCACACGCATAAATAAATCTACGTGCTAGCTTAACAATCAAAAAAAATTTTTGGAACTTTCATAGTGTTGTATCGTAAGTCAATTTTAGTTTAGTTACATATCGATAAAAAAATAATTAAATTAATTATCATCTTTTTCTAATTAGGTGGACCTATACTATAAAAAAGTGACCTAGTCTATAAAAAAACAAGAATTGAACTTTGATTATTTCTAGAACATCAAATTTTGAAAAAAATAAAAATCGTATTATGACACATCGTCCTATTCTCATTAAGAAGCCATGTTTACTATACTTTGTGACAGTATAATATAAGATTGTCGTTATTAAAACATCCGTTAGATTAAAAACATCAACGTTTCTCCTAAACATATTATAGATAATATAGGTAATGTGAAACTTCTGTAGCTGATTTGGTGAGTTCTATAGTTGTTAATCCAAACATATTTATATTAAACCTAACGTCTTTTTTTTAAATAATCGTACTATCAATATACAATCCAATCAATATTCTTATTGATATTTAAAGTTTTCTAGCATTTTTACACATTTATTGAAATATTGATGCATACAACGACTATAAAACTCGTCAAAGGAACATAGAAGACTGGTGACCTACGTACAAAAGTACGCTTTATTTTAAATTCCGTTAATTTAATACAATATCGGAAGTTATGATTCACCCATGCAGTATTTACAGATGGGCATACATACTGCTTGTAAATATTAATGGATTTTTACAAGATTTTACAGACACTCCTGCAATCACGACATAATTTATAGTATAATATCAATGCAACGCCAAAATTTTGTAAAAAAATAATAATATTAACTTAAATTACACAGCTCATCAGCTAGCGATTCTAAACCTATTTATTTATCAGTTTTTTACTGTTTCTTTTTTATTTAATAGCCTACCATGTACTTAGCAGACCAAATGGTTTGGTACATGGATCGTGATTGAATTTAATATTTACCCCATATTTTATCGACATTCAAAAGAGGATAAAGTCATCACTACAGTCGGTAAGCGCGAAAGTAAATTATAACATCAATGTAAAATTTTAAGACTTACGTAAATTCATATAAGTTAACCAATTTTCAGAATAAAAAGTATCCCAAAAATTAAAAAAAAAAACACAATCAAAGGATCTTGTAAGAGGCGAAACCAAAGATTTTACTTATAAAAGGTACAAGATATCACTTTTTGTCGATATAAAATCGTACCAAATTGTACCAATCACTTTGCGAAGGCCGTTCATACCGCACGTTCTATCAATTCGTTGGGAGACATTAGGCTTGTTGCACCGATAAAGGTGCGTGCACACTCCCGCGAGGCGTACAACGGGTCCACACGTAAACACTGGCCGTTGTCATGGCAACTATATCAGAGTTTCTTTCCCCCCAAACTTGGTGAGGTCCGAATAAGGACATTGCCGTGGTGGGGGGCGATCTCTCCTCGGCCTTTGCTCTGCATACTAGTTTTTCGACGTCAGTATTGTTACGAATTCTGAAATTAAAAAAAAATATGTATTATTAAAAACCAACCACATTAATCTTTTTATCAATGACCAGTGCTCAAAACTTCTACTGATTCTATGATTTAAAGTGCCTATCTACTTTGAAGTCGTTAACAATTGGACAGAAGCCGGCGTTACTTTGCGGAAGTTCATAGTTAGCAAGAAAAGATTAGAATTATTTTGCTATAATCCGCCAACAGAAAAAATCTGTAGGTATGACCAAACATGCAGTTACAAGCTAATCACCGCTTACCTCCCCAACCAAGCAAGAAAGCCAAGTTCCCAAGCAAGCAATGCCACCACCACTCACATGCACCACCACACAACACTTTTATACTACTCCCAAGAGTGAGAGTAGATAAAAGTCTAAAGTATAAGAGCCATGTGTGGTGGTGCATGTGAGTGGTGGTGGCATTGCTTGCTTGGGGACATGGCTTTCTTAATTTATTTATTTATATTATGAAAATCAACAGCGAATTTGAACAATAATTAACTTATAATTCTTATAAAATGACAATTTTATGGCCAATTATAGATTTTCTTAAAATTACGGATTCATATTAATTGTAAGAGTGAGTAAAAAATAACTTTAAAAAACACAACCAATGAGAACAACCAAAATAGTTTGAATCTTCGATCTTTTTTCTGTGATCGAAGGTTTGAATAGAAAGTAAGTTAATGAATAAGTATGTGTGCGAGTACGTGTGTGTATGTGTGAGTGTAATCATGTGTTTGTGTTTGTGTATGTGTATGTTTAACTGTATGTATGTGAGTTCGTGACTGAGCATGTGTGTGTAAATGTCTTGCTTGATTGAGGTTTTTCTCTAGAAGCCTATCCGAATACAGCGATGTGTGAAGTGAAATTAATGTTCACATACCATCGTAGTTGACCATGCCATCGCCGTCAAGGTCTGCTTCGCGGATCATGTCGTCGACCTCCTCCTCGCTCAGCCGCTCCCCCAGGTTGGTCATCACGTGTCTAAGCTCCACAGACGATATAAGCCCGTCGTTGTTTTTGTCGAATACCCTACAATTTTATAACATTTTGATGTCAAATTCACGAAATAGTTCAAGATACTAAATCATTCACTAAATAACAACATGGGGCTATTCAAGGGGTGGACCAACAAATTCCTTAAAAGCCGGCAACGCATTGGTGGTGCATCGGGTGCTACAAATGTTCATGGGTGGTGGTAATCACGAGCAGGCGGTGACCCGCCTGCTCGTTTGCTGGCTAAAAATATTTAAAAAAAAATTCTGTTACGAGAGTGTGGAAAACTGTCTCGACCTCTGGATTTCTCGATACGTTTAGTTTGGGTACTAATACTAACGGTGGTTGGTTTCACATTATTATATTTACAACTAGACGATGTCTGCGACATCGTCCACGTTGACAAAGGTTTTTTAATACCCTCAGAAACTCTTTTTTCGGGATCAAATGTAGCCTATGTGTTAATCCTGGGTGTGAGCTAGTTTCATTACTTTCAGCTCTTTCAGCCTAATCGGTTCATTGCTTGTTACGTGAAGGAGTAACACACACACACACACACTCACACACATTACAACTTTCGCCTTTATAATATTAAGTGTGATAACGAAGTCCTTGTGAAACAAAATATTCATGTCTATGTACAAAGAGGTGATAGGTACATAATAATAGACTATCTAGATACCTAAACTAGTACAGTCATCCTGTCGTTTACACAAAGTGCAGAAATCCTTTGTGGGGTCGAGTAGGTATACGCTAGGTACTACCAATTCTTTTAAAATTTAAACAATGTGTAAAAACTCATTTAATATAATTAGAGGTAATTACACAGTTAGGGTCAGCTCACACCGAGACGGCGACAAGGCGGCGCGCAGATGTTTGAAGAAGCACGAGAGAAGTGCTGCGTAAAGAGGCGCATCGCAAAGCAGCGCGGTGTAGGGCGGCGTAACGAGCCATACTTCGACGCGTTTCTAGGTCGCTTTCGCGCTCTGACTGAAATTTGTACCTTATTGTGTAGTAAAGAAGTTCTATATTGATATCGCTATCGACAAAAGTACATTTTTTTTCGATGACAAGATAGCCCTTGACTGCGATCTCACCAGATGGTACGTGACGATGCAATCTAAGATGGTAGTGGGCTAACTTGGAAGGGGTATAGCAGTGTAAATTCAACTCCTGATCGGTTTTTACACGCCGTCGTGCCGGAACGCTAAACGCACGCATCGTCGCGTCTCATCGCGTATCGGTGTGAACTGACCCTAAATGAATTTCTTAATGACAGTCGCATGGAAGCATTTGGCTTTGCTTGAGCTGTCCACAGTATAGTGTTTTATTCCATTGTAATAACTACTAAGTAAGGTTATTGTAACAAATTTTGTTTTGAAAAGCACAATTACTGAATTTCTTGCAGACTGGCAGCTAGCAAATTAGTCCTATAAAAAAGACTATAAGTCTATCAATACTAATAAAGCTCCTATAAAGGCATTGTATTACACTCTTTTACTTATCACAGCATTTCACAAGCACAAATCGATTATAAGATCGTTAAAGAAATAAATGCTCCTGCAACTACGCCCAAATTCACCTTTGTAGTGTTTATTTATTTTATTTATTTTTATTTTTTATGTACATACAAGGATTTACAAGACAACATAAATTTCTTTCAGCTTCCCTTGAAAGTGAGTAAGGTGAAATTATAGAGTGGTATAGGTCACAAATGTACATATACTATAATACCTACAATATAATATAAACAAATAATAAACTACATAAATACATATAATACATAAATAATATAATACATACCTACATAAATATACATAGCGAGAGATAGTGCTGCTTCATAATATAATTACTCTAAATTTGAATGTGTGTATTGACCGACTGTCTCTAATATTTTCAGGAAGTGAGTTCCATAGCCGAGTAGCTTCGGACGAAAAAGAATATTTATAGTATTTTTAAGTGTAAAAAAAACGCCCTCGTGTTTACCTGAAAGCCTCTCTAAGCTCGTCCTCGCCGTCGGCGCCGCGCATCTTCTTCGACATCATCTGAAGGAACTCGTTGAACTCGATGGTGCCGTTGCCGTCCTGATCCACCTCCTTCACCATGTCTCGAAGTTCAGTCTCTGTAAACCACAATTTAGATTCTCTTATTAAAAAAGACGTGTGGTAAGATCTAGAAAGAAAAAAGACGTGTGGCACTCGGGGACTGCCGCGGTAAAGCTATTGCATAGCACGCCATCTAGCGGTGAGAGGAGTCCCATGTCAGGTTATTTTCGTTACGGAATTTCTGGATTCGGTCTCCACGCTCAAGGCCCGCGATAGAAGCTATGCAACAGCTTAAAAATAATAACAATGTCCTCCCGACCGAATTCGGTCACGGCAGCCAACCTCTTCAGAGGTTAGCTCTCTCTAGTCTCATAATCACTCTCATTTTGGTTGGATATCCGAGAGAGAGAGCTAAGGCGCAGGACGTGCAACAATAAACAAACATACACACATACCTACAAATGTTCGCCTCTATAATATTATTGTAATTTAAATTATATAATTTCAAAAGGTATGGCGCCCCTAAATTGCCTCGTTCACGACAAAAAATTAATATCTGCTGTTCATTTAAGCTTACCTAAATAAAAAAGCACATTAGAGACTTTTTGTTTTTTAATAAATTGTTGTCACGTTGCTTAATTGTAACTTGCAATGCGAGCGATTCAATTTGCTTGGACGATTTTATAGGTACACAAGTAGGTATAGTCTCAACCCAAAGCTATATTATATTATGTATATTTTATTATTATTATTATATTATTATTTGAAGCCCTAAACACCTTGTGTTTTTCAAACGAAATACGAGTAGGTGTATTTTTATTTTTTACTAGTTGATGCCTGCAACTTCGTTCGCGTGGATTAAGGTTTTGCAATTCCCGCGGGAACTCTCTTATTTTCCAGGATAAAAAGTAGCGTATGTGTTATTCCACACTATAATCTATATCTATGCCAAATTTCAGCAAAATCAGTTCAGTAGTTTTTACGTGAAAGAGTAACAAACATCCATCCATCAATCCATCCATACTTACAAACTTTCGAGTTTATAATATTAGTAGGATGGCAAAACCGTTGTCTGCACGCAACATTTTGTCGTACGACGTGTCGCCAGTGTTTCCTATACTTATAAATGCCGGGTAGGGGGTACGCGTCCCATAAATAACGGGGGATTCACAGAGGTAGAGTTTAATTTCGAGGGTAGGTCATAAACGGAGCTGTGTATTATTCCGTATTACGTAATGTTTTTTTGGACAATGGTAGTAGGTATCTACTATCCGGATAAATAAAATGTACTGACCACTTAAAGGTGAACTCTGTTAAGGTGTTGTTTTGTTTATTCTTGTAGAGGGTTTGAAAAAATATCACACAATAGGTAAGTACTACAAATAACCTGATGCATCTGTCGGCTCCCAAATGTTCGACAATTTACAGAAGATTCTTTTTATTATTATTATTCTATGAAAAGATAACCCTTGACTTCTTATATTTATACCTATCAGCAAAATATTATTTGTCAATAATCATAATCAATTCGATTTTGGAACTTAAAATAACAGTAAATTAATGACCACATATTTTAATTACGTCTACCGAAAAACCGGGCTATTTGCAATTGCAATAAAATTATAAAGATTCCCACGCTAGGAAGACTATTTGCAAATATTCCCTTTTAACGGAATATTTTGAACTTTTTCATACAACTCTACATTTTGAAAATAAAAATACTTTTAAGTCGCTATAATGAAAGGGGTCAACATAGGTTGGTCGTCGCCTAATAAAAATTCATGGAAACCCATTCATCGTGAGCCGCAAATTGAAACGTCTAGCTCCCCGTGTATTCATTTATTCATTGGTGTACGTCCAAATATCGCCTCCGTGGCGATGAATAAATGAATGCGACGCTTAGCAGAAGTAAGTGATAGTCATCGAACTATAACGCTCAGAAGCGCAACATTCAACGCGTAATAAGCCTTTAAAGGCCGACTACGCAATATCGTCGTGTTAGTACGACGAGCTCGCAGAAAATTATTTTAAGGACCAACATAAACTATTAGGGATGCCATTCAAGTAAACTAAGCGTTGACGTTTTGGCAACTTTCCAATACGAAAACTGTCAAATTGTCAAATTTACGCTCGGATAAGACTTATTTTGCGTTGGTGAAATCGGCCATAAGACAAATAGAGACAAATATATTATAGATGAACAGCTACGCAAAAACAAATTACGTATGTATTGGTACGAGTATAATTTTACCCGGCATTATAATTACTTGGCATAACAGTTAACACATCGGTCGCGGGTGCGTTGCGGTTTGAGGTCGCATCACAATCCGTATGAATCAAAAATGAATAATTATTAATTTTATTTATCACTACTTTATGTTGATTTTATTTGCATTCTACATAATTTTGTTTAACAGTTTAACGAAATATTAATAATTATATGCTTTGCTACGTTTTAAAATATTTTTTAATTTGAAATCTCTTCTCATTCAATGTAAATTAAAATAAAAACATTGATAGATTATAAAATGAACATGCTTAACTTTAAAGTCCATCTTGTACTTCAAAAGCATGAAATTCAATAAAAGGGATTCGAACCCAAATTAGTGGAAAATTTTCATCAGTTTGAAATAGAAATAGAACTTCCTTCCAGATAAATGAGCAGCATTAAATTAAGAAAGGATTATTTAAATCAGTTCACAATCGGTTAACAAGCAAACTTAATTTTTTTTTACTATTGGAAAACCTTTTCTTTAACTGAACACGTCAATTTTTCAGTTTTGCTTACTTTGGAAGAGTCTCTACTAAATACTACCTAACCTATACGAAATCATTTAATTTTAACCATTGAACTATAACACTTAGAAACGCAGTAGTCGTCGCCCAGATAAACCATTTTTAGTGAGCCTTTAAAGGCTGACTATATAGAATCATCGCGTTAGTACGATGAGCTCAAAAAAATTTATTATTAAAATATGACATACTGTGCTGTGAAAGAATGTCATAATTCAAGGCAATAATTATCAAACATTTCACCAATAACCATCCCAGTACCAGTACTAGAAAAATAATTACGTGGCACTCACACAGTCATTGGCTATTTTGAGCCAAGTTTGGAGAGGAACTTTGTTCGGAACTTCCGTTCTAAGCGTTATAATTCGATGTTTTTAACATAGGTAGCATCCCAATTGCGAACCTCCTCCTTTTTATAGAAAACTAGTTGATGGCCGCGGCTTCGCTCGCGTAGATTAAGTTTTTAAAAATCCCGCGGGAACTCTTTGATTTTCCGGGATAAAAAGTATCTAAGCCTATGTCACTCTCCGTCCTCAACTATACCCATGCAAAAAATTACGTCAATCGGTAGCTCTGTTGCAACGTTATTGAAGGTAAAACTAACAAACCAACACACAAACACACTTTCGCGTTTATAATATTTAATAGTGGGTAAGGATTTATATGGATCTGTACCTATAATGACCATCTCTTTATCTTTAACTGAATACTAAAAGAAAATTGCCGTGTGGCGAAATCCTTAGTAACTCTACGAAGTCTTTTGTATTCCTTATTATATCTATCATCTGTTTTGACTGTTTGTGCTATTCCTGATCAAAACAACTCGTATAGTTCTTACTTCTTTCAATACACGAGGGCGCGGAGCTTTACTTGTGGTTACGTCGTGCATACTACATGCACATTGCGTAAGTGTGCGTGTTTGTCAGAGCCTAATTGGGAACGGTCAGGCGCGAGCAAGCTCTCGCTCACTTACACAGATACGACACACACACAACCATGATCCACGTACGCTCGTGAGTTGCAAGAAGTATAATATTAGTAAGGATAGTGATTTTTACCTGAAGGTCGCTGTCCCAATGATCTCATGACGACTCCCAGCTCAGCCATCGTGATTGTCCCGTCTTCGTCCTTGTCGAACAGCATAAACGCTTCTTTGAACTCTGAAATGTTGACATTGTACCTATTTATTGTAACAATTTTCTGCAAGTAATTACAGTCTCAACTCCCCTTTAGATATTGTAGGTACTTGTGTCTAATATATTTTTAACCGACTTCCAAAAAAGGTGGAGGTTCTCAACTCGTCGAAATCTTTTTTTTATGTTTGATCCCCGACTACTCGAAGACGCCTGGACCGATATGGAAAATTCTTTTTTTTTTTAAAGGATATATTCCTAGTTCCGTTGACATCAGGTCAGGATCTGATGATGGGATCCTGCATCGAGGGAACTCTTCAAATTTTATAAGCACAATTGATTGATATGCTTTGTAGTGGCGTTTGAAGTCGGTTTTGTAAAAAGAATTTTTACGCTTATAACTTGTTTGGAAGTAGAATTTGGAAGAAGAAGGTTAATAGGAAGGTTAATAGATCGTAACGACAAAAGGTCTCTTGTGGTAACGTAGGTCACCCGTTTGATAATTCACGCAAACGGGGTAAGTTTATAAAATTGTATAATTCTATAAATATTAAGTAGGTATATTTTTCAAAACAAGTTTTAACGTACCTGCAACTTGTTCCTCCGTAAGGCCATATTCTGACTGAAACAACAACAAATCAAGGTTAAAATAAGTTTTTAAATTACTAGCTGATTCCTGCGACTACATCTTCGTGAATTTGGATTTGAACAACTGGGAAAGCTCTTTGATTTTCCGGGATATGAAGCATTCTATATCCATCGCCTCTATACAAATGCTTTTAATCAAGATTAAATCTGGCTCGATTTAAAATGTTATATTTTTTTTTAGGAATATTAGTCAAGCTGAACTTGACTTATATTCGTCTCTCCCCTCCAAATAAGCGAAACGATTTTGCTAGGAGTGGGTACCTACGACCATAGTGCATCGAATGAGGCTCGAACCTGCGACCTTTCAGTTTTCAATCCGCACCATTAGCCGTTGGGCTATTGCGTTGTCAGACAGTCTTACTTTCGCATTGATAATAATATACTAGCTTATGCACGCGATTTTGTACGCATAGAGTTTGATTTTAAAAATCCCTCGGAAGGTCTGTTTTTCCGGGATAAAAGGTAGCCTGTGTCACTCTCCGTGGCCGCAACTTTACCCATTCAAAAAAATCATGTCGACGAACCAACAAACAAACACACTTTCACCATAATATTAGTAGGTAAGGATTAATATGGATCTGTACCTATATAATGACCATCTCTTTATCTTTAACTGAATACTAACAGAAAATTGTCGTGTGGCGAAATCCTTAGTAACTCTACGAAGTCTTTTGTATTCCTTATTATATCTATCATCTGTTTTGACTGTTTGTGCCATTTTTGATCAAAACAAATCGTATTTACACCGAGAAGATACCGTTGGTTTTTCTCTTTTATCGAAGCTAACTTTTTCCAATACTTGCGCACAGTTTTCCAAAGCTTGCTTGAAAACAATCCAAAGTTTCAACTTTCAATTCGGACGCACTTCACTTGAAAATGGAACATTGAGTTTCAAAAGTTCCAACCGCGATTAAAATTCAAACAAAAATCACAATGGCCATAAATCAACTGACACTTTTATTATTTGTTTACATATTGTGTTCGTTTGAACACATTCACTTGAAAATAGAACACGAAGTTTTTATCTGTTATTTAAAATTTATAAAAATCGTTCACCATTACATTGGAAAGCACTTGAACGCGGAATTTCCAATACTATTATTCGATTATATTTATTATTCTATAGACACTTTTACTGTTAGCACTTGAAATTGGAATGCATAGTCCTCGAAAATCGAACACAAATCAAACAAAAATCGAACGGAGATTTTTGTAATATTGCTATAATATTACGAGACTTAAAATTGATGTTTATCTAACATTGCACTACAGAAATAACATGGTTAGAATTTTAAAAATCGAACACTGACGTGGTCTATGCTTTATTGTTTTTTTTATTGGTGGTTGCAGAGTTTTAATTATTTTTTTAACGCGGCAAAGGTCGACGGTGACACGCGCGGCGACAATGACTCTGACAGCTCGGCTATATGTCTACGCTATATTTAAATTGGATTTTTGCGCTATAACGACAAACACGCACCACAATACTGTCTACAACGGTGCCAAGATATTATACAATATTTCTGGTTCGAGAATTTAGAATTTCAGATTTGTTTGCGAATTTAGATCTAAACATAAATGCAAAGTAAAATAAAATAGATATAGGTACGTTATGATAATATTTTAAAACTCAAGAGTATAGAGTGGAGTAGCTCACAATATTTTTATTAGTTAGATAAAATTAAAGTATAACTATTTTATTTTAATATATTTTACTTACCGATAGTGAAGGAAATATCCAATTATCTCTTTAAGCAAAAAAGTTATAGGTCTAAAGCCGCCGGGAGACGGGAAAATGGGCGCGTGAGACGTCACGCCATGAGCGCTTGAGACGTCACGCGCCCATTTTCCCGTCGCGCACGGAACAGGAACGTCGGAAAACTGAAGAATATTTCCGACGTTCCTATTTCTCCGTGACTTCTTGACGAATTGGTGATAAAATTGATATAGATCCTCGAATCAGGAGCAAAAAATTGTAAAGCATTTTTATATGAATTATTTGTAATATAAATAAATATTAGTCGTGTGGTCATTGTAGAACGGACAGATAACTTCGTGATCTTGGCACGGAGGGGATCGTTTGGAACGAGTCATATTTTGGCGGGAAAATTAGAGATACACCCATCGAGTTATATGCCCATGCATTATAGAGATGCAAACTTCATAAAAAAGCAAGGGGCAATGTATGAGGTTTGCATCTTCCCCTTCCCCTTTCTTCGTTATTATGCAAAGACTACTATTTTAAATGCAAAAGTTTGTTTCTATGTTTGTTTTTTGTTGGTTATTTGATTTTTCAGTTTTCTTTCAGTTACGCAGCAACAGAGCCACGGATTAATGGTATTTTTAGGGATATACCGAAGGAGTAACAGTCTTATTTTATGTCAAAAAAAAGGGTTTCCGCGGAATTTTTAAAAAACCTAAATCCATGTGGACAAAATCGCGGGCAAAAGCTAGTTATAAATATGAATTATCTTCCCTCTTAAAATACTATTCATTTTGTAATATTTTTGTTATACTATTATAAAAGACTATTATGTTATTAATAGAAAATTTTCAATAAGCGCCCAATTTTCACTTTATAACAAAAAGTATGATTGTTGACTATTGTCATCAATTAGATTGAATCCAAGGATTGAACCCGTTTTTCAGGTCGATGCATGCTCTAGTAATAATTTATCTCTCTGGAGAACCCAATTACTTTAATGAAATAACAAATAATTCCTATGTATTTCGGTTCTTATTTATTTATAGTCCACGCTGTGTACCTAGACTTTCAACAAAAATATTTGTGACGAACATTTTGGCTAGTCCGATTAGCTCCGGAATCTGGACCGTTATCAGAAAGATCCTAGGTTCAATTCTAACTCGTTGAATGACGTACCGCCAAATGATTTAGCGTTCCGGCAGGATGGCGTGTAGAAACCGATTAGGGATATGGGTTGAATCTACACTGCCATACCCCTTCCAAGTTAGCCCGCTACCATCTTAGACTGCATCATCACTTACCATCAGGTGAGATCGCAGTTAAGGACTATCTTGACCAAGAAAAAATGTATATACTTACATGCAAGTATGCAAAACGATAATTTACAATTTTTAGCACCTGTAGGTATACAATAATCAATAATACATTAAGTATACAATTTAATATGGTTAAAACCGACTTATTTATTCAAGTGCAAGCAATGTTAGCGACCAAGAAATGCTACTAAAGCATAAATTGGTCGAGGTCAAATAAAACCTTACTTTAGCTATTTTTAACAACATTAATTGTATTATTTTAACGTCGGAATTTTGAGTACCTATATTCAAGTAGGTACTTGATTTTATTCTTTATCCACATAAGTATGAACCTATTATTATTAATTAATAATAATAAAATAACGCCCTCCGGACCGAAACAGGTCACGGCAGCCAACTGTCTGCGCACATAGTGCATTATAGTGCACAAGTGTGTGCGCAAACACAGGTGCACTCTCTATTCCCACACTCTCATAGTCCGGTGGGTCGGAAATCCGCCACGACCGGAGAGAGATCAGGCGCAGGACCGACGACATTACGTGCTCTCCGAGGCACGGGTCCGCCATCTAGAGAGATTATCCGAAAATACGTAGGTATAAATTAGTCCAATCCATTGCAAACAGATGGCGATATGTAGCCTTATTTAAATAATATTAAGCAGGTAATGAAGCTATGTTTTTATAAATATAAATTTTGTTTATTAATACTTATTTTAGATAATGTTTATTTTTAATCTTGTTTTAAGTAAATAAATGAACCCTTAGCGGAATGCTGCCAGAATCTCGGATACCTACTATGCGATGCAGCAACATCGATGAGGTTTAATACATCTTAAATTATGCACATTTAATTTAATTAACTACGATGCATATAATAAACAAATGAAATACATACATAAAATAATTCATTAAGTTTAGATTTTATTTTATTTTAAATCTAGAACTATAAAAAATAAAATTAATTAAAAAAAATATTTCATTTCAAGCTAATCAAAACGAGTATATTTTTTATGAACTCGTAGTCATATCGTTCCCAAAAAGAAAAAAAAAGAAAAAGAGCCCTCATACTTTATGCTTTTTTTTTTTTTGGGAAATTCTCACATAATTTCAGATAGGTATCACAACTTTGCAAGAGAGGTGCTTACGCCACATTTTTAAATTAGAACCATATGTGGGTCGACGGACCGTGAAATTTTACCGTCACTCTTCAAAATTAGTGAAGCTGAAATAGATGTAAAATGTATGTGATATTATGTGATTAAAGAAAGCGGTAGACCGGGCAACGTTCACGCCTTGTCTTTCAGGTTGCCTCGTAAACAGTTATAACAGTCTCACTACAGTGGAAGGGTTATTCTGTGAAACAGTTAGGTGCGTCTCTTTTTTTTAATTTTTTACAACAGCGAACCGAAGTTTCTACGTTTATTGAGTGAACTTTGTTACTCCGCCAAGCCTCAATAGCCCAACGGTTAAAGGTGCGGACTGAAAACTGAAAGGTCGCAGGTTCGAATCGCACCCGTTGCACTATTGTCGTACCCACTCCTACCACAAGTTTTCACTTATTTGGAGGGGAGAGGAGAACATCAGTCAAGTTCAGCTTGGCTGATGTTCTTTTTAAAAAAAAATTGTCTATGCTTATCACTGACTTCTATCTTTAATCTGTGATTAACACTGGACTTGCTGTTCGTATACAAATGACAGCGTAATTATGGATCAATTTGAAGCGCCTCATTTCACATACGAATGTCTCTGGAACTAATAATATTGCAAATGGCGCACCAAATTCTAAATAAATATATGGTTTCATATGAAATCAAAGAGGTTGGATAAGAAGTAATAGATTAATTATATAGAGGTTGGTGAGCCATTTGCAATATTATTAGTTCTAGAGACATTCATATACATGCTTACAACGCCAAGATGGCGTCAATCAAGAAGGTCCAAAAAAGAAATTACAGTAGGAAGTCCACTGTTAATCATAAATTAAAGTTAAAGGTCAGTCTCTATAGAGACAAAAAAATTTTTGTGCTATAGATGAGAGAGCAAACATTTTTTACCCGAGGTACCTACTACTACTAAAGATTTTTGAATTAAATACAATTACTTTTTTAACTATAGCTTTTGCCTGCGACTTCAATCCAATAAGAGTTTGCATGTGCTCGCGATTTTGTCGTGACGCCCAATAGTGGCAAGTAATCGCAACTTAACAATTTAATAAATAGTAATATTTTTAATAGGAATTATTTTTAATTGAGGTATTTTTGAAGAACTTTCAAAAAAGGTCATCAAGTCTACCGAGGATCCAAAAGCTGACAGCTACCAGTCAAAGAATTATTGTGGTCATCCAAATGGGCAATGCTGCATCTTGGGTACAATGCCGCGCTGCGGTGACATCGCTGAGGTTTTAGATTTATTTTGGCTTTAATTTTAGAAATAATTTAATATTAATTGTTCATTATTTTAAGATTTTGTTTTGCTAATTATAATAAATCATGTAATTGTGTACTTTCATAAAATAAAATATTATGTTTTTTAGATTAGAACTACCTATCAGATAAATTGATATAAACTGCAAAACTTTCTCGACCTTGTCGCTGCAACGAACATTACCCTACTTTGCGTGGCGCAAATTCAAATTCCAAATTTATTTATTTCATGTAGGCTACTTTGTAGCTCTTATGACACGTCATAAATCTACCACCGGTTCGGAATGCAGATTCTGCTGAGAAGAACCGGCAAGAAACTCAGCAATTGCTCTTTTTAAAAAATAAAATAATTTTACAATAAGTAACCAAACTAAGCTATGTATACAGTGCTTCCCCAGTAAAGCTTCAAAAATGCAATACATATAATCCAACACATGTCAACATGGGAAGACAAAGCAGACTTATTCCCGTTGGTGGCACCCGTTCACGAGCACGACGCATGATCCAGCCATAGCTTCGCTCAACCATATTTGAGGAAACGTAACAACGCGCAGTCGGGTAATAACGTTGAATGGATACGGTATATCTCCTGCGCTCCAGAGTATGCCCGCACATCGTAAAACTATTCCAGAATGTAACAGCTCGTTTCCAAAGTGTTTGCGAAAGATGAAACGGCGTTCGCCGTGGGGACTTTGTGAATGAAATTAGAATGTTTTAAGTACCTACTTAATACGTACGCTTTCGGTTCAGATTCTAGCCCGTTTCGCGTTGTAGCTAATTCAGTTATATTATTGCCTCTTTCTTTTTATTCGATGACAAGATAGCCTTTGACTGCGATCTCACCTGGTGGTAAGTGACGATGCAGTCTGAGATAGTAGCGGGCTAACTAGGAAGGGGTATGACAGTGTAAATTCAACCCATACCCCTAGGCACTCTGTTTCTACACTTCATCGTGCCGGAACGCTAAATCGCTTGGAAGCACGTCTTTGACGGTTGGCTGATAACAACCCACGGCCAAAGCCTCCAGACCAGACCAGAGACAATTCAGAAATTATAAATTCCCAAATTGCCCCCGCCGGGAATCGAACCCGAGACCTCCCAGTTGAGATCATCACGTAAATCCCAGAGCGATCAAATAAAATAACCCCAAATTAATGAAAATCTATAAAAAAAAAAAAGAAAATCGGGTAGACGACCGTAAAATTAGTCTTAAAAAGAGATTTATGTGACGAAAGGACACGGTTTAGGTCATTATTTTCACAGATTTATGTCAAGCAACGATTAGGTCGTATTCTGAGAACAAAGAGCCATAAAAGCAACTACACACTTGCGACGGCGATACGAGAGTCGATTTTATGAGATCTTAAACCCGTGATAGAAAGAGCTTCTATTATGGTGTTACGGGGTCATCGATCTATGATATTTTACTAGGGATGAGACTACTCACAAAACCAGCGAAAAACTTGTTCCGAACGACGAAGAGTTTAAGTGAGTACTTTATTGTTAAATAACATGACAAATTACGACAAATATCTGCCATTACGCGCTTCATTTCCCTCACGCTTGTAACATATGCAGTCACCGATAAGGTGTTTGCTGTAAAATAAAAATGGCTACGGTAGGTACATTGATCTCTACAGTTAATCTATAATTAAAACTGACCCTATACAAATGACAGCTTAATTTGGATCAGTTTGAAGCGCCACATTTGATATACGAGTGTCTCTGGAACTAATAATATGCAAATGGCGCCCCAACCTCTATAATTCTGTGCCTCCTGTGATAAGTGATTTAAGTCCATTTAGATTAGTTTTAGAGACACTCGTATCTACCAAGTGCATAAAGCTTCACAGTGGCGTCTGTCAAGTAGGTCTAAAACCAGGTACCAGAGCAGCCATAACAGTATTAATCTAAGTTAACACCAATGCATAACCGGTTTTTCATAAATATGTTGATGAGCCCCTTGAATGTCCATAGAGATTAGCCATCTGCGCGGGAGATATTATAGTCCCTCACTCTCATTGTCCCATGGGACGGAAATCCTACACAACCGGAGAGAGATCAGGCGCAGGACCGACGGCTTTACGTGCTCTTCGAGGCACGGGGGTGACACCCGCCAACTTTCTAACTCCGGGCTAGTAGAAAATTTCTTGGCAGAAAACCCCAATACATTTACATTCGCAGTCGAACTTGAGCAACGAGGCAAATAATAAGGCTGGCTTTACTCACCAGGTTAATGGTGACAATGAGCTCGTACTGCTGGTGTTTGTGGCCCTTCTTCTTCTTGCCCTGCGGCGTCTTTGCCCCCGCAGCAGCAACCGCCGCCGCTTGCTTCGGAGGTGCTGTTTTTGCTGCTCCTTTCTGTGCTGACGGTTTGACCGGTGTTTTTGGACCGCCTTTTGTTGCTGCACCTATTAATATTGTAACTTTTGAGTATAGATACGTAACAATTTATATCTAGTCCCTACAAAGCCCATCACATTTTGTGTGTGTGTGTATGTTTGTTAATCCTACACGCCACAACAAATGAACCGATTTGGCTCAAATTTGGAATGGAGATAGCCCATACCTAGGATTAATACAAAGGCTACATTTTATCTCGGAAAATCAAAGAGTCCTCGCAGGAATTAAAAAACCTTAGTCCACGCGGACGAAGTCGCTGGCATCTGCTAGTGAAAATATATAAATATAATTATAATAACATAGGTTTAAATAAAGATTTAGTCACTAAGTAATCATTTTCCAGGTTAGACCGCAACGATTTTAGACTGCGTCACTTACAATCAGCCCTGGTAGCATGGGCGGGAGAAATTTTATCCCCGGGAAAAGGATAAAACGTTTATCCCCTCGCTTAGCTTTATCCACCCGTCAAGCATGGGCACAGCGGTGGAAATAACACTCAGTGGATATATTTATAGTGATATATACTGATATACATCGCCTTCTCCTCTGTCGCCATGCTTTAGCATAGGGAAAATCGTGGGATAAAACTTTTATCCGTTGCCCATGCTACCAGTGCAGATGAGATCGTCTGTCATCGAAAAAAATTTGGAAGTAAATATGAATGGACTGGTGACACAGTCAGGTAAAATACCAAGTATTCAACAGATAATTATATTCAACAGAAATACCAAGTATTCAACAATACAGAGGTAAAATAAGTAAAATACCAAGTATTTTCATGATACCTTTTTGACCCGCCGGCGTAGCTTTTTGTCCCGAAGTATTCTTTTGATTGACATGCCCGCCGCCGTCTGCCGGCTTATTCCGCGCCTGAAAATAACATGCAAATCTTTAGGAAATGCAGAGGATATTCCTTTTAAGTGTTTACCGTAAGTTAAACTCTCCATACGAACGTAGTTTTGTTTCATCGGATTTTTTTTAAAAAGGGATCATTAGTTTACATCGCCCAAAAAAGACACAAACAAACACACACACAATCACTAACACACGCACCCACAGACACGCACACGCATCCACAGACACGCACACGCATCCACGCGAACACACATTGTGAATATTCCAATTGTTTTTATTTTTACTCTCAATTCTGAAAACTACTCTTAATCAACAATCATACTGTATTACGAATTCTCTGTTGAACTTTTTATATATATTTTAAATTCAAATAATGTAATCATTTTTGGCTTTATTTAAGGACTATAATAATCTTGTAAAATTGTGTTGTAAACGCGGTTGATTACCAATAAATAAATAAATAAAGAGTATTACCCAAGCTGAGTTGACTAATATCCTCCTATCCCCACCCAAATAAGCGAAAAACTTGTGCTAGGAGTGAGTACGACAATAGTGCAACGGGTAGGGGTCGAATCTGCGACCTTTCAGTTTTCAGTCCGCACCTTTTACCGTTGGGCTAATGAGGCTTTTAAATTGGATTGGTATCCAACTTTGCAAAAGATGTTGTTTTTTTGTTTTCCTTACTAATCCTTACTTCCTTACTTAATATTATAAATGTGAAAGTATATTTGTTTGTTGGATTGTCCTTCAATCACGCGCTACAAAGCAACGGATCGACGTGATTTTTTGCATGGGTATAGTTGAGGACTGGGAGAATGATATCGGGTACTTTTTATTCCGGAAAACCAAAGAGTTCCCGCGGGATTTTAAAATCTAAATCTACGTTTAGATTTTAAAATCCCGATTATAAAATCTAGTTTTTTTATAAATGTGCCAAAGCAGCTTTACTGATAATCTTTGAATGAAATTTCTATAGCTCAGAGACTTAAGTCATAAAAAAAACTTCTGTCAAAATTTCAAGTTTCTAACTCAAGTGGTTAAGGCTGTGAGAGTGTCAGTCAGTCAGGACAAGTCTCTTTATAGTTAAAGAGTAAGTATAAATAAACCATTATAAATTAACATTGTAGAGGGTTCCATTTTTCATCTCTATAATAAAGCATAAAGTCGGAAATTTATTGAAGCCATTTCCCATGACGAATCGCTGGCTTTTGCTCGTTTAATTTTAATTTGGCCATTATCGGGGAATTATTTATGAATCCCTACAAAGTACAGTGTGCCCATAAGAAAAAACTTAATATACATAACTAATACACGCGATTTCTCTTACCATGTAATATAAAGTAAGTATAATATTAGTACAAACATTTGCTTATACTGAATTCTCAGCAATAAATATTTGAAACAAGCTTTGGTCTGCGATTTCGGTCTATTAGTCTTGGACTCTCGCTTTTCTAGAAATGCATAATATTTTTAAAATTAAAGTACCTAATCATGCCTATAGTTAAAAGGGAACTTATTTCACGACAAATTAAAAGAGTAAGGTATAAAAAAAGAAATCCATGTTAAGCTATTTATAAAGTCTCCGGTAATGATACAATGAAAACATATTATACGAATATAATTTTGATATAATATAACAAATACACAGATACTGATGTGTATGTGTATTTGTTATATATATCAAAATGAAGTTGTTGGAGTACGTAATAGATAAGTGAAAATTTAAAATTTAAAACACCTCCGACATGTAAAATTTCTTGCAATTCACGAGGGCGCATAAGCTTTACTTGTGATTACGTCGTGTACATACACATTGTGTAAGTGTATGTGCCTGTCAGGAGCCTAGGTGGGAGCGGTCAGGCGCGAGCAAGCTCTCGCTCCCACTTATATAGATACAACACACACACAAGCATGAGCCACGCGCCTTCGTGAATTGCGAGAACTATACCTAATGTTTCGTTCCAAAATAGAAACGAAAAACTAGTAGTAGGAACTACGAAAAACGAAAAACTAGGAAGTAACAAAGTAGAGTCTCGTCATTTAACCATTAAAAAATTAAAAACCCAGTGGCTAAAGTGCCATTAAAACCACTAGTACTCCGGCGCTACAATCAGCTATACGCTTTCAGAGTACGGGCGGAGCCGGTAACTATGTAATGACGTTCATTAAATTTTCCATTTAATTGTAAAAAGCACTTAGCTCTGTTGTTAACTAAATGCGGTTGTTATTACTTGCTTTATATTTCCTTCTTTTTTTATACGCAGCTAGCCGTTTTCGCTATTTCCCGAATAACATGGTTTTAACGAGGTATAAAACGGAATTAGCAAGAAATTAGGCTTTTATTCCAGTTTCTAACAAAAAGCATTGTTGTTAGCATAGAGCTATGTTACTGGTTGTTACAAAGAATAATTACCTCGTTTCTAGTACTTATTACATCGTTTCTTACTTTAGAATCAAATAAGGCTTGAGTTGGAATTTTGTAGCGCTATTGTATGACATTTTAGACAGTTTTAAACTTTTCAATGTTAGTAATACTATATTTTTATTTTTTAATGGGACTTTTCTTCAAAGCTGACTATAATTTATTATCACTCTTGTAATTTCACAAACCGTATTCATTCTCTCAATCAATTGAAAAAATGGTTGCTATATTTTTCTGGTGGGAGGCTTTGGCCGTGGCTAGTTGCCACCCTACCGTGAAAGACGTGCCGCCAAGCGATTTAGCGTTCCGGCACGATGGCGTGTAGAAACAGATTAGGGGTATGGGTTGAATTTATACTGCCGTAACCCTTCCAAGTTAGTCGGCTACCATCTTAGACTTCATCGTCACTTATCATGAGGTGAGATCGCAGTCAAGGACTATCCTGTCACTGAATAAAAAAATAAAAACATTACAGTAAAATAATAAAAAAACAAAAACATTATTGGATAGAATCAGGCGTTACTTTGCGGAAGTTCATGATTAGCAAGAAAAGGTTAGAGTTATTTTGCTATAATCCGCCAACAGAAAAAAATCTATATAGTCAAACATTGCTTGGGAATTTGGCTTTTTTGCTTGGTCAGGAAGGTAAGTGATGCTTAGCTTTTAACTGCATGTTTGACCATACAGACTTTTTTCTGTTGGTGGATTATAGCAAAATAACTCTAACCTTTTCTTGCTAAAAACATTATTATCAACTAGCTTTTGCCCCCGCGACTTCGTCCGCGTGGAATTAGATTTTGGGGTGGAATTTTCAAAAACTGTGACACACGTACTTCTTTATTTTTAACTGAAAGCTCAAATACCAATTTTGATGGAAACAGCTTGAAAAATGACGGAGTTTCATATAAACTTCCATCCCCTATTTAAACCCCTTAGGGGTGGAATTTCCAATAATCCTTTCTTAGTGTGCGCCTACGTCATAAAAGGAACCAGCTGTAAAAATGTCAAGTTTCTAAATTTAGTAGTTTAGGCTGTGCGTTGATATCTCAGTCAGTCAGGACTTTGAATTTTATATATATAGATAACTCTAACCTTTTCTTGCTAAAAACATTATTATAAAAGAGACTCATTACACAGCTTAGCATAAACAGTACTCTCAAAGTAATATCAACGTCAAATTTTCTCCGCTTTAAACGACGGGTGTGACAACATCGTAAGCCTTTTAATTTATGCGGTGAGCCCTGGAACGTGGCACAGATTTCATTCTGGTTAATTATGGCTCGTGAAGCTCAGTAACAGCTGTTTTGTTTAGAAAAGGGAACAATTGGGTATTTGATTATTTTTTTTTTATAATCTTAAAATGAAGGTTTTTAATATTATAACACAATGACGTTTTTCTTTTTTTATATCATAATTATTATTCTCGAAAATATAGAGCTTTTAAGTTTCCTGTTAGAAAAAGATATCGCTATTGCAACATGACGTCATATGTCATTCATCATGTGATTATAATACAAGTAAAAAATACACTCTGATATAACATGTAATCGTTTTATTTCATACTAGATGATGTCCGCGACTTCGTCCGCGTGGATTAAAGTTTTTTTTTTTTTATTTCCGTAGGGACTTTTTAATTTTCCGGGATAAAATGTAGCCTTTGTTTTAGTCCTGGATGTGAGCTGCCTCCATTCCAAATTTTAAATCGTTTAATGGTTTATTCGTTGCGGCGTGAAGGAGTAACAAACATAAACACACACATACACACACAAACTTTCGCCTTTATAGTATTATTAGGATTAGGATTAGGATATTAGGATTTTTGTTGGACAAAATTAGCAAAAATACCTATACTTAGAGCCAAGGAATAAGCAGTGAGTACCCACGGAATTATCTAAAAGCGCTTCAGACAAAAACAGTTTGAACAGCACTGGTAGCATGGGCAGGAGATAAAAGTTTTATTTTATCCACTGACAGGGGATAAAATTACTAGACTTTATCCACTGACAGGGGATAAAATTAGTAGACTTGCAACGAATAGTATATTCGGCAGTATACCGAATACCGAATATTCGGCGAGGCCCCTGACCGAATAGCCGAATATTAGGCAAAAGTATTCGGCTGGATTTTAGCGCCAAAAATTTGTACAGACGTGATTGTTTCGCGTTCCTTTGTTTTGTTCTAATGTACTCATCGCCCGCGCGCCCGCTGTTGCTCTGCGCGGTATATTGCTAACGCACTGCATGTTTCGACAAGTTCATTTCGTGGATATCGTATTACGTTAAGTACAGTTTATTGTGCTCTCTTAGTTTTGATCTGTTTGTAAGTGTGATAGTGTGAAATTTAACAAATAAACAATTAAATAATTACGAACGTACTTTAATAATAAAAAAATCGATTATGGCCTTTAAAAAAAAACGCTTAAATGGGCATACTTCGAGGATGATGTAAATGATAATATGAATATATACGTAATCAATCGATTTTAATTTTTCATTTTACAAATTATTTCTCTATGACAAAATATATTATTTAAGTATTCGGTATTCGGCCGAATAATATGTAGATATTCGGTATTCGGCCGAATATAATAAAAGCAGCCGAATAGGCCGAATACCGAATAGTAACCGAATATTCGTTGCAAGTCTAAAAATTACCTTTTCCCTATGCTAAAGCATGGCGACAGAGGAGAAGGCGATGTATATTTGTATAAGTATATCCACTGAGTGTTATTTCCACCGCTGTGCCCATGCTCGACGGGTGGATAAAGCTAAGCGAGGGGATAAACGTTTTATCCTTTTCCCGGGGATAAAATTTCTACCGCCCATGCTACCAGGGCTGCATAGCAAATACAGTATACCCACTCAGATTAATCGCCGTTAAAAACTCCCTCGCCTAATGCGTAGAGCTCTGAAGCGTGACGTAGATTTGATTGTGGTTAATTAACGCTCGTGTCGCTTCGTGCTGCGGTTTCGTTTACAAACGAGAATTAGGCATTTTAGTCGAATTTTAAGTGGAACGCAGCTTTTATACATTATTCTCTTAATTTTCCTGTGTTGTTAGGCTGCGTATCTTTGAGTGAAAAGCATTAACTGAATCAGTTAATGTTTTTTAATCAATTCAGTCAAGTTAGTGCTTTTTTTAACGATGTGAACAAAACCTGGTCCCTAATTTATATTATCTATTAATACACGATATATTTAATATTATTATTATCTCTACTATATAAAAATGAGTCGGGTTTTCCTTCCTGACGCTATAACTCCAGAACGCACGAACCGATTTCCACGGTTTTGCATTCGTTGGAAAGGTCTCGGGCTCCGTGAGGTTTATAGCTAAGAAAATTCAGGAAAATTTCAACAATTTAAGAACGCGGACGAAGTCGCGGGCGTCCGCTAGTATTAATATAATAGCCATTAATATCTATATGATTTATAATTAGGGAGCCGACGTGCGATGCGTACAAGTAAAGGTAATTGAAATTATACGAAAATATCCGAATCGATGCGCACGTTGGCTTTATACTCCAAGATGTGATTTCGGATTTAATCGTCAAAATCGCATTTTTTTGTCTTAGATTAAAATAACAATCCCTATTTAAATAGGCTACCCTGCTCGAAGTCAGAACATTATTTATTTATTACGTAACTTTAGATACGAAGAGGCAAAAAAGAAATTTTGTTTTGTATTTGAAAAAGAAAGTTCCGATCGAGAATGGACGATGAGAAATCGCTATCCCAAGAGGTTCGGAGATAGTGTTTCTCCAATTTAAAAACTTTTCTGCCGCTTCTGAAAGCCCTCGAGAAATAAGGAAATAATGGACGAGTGACGAGTGTTTTTATCGATTGTTCCGAGATCTAGTGTAGGTATTAATACCCACATATTGTTTTACTACTAATATTCTAAATGCGAAAGTATATTTTCCAAACACACTTTTTTTTAAGAATATAAGCCAAGCTGAAGTTAAATAATATCCTCCTATCCCCTCCAAATAAGCGAAAAGCTTGTGTTAGGAGTGGGTACGACATTAGTGCAACGGTTGGGGTTCGAACCTGCGACCTTTCAGTTTTCAGTCTGCACCTTTAACCGTTAGGCTATTATAGTTTTTGTCCTTTAATCCCGCTGCAACAGAGCTACGGATCGACGTGTTTTTTTCGCTGTGTAAAATAACATATAGCCTGTTTTTTATCCCGGAAAATCAAAGAGTCGCCATGGCATTCAAAACAATGCTAGACCCTCTGCGATTACGCTGACCTCTGCTGACATCAGTATTTCTTCGGTCCGCCCGATGCGGCCGAATCTTACTTGTTAATAAATAATATTGAAAAATGCGTTGCGATATGAAATTGTACAAACTTGCGGCTATCTGTGCTCTTTATACAATAGAATCTTTAGCCGACTCATTTTCACATTATGATAATGCCTTTTTTTTGGCACAATGGAATATTTTCTCAAGCTCGATTTATAAACTGACAGCCGTACGCTAGGACGAAAAAAAACGGGTGATAACAAACCTATTCTTTTTCCTCAAAGCTAAGTCGTAAAATGAACCGAGAGACCGTGGAAAATGTTGTGGAGATGCTTGTTGCATTCGTTATTCTCATTACCCAGGATAGAGACCCCTAACGTGTTGTGAGAGTTTGGATAATACTGTGATGGGCTCCCATATCCTTCTAATAACTCAACTTAAAGTCAACAATCTTAAATATGTACAAAAATGTTAGTGATAATAACTGGGACTCGAGCCGGCGGATTGCCGCACTTTCCTTAGCACAAATAAAAAATATAAAGATATAATTTGGTCTTCTAAGGACACCCATCCAGTTAACCAGCATAAATTAATGAGAAGCACTCTAAAAGCTCATAAAGCTTTATGGTTGTTATTGCTCCTCTACCAAGCCTATTTGACTGCAAGGGCTGATCAATAAGCAGCACTAATATTGCTTGAAAATGAACCTTACCTTAGCCTTACCTTAATAAACACAGAAAAGTAGCTATCATTATTTTGTAGGTTACAAAAGTAACGTAGCGTAGAAAAAATTAGCCCTCTATATAGGTCTATTTTATAAGCACCTCCACGGTGTTTTCCACCGGTTATTCAGCTATTATGAAGGCGAACACGTAAACGATAAAAGTTTTTATTGCTAACACAATAAATACCAAAATACCGTGTTGATTTTCCCGGTAAAAGCGCAATTATTTGATAAGTTATCGCGTCGCCATAGTATTAAAAAATAATTTATAAATTATGTTACAGTAACAATATTTTCTTTGTCATCTCAAGAAATATTATTATCTAAATATTCTTATCTCTCTCATATCATATTTTCATATCATATCTCTCGACACATATTTTAAAATATAAGGGCTTTCCTTTTACACTAAGGTATAAGTACCATATGGGTCACTTGAAGCTTTTACAACTTCTTTGATTGGTACTATGCAGCTACGAATTAGGCTACTAAACTTTCCCCTTCCCGCTGTAATGTTGAGTGAAAAGCTAAAATGCTCTTTATCGGGGCTTTGGATAGAAGTAACCTATATAACTCTACAAGTCCGACGACATGACTTTTGCATGGATGTAGTTGACACCCATGCAAAAATCACGTCGGTCCGTTACTTTTTTGTTGACAAACTAAGAAAGCAACAAACAAACACTTTCGCGTTTATAATATCAGTTAGTATAAAGATTTTATTAACGACATGGGCCTACATATCTAAACACTGCGATCTATCGCAGTAAGTGATTTGTAAACAGTTTAAGCAGCTGAACACAATGTTTTCCAAGATGTAACTTAATGATTTGTTTTACATCATTTCAAAGTTACCTCAAGCATTGTTTGCTCCGGAAGCTTTATAGTTTATTGTACAGTGCTACCAACTTATCTGTTCAGGTGGACAAAATTGGAACGATAAGGCCGCTATTTTAAAATATCATTCCGCTCAATTCTGCTGTCCAAATGTTCATGGTCTTTATTGCTGTCAATTCTTTCTAATGCGAGTGCCGTACAATGTTATAAAAATGCAGTACCGATTTCCTCGATATTAAACTTTCCACTAGCGCCCTCGACTGAAAAGATAAGTTGGTGAATCTGTACCCAAACATTCCTGACACTGTTTTAAATTTCGAACGTGGGACAAAACGACCAGTTGGTTCTGGCGCGCGCTTTAACGTTCCCGCGCTTTGTAAGCTCTAAACTGTACGAGGCTAACTCAAAATTTAAAAACACAAAATGGTGCGTTTAAAAATTTACGATTTTGATATCATTTATAATTATTCTAATTCTTTAAATAAAAATAGAAAATATTAGTTGTATTTAGTTATGAAGTAATTTTATCTAATAAATTCAATTCAAATTTAATAAATATCTTTGTTCAGTTTGTTTACGTGTTGCTATTTTTTTGTAACTAAAAGTTTATTAAATTGAGTTTTTTATATTTCAGGCAACTCAAATGGATGATGAGCAAATAACAAGTAAGTTTAATTTTATTTCATAATTTATTTCAGTTAAAATAAGGTGCGCTAAAATCGATGGTTTTTTAAATTTCTAATTCCGCCAAACATACTCAAATCAATTTTCCTTCAGGTTTCAAAAATTCTTAATTAGTTCAACACGCAAATAAATCTGTCAACTAAGTCTCAAATAAAAATTATTTTTGTTAGTTTTATTAAAAAGCTAGCTACCACAGTATTATTGAGATTCTTGAAGCCGGTTAATAATAAATTCTTCAAACTAAACTAGTAGCGGGCAAGAGTTGGCAAAAAAAATTGTATTTACTGGGAAATGTTACTGTGTTTGTCATCGCATAAATTGTACGTAAATTGAACGGATAGAGTCATGATACAAACCGGATGCACGCGGTGGCTTTTCAACTGCAAAATTTAATATCCAACTTCTATTATTATGAAAGTTTTTATTAAAAACACAGTTGCTGTTTGCGCTACAGCGAAGTTGAAAATACGGACGACAGTTTCACTGTGTGCTTGGGGAATCACATTCACAAGCTTCAATAGCCCAACGGTTAAAGGTGCGGACTGAAAAACTGAAAGGTCGTAGGTTCGAACCCCACCCGTTGATCACATGGATCCATTGCATTATGCGTAGCTACGTAACCGAAGGACCAACCAACCAACAAAAACTTCTGCATTTAAAATATAAATCAAGGTAGTAGGAATATAGTCAAAAATGTATACCTAATATAGTCAAATACCTAAGTGATAAGACCAATTTTTTTTGCATACCAAATTGTAGCTTTCTCTTCCTGTTTCTTTTTTTATGTATGCAATACATAAAAAAAGAAACAGTTTTTTTTTTCACCTGATGGTAAGTGACGATGCAGTCTAAGATTCCATTTAGGAAAGGGCATACCCCTAATCGGTGTCTACATGCCATCGTACCGGAACGCTAAATCGCTTGGCGGTATGATTATGACAGTAGGGTGGTAACTAACCACTGTCCACCAGACCAGATCATAGACAATATAAATTCCCAAATTGCCCCCGCCGGGAATCGAACCCGAGACCTTTCCGTTATAAGACCACAGCGCTTACCACTGCGCCAGGGAGGTCGTCAAACAGTATTAATAAATTGACTTAATCCTACAGAATCAGAGTTACCAGGCTGAGACTTTTCTCTAGCAGTAAATGTGTATCGGTTGATAGAAAACGAAAACTACAGAAAAATAAAGAGAACTACATAGTAGTATGACAAACTTAACGTAGTTTCTAGTTCAGTGCACACTAACTAGTCGGATATCGATTTTGTATTAAACTGAATGCGCTACGTACTGTCATTAGGTATATTACAGTGTTCATAAATCATGTTCAAGCGACTAATGACACGGTAACTTTGTGAAGTTAGTTTTTTAACTTGGTATTTTAAATGAGGCACAGTGAAAGGGAAACTTTTTTTTAAATAATTATAGAGACTAGCGCTTGATGCGATCTTACCTGATGGTAAGTAAAATGGCCTAAGATGGTGCACGCTTGCCTAGAAAATGCCTATTCACTCTTGATTTAAAGACACCCACATTATAGTTGGAAAAACGGAAGCCGGAATATCTATACTAATCTACTGTAATATAGAATACTTTCTTTTTAACACCTGCATCCTCCCTACATTAACGTACGGGAACCATGGCCACTCATCATCTACTGTTGGACATAGGCCTCTTTTAAATAACGCCAACATTGTCTTTCGCATCATGCGACAATGTTGGTTTTGACGACCTCCCTGGCGAAGTGGTGAGCGCTGTGGTCCTACAAACGGGAGGTCTCGGGTTCGATTCCCGGCAGGGGCAATTTGGGAATTTTTATTGTCTCTGGTCTGGTCGGGTGGGAGGCTTTGGCCGAGGCTAGCTACCACCATATCGTCAAAGACGTGTCACCAAGCGATTTAGCACGATGGCGAGTAGAAACTGATTAGGGGCCGGAAGATGGCTATAGCAATTCTGTAATAAAACAACGTAATTCCATCGAGTTTGGACTCTTATGATTTGTCATGACAAGTACTGTGGTTCTAAATGATATCCAGGGCCTGAAGATGGAGCTAGAAGGTGGTTATGGAAATGTGTAATAAAACGAGTTTGGGCTCGTTTGATTCGTCTTGACAACTCTGGTCCTAGATCAAATTTATGGTCTGACATTTTTTTAATACCTGCGGGATCTTTCTTATTTTCCGGAATAAAAGTAGCCTATGTATTACTCCAGACTATAATCTATCTCTGTGCCAAATATCAGTCAAATCGATTCAGTCGTTGCGGCGTGATTGAGTGGCAAACATCCATCCATCCATCCGAATCCATACATCCAAACTTTCGCATTTAAGAGGAAGATGTATCCAGCTACTAATTAATGCTGGTTTTTTTTTAATTTACACGTGTTCTTTGTCTACCAGTGCTCCGCCGGGCGTTCAGCATGTTCGACTCGAGCAAACAAGGCCGCATCGAGAAGGAGAAGGTCAGGACTATCCTCAACACGATGGTGCACAGCTACGACGACAACGAGCTAGACCAGATCTTAGACAACGAGGATGTTGACGGTAAGATTATATTCTTCTTCTTTATTAACTGATAAACGTTCATTGCTGGACATAGGTCTCTTGCATGGACTTCCATAGGTCTCGGTATTGCCGCCTGAATCCAGCGGCTCCCTGCGACTCGTTTGATGTCGTCGGTTCACCTAGTGGGGGGGGGTCTGCCAACACTGCGCTTCTCGGTGCGGGGTCGCCACTCCAGCACCTTGGGGGACCATCAGCTATTCGAACTATGTGCCCCGTCCATTTCCACTTCAGTTTCGCAACTCGCAGAGCTATGTCGGTGACTTTGGTTCTCCTACGGATCTCCTCGCAGCGATTTAATCTCGCAGGATTGAGGATACTCCAAGCATAGCTCTCTCCATCGCCCGCTGAGTGATCCTGAGCCTTCTTATGAGGCCCAAGAGAATATTATGAAATAATAATGTCTTCCAGACCGAATCCGGTCTCGATCAGAGATTAGCCATCTGTGCGGAAGATATTATAGTGCACAAGCGTGTGCGCAAACACAGGTGTACTCTTTTTTTTTTAAATAATATTAACCAAGCTGAAGTTGACTAATATCCTCCTATCCTATCCAAATAAGCAGAAAGCTTGTGCTAGGAGTGGGTACGGCAATAATGCAACGGGTGGGGTTCGAACCTGCGACCTTTCAGTTTTCAGACCGCACCACCAACCTTTGGGCTATTGAGGCTCTATTCCCTTACTCTCAGGCCCTTCGTACACTGGCACCAGTATGTACGAAGTCCTGTTTAGTCTGTTATTTAACAAAGTTGTTAGTAATAGGTATATAAATGCCAAGCGTAATATAAAATGTGAACACAGCCTAAGGTCTCCGAAGCTCGTAAGAACCGCCGAAATAAAGCAGTTATAAAAGGTCGTAAATCCTCATTTTCATCACCTCAAGAAGCTATTCGCGTAACGCTAACAACACGTCACAGTCACTCGTCTTCAAAGATGCTATTATTTTACTTCACTTTGATGTCGCTGGTCTATTTTTAGTCATTCAAAGCACCGAAAATATGTACTTAGGGCTCTTGTATAAAATTCAAAAAAAATATTCAAAATTCAAAATTTGACACGTCATGACTCTACCACCGGTTCGGAATGCAGATTCTGCTGAGAAGAGCCGCCAAGAAACTCAGCAGTTGCTCTCTTCATAACAAAATATTACAATATTAATGTACAGCTACATAATATTGCAATGTAATAACTTATTACACTATCTTGTGGCTTGTGAGTAGCTGGATGCCAAGCCAATTGATTCCATGCAACTTTGTCATTAAGAAAGTCACTAACTTTGTAATAACCACGACTTAACAAATGTGGCTTTACGCATTGTTTAAATTTGTGCAATGGGAAATCCAGTAATTCTTTCGGGATCATATTATATAAGCGAACACTCCAAGCGTATAGGTATAGGATTCATGAAGAACTAGGTATGTACATTGTACGTGTTTTCATCACTTGTGGTTTAAAACATTTTTTTGCCTTTACCTGGGTTTTTAGTAATAGAAACACATGGAGCATTGAACTTCAATTTGGTATAGTTGACACGGTTTTCGTTTTATCCTAATCCTTAGTTGCAGACTTTCGCAATCGGATTAAACCCGCTCAACTATTGAATATGCTAGCGGTACTTCAATTAATGGCCGCATTTAAAATAGGCAGCGTCCTGATACCCGATTTGCCCCGCTCTCCCCTGCCTGTGTTGCATACTAAGAGCCCGTAACGGCCTTTCTCACCTGAATCGACTTATTTACATAACGAAACTCTCGTCTTCGAGCAAAGGAATATCGATTAAAAATAATACTTAACCATGTAAGGTTACTTCAATTAATTTCTACAGTAATCTATCTAATTAGATGTGGACGAAGCTACTGGCAAAAGCTAGTCTAAATAAATAAAAGGATAGGTGACTGACTGACTGACCTATCAACGCACAGCTCAAACCGCTGGACGGATCGGGCTGTTTGGCATACAGGTAGTTATTATGACGTAGGCATCCGCTAAGAAAGGATATTTGAAAATTCAATCCGAAAGGGAGTAAACTAGGGAAATTAAAAATCTAACTGAACGTGAGCGAAGTCGCGAGCAAAAGCTAGTTACAAATAAATGCGTCAAATCTTCTCACTTATAACAAATACGTATAGTCTCAAATTGACTGAGTTTTCGCGTACATACCGTACAACCGAACCGGACAAACCGAAAAAGAGATTCTCTCTCTCTTGAGTCTTGACAGAAAGGAGGCCTTTTCCAAACTTTCGGACATTAATGGTCTGTTATTTCACTCACCATCCTTACTAATCCTTACTAATCCTTACTATGCCTTACTGTTCCTTACTAATATTATAAATGCGAAAGTGTGTTTGTTTGTTGGTTTGTCCTTCAATAACGCTACAACAGAGCTACTGACCGATGTGATTTTTTGCATGGGAATAGTTGAAGACCTGGAGAGTGACATAGACTACTTTTTATCCCGGAAAGTCAAAGTGTTCCCGCGGGATTTTAAAAACTAAATCCACGCGGACGAAGTCGCGGGCATCAGCTAGTCATTTTATATAAACGCTTAACTGACTTAGTAACTATTTATTTTCAGGTTCAGGAAAGTTAAACTTCGACTCATTTGTGCGAGTAGCGACTCACTTCTTGAATGAAGATGACGAAGCATTGCAAAAGGAACTGAAAGAGGCTTTCAGACTTTACGATAAAGAAGGTAAGTTACATTATACTTCCTGTAACTCTATTTAATTTTATCAACATCCTATATAGTTCTTTCAATTCACGAGGGCGCGTGGCTCATGGTTGTGTGTGTGTCGTATCTGTATAAGTGTGAGCGAGAGCTTGCTTTCGCCTGATCGCTCTCACTGCACTGCATAGTTTGTATTATATCCTTCAAGTTTGTATACAATTAAAATGAAGCCTCAATAGCCCAACAGTTAAAAGTGCGGACTGAAAACTGAAAGGTCGCAGGTTCGAGCCCCACCCGTTGCACTATTGTCGTACCCACTCCTAGCACAAGATATTCGCTTATTTGGAGGGGAGGGGAGAATATAAGTCAAAGTTCAGCTTGACTAATATTCTTTATTTAAAAAAATGCGTAGTGTTAAGTCCGAAGGTTAAGTCTTAGAATAACTTCGAATATCTAAAAACTTTAAACAGCACGTTAATGTGAATCATGAAATTAACTCGCACACCAATTTATTCGGTCTTAAATATAGTGAAGAATAATAGAAAGTTCTTTTATTCGATACAATTTATTACACAATTTGTTTTGAAAATCGGTTTCAATATTATTCTATTCGCAAGGGAGATAAAAAGTTACGAGCTACAAAGAATTTAATTCGTAAACGAGTCACGAATTTAAAAATACTTCGTGGTTCTCGATTGTGTGTCAAATGTATTAAGAAATTTATATTTTAACTAGCTTTTACCCGCGGCTTCGCTCACGTTAAGATCGGTTTTTCAAATCCCTATTTCACCTCCTTAGGGGTTGTATTTTCGAAAATCCTTTCTTAGCGGAAGCCTCCATCATAATAGCTATATGTGTGCCAAATTTTAATCCGATCCGTCCATCGTGCCGGAACGCTTAATCGCTTGGCGGCATGTCTTTGACGGTAGGGTGGTAACAAGCCACGGCCAAAGCCTCCCACCAGACCAGACCAGAGACAATTTAGAAATTATAAATTTCCAAATTGCTCCCGCCGGGAATCGAACCCGAGACCTCCCAGTTACAAGAACACCTCACCACCACTCCGCCATAGATTGCCAAATTTTCAATTGTAATGCAAAATACCTATTTGTTGTGGGAATTTACACGAGACTATTTTGATGGAATTTAATTTTTTTAATAAAGAATATTAGCCAAACTGAACTTGACCTATATTCTCCTCTCCCCTCCAAATAAGCGAAAAGCTTGTGCTAGGAGTGAGTACGACAATAGTGCAACGGCAGGGGTTCGAACCTTGGAACTTTCAGTTTTCAGTCCGAACCTTTAACTGTTGGGCTATTGCGGCTTTTTGATTGACATTAATTGGAATTATATTAGTGTGAAACCTATAATTTCAAAATCCACAATTAGCCGAACGATTTCAAACCATTTCGTTTTCGTTGTAAATATTATTCCAGGTGATACAAAATTTAATATGATGCTTCTTAAAATAGATATAATGATTATAAATAAAGAGATCAAGGCCTTATACTTTCTATCTTGTACTAAATCTAGGTAGATGTATAAATAAAAATAAATAAATAAATAAATAAAAACAAAAAAACTAGCTGATTCCCGCGACGTCGACCGCGTGGATAAAGTTTAGAGTGACTTGCTACTATCCGCGAAAAGGTTTGTCCTTTATCTCCGGTAATATTTAGTAGTTCGTCACCAAGATAATAGAACACAATTTATAAAGAAAAATGAATTATCAAATTCGGTTTCGATTTGACGAAGTTATGGGGCAAAATAAACAAAAACTTTCATCCCCTAATCCTGATAAACCTTATTGTTTATCAGGATAAAAGGTATCCTATACATTGACCCGGAGTATCAGCTACCGCTATAAACAGTTGAATTTAGAATGAAAATAAATGAAAATAATTTATTTTCATTTTTATATCTATTTATTCACCATGAAAAGTTTATTGTATTCAATTCTTAAAACTTGTTTTAATCCATTTTTTAACGTGTGATAAAGAACATGGTTTAAATTAAAACTGTTTCAAACGTGTTTTAAAACAACTTGTTTCAATCATGCCAACCCTGGTTCTAATTTATCTTGCAAGACTTGACCTAAACAAACACGTTGCTAGTTAAATAAAAGCTGTGATTAATTGAGATTTCGCATTGTATCGCGATTGTATCCCCCACGTCAAATGTGGGTAGTTTGATTATCAGTAGCTACTTGTGATATATCCAATTGTTTTCACAACTTCAATCAGATGGGAAGTAGCTGGCGACGCGCCAAGGAATTGATCGTATCGAGATGAATGTTTATTTATTCTGCTGCTGCTGTTTTGACTTACATCTCATTGCGTGTGACGGGACAGATTTGCCGGTTATATTATTAAATCGATAGCGAGCAAAGAGATCACCTGATGTTAAGTGATTACCGACGCCTATAAACATTGATTGGAGCATAAAAAACCACCAATGCGTTCTCAGCTTTTCAGAAATTTTTAAGCTATTGTATAGCTTCTATCGCGGGCCAGCATGGAGACCGAATCCAGAAATTCCGTAACGAAAATAACCTGACACGGGACTCTTCTACGGTGAGCCGCTAGATGGCGTTGATAAAAAATGCTATGCAATAGATTTACCGCGGCAGCCCCCGAATGCCACACGTCTTTTTATTTCTTTCAGAAATATTTTTTTTTTACTTTTCGCTTCGCCGAACACAGTCAGAAATCTTATTATTTCGTGCTGATTTTAATGTTGATAAAGTACCTAAATAAAGTGGTCGCTAGGCGATAATCTTTTTTAATCTTTTTGTTACAAACGTAGAAACTTTTGTTTGCCACTCGACAGTGCACAGATTTAATCAAATAATGAAAAAAACATACTTCTCAGCAAACAGCAAGCCACAGCTGTTTCAAATAAAACCAGTGAATAGGTACTTCCTTACTAATATTATAAATGCGAAAGTGTGTTTTGTTGGTTTGTCCTTCAATAACGCTGCAACAGAAATACGGATAAACGTGATTTTTTGCAAGGGTATAGTTGAGGACCTGGAGTTTGACATATGCTACTTTTTATCTCGGAAAAATCAAAGATTTCCAGCGGGATTTCAAAAACTAAATCCACGCGGACGAAATCGCGGGCATCACCTAGTACAATACACCTACGAGAGATTTCAGTTAGAGAATGATAATGAAAGTCCGAACAGTAGTATTGATGTTTATTGGTACAAATGTGTGTGGGTAGTTTATAATCGTGAGAGCTCATTTCCACGCCGCTCACTGATAAACGATTATTAGGTGATGCTGAAATCAATATCGCTTTTGAGAACGAGGAATATTTTTAGTGAATAAAATGGATTTGTGTTAAATGTAGGTTACGAGTTTCGTGGAATTTATCAACCTTCTCGCACCAAGCGATTTGCTTCCTCGTTCTTAATATACGCATCGCAAAAATTTGAAATTCCCTTCCGGCTTTTTCCAATTATAATTTGGGCCTACATACATACTTCATTAAATGAGTCTTTTGAAATGTAATGGTCAATCTACCAATTCTTTGGGAGTTAAGTGATAAATTCGAATCGACTCGATTTTTTTTTAAATATATTCTGAAGCTGATTAATATCCTCATTTTCTCCAAATAAGCGAAAAGCTTGTGCTCAGATCGGGTACGACAATAGCGCAAAGGGTGAAGTTCGAACCTGCGACCTTTCAGTCTTCAATTCCTTTCCTTTCCTTTTTTAGCATTCAAAATTAGTCTCTATGACCGCGTGTCACCGCCTGGCCGGCTGTAGAAAAGTACGCTTCTTATATGAAACTAGCTTTTGCCCGCGGCCTCGCTTACGTTAAGTTCGATTTTCCAAACCCCTATTTTACCACCTCAGCTCAGGGGTTGAATTTTCAAAAATCCTTTTTTAGGATGTCTGCATAATAATAGCTATCTCTATGTCAAATTTCAGCCCGATCCATTTAGTGGTTTGAGCTGCGCATTGATAGATCAGTCAGTCAGTCAATCAGTTAGTCAGCCAATTTTTGCTTTAATATATTTAGATAACACCGAAAAGCTTAATTGTTGAGTTATTGAGGCTTCAAAATTCAAAAATATGAAATTATAATGATTTCCAGGTAATGGCTACATTCCCACGTCCAGCCTGCGCGAGATCCTGGCCGCGCTGGACGACCAGCTGACGCCGGACCAGCTCAACGAGATGATCGCAGAGATCGACACGGACGCTTCTGGCACTGTCGATTTCGATGGTACCTTGCCTAATACATATAACTAGCTGTTGCCCGCGACTTTTTCCGCGTCAATTTCTGTTATTATGATCGCGATTAAGTTATGTTGATAAAACTCTTTGGCAAATAATTGGCAATAATGCATTAATTTCGACCAAATTTGGTTGCCATAAAAAAGACACTGTCGCGGACATTTTTTTAGATCATTTAAAGAGTAATAATTCTTTCATACATATTTTTTCGGTAACTTGAACCGTTTACGCAGCGCAAGCAACGGAAGCCCTCAAATATGGATAATTTTCCTTTCCTCCTAATACAGCCTAAGATGGTGCGCGCTTGCCTAGAAGATGCCTATTCACTCTTGATTTAAACCCATTTTATAGACACCCACATTATAGTTAGTTGGAAAAACGAAGCCGGAAGGGCATAAATTTTTCGGTACCATACAAACATACATTCGAAAAAATAATTTCTTTTTTTAGGATGGAATTTTGAATATGACTCACGACTGATCACGAGAGCCGGAAACTTTAATAGTTTCTGAATTAAATTATTGTGAGACAAAGACGGACTGTGGACAGATAGACAGATAGATATACAAAAAAGACTGGACAAAAAAGACTGGACAAAAAAGATTCTTAAGAGCACATATCCTTACTAATATTATTTGTTAGTTTGTTGGTTTGTCTTTCAATTACGCTCCAACAAAGCAACGGATTGACTCTATTTTTTGCATGGGTATAGTTGAGGACTGGGAGAGTGACATAGGCTTTTTATCCCGGAAAATCAAAGAGTTCCGACGGAATTTTAAAAACTAATTCCACGCGAGCGAAACCGCGGGCATCAACTAGTTGTAAAATATAATTTTTGTTTCTTTTACAGAGTTTATGGAGATGATGACCGGCGATTAAGAACATTAAACTACCTATATGAATAATTAGTTATAAACTATTTTAATAAAAACATGATAATCGTTCTAGTCACCGTGTATGTCAATTAATTAAATTCTCTGAATAATAAACTATTTACGTCTCTCAATTCAGTTTTGTAATTTTCTCTCCTAAACTCTTACGCCTAAACTTTTTATGATGTTTCAATGATCCTTCAATATCACATCTAAATAAATAAAAGGCAAAGGTGACTGACTGACTGACTGACTGACTGATCTATCAACGCACAGCTCTAACCACTGGACCGATCGAGCTGAAATTTGGCATACAGGTAGCTATGATGACGTAGTCATCCGCTAAGAGAGGATTTTTCAAAATTCAACTCCGAAGGAGGTAAAATAGGAGTTTAAAAATCGAACCTAACGTGAGTGAAGCCGCGGGTTAAAGCTAGTAGTTGTTATAAGAGTCTTCTCCACCTTCCTGCAATCGTTGAAATATATCTGCACAGATTCTATTTCGAAGAACTGATGATTGTTGGGGTTCCAAGGTGCTGGAGTGGTGACCTCGCACCGGAAATCGCAGTGTTAGCGGACCCCCCACTACATGGACCGACGACATCAGTCAAGTCGCAGAAAACCGCTATCCAGCAGCTCAAAATTAGTCAGTCACAAACTGTGAAAACGTTTCTTATACCTACTAATTTCAAATCCTTACTAATTTTATAAATGAAGTGTGTTTGTTTGCTGGTTTGTCCTTTAATCACGCAGAAACAGACCAACGAATCGATATGATTTGTTGCGTGGCTACATTACATATTGTGGCCAAAAGCTACTTGCAAATAAGGGACTATCAAATCAAAAGAAATTGAATTTTGAAACTGAGAAGTTCAATTAAGATCCGGTTTTAGATATAATATAAAAACTTTTTGACGTTTCGATAAATTCCTTTATTCCTGAAATTGGCAAAACGTTCTGTAGGGCTAACATGCGCGCCACGAGAAAGTTTTGTCTACACGTTTACTCGTAGTCTCTATGTGAATCTCTACAGAGATTCACGAGTAAAGTGTAGAGAAAATTTTCTCGTGGCGCGCATGTTAGCCCTACTGGTCGGGTGTCTCGATAACGGGCGTTTTTCAGCAATCGAATTGCAAATGAGGTCTTCAGATCAAAAGGTAACGCAAACTTACGACTTTGAGCTACAGCATTTTATTTAGTTGTATAAAAACAGACACTTTTGTCCTGTAAAAGAATTTGTAATTTATTTTAATTCAATGCTTATGTGACGCCCGCTTTCTACATTCCACTGTAATCTGTCGATTATTAGCTTAGCAAAGCTGTTATTATCAAAAATTCCAAGCAACTTTTCTAAATATATAAAAGGCAAAGGTGACTGACTGACTGACTGACTGACTGACTGACTGACTGACTGACTGACTGACTGACTGACTGACTGACTGACTGACTGACTGATCTATCAACGCACAGCTGAAACCACTGGATGGATTAGGCTGAAATTTTGCATGTAGATAGCTATTATAACGTAGGTGTCCGCTAAGAAAGGATTTTTGAAAATTAAACCCCTAAAGCGATAAAATAGGGGTTGGAATAATCGAACTTAACGTGAGCGAAGCCGCGGGGTAAAGCTAGTTACAAATAAGTGTGTTGTTCAGTAACTAATTGATAGATTAGAAATAGATATAGCGAATATTGGAATAGGGCGTTAATTGTAAATGCATCTGTTAGTTCTGTGTTCAAACATTATTAAAAAAATTCATCATCATTTAGAAACCTGCTGTTAACACTCTCCCGTAATTTTTTTCATTATCTTGGTGTGAGACCTGAGTTGTACCTAAATAAGGTATCTGTGCCTGAGTCTAACCTATCACGTATCACGTACTATCATCAATTGAAGTAAACTTAGCTGACTGACCAAACAAATAATAAATAATCAATTGAAATAGCGTTATAGTTCGGTGTAATAATTTTTAAATCTTTGTATGGTGTGCATTTTTTAAACTTCTGTGTGGAAACATTGTGTGCATAGCCTAGTTTTTTTAACAATTGTAAAAAAAATTTTTTTTTTTTTTTTAAAAGAGCAACTGCTGAGTTTCTTGCCGGCTCTTCTCAGCAGAATCTGCATTCCGAACCGGTGGTAGATTTATGATGTTTCATAGGAGCTACAAAATGGCCTACATGAAATAAATGAATTTTGATTTTGATTTTGAAACATCCATTTAATTTTAAACACGAAACTAACAGTCTAATTAATCAAGATTGAAATTAATACAAACTACAATTTGTGTATGTTGTAAGTGTACCTAGCCCTTGTGCTCAATATAAGATAGAAAAGTAATTCGAAGTCAGAACTAATCCACAGTTTGTAACTTTAGACATTGAGAGATGGATCTTTGCACTTAGTTGACGTGATTTTGAATGAATGTTCTATTTAGATCACAGATGTTATTGAATCTCGTCAAACTACTAGTGAACCGTTTAATTTGGGCATTAAGTCCAGCGATGAACTTTTTTCAGTTGAGAAAAAGAATGAAGAAGACATCCACGAAAAAAATCATCCCAATGTCGATTTCTGCACTCTTCCTCTAAAATTATGAATGAAATAGACGAATTATACTTACTACGATCTACAATGATACCTGAAATAGGAACCTACCTAAGAAGAATATGCCAATGTCGACTGTCTGCGCTGCTGCTCTAATATTATGGATGAAATAGGTTTGTAGGTCACAGGACGCTGTTTACATAATCACTCGCTCTACATGCCGACTCTCAGATCCAGCGGATTAAGAACAGAGATTATTGTTAACGACCATCGGTACAACTTGGCTATCGGATTGTAAACTATTACCTACCTTGTTTTTCGGCCAGAATCAATCATGAACTCGTTGGATGGACTTCAACGTCTTTTTGAAGTGAAAACGTCTTTTTGAAGTGAAACGTCTTTTTGAAGTGAAACGTCTTTTTGAAGTGAAAACTTCTTTAGGTGCCTCGGCCGATTTTTGGAAGAGGAAAGTCGAAAATCTTATGGGCTTGCGTTAAAGACACACTACCCTGAGTTTTCACTCTTTTCAGAAGTGCTCATTACTTAGACACTTTACTAGTACTTTAGTTACTTAGTTACTTGTGTATCTGATACAAAAGAAGAGTCTCTCATTATTACACATTATAAAAAAAACTCGTATCAGTTAAGCAATGCTCAAATATGAGTGTCAAAAATTTCGCTCGCATTCAAAAACTATTCTTGTGTAACTAAGCCATAAGTTTGTGACTATAACAACCTGTGATAGCTTACAGCTGGGTAGTCGACCTCCCTGACGAAGTATTTTGCGCTGTGGTCTTACAAGCGGAACATCCTGAATTCGATTCCCAGCTGGGGAAATTAAAATTATAAATCCTAAATCCTCTCAGGCCTCTGGTGAGACGCACATGCTGTCGCTAGTTACTATTACAGGTTTAGTAAAAATAATAATAAACTAAAAAGTAAACCCATTTCAAGTTAGCTTTAAAATTATGGACAACTCTCAGGAGTGCAGATTTCCTCACAATGTTTTCCTCCACCGTTGAAACGTAATATTTAATTGCCAAAAAGTGAGCGGTGCCTTTCCCGGGTTCGAACCCGCGACGCCCCGAATAGGAGATTGTATTCCTAACCACTAGGATATCACCAATATTTTCGTGAGGTGATTAAAATAACAATGGCTAATGGAACACTAAGCGATAAAATATGACAAACGAGGTTATTTCCCATAGGGGAGTTAAATTAATCTCTTTGGATTTCCTTGACCTATTTAAGGGATTTCTTATACACTGGCGACCCAAACAATAAATAAAGTAAATGTATTTAGGTACCCAACTCTGTATTAGTTCAGATCGGTTCCAAACTAGCGTACCTATTATTTTGCACGTATAAACTCGTATCGCTTACGTTTTTCTTCGAGATACCATTTATTTTCCGTTTAAGACGACTAAGGAAAAACATACTAAATAAATCTTGTTCATCTAACTGTCTTTATGTTATATTATAACCTGTGTAATCGTGTATTCTTATACAGTAATAACTTACCTTGTAATTTGTTGAGTTTTCTACAGCAGATGATAATATGCATCTACTGGTAATCAAACTACTGTAAAATAGCAAATGACTGGTGACATAATTGGCAATGATTTAAGTTGATTTTATCATAAAAAAAGTCCTCTAAAAACGTGGTACAAAAGTCTCATAGTACACAAGAATTCAATTCGTATATCCAATTTTAAATTGGACAAAACGTACTGAAACCGGTGGCTTGTCAGCTTCACATCATTGCATACATGGCCGCTGGATTTTTTGTTTACAAGAGATGTATTGCATGTCGTGCGAACTGAGTTAGGTGGCTTTGTCTAATATGTGGCTCTGGTGTTTGACCTAATTTTCCTCATTAGGGCTAATTACGGTTAATATGAGATTATACTAGTCATAAACGTTGATAGATTTCGAGAATGGGAACATTATATCGCCAAAGTAAAATATACCACAATTAAGACGCTTGTTTTAATACGAGTAGAGCAAGTGAAAATTGCGAAATGAAGAAAGTATTTTATTCAGTGTGTGACCCGAAATTCTATCAATTGTCGAAACAAAGAGTACTGATTCCCACTATCGGAATTTAAAAAAAAAATTCGAGTAGAGTTTACAAAAGTTTCCGTAAACTATTTTCTAGACATTCACATGAGTATAAGTAAGTAATAAAATGAGAGTATATGAACAAAAATCATTGCCGACCAAAACAACCAACCAAATTAAAAAGTCGTCGATGTAAATGGCCAGGCGTGATCAAGCATTACGTACTGTCTTTACCTGACTTACACTCCTAAAGCTACTGGTGCTTGCGCTCCGGGCCTGCAAGAAGAAATTTATCCTATACACCAAGCATAGCAATACACACGACCAAAAAGATTGACATGCTGACATAGAGCTCGTGTATGGCACAATGGTCACAACTATTGTTTGTTGCGTACACGGTAGGTACATAAATAAACCAAAGCGTAACAACGATTTATCACACTCAGGTGCGGCTACATTGACAAAATGTTAAATAAATTTAAGGTCTATTTTTCCTTAGCTGTCTTTAAAGGTAAACAAAGCGCAAAAAATGTTTCGGAGAAACGCGTAACCGACCAACGTATTCGGGCGCTTACGACGTCCTTAAGCTTGGTTTTTCACTCGTAGCATGTTTCACTGTCAATACGGTAAGAACGTCATATGTGCTGTGCTTAGTGAGTCGCTTACTCCTCTCTACGAGATGCTACTTGTTTACCGTTTAAGACAGTTAAAGAAAATTAGATTATTATACACATATATAGGAACCTTCTAAGTTTAATTTATAGTTCGATATAAGTCCGTCACTGTGTACTAGGTAATTCATGTCAGGAATCGTTTAACCGCCGCGCCCTTTTCGTGTTTTTCTACAATTCTTTCATTTGTTTTTGTTTATTTCAATCTAAGTTAAGTAACTTATTTAAGCAGTATAATTAAACCAGCTAATCGTATAACTTTGGTAGAAAATTTCGAGATCCAAGGTTATTTTTCATATCCATATGAAAGGGAAGGACGTATCTAAGTAGATCAGAGCTCGATTAAACTTAGATACGTCCTTTCTACTTCATACAACTCTTTGGAACATTTGATGACCTCCCTGGCGCAGTGGTGAGCGCTATATAAGTGAGAGGTCTCAGGTTTAATTTCCGGATAAGGCAATTTGAGAATTTATAATTTCTAAATTATTTACGTTCTAGTGGGAGGCTTTGGCCGTAGCTATCTACCTTTAAATACGTGCCGCCAAGCAATTTGGCGTTCCGGTACGATGGCGAGTAGTTATGGTTCAATTTACTTTGACGCTAATGTCATCGAATACGAATACGATATCGAATAAATCTTATACTAACCCGACTTGTCTGTCTGGTTCCTCCCGTTAGTACGTACTTGATCAACGGGTTTGCGCACAAACAAAAAATTTTTTGATTCCTCCTTGATTTGAACACGCAATCCCTAACACTTGTTAGGGATTTAGTAACAAATGAAACCGATGTCTTAATTTGCTGCTCGATTCCAGGAAGTGTGTAAAGTAACTGTGAAAATGACCTGATTTCGCTCACTCTTTCAGTTATCGATTTGACACAATAAAGCAGCGCAATCAATTAGGTACTATACGGAATTTCTCTATAACAGTTCGCTCTATTACAATTGCCTCTACATTTCCCAATAACAAAATATTTTCCTCCAGTATTGAAATTCCCATTATCTGAAAGCGTTCGTTCGTTTTATTCGGCACTACGCCATCCTTAGTACGAGTTTACACATTACGACAACATTGATAGATTTCGAGTATTAAGAAATATAATCTTATAGTAAAATTAACCATTCGCTTTGTTTTAAAATCCTTTATACTGCTTCTTACAAAGTGAATTAAAAAGCCAACCGATGTCTACTTTGGACACTGTCGATGTTAAGACAATACGATTTTTTCAAAAAAACTTATTTAGCATTATTATTGGATAAAATAATTATACCTCATCAAACAAATCTGCCTAAAACCAGTGGCAAAAACAATGTAAAGTACCTTGAATTATAACATTGATATTAACATTTAAATTATAGTAGTATAATATTTAAATTCACGTTTTAGTAGGTATAAAGCTTTTTTGGGGCTCTTAATTGATCGATTTAGGGATATTTCATCTTACCTTATTTATATTTTTTAAGTTAACCGTTTCTGGATTCTTTATTTTCTTAAAACAAGTCCCTTTTTTATTCATTTTACTTTGAAGTACAGTTTTAAATATTTGAAATCTATCCACTTTTTCGAGATCCGGAAACTTATACTAGCCCTAGTGATAACTATCTCACGGAACGGCGCAACTAATGAGTTTAGCGTTAGCTTGCATTTTACGCTTTTACGGAATAAGTAGGTACTTATTAAAAATGTGCTATAAAATTTTTCATAAAAAGACTATTTACTATTCATATTATATTCGTGGCCATTATGGTCAGTTTTAACACCGATTCATTAATATTTTCAGTTTTAAAGTTTATTTAGTTTCAATATATTTTTCTCAAACATGCATGGAAATATTGTCATTATTTTCGAAAAAAGAACACGCGAAGTATCGAATTGTCGGACAAAGAAAATCAAATCCATTGCAAGAGCGTTTTTTGAATTTGGAACATTACAACGCTCCGCGAAACAGTTGTTTCGCGGAGCGTTTTTTTTTTTTTAAATATTGCAGGAGCTTTGTAATGTAATGCCGTTTCATACAACAGTATGAAATGGCGTGCTGGGGTTACTAAATAATCCTTGATCGGATCTCTTTTGTCATTCTTGGCATACCATAGTCTTTTTGCTTAGTACAAATTGCGTTTACGTGGCTGTATAGCCATAAATGCGTTTGCCTGTCGGCACAGATAATAAAAAAAAAATTGGCGGTAAAGCTGAAAATTCGTCTTGATTTGTTATTTACATACCTACTTAATAAATATAAATTTAATAATAATCAAAATGAGTTCCAACGGTTCAGAGAGTGAAATGGAGATTGATTGTACCTACTCCACCAGATTTAAACCAAAATGGCGGATGGATTTGGATGTATAATATAAAAAGTGTTTTATTTCCCTGCATTCTTTTGAGAAAAGCACTATATATGCCTCGGCGGGAAATGGCAATTGCCTGTCTCGTATTTAGTGAAGTCCTCGCCTACGGCTCGGCCTTCAAACTCATACTCGACCTGCAATTGCCTACTTCCCTGCCTTTGCAATAATGTACTATTTGATGAACTAGTATTTTAAAGCAATTCACAGTCACTTTACCGTAATGACTCTGACTTCTTCTCCACTTACAAACTACTATAAGGTCCACGAGTGGAGTAGCCAAAACATGACTTTTTTTTGATAATAACTCAAAATTAACTTTATTTGCTTTGACATACTTTAACCCCTTAATAAACTAATTTAATTTAAGCTTTTAATAGTATGGACTCTGTCTGAAGCAAATGATTATTTATTTATAAATTCGTAAATACGTAAATTCCAAAAATACTTTCTTAGTGAATGCCTACGTCACCAAAAATACTGTCATTTTAAACTCTGACCCAGCGATTAAAATTCTGTTGATCTGTTACTATTTGACTGACTAAATACTTTCTTAGCGGATGCCTATATCCAAATGTAACCTGTATGCCAAACAGCCCGATCCTTTCAGTGGTTTGAGCTATGGGTCGATAGATCAGTCAGTCAGTCAGTCAGTCCTTTTATATATTTAGACTAATGTGTAGTCGTGTTTGATGAACTTTTTTTTATTTTTATTCGTTGACAAGGTTGTCCTTGACTGCGATCTTACCTGATGGTAAGTGACGATGCAGTCTAAGTTGGTAGCGGGTTAACTTGGAAGGGGTATAGCAGTGTAAATTCGACCCATACCCCTAATCGGTTTCTACACCCCATCGTGCCGGAACGCTAAATCGCTTGGCGGCACGTCTTTGACGGCAGGGTGGTAACTAGCCACGGCCAAAGCCTCCCATCAGACCAGACCAGAGACAATTTAGAAATTATAAATTCCTAAAATTGCCTCCGCCGGGAATCGAACCCGCTACCTCCCAGTTATAAGACCACAGCGTTCACCACTGCGCCAGGGAGGTCGTCAACTTAGTTTCACTAAGCGATCTGAAATGTTCATAATATATTATCTATCTTAATATATCATAATATATCTTTGTTTCTACGTGTGTTGTGTTGACATAACAGTGATAAACAAAGGCGTAGCAGAGCTTTATTGTGCTATTTGCAAGTCTAATGGCCTCTGAAAGGACAGCGTTAATATACAACCACTGTAATTATCCAATTACTAGCTTTTACTCGCGGCTTTGCTGCCTTCATCTGTTAAAAGTAAGCCAAAGTGGTGATTTCTATACACAATTACCAATTTTAATTTCGATTTTGCAACTATATATTTTTTTAAACCACCTTGCCCGGTTTTTTGCTATGACTCACTTGTCCTTAACTTATCACACCTGATGGTAAGTAACAACGTAGTCCAAGATGGTGACGGGCTAATTGGGTAAGGTACTGTAAAAACCCTTACCCCTAATTGGTTTCTACACGCCATCGTACCGGAACGCTAAATTATCACTTGGTAGCACGTCTTTGACAGTAAGGTGGTTAGTATAGCTAATACGGCCCAACTCATTAGAAAAAAATAGATACATTAATTATTTACTAGTGGTTCGCCCCGAACTGAGACCTCGCGATATCCCATAATTCCCAAAAGTTTTAATTATATATTGTAATAATTAACTTTTAACATTAGACGCAATAAAAAAAAAAATAGTTGACATAAAACTGTTTTACTGACACAGCGCCATCTATTAGCATTATAGTGAAGCTATTAGCTTCACAATAATGCTAATAGATGGCGCATTAAAATTAAATAATTTCGTTTCTTTATAACATTTATCTAATTTTAGTATTTGTTGTTCAAGTACAGGATATAACTGAATTTTCAACCAAGTTTCACGTTCTAATATTCAGTAATTCAGAAGTTATAGGGCTCTGACAGACATTTATACGGACACACTTCTCTGTCTAGTAGGCAAGCGCCCTAGTTGACTCAGAGAACTCGCTTCGCTCGTTCAATTAGATACTTACAAATTTCTTTTTCTTTTTGTGTTATTGCATAGACTTTTAGTCTGAAATAAAGATTTATTATTATTAATGAGAAATCATTTAAAATAACTACCTGATATAATCTATCGTACCATAGATATTTGTGACCATTTTACCAAAACAGCATTAGAAAGTGCAGTTAGGTGCGTGTTATAGTTAGGAAAGAAGATGAGAAACTGTGCAGCATATCTACCTTGTCGGTCTGAGACACATAGAACAGTTATCAAACGTGTTAAATGCAATACAACATTTGGAGTTATACTTGAATCTTATTATACAAACAGTTTAGTATTTCTTGACCAGATTATTTAGCCACTACTATTGATACGTAAAATAATTAAATATTTATTCATTATAGCTGTCACAATCGCTTTTAATATCTAAACTTCTTGTTCTCTTCTTGAATCTGAATGTAGTCAATGACAAAATAGCCTGAGGAAAACTGATCTCAAAATCACAACAATTTTTTTTTAAAGAATACAAGCCAAGCTGAACTTGGCTTATATTTTCCTTTCTCTCGGTTAAACGATACTCGTTGATGGTGAAATAGATCTAAGAATTGCAATCTTTTCCTTTGGCTGAAACTAATCCTTAATTAAGAAGACACGTTAAATTAAGTTAGTAATAACGACTGTGATATTCGCTTTTAATAAATGTGTCAGACTATTTCCATATATTTATTTTAAATGAAGAAGTTAAAATCGAGAAAAAAACATTCAAATTCAAATACAACTCCAAATAACAACAAATATTCATATAAGTAGGCAAGCATTTATATATCACGTGTAAGTAGATATGTAAATAAGTTTGGAAAGTGAGTTCAATCAAATCGCCAGATTCAAGCGAAGTAGCAGTACCTACCTATGCAATACCAAGGGACTCTTTACAAATAAAACCAATAAAAACCTTTCATTTCAAAGACAAGTTTATTTTTAAAGACACTTTTTAAATTGACAATATACCTATTGAAAAAAATTAATTAATTTGGATTTTAGTTTACTTTTAAACTATTTAAATAATCCTCTAAAGACTGTATTATTAATTATCCTATTGAAATTGAAATTAAAACAGCAAAAGTAAAAAATTAAGGACCAAACGAAATTATCTACAAATGGGAGAATAGAAAAAAGGCTGAGTAAAATAGTAGATTACAGAAATAAAATTATTATTTAAAGTACGGAGATAAAAATAAAATAGGTTACTAGCACGCTATTAGAGTAATAAAATGAATTAATTATTGCCTTTACTTCTACATGACCAACTGAACTCGTAATAAACATTTTATTTTTCAAATCATAAACCTTTTATATCAATGAATTAACACCTGACTTTCAAACATTTAAAATAAGAAATATAGATTTTTTTTTTTTAATTTTTTTTTAGATTGAAATAAAGATCCAAAATTAATGACATACAAAACTAGTCTATTTTATACCTGATTTTATAAGATTATCATTACACGTATTATTAAAATCAAAAGTAAACTGAAGTATAATGTAAAGAGTCCTTGAACTGCCTTTAAAGAAGCTGAAATAGTTTTCCGTGTACACAATGTAGAAATATACGATGACGGAAACAACAGCACATCCAAGATATCCATTCCTGCACGGAAAGCTGTTGAGGCTATACAGAAACATTGACACGTAGTTAAAGCATTAACATTTAAAGCATTTGCCAAGACGATCAGCAACATCGATTAAATTTTTAACAACAGGTAATTAAGTAAAGATCATCCAAGTTGAAATAATGCGTCGCTCTATCAGTTCTTACGAGTGTATGACAAATAACAAGCACCATTATACATTTAAAAATACTTTAATTTGTCTTTTATATTATGGTTCAGAACCCCTGGTTTAGATGGACGAACTGTATTTTGAGTGTCGAATTGCAGTTAGGAGGCCATTCTATTGCAGTTGACCTAACTGCATCACAATTGTGCAGTCGGTTGGTAGTTGCACTGCAGTTATGAACTTCAATAGAATTGTTTGCGAATTGCACTTTTTGCAATTTTGCAGTGAGGTGGTCTGACGTATATCGATACATCAATAATTAATTGTTACTAGCAGACTAGCAACGTATACGACATACATTACATACGCAAAAAATTACAGTTAAGTGATGTCATCTTGATGCCATACATGGATATTATATAAGCATATAAGTGATAGAGCGGTGCGTCATTTTAGTTTAGAAGACCTGTATGTGACTTGAGTTACTGTTACTGAAAATGTTTAGGCTGATGTCAGCGCAAATGTAGTATAAAACATTTTATTAGCATGTTTAGGTAACTCGAAAAATATCTAAAAATTATTAGGTGAAAATTAAAACTCCAAAACAATGTTTTAGATTTTTATTCAAACTGTGAATTGGTACAATATATTTCTTTTTCATTACACAATTTTTTAACTTAGCACTTAATAAATTACACCCAATATTGACAGTAAAAAATTAAATAAAAGAAAAACCTTTCATTAAAACTTTTACAAAAAATATACGCGGCTCAAGTATTCATACATGAACATAGTGCCCAAATCTGGCGAAATAAGTGGTCAATATTAGTTTTCAGTTATTAAGAAATGCAATAATAATCAGAAACTTTAAAAATTAGTAATAAATCTATTTAATAAAAATATTTGAGCATACCTATTCGTACAATAAAGATATATAAATACAACCTTTGTTGTTTTACTTAAAATATTATACAAACAACATTTAAATGTGTATCCGAACCTTTAAATAATTGGATCTACATCCATATTTATATATTGGTATCACAAATTTAATTTAAGCGAACGATAAACTTTTAGACAAGTAGTGAATTCTATAACTGAATAAACTATTTCAGACTAAATGTATAAAAATATTGCCAGACTGAAATCTGATTAGTCAAGGGTACTACTAGAAGGTAATCGTCCAAATATCGATAAATTAAATCAACTATAATGAAAGCTAAAATTATACAAAGAGAGAATAACTAAAACAAATCTATATAGTTTCTAGCCGAAATACTTAAATATCACTAAAAATTGAGTTAAAAATATCAACATTAATTAATTAATTTAAATTTAATTCGCACTACGTTTCTCTCAAATTCTGGTTTTGATTTTTTTAAACAGAATGCCAATAGCGAGCGTGAAACCTTTTCTACTTGACATAAAACCTCCTCTTCTTCACTACATACTTTACATTTACATTGAGAGTCTCTTTTCCTCATCGATCTTTAAACTTTCCTAATCTCAGATGTATTACTATTTTTATTAATTTTTATATAATTATAACTATAGGATAGTTATACAAAGAAGCTTATACTTTGTATTGTGCGTGGTTCCCGGTCGAGGGGTGTGTCCGGTAGACCTTGAATTTTTCCGTTTATTCCGTTAAGTTCCGTTTATCCACGGGTGTGAGAAATTTGAATATCTTTTTTTTTATTCACTAACAAGATAGCCCTTGACTGCGATCTCACCTGATTGGAAGTGACAATGCAGTTTAAGATGGTAGCGGGCTAACTTGGAAGAAGTATGGCAATGTATATTTTTTTAAATATATAGACCAGCGCTTGACTGCGATCTCACCTGATGGTAAGTGAAGATGCAGTCTAAGATGGTGCGCGCTTGTCTATAAGATGCCTATTCACTCTTAATTTAAAGAAACCCACATTATAGGTAGTTACCCCACTACATACATACATATCCAATTATCCAACCCATACCCCTAATCGGTTTCTAGACGCCACCGTGCCGGACGCTAACTCGCTTGTCGGCACGTCTTTGACAGTAGGGTGGTAACTAACTACGGCCAAAGCCTCAACCAGACAAATCATACATATCTCTGAATATGCGCATAATATTTGACCAGTATATATAAAGCACAAATTTCGGCTCCTATAAATTACATAAATATTATTTCAGAACCGGTTTTAAGCGCCAACACCACTATTGTTATGATAAATTCGGATTTTCATCCGGTCCTTACATTATGTATGTATGTATATATGTATATCGGCATCGTATTGTTTAACATTTTAGTCGTTTAACTACAAAACCGTAATTTGAAATAACCAATATTAATGCTAAAAGTCCTGGATATGGTTTTTTTGGCAAGCCGCAACTAGAAACCTATAAAGACATGGACTTTAATAGTATCAAAAAGAATTGAAATAATAAGTTTAGTTTCTATCTGTGAAAACCTGGTGAAAACCAATTATTAGCTATAAGTCACGTAATTTTAAGTTTATTTAGTATGATTAGCTGTTGGTTTTCCAAAATAAATATTTATTCTATCCTCACATTTTTGCTAACATTCATGATTAGTTTACTACCTGACTGATAGGAAGATCCTGATTTTCAGCAAAAATGTGAGGACAGTTTCATTACGGCGTACCAAAATCGCAAATCCACAAAATGTTCGATTAAACGTGTGTGGTTTTGTAGTTTGACAAACATTATTATGTGCAGTCTAGTCTTTGTATTTCAAAGTTTGATAAACCTTGGAATTTAGTGGACTCATTTTTCTTTCAAATCTACGAAACTTCGACAGTTAGATAAAATATTAGCTAAATTCTAACTTTATGCTTTCGATCTGTTTGCGTTGCGTATCAGTGTCTATCTCTGGCTCTTTTGAATTTAATAGTTTAATTGGTATGATGCGTACAAACAGATTTTAAACACAATTTTAACTCAGTACTAGGAGATGCCTACACTAGATAAGTAGATAACTTTAATATGCAGAGCAAAATCAAATTAATGGGATTCGAAACCTGGACTCCTCGCTAAGAAGGCAAAAAGTCTTTACCGCTAGGCTACCATCGCTAGAGTAAAAAGATTTTGTTCAAATAAACGAATTATGGTCCGTTTGAGGAAAATTCACGGGATTATCTGAGATTGAAAATTGCAAGTAATTTGAGCGGGGAAATGCGATTTGGTGAAAATGTATTCATATTTATGCTCAAATCTTTTTTGATAAAGATTTTATTATTCTTGAATTATTCTCTTCGTTGTATAAATATATAAGAGGAAAAGGTGACAGACTGACTGATTAACTGACTAATAGACTGATCTATCAACGCACAAAGTAAACTTGGCATATAGATAGCTATTATGACGTAGGCATCCGGTAAGAATGGAAAGGATTTTTCAAAATTATAACGTATAATGGGGTAAAATTTTGAAAAATCCTTTCTCAGACGCATTACGTCATAATATAAGATCCGTCCAATGATTTGATTTGTGCGTTGATAGATCAGCCAATTTTCAAAAATTTGTTTTACTTTTAAAACAACTAAGAAGAAATAGATTATACATACTTACTCGTATATAAATACATTTTTACCCAGTTCGGAAATCCGCTGTACCATGAACAGCCGGGCAGTGAAATGAAAAGTCGTGCTTTTCAGACCCCGATGGTTTCAGCATTTCCCGTTTTCAGGGAGACCGAGTGACGTGAAATAAAACGATTAAAAAACTCAATCAGAGAGCGTGTGAAACGTGCTTTTGATCGGATCAACGGCAAAAAAAAAACAACCTAATGTTTTTTTTTGGCTTGCGCTAAACGTGTCCGTGATTTAAAATTTTTTTTTATAAATAGTACATTGTTACCTTAGGGATGAAAGTAACTTATTTAGTCCCGAGACGGGGTTTGGCGCCCGAGCGTAGCGAGGGGGCCTATAGTTCGAAGGACTAAATAAGTCTTTATCCCGAGGTAAACACTGTGCTTTTCATTACGAATATAAGGAAAGTCAAAATAAAAATAGAAATTATTATCTATGATTGTCTATGAATGTCTATGAATCAGTTGTCTTTACTTTATGAATAAAGTCTATCTTTCTTCTTGTCTATGGATGCACTCGGGTATGTCGTGTTTCATTTGAATTCCAATAAAAATGTGACAACTAGTTTTTTTTAATTATTTGACAGCTGTCAGTTGAAAACGATTCTCCCTAGGGCTGAAAAGTATTACTTTCAACCCGCTTCTCAGGCAACTTCAGACCTACTTTCCGTGTATGAGTAATGAAAAATATGTAAAGACTCTACTATACTATTATGTATAAGTATTATATTTATAACATATATTTCTAGAGACATCAATTTCCAGATTTTTTCCCCATAATTCAAAGTTAGATTTTTCACTTTAGAGCCTTTTAGTAACAAGAAGATATTCTTAATTACGCAAAAAATGGACTCGGTGAACTATGTTTTACCATACCACTAGCTGATGGCCTGCGACTTCATCCGCGTGGGTTTAATTTTTTAAAATCCCGTGGGAACCTGTGACCAGGTCTTCAACCGACCAATTTAAAAAACCACGTCAATAAATGAAGGACAAACCAACAACCACACCCAATTTCGCATTTATAATATTAGGAAGGTAGAAATTCAATTCGGCTGTTAAAGTATATAGATTTGTTAGTGATTCTCTCAAATTGGTATAGATATATAGGTAGCTGATTTTGTATACAGTTAATTGTAATATTTTGTTTGTACCTACTGATGGGACTGACATAAAGATCACCTTTAATAAACTCATATTAAATAATGAGAATTTTAAAAAATCGGTTGTACTGAATTTGTGAATAATTAAAGTTAGATAATATAGTTAAGTTTCATTTTACTTTGACGCTAATGTCATGGAATACGAAATACGACCAATCGAATTAAATCTTGTACCAACCCTACTGAACCCCATGTTGCGAGTTGCGACGCATAAACTAATTTCCGGTGGTCTGCGGCGCGCTTCCGGCCGCCATGTTGGCCGGCTGTTTGAAACATCTGCTCAAGAGTAAGGGATATTGAGTTTTTTGACCCAGATCATCATACGTTTTCTTATAATATAGTTCTTGCAATTAACGAGGGCGCGTGGCTTATGGTTGTGTGAGTTTCGTATCTATATAAGTGAGAGCGAGAGCTTGCTTGCGCCTACCCCCTCCCACCTAGACTCTTATAAACTTTCTTATAGACACTTATAAACTTTCGCCTTTATAATATTAATATAAGTGTGATGTGACGACCTCTCTGGCGCAGTGGTTAGAGCTGTGGCATTATAACTGGGAGGTCTCGGGTTCGATTCCCGGCGGGGCAATTTGGGAATTTATAATTTCTGAATTATCTTTGTTCTGGTCTGGTGGGAGGCTTTGGCCGTGGCTAGTTACCAACCTACAGTCAAAGTCGTGCCATGAAACAATTTAGCGTTCCGGCATGAGCGCGTGTACAAACCGATTAAGGGTATACTACCATACCCCTTCCAAGTTAGCCCGCTACTATCTTAGACTGCATAGTCACTTACCATCAGGTGAGATCGCAGTCAAGGACTATCATGTCATCGAATAAAAAAAGTGTGATTATAGTGTTATGTGATAGAGAACACAATCAAAGACCAACTTAAAAAAAAAACTTCTTCCTAGTATTTCTTGGGCGCCACTAAATTGGCCTGAATGGGAAGTACAAACTACCCCTGCGGCGCGTGGAGTAATTTCCGTCGCCCGGGCTAGCCCGGCCGCGGTACGGAATTACTCTTATTTACACGCCCTGGGGCGACGGGTTACACGCATCTGACCACCGCCCGCCTACTGACCTACATTCTTAACCCTTACTTTACAACAACTTTAGAATACGATTCTCCGAGTTGATTTACAGGGTGGCCGTATCGTGTTAGAGTGTACGCTTCACACTATCACACTATCTACATCTACACTACTATTATAAAGAGGAAAGATCTGTATTTTTGTGTGTATGTTTGTAATGAATAAACTCAAAAACTACTGGACCGATTTGGCTGAACATTAAAAACGAAGATAGATTATACCTTGGATTAAAACATAGGCTACTTTTTAATCCGAAAAAAATTACAGTTCCCGCGGGATCTTGAAAATTAATTCCACGCGAACGAAGTCGCGAGCATCAGCTAGTAATATTATAAAGGCGTTAAAAGTTGTGTCTATGTCTGATGTGTGTTTGTTACTCTTTCACGCAAAAACTACTGGATGACTTTGGCTGAAATTTGGAAAAGAAATAGATTATACCCTGGATTAACACATAGGCTACTTTTTATCACTGAAAATTAAACCGTTCCTGGGAGAATCAAAAACCTTAATCCACGCGGACGAGGGCATCATCTAGTAATTAATCCTCTGTTAACATATAAGCTACATTTTATTCCGAAAAATTAAAGAGTTCGCGCCGGAATCAAAAAACCTTAAACGCGGACAAAGTCGTGGACATCATCTAGCATGATTATGATTCCGAGGGAATTACTGGATTTTCCATAGCACTTTAAACAATGCGTTAAAAAAACATTTATTAAGTCGAAGTTATAACTTTCTTAATGACAAAGTTGCGTGGACTCAATCGGCTCGGCATCCAGCTGCCCACGAGATAGTGTAATAACTTATTACATAGCAATATTATGTACTTATTATAATGTAATATTTTGTTACGAAAAGAGAAACTGCTGAGTTTTTTGCCGGGGGAGGAAAAAGTCCGAAGGGATTTTTTCCTCCCCGAAGTACAAAAAAAAGATATAAAGAATAGTCTGCTACATGACTAAATATCCGAGTTCTTACCTGACCGTCGTTTTCGTTCAATATGCATGTTGATTTTGTGTTTCCTGTGTACCCAAAGCGTCTGTTAGCAGTAGCGTTAAATTACATTTTCCTCTCCTGCTCAAAGCCTCTCTTCAATCTTTGGCATAAGGCTTTGCCGGTAAATCTACCAATCTGTACCAAGACTGTGTTGTGAGATGCATTCTAAGATCGCAATGCGCTGTATTATAGGAACGATGTGGCAGTTTCATGGAACCTCTATCAAGATTTTGCGACCATACTCAGTCTGATCAGAAATGTAGGGAGGTAACTATTGCACCATCAAACTTGTGGGTAGAACTTGCATGAGACTGGCACCAACAGGAAGGCGTGCACACGAGGACGCCTGTGTCCAACGATGGAGGAAATGAAAAGGCTCGCAAAGAAGAAGAAGATAATTGGACAGAAGCAGGCGCTAGTTTGCGGAATTCCATGATGAAGACAAGAAATAAGAAAATTCTTTCGCTGTAATCTGCTAAACCAGAAAAAATCGGTATGGTCTAACACCACGCCACAACGTCAGTTTTTAAAAAATCACACAGCTGGTGAATGATAATGGCTACTTTTATAGCCGAAAAAGGGAAGGGCTCCCGATGGATTTAAAAAAATAACCCCATGCAAACGAAGTCGCTAGATAAAGCGTGTATGCAAATAACAAGTTCCTACCTATTGGTGTAACAGACGCCCTCCGCTACTTACGATCGTGACGAGGCTTAATGAGCCATTTCCGAATGAACGAACTAATGAACTGAACTTCATCATGCTATGTATTAACTCGGGTATGATTCAATTTTCTTTAAAGAAGCTTTTCGTAAAAATCACTATCTTTCATTGTTATATTTTAAAAATTTAGTTAAATTTCAAAGGAGATCAATTTTCCGAGCTGGTTAAATTCGGTTTGGGCTCCAACCTTCCTCATATTATATGAATGTCATTCTTATTAAAATATGAATAGACTTAGAATATGCAATCAGTACCTAAATACAATGGATATTTCCCAAACTTAGACTTATGTTAGACTTATGTACTATTGACCCTATAGACTCTATAGGATCTATAGATCACCCAAGGTTGAAACCTTAATGAAACCTTTAACTCCTGAAACTTATATTAGGTTCTCTTGCAACTAAATGTTGGCTTCAATTCGTTCCTTCTGTGTTCAGCAGCACTATTGTTGCATGCAGATCATTCTTGAGAATCCAGAAATAGAGACTTGAAACCATAAGAAATCAACGTTAAATCTGGCAAATCCCACTTCTGATGTTAGTATATTTTACTGTCATCTGTGACAGTAAAATACTTAGATCTTTAAAAACTTAGTAGAGTTAGCCGGCAATTAATAGTTAACGCAGATCTAATCTAAGCCTTTCTGAACAAAAGCCCAAAGTAGGTATTTCTATTTACTATTTTTGTCATATACATACATAATATTTTTGTTTAAGGATGATAACAAATCTTTAAACCAAAGCAGCGGAATGAAATTATTAGATGCACATATTCAAAGGCCTGCATTAAGCTAGGTAAGTACGTATAGTTTCGCTAAAAAATTTAGCCCAAACTGCCTTTCTAAGGCCCATATTACACTATACTATTTATAGGATCCTATTTCGTACCATAGATTATGATCCTAGAAATATATATGATGATCTATATAGAATATATGGAATGATAATCTATGCTGCGAAATAGGAACCTATAAATAGTATAGTATATTATGGGCCTAACGCAGACATATAGTTACGCATCTATCCTTTTCCTTCCATTTCTGTGATTTCATTGTGGATAAATTATCTAGGCAATTACAAACTTTAGGCATTGACAGTTAGGCAATCTGCTTTTTAGTCATCTTTCGTTTTAGGGTACTGAGCTCAGAATCGATTTTCATTACCTTGCTTCTATTTCTTGGGTCTCTAAAGTCTTCTTTCGACGCCTTCCTCCTCTTGTCTTTTAAAATCATTCGCGCTGCCGCAAACGCCATCTTGAATTTTAGCTGACGTCACTAGAGCCACACTTCCAAACACTTGAATCACGCACACTTTAGGCAAATTGTGATCACAGTTAATTTCTAAATTGACTAATAATAATTGATTAGGTACGCGAATTTCTTTTTAAATTAATTTTTGCGTACTTCGTTGTTTAATTGACACTACTAAAACTTGATTCGTTATTTTTATACCATTTTCAAATTTTTCGTTTAGGATTTAAAAATCATTCTGAAAAAAGTTAGTTATTGTTACAAAGGATGGTTCGATTGGAGTTATAAAAAAGTCATGTAAAAACATTTACGTTACGGAATATTTTGTCGCATTTACGTAATAACTAAGTAAGTATATAACAGAACTATATTTTTTAAAACTAATCGAAAAATATTAACCTTAGAAAGTATAAAGCCAATTTCACAATCGCCGAGAACCTTTTACGTTTACTAGTGATATTCTGACAGTTTTTCTATTCAAAATCGGTCAAAACGTTAAATTTCATCGGTTAAACGATACTTATTCAGCTATACTGAAATTAGCGCTTAGTCGGAATTCCATAGTTAAACTGATAAATATAAACTCACTTTGATAAACGAAAACTTCAAAAAATATTGCTATCCACTTTAATATTACGATACCAACTCTAAGGTGACAGATTTATAGTGTCCTTTATGAAAACTGTAAGCAAAAATAAACCTCATAAGTATAAACATAGAGTGTAAAATCATACAGTTATTCAGTGAAACTGAATTAGAAGATGAAATCGTTCATGTCAAGAATAATGTGATTTATTCTATAAGATTGTTTTCATACAAATATGTATGTATGAATGCGCGAGTTTTATTCTGTTATTCAATTTTGGACCCTATTATTGGCGTATTTGAAAGTATAATAGGTTATCGCATCATAAGCGTTATATAATATTTTTAGCAAATCCTTGGCCTAGTTATTTTAAACGTCAACATACTACGTGAAAAATATTTAATGTCATAAAAACAAAAGCAAGCACCGTGATGTCACATCGGAACATAAATGTGACAAACATTTTATGATTGCTTTTGAAGGTGTCGTCATACAACAGAATGCATTATTTATCAATCATGTGAAAATGACCAAAATTATTTTGTATTTTTGGAACGAAGTTCCTTATCGCGCGTTGTGAAAGGGGGCTAGACGGAAAAAATTCTTACGAAAAGTTGTCACGACACTTTTTGCTATAGTAAGCTATTGTAAACTGTGCGGCGTCGCATGTTTCTCTGTCTGTCTCTCTCTCTCTTATAGAAAGCAAGCCAGATATTTTCATTTCCATTTCGCATTGAACTTCGTTCCATCCGGGTGTCCCTTGACACCTCTCAAGTTTTTATTTTTAATTATTCTTGTGCAAAAGAAAAACAGTATGAAATTAGGTATCAATCAATCAATCAATCATTTTTTATTTTGCCAGAATATAAAATAAATAAATAAATAATATCAAAGGTGGATCTCTAAAATACAATTTTCTACCAGCTTCTCTCAAAATTGAGGTTATGCCTGATTAATTATAATTAATCAGGCATAACCTCACTTTTGATAAAATAATTATTTTTGGTGAATACTAGTTTGGTTGGTTAAAAACTGTGGGCTTCAGATCCAAGATTATTATATGTACGAATTAGGTAGGTATTTGAATATTTTTTTTTAAATCTTACTTAAAATATGGGTTTTTAATATCATAACACAATGTCACTTTTCTTTTTTAATATCTTGATTTAGTCTCGAAAATATAGAGGTTTTAAGTTTCTTATTAGAAAAAGAGAGCGCTATTGCAACATGACGACACGATTCAATAGTTCCTTATACTCTCTAATACAAAATTTCGTTTTAGAAAGAGACGGATACAGTCGCAGTAAAACAGCTGATAACTTATTTGTTTTTGACCGATTTGCTTTCTGTTTTTACACATGTTATTCTTATGTGTTACATTTTCGATTGAAATTTATGAATATCCACATTTTGATAGTTAAATACTTACCCAATTCAGTAAATATTATACAATAAAAATGTCGTTCATAAAAATCTGGTAAAAGCCAAAAATCTACATTAAAAAAAAGAAAACAAATAGAAACCTCGAGAGCCCTCGGGTAAAGCTCACAAGAGAGGTGAGTGGCGCACACACAGCGATGTGAAGGGCCCTTAACAAACTCTTATTACGTTGCTCAGGAATTATCAACTTTATAATTATAATGGTAGAGTTCACAGTAAAAGCACTGTTGAAAACATTAATGTTTGCTTTTGCTAGCAAATTGGAATTTTTATGTCGATTTAAATTTTTTTTTCATCTTATTTTGGCTAACTCCTTATTCATTATTTTTAAATGAAAAATCTAGGCGTCGTAAAGTATAATATTATTTAAACTAGGTATATCTTAACCTAAATTCATAATGAAAGCCGAAATCCACATTTAGGAGTAAAAGAAACAAATAGAAATCACGAGGGCTCTCGGGTTAAGCTCGTCGTATATTCACAAGAGGAGCACACACAAGTCACAACACTGTACACATACCCGAAACCTCGTGCGAAACACGACAGCGTATTGCGCGGAATAGGAATGTAACCAAAAACATCATGTACATATTCTAATAACTCGTAAGATATTCATTTTTTTTAAATGGCTGTATCGTCCTCATGTGTATAGGAATTTTATATAAATTGTGTGGTGTGGTGTAATTGTGGCTCTGTAATATGCAACACATTTTGAAAATAAATGCAAATTCGTTATGGCGACCACCAGACGCAACATTATGAAAAAGAAAAAAATTCAAGTCGACGAACTATGTCAAGTGGGGTATCATTAAACAGGTATTTGAAAATCGTTAATTAAGTTTCCGTTATCATTTTTCATTTCGAACGACTATTTACAATCTAGGATAATTCAAAGTTATAAATCAGTTGATATTCTTTAAAGCAGTCGGTTTTTTATTCAATTAAAAAAATTTGCTTGTTAATTTTTTTAAGCTATTGCATAGCTTCTATCGCGGGCCTTGAGCGTGGAGACTGAATCCAGAAATTCCGTAACGAAAATAACCTGACACGGGACTCCTCTCACCGCTAGATGGCGTTGATAAAAAATGCTATGCAATAGCTTTACCGCGGCAGTCCCCGAGTGCCACACGTCTTTTTTTTTATTACTATGGCCAAATCCATATTTAAGTTGTACTGCAACAATCCTCAGTGTTTGAAGACCAAGATCTCGGAACAGTGCTTGTTGTCAGTAATATTATGGATCAGAAAACACGGTCGCTAACTAATGGACCTCATTATATCACTCAGCGAGCGATGTAGAGGTCTATGCATGGAGTATCCCTGTGAGATCAAATGAGAGAACCGTAGGAGAACCAAAGTTACCGACATAGCTCAGCGAGTCGCGAAACTGCCACCCTAGCCATATTACAGTGTCGCCTCTTTCTACAATCGCTCACGTTAAAACAGGGGCTCTCAAAGTTTGTTTATCGCACGTCCTATCCTTTTAGAAAGGAAGCGTGATAAATAACTTTGGGAACCCCTGCTTTAGACGACACCTTTGTAATATGGGCGAAGTGAAAATGGGCGGAGCACATAGTTCGATGAACAGTGGTGATTGAGGTACCAAGGTGGTAGTTGTAGGTTACTCTTCCATTCGCGTATTGACATTCGATAAAATGCTGTAGTTTTAATTAGTCGGCAACTTCCCTATTCCATTGCAATACTTTTTGCTATTTTGCTTCACCAATCACCCCTTTATACAACATATTATACATATAACGGCGGAAACCGTAAACAAATGAAATCAAACAAAAATAAACATTTAACGATAAAACAACATGTATATCCATGTTAATAAGCAAGCGTATCGTAAACAATGCAAACATCGCTTTCATAATTGACAGTAACTGGAAATCAATAGGCCGATGTTATGCGTTTAACAATTGAATATCGCTATCTCAACAATTGTGCGGGTAATTATAATATCTAGGGTAATTATGAAATTATTTAAATACCGCCATTTTACATACAAATTAAGTATACTATGAGCTTATAGTATTAGCTTTTGCCCGCGACTTCGTCCGCGTGGACTCAATAAATAATCGGAGTAAAATTGACAAGAACTATGTTCCAATCTATTTCACCCCCTTCAAGTTTTATTTTAGTGACAAATGGTAGCCCATGTCTTTTCCCAAGGTCTAATCTATCTCTATACCAAAATTCATTAAAATTGGTCCGGCGGTTTAGACGTGAAAGCTTAACAGGCAGACATACAGACGGAGTTACTGTTTAGAATAGAATAGAATAATTTCTTTATTTATTTTAATTAATCTACCACTGGTCCGGAATGCCGTTCCAACCGAGACGAACCAGCAAGAAGCTCGACTGTGTAAATCCTCACATTTATATTAGTAGGGATTTAATTCTTCTTCTTCTTCTTCATCAACTAACGGGCGTCCACTGCTGGACATAAGTCTCCTGCATGGACCTCCACAAGCCTCGGTTTTGCGCCGCCTGAATCCAGCGGCTCCCTGCGACTCTTTTGATGTCGTCTGTCCACCTAGTGGGGGGTCTGCCAACACTGCGCTTCCCGGTGCGGGGTCGCCACTCCAGCACCTTGGGACCCCATCGACCATCAGCTCTTCGAACTATGTGCCCCGCCCATTTCCACTTCACTTTCGCCACTCGCAGAGCTATGTCGATTTAATTCTAACTTTAAAGAATTTAAATGCTTATATTCATTCGCTGTGTAAATGCAAATGAAAGCTAATAAAAAAAACCCCTCATAACTGTTTTCACTAAGCGAAATACCTGGTGACATTAAGGATGAGCGTACAATATAATGCATTAACATTTAACGAATGAAAGCGCCTGGCTCGACTCCAGGAGGTATCTGGTTTGTAACATCTGAGACTCGCTGGCGTCGAGCTTTATTGTGCCAATGAGTACGGGGGAACTCTATTCTCGTGTTATTTATGACTACTTGTCCGCTCTATGTTGGTTTATCTGTTCTAAAAATCGCTTGTACCTAAAACTAACAGCAAACTACCGCAAGATAAAAATAATATATACGCGGTATTTTAGCCCTGAATCACATTTACCAGCATCAATTCGCATTCTATCTATAGACAAGTAACTTGCCTAGACATACGACTACTAGCGCCGCCTGTATGGGACTTCTTTCGTGGCGCGGACGGACCGATGACGTCATGTCAGTCAAGTGACAGTTGTAGAGTGTTTTAGCGGGAAAATTCAAAATTACTCTATTTTTGTATATTTTCTCATTGAAAATACTAATATTTTTAAATAATATATATTTTTTATGGTAAACAAGAGTCAATCTTCAAAATAAAAGCAATTCCGAAAAATTGTTAACATCCCTATTGGGGTACCTTCAAATCAAGAGTGAATAGACATTTTCTAGGCTCTCTGCGAATGATCTCTGGTTGGTCTGCCTAGTGGGGGATCTAAGAACACGCTCCTCCAGCACCATGACCTAAACGACCATCAGTTCTATGGATAATATCCATAGATAATAAACGGCTAGGATCCGTAGGATAGAACCTGAGTTATCGACATAGCTCATGGAATCGCTAAGCTGACTCGACGGACGACGGAGCCACGGATGTATCCATCCTTTTTCTGACTGCGATCTCACCTGATGGTAAGTGAAGATGTAGCCTAAGATGGTGCGCGCTTGCCTAGAAGAGGCCTATGCACTCTTGATTTAAGGACACCCACACCCATCTATCACAATTATAAGCATTCCTTGTTTAAATATGGAACCCTAAAAAGAGTTTTAAAAGTAAAAACAAAACAAAAGAAGAACGAACATTCCTAATATACAGCTAAGCCAATCTTTTTTGTCTTTAAATGGCTTAATAGTTCTTTTCTTTGAAACACGTTTCAACTCTCATCTATACTATAAGTTCTTTTGAGATAATATTCTGAACGACATCGCCTTTTCTTATAACGAGTGTAGAGTGTGCTTATGCTTTTTGCTATCACAAAGGGAGATCAATGTACTTTTTATTTAGTTTTTAGGTCATTTTGGAAGTGCTTTTGAGAATTCTTTTTTATCTTTTATATAAGTTTGACTGCATCGTCTATATGTCTTGTCCATACTTATTGTAGCGCTCGTATTGTTGACTGTCTTTTTGGTCTAGTGGTTAGCAAGTTCGACTGCGGATTACGAGGTCTTGGGTTCGATTCCCGGGTCGAACCAAAAAATCTGTTGGGTTTTTCTGTTAAGAAATTCTCAATACTAGCCCGGAGCTAGAAAGCTAGCGGTGAATCCCCCCCGTGCCTCGGAGAGCACGTAAAGCCGTCGTTCCTGAGCCTGATCTGTGTCCGGTTGTGTCGGATTCTCCGTCCCATCGGACTGTGAGAGTGAGGGAATACAGAGTGAACCTGTGTTTGCGCACTATAATATATTATCTTCCGCGCAAATGGTTAATCTCTGTGGAGATTGGCCGCCGTGGCCGGATTCGGTCGGGAGGACACAAAGTTAAGCGCTCGTAGCACATCGTAGCGCTACGACAAGTGCTACGACACGAATTATAGACCGATTTTACCGACCGGGATGGACCGATCTCAATGCGGTTTTTTTTATTAACAAAACTGAATAAGTGTAACAAAATTCTTCAGCGAAACGTGGATGGGGCTGAATAAGTGTGCTTAGCTATAATTCGTGGATTTCGTTTTTAGAAATTCCATGGGAACTCTTTGATTTTCCGGGAAAAAGTAGCCTATATCACTCTCCAGGCCCCCAACTATGCCCATACAAAAAGTCACCTCGATCCGTAACCCTGTTGCAGCGTGATTGAAGGATAAACCAGCAAACTAACAAATCGCACAGACACTTTCGCATTTTAAATGTAAATAAGAATTTTGGTATACAAAGACTATTAGTCTAGTTGAACTTGACTTCTCCTCTCCCCTCCAAATAGAGCAGAAAGCTTGTGTTAGGAGTGGGTACGACAATAGTGCAACGGGTGGGGATCCAACCTGTGACCTTTCAGTTTTCAGTCCATACCTTTAACCGTTGGGCTATTGAGGCTTAAATTTCGCATGTAAAAAAGTTTATGTATTTACCAAACTATTGTTCATTCGAGCAACGTATAAGTAGAGAAGGAGATACTTGTAACTTTGTAATTACTGCACTGCAGTTAGTCTGTTAATGTAAATAGTTGAAACTTAAAGCGATTCACTCGTAGCTCTGTGCTCGTCTGATCAATTAACTTTAAGCTCTACTAAAGAAGCTGCTTGCATACTATCCAGTTAAGACTGTTTCATTAATCTAGACTGACGTATGACTTCGCGTGACGAGAATCTGGGGTCAATTCCCGGGTTGACCCAAAAATAGCTTGGGTGTCGGGTTATTATGTCAAAAAACTATTATGAGCTATTTTCGGAAAATGACATTTTTCATCTCTCTCTCTCCAAATAGCAATTAAAGATATCTTGTCAAAAACCGACTAGCTATACGATAGTCGGTTTTCGCTATGATTTTGTTTAAAAAATTATAACTAGACGATGCCCGCGACTTCGTCTGCGTGGATCAAGGTTTTTCGATTCCCATGAGAACTGTGTAATTTTCCGGGATAAAATGTAGCTTATGTTTTAATCCTGGGTATGAGCTATCTCCGTTCCAAATTTCAGTCAAATTGGTTCATTCGTTGCGGCGTGAAGGAGTAACAAACATACACACACACACACATACACATACAAACTTTCGCCTTTATAATATTAGTGTGATCATTCTTGTTTTCGTATGCAGCTATACCCTACGAATAAATTATATGTTTAGAAAACCATAGGTAATAGGTATCATCAATCGATGTGATAATTGTATCTAATCGACATAAACCAGAGTGACCTAGGCTACTTTTTATACCCGTTGTACGGTATTTCCGTAGGATTTTAAATCTAAATCCACGCAGACGATGTCGCGCGCATCAGCTAGTGTATAGTACTTGTAATGTGTGATAAATAAAAGTATCTATTATAATAAAGTTAAAGGTACATTGCGAGTTTATTTTACGCTACGCTAAGTCAAAATAATAAGCATCGCTTAACATAAAACGATGTCGCCGGTAGGTACTTCATTATTTTAAATCTGCAATAATAACAGTCTAGCCAGCTGAACCATTAATATTCCTTACAATCTACGGCAATTTAAACGATACCTACAGTCCTACATATTTATAAAAATAAATAAAATTGAAGTGTCTGTTTGCAATATTAAACTAACAGCTTTTTACTATAATTTTATTGTAGATACAGATAGTTATTATGACGTTGGCATCCATTAAGAAAGAATTTTTGAAAATTCAACTCCTGAGGGGATAAAATAGAGGTTTGAAAAATCTAATTTACAACGAAGCCGTGGGTAAAAGCCACTTATTTCATATAAAAAACATAATTTTCGCACAACTACCCTCGATTCACGTAACAAGGGTAGGTACGAGTTCCTTACAAAATATAACCCAGCCATCAGCATATCGCTCACGTTGAATATGGACCTGACCTCAATGGAATCTCCTATGAATGGGCCATTCATCAAATTCTAGACTATATCCGTCAAACTCACTTCTCGATCAAGGGATTTGAAATGTAAATTGACGCTGTGTCCAACCTAAAATCGTCCAAATTGAGAAATTGAGAATCCTGATTTAACGTAAATTATAGTGCATTTTCTTTGACCCGTATTTGACCCGGACAGGACATGTCTACATTTTATACAGACTTAATGCTTTTATAATTTTGAAAATGTTTGCTCAAAATTTAAAACTATTTTGAAATGAGAAAATGTGCGGAGTAAGGGTTTTGAAATAGCCCGTAGGAACCCTTTTTAGAGTTCCGTACCCGAAGGGTAACCAACGAGAGCCTATTACTAAGTCTCCGCTGTCGGTCTGTCTGTCAATGGGCTGTATCTCATGATCCGAATAGGTAGAGAGTTTAAAATTTTCATAGAATGTACGTATTTCTGTTGCTGCTAGAACAACAAATAAAAAAAAATAAAAAAAAAAAAAATTTAAAGAGAACTTCCCTACTAGAAACGTGTTTTCTTCGATATTTCCCTTGAATTTTCTTCGTTTTTTGGTACGGAATCCTTCGTCTAGGCGTCCGACTTGCATTTGAACGGTTATTTATGTCAGTCAACTATGCCCATGCTAAAAATCACGTCGATCTGTTGCATCGTTGCTGCTTGATTGAAGGAATAACAAACAAACCAACAAACGAACGCACTTTTGCATTTATAATATTAGTAAGGATAGTAAGGAAGTAAGGATTAAAAGATTAATTAGTAAAAACTAAGAAGACGAATTCTTACGAAGCGCGAGATAAATACTTTTAACAAAGAGACCTCTATTTGAGGTTGACATAGCAACGTTGTAAGATCCCTCAGGCGTCCTTACAACTTTATACAGCTTAACAGACCCGGCGGGGATTGTATTACGGCTTTTGTTCTTTAAAATGTATGTGAAAAAACTTATACGACATGAGCTATACTGTAATCTGCAAGCTACTGTAGAGAGGAAATTTAATATTACAATGTAACCTTGCTTTTAATTTTTTTAGGGTTCCGTACCCAAAGGGTGCCAACGGGACCCTATTATTAAGCCGCCGCTGTCTCTCTGTCCATCTCTCCGTCTGTATCTTATAAACCTTAATATGTATAGATAGTTGAAATTTTCACAGTGTATTTCTATTGCCGCTATGACAACATATACCTATATATTTTTTGATTACAAGATAGTCCTTGACTGCTATCTCACGTGATGGTAAGTGACGATGCAGTCTAAGATGCTTAAGTGGGCCAACTTGGAAGGGATATGGCAGTATAGTCATGCCCCTAATCGGTTTCTACACGCCGTCGCGCCGGAACGCTAAATCGCACGGCCAAAGCGACCAGACGAAATTGAAAATTAAAAAAAAAATTGAAATCTTATAGATGGTACGGAAACTTTGTTCGAAACCTAACTAATCGTTAAAATATCTATCTATCCTTGTAGCTTACACTATTTTTTGCTTAAAAGTTTTAGTATTTCAAGTGAATACTTACGAAGTGAAAATCGTTAAAAGCAGGAGTGAACCACAAAAACATTCCGACGGTTCGCTTGTTGGGAAAGAGGGTAAAAAACTTCTAAAATACGGGCAAAATCACATTTGCTTCGGTCCGAGTGTTTCGGGCTGCGCCCGGTAGATAACTCAACTCAGCTTCCCTGCATTTTTCACTAAAATTACGAAAGCAAAAGTTGAAAACCGAGGGAAAAGGATGGCAGTTAAACCGATTAATTTTATCTTTAATACGCTGATTTTCCCCAAAATAACATAAAATCTTAATAAAATGTCCTCCAGAACTAATCCGGTCACGTATACATTAGCCATCTGCGCGGGAGATATTACAGTGCACAAAGTGTGTGCGCTCTCTATTCCTTCACTCTCATAGTCCGGTGGAACAGCCCGATACGACGGTCAATAACGATCTTATTCTGTTAATTTTTTTCCCAAAAAATAAAGCTATTTCTTTATTTTTTCAGTATTCTTTAGGGTTCAGTGCAAAACAAGCGACAAAATGCGATAAATGCGAAAGTTTGGAAGTATGGATTTGGCTGAAATTTGGCACCGAGGTAGATTATAGTTTGGAATAACACATAAACTACTTTTTATCCCAGAAAATAGTTCCCTGGAAATTAACAAACCTCAATCCACGCGTACGAAATCGCGGGCACTAGCTAGTGCTCTTATATGATGTAATCAAACTTAAAATAACTTCTATAATAAATTTAAATAACTTCTATATGTTGTTCAAACTCATTCATCTATTAAAGAGCGCACTTATATTATAAGTGGAAATTTACACTAAAGAAAATGTTTAACAGAAACCACAGAAACTTATGTTGAAAACATTCAATTCACTCTAAAATATGTAAGAAATCTTTTCTCTAAAATACGTCTTCTCTACATTTCATAGAGCTTTCAGTTTAATTCGCGGAGTATTATGTAAAATCTTGCAGGAAATGTAATAGGGGTGGGTTTTAATTACAAACATTTTTACCTCATGACACGTAGACAAAGGATCTAATTTTACCTCGAAGCTAGAATTTATAAAGGCGGTATTTCTGCTGGGTTCTTTTTCCGGACATGTGATCTTCCGCCCTACATTTTCCGGAGATAATTAAAAGCATCGATAACTTTACGGTCCCAAAGCAGACTTTAATCTGAAAGTTTCTACTTATTTTCAACTCTTGAAAAAAATTGGAAATATTTTTCATTGTTAGTAAATTATTACACAAACAAAAATTATGCTATAAAAATAATAACAATGTCCTTCCGAAAGGTTTCAGCCACGATGGCCAATTTCCAGAGATCAACCATTTACTAATACAGCAATACTATAGTGAAAGAGTGTGTGCACAAACACAGGTATACTCTCTATTCCCTCATTCTCACAGTCCGTTGGAACAGAAATCCGACACGACCGCAGAGAGATCAGGCGCAGGACCGACGACTTTACGTGCTCTGCTAGAAACGGGAGTGACGTACCGCTTTCTAACTCCAGGCTAGTAGGTACCTACTGCGAATTTCTTGATAATATTCCCGCTATTAACAATACCGCTACCGCAATACCGCTATTTTAGAGCCAACTTAGAAAACAAACCTGAGATCTAGCTGTTCGTAGCCGAACGTACTTACCACTAGACTACTATAATTACAATCTGCGTACCTTAAAATCAAGAGTGAATAGGCATTTTCTAGGCAAGCGCGTTCCATCTTAGGCTGCATCTTCACTTACCATCAGGTATGATCGCAGCCATGCTCTATATATTAAAAAAAATACCTAGTAATATATATGTGCTAAAAAAGATGTGCCTAATTTTGCTTAACAAAAAACACATAGTCTCTTGTAGGGATAGGCTACAAAAACCAATCTTGTGCCTTTTGTGTACAGTACTTTCAGCGACTCCCTTAAAAATCCACCTTATCTATTGAAGGAGTCTTTTAGTCGCATACCCTAGAACACCTTAGTCATAATTATACGGGCGATAAGAAAGGTGATTTGCAAGTAAGTAATTTATCTAAAAGGATACCTTGATCTCGAGGTGCCAAGAAAATGGCTGCCGGTGAGAAGGCATTTTGCTAAGGATGATAAACGATGCAACATTAAATCAAAAATGAACTCCCTTCCGAGATGGCGATCTTTCTCATGATTGATTGGGATAATTAGTAATATTAATCATTGTTACTCCTACAAGATAGCGTAGTGGTTAGGATTCTGGGGCCTATTTTCGCCAAACGTTACGTAAGTTTCACGGACTAAGTTTTTTTTTTTTGACGATAAGATAGTCCAGTAGGGTTAATATAAGATTTAATTCGATTGATCGTATTTGTAGTCGATGGCATTAGAGTCAAAGTAAATTGAACCATACAACATTGGATTAGAGCTTAATTTCGTGTATGCATTCTTATACGTTTACGTATACGCTCCAAATTAAAATCGGTTGCACTGAATTTGTGACTTTAACTCAATACAGTTAAGGTTTATTTTAATTTGACGCTAATGTTATCGAATACGAATATGATCAATCGAATGAAACCTTATACTAACCCTACTTGACTGCGATCTCACCTGATGACGTAAATCGCTTGGCGACACGTCTTCGTAACTAGCCACGGTCAAAGCATCCCAATTTCTGTAAAATATTTCATACGCAAATAGCTTATTAAAGAGGCTTTGACACCAAAAACTCAGAGGTAGAGAACGGTTGGCGGCAATTTACGTAGTTTAATTGGCAATTATTCAGCAAACCGCAACGTTGCGAAGCACACTTGCCGAGCAGAATGTTCGAATGGATGTTTATAACTCTATACGTGCAATGTGCATGCACTTGACGACGAAATTCAGAAATTCCCTCTCAAATACTTTTTGAACCAAAGGTTTTTGATTTATGAACTCTGTTTCTTTGCGGCTTTCTTGCTCTATCAACGTAAGTATACACATCAGTGCAACGTGATTTTAATTTTGGGTATAGATAAGGACCTGAAGTGTTACATGGGTCCCGAAGAATTTTTAAAATATCTTGCTCCACGTAGACGAAAAAAGTGAGCAAAAACTTCTTTAAAGATAACGACAACTCCAGTGAGTGAAATAAAATAAATACCAAATTTTAATTTCTCGATGGACCTATAAATAATAGTTATTTATAAAAAAAAAATATTTTTTTTAGTGGTGTAGATGATTTTTTGTATAATTAGCTTTTATTTATGATATTTAGTATTTAGTTTTAATTTAAATTTTGGTATGAAACATACCTTATAATACATATTTGATGTCATGATTATTATTTCTTCAGTAAAAAAAATCAAAAAAAAATTCTATATTACGCAAAACTATTGCTTTGAATAGAATTAAAGAGGTTATTAAAGCCCCCTACAACTTTTTAAAATACCTATATATACCTACTATAATTATGATTTATTGAACGAGCGAAGCGAAGTTCTCTGAGTCAACTAGGGCGCTTGCCTACTAGACAGAGAAGTGTGTTCGTCTAAATGTCTGTCAGAGCCCTATAACTTCTGAATTACTGAACGTAATTACTTCAAATTTAAATATAATATGTAAACTGATGGCCTTCAGCCGAACATTGTATAAAAAAATATAAAAAGCTTTATTTCAGGGGGGCTCTCATAGAAGCGTATTTGAAGTAAAATCTTGTTTGTTGCTCTACATAGACTTGCGATATATCTTTTTAAAGACGACTTTGAACAGAGTACAAAAATATATTTTTTTTAATTTTTCCCTAAAAATTGACCAAATGGGGGGGTTTCAAAGTGGAGATTTTAATTTGAGCCATATGTCAAGAATTACTGAATATTAGAACGTGAAACTTGGTTGAAAATTCAGTTATATCCTGTACTTGAACAACAAATACTAAAATTAGATAAATGTTATAAAAAAAACGAAATTATTTAATTTTAATGCGCCATCTATTAGCATTATTGTGAAGCTAATAGCTTCACTATAATGCTTCACTATAATGCTTCACTATAGATGGCGCTGTGTCAGTAAAACAGTTTTATGTCAACTATTATTTTTTTTATTGCGTCTAATGTTAAAAGTTAATTATTACAATATATAATTAAAACTTTTGGGAATTATGGGATATCGCGAGGTCTCAGTTCGGGACGAACCACTAGTTATATAGTACCAAAGATGGTGGCAGCTTTGCCGCTTTGGATGGCTAAACTAATTCTTTAGCCAAGGTAGCTGGAATCTTGGATCCCCGGTAGACTCGATGATCTTTTTATAAATCTTTTGTGCTGAGTATTATAAAACCCATTATAATCGTACCCAATGGCCGCAAGCCGCAGGCTTTTTGTTTTATACTGGTTTTAACTCGCTGTAATCCGGTATAGAACTTCCGAAAGCCTCTATGTAGGCTGCTCAACGTGTAATTAAAACCCTTGTGCACGTCGTCACAAGGTTAAAAATGTTTTTAATTAAAATACCTCCGGGATGCTACGGCAAGGTAACTAACTATATTACCACAGTTTTTAACCTCTGACGCAAAAACGACAGCATGTTATAAGTTGGAGTTATCGGTTGGTGAGTGGGTATGTACATGCGTGCGCGCGTGTGTGATTGCGTGCGTACGTGCGTGTGTGTGTGTGTTTGTCGCAGCAGCCGATCGGATGAACCAATTTTGATTCTATTTTTTTTTTATTTGAAAGATGAATTAGTCGAAAATGTTCTTAGCTATGTTTGTTTTTTAATTAGCACATAACTTTGAAAAATCGGAGCCCAGGATCGAACCCGCGGCCCCCCAAGTCTGAGACCACAGTCCTTAGCACCAGCTCTTACATTAAAACACTTAAAGATCTGGTTTCAAGAGCTTCCGTACGAAATAATTAACTGTTTCTACAACCCACTCAACACACCAATGTATATAGGGTGGCAGACCCAATTATGGGCACTTTAAGAGTTTATCTTATTTCAAATATGTTTTTTAAGTATAAATTTAACCAAATTCTATAAATCACTGTATTCATAAGGTTACTTGTTTAATAAAATATATAATTAAAGAAGATATTGAAATTTTTTTGTTTAAATCAACTAGAATTTTAAATAAGATTGAAAAATGACCCAGTCCCCAATTATTCGCACATTTGTTACCAGTTATGGGCACAAAATTATCCAATTATCATCACTCAGATTTTAATAGAGTTTAAGGGAAATATAACGCTAGGCTACCTACGGAAGTCTTTTAGAATATAGATTTTATTACGAAATTACGAAATAATATACGGAAATTCTTATAGTAACTGTAGGTGACTTAATTTTTTTATATTTATTATATTTAAAACAAACACCTTTACATATTTAATAAGAAAACGTAAACGTAGTCTTTATCAAACGACAAACGTCCACAGCTGGACAAAGGTCTCTTATATGGACTTTCACAGGCCTCGGTCTTACGCTACCTGAATCCAGCGGCTCTCTGCGACTCGTTTGATGTCGTTGGTCCACCGAGCTTCCTGGTACGGGATCGCTACTCCAACACCATGGGATCCCATCGAGCATCAGCTCTTCGAACTATATGCCCGCCCATTTCCACTTCAGTTTCGCTTAGCTATGTCCGTGACTTTGATTCTCTTACAGATATTCTCATTTCTGATATGATCTCTTAGGAATACTCCGAGCATAGCTCTCTCCATCGTCCGCTGAATGATTTTTGTTTCGTGATTAATAACTGCCCATAGAACTTCTCAACCTCTCTCGATACCTCAGGTGGAGAAGAAACGTGACAGCCTTCGTCAGTTTTCAGCCGCGTCAGCTGGCTCTGTCCGATAGATAGATCTCTCACGGACACTTTGGAATGGAACTTCTGTTCCACTAGATGGTATCTTTAATACACTTGGTATTCAAGGCCCGCAGGTCGCGAGTTCTTTTCTTAGAGATCTGCCTATTAACCTACCAGTAGGCATCCACGTCTGCTGCCGACTGAAATCTCATCTCTTGTCTGTCTTCCATCAGTTTGAGAGTAAGGTCTTGAGAACTTCTTGGTCCTTTTCGTGTGATGGGTCTTAAAGAATTTAGACTCCAGAGTATGGACAGTTTACACACACTTGTTAAGATCATCTACAGACTCCCAGTCTGCTAGGGAATCGAATCGCTTCGGAGTGTTAATAAACAGGAAAATCTCCAAATTTTGTAACCAGATACTGACACCCCTTGTTTTGCAATGAAATAACGGGAAAGTTTCATTTAGTCTTTGAATTAGTAACTAATAATACTTAGAAAATCAATTGAAAACAATTATATTATTAAAACTCAAATAAATCCACAGTTAAATCATTATTAAGTAAGTACTGACCCTTAACGTCGATGAGTCAAAATGGCCGAAAAACTTCGGGAACTCCAGAACGATATCTTTCAACTACGATACTGACGTCATTTTAAAACTTTCCAGTTTAGAAAGGTTTCGATTGTGAAAAATATGAATTCCCCTAAATATTTTTAATCTGAAAATTTAAAAACCACAATCAGAAACTTATATTTTAATCTTTTTTGCCAAAGTGCGAATAAACTGGTGCAGTGCTAGCTATTGGGTTGGTCACCCTACATTCCCTCGTTTCAAACCGCGAGCGATCCCTCGGGATACTTTGTACCACTTTGCTCAAATCCTTCTAGAGTACACGATATATGGTAAGAGGATTCCGAAAAGGTCTTTTTCCTGCCCGTAAATTACTAAATAACCCATTTAAGAGAAGTCCTAAGATTTAGCCGAAATTAATTGAAATGAAAGCTTATTTAATCCTCATTTTAAACCGACTGCCAAAAATGGAGGAGGTTCTCAATTCGTCAAAATCTTTTATTTTTTATGTTCCGCGATTTGGAAAATTATTTTTTGTTTTAAAGGTATACTTCTCAGGTGGTCCCATTGTCATCAGGTAAGGATCTGATGATGGGATCCTGGAGAAATCGAGGGAACTCTATTATACTACTAAAGAATACTTAAATGAAAATATGTAAAAAAAAAACATGCGTGGCCATCCGCAGTGTACTCATCGAATAGAATAATTAATATATGAACTACTTATTATATTTTATGTTATATTTTATGTTATTAATAATAATTAATGTAGTTACCTACTGCACGTTGTCAAAATTATATTGTGAATATTGTAAATTTAGAAAGCAATAAATAAATACTAAATAGTAAAACTCTTCAAATTGTATAGGCACAATTTATTAATATACTGATATGTACATCCATACACATATATACGTACATCCACACACATATACACACGTCAAACTTATAACACCCCTCGTTTCTCGTCAGGGTTTAATAAAACGGTTGAACTTTTGATCGTGATTACGAAACTTTCACGTCTCAGGTGTAAAAGGCCGCATTATGAAACTAAATAAATAAGTTTGAACTTGAAATTCGACCCATTAACGACCCCGACGCGCCTTTGTTGAACTAAATAATTACTAAAATCAAAAAGTCTGAGAAACTTTTGAACTTTTAAACCCACTACGGCAAGGCCAGAAGGTAAATACACAAAAACCGTTTTGATGTCTTAATATTAAAACAAACGCAATAACTAAACTGACATTTACACTAGTAGGTACATCAACATTAGTAACAAATTGCAAATATAAAACCCAATTTTAAAGTGACAAAAAATTTAAAAACAAGGGAACACCCTGTTTTCAAAGAAAAAAGAAGCCCAAACGGTGAGTTTTGATTTAAGCAATGTATGTTTGAATTCTATCGTTTGGTTACCTTTTATACATATTATAATTTTTTTTTATTCGATGACATGATACTGATCTCACCTGATGGTAAATGACGATGCAGTCTGAGACCTCATATTTTAAACTAGGTGGACCGACGACATCTAATAAGGCGCAGGGAGCCGCTAGATGCAGGCGGAGTAAGACCGAGGCCTATGGAATTCCATGCAAGAGACCTTTGTCCAGCAGTGGACCTCTATCGATTGATAAAGAAGAAGAAGAAAACCTCATAATTTTAAATTCATATTCAACGAGGTCCGCTCGCCAGGACATCTTCATAAGTTTTTTAGTAACTTTTATGAGAATCACGATTCTTAAGTTTTACGTGATACTCTTTTTAGGTACAAAGGCTAAATAAAACAGCTAGCGTTGAAAATTTTCTTTTACATTTTGTTTCCTTAAACTGAAGTGCCACGTTCGAGCACGTTTTGCTGACGCTACGAGTTTTTCGAGGACGATGCTAAAGTATTGGGGACTTTATCAACATGTGTTTTAGGGATTAACATTACAATAGCTATGGTCGCTAACTATAGGCCTCGTAAGAAGGCTCAGGATCACTCAGCGGGCGATGGAGAGAGCTATGCGCGGAATATCTCTGCGAGATCAAATCAGAAATGAGGAGGGTTCACTAATGATTAACAAAAAACGTTAAACAAATGATCATTTAACAAAAAACGTTTTAAAAGCTAATCAAATCACAAACGTCGTATTCCACAAACTAATCATTTTACAAAAGATCATTTTACAAATATTCTATTCGTAAATGTTTTATTTTGCAAATGTGCTGGATGTTAAAATATCATTTTAAAATTTATTATTTCACCAAATAATTCTTTTTCCAAATTCGCAATTTTACAAAATTCTAGTAAATTATTTATTATTTGATAAAGAGAACTAATAAAGAATCAATATGCAAAGCGATAGGAAATTTTTTATTATTATTTACCTGTCGCAGTCGGATTGTATAATCCGCCGTATTACATTACGGCTAGCTATTATCAAAAACAGGGCCGTTTTGAAATGCAATGGGCTACGCCAGAAGACTCGCTCCGTCGCCCCTTCATTCAGCTTCGCCTACTCGACCTTCGTTTCGCTACGGAGGTCGCCGGCTCGCTTCGCTCGCCACCTCCCCCCTTCGCTCCACTCGGCCTCGTAGGCTCGCTTCATTCAGGACCTCCTTCGCGAGCTTCTGGCTTCGCGCTTCATAAAAACACTCTAGGGGTAGGGCAGACAAGACTACGTGGAGTCGGGGTTGGCCATTTCGGTTTTGGCGTAGCCCATTTAATTTATAGCGAAGCGCAGCTCCCGCCACAGCCTTGAACAGTTCATTTTATCAAAAAAAATATGCTACATGTTGTTTTACTAATTAACACAATTAAGAAATCAATTGTTTGTCAAATATTATTTTATGAAATCACAGTTTGTCTAGTAATTTGTTTTGTCAAGCGAATTATTTGTGAAACCAGAAGTTTTATAATGATCAATAAATGATTCATAATTTTTCTAAACGTTGTTTGTGGAATGACACTTTGTTATTTGTTTTTTGTGAATTAATCGGTCACCAATGAGGAGATCCGTAGGAGAATTTACTAAAGTCACCGACATAGCTCAGCGAGTCGCGAAATTGAAGTGGAAATGGGCGGGGCACGTAGTTCGAAGAGCTGATGGTCGATGGGGCCCCAAGGTGCTGGAGTGGCGACCCCGCACCGGGAAGCGCGGTGTTGACAGGCTCCCCCAATGTTAAAAATGTTACAAAGTTACATTAATTAAATAAGAAAAGGAATTATGATCACACAATAAAAATAAATTAATTTAATGTCACAAAAATGAGGTACTATGGTCAAAGGACAAAATAAAATAATTATGATAAAAATTGAGAAAACTACACATACATAGTATACTCGTACTATACATACATAGACTGTTAAACGTAAAACCCTTCCATTTTGTCTTTGCCACAGCTGTGCTACATCTAAATCACGTTGTAATTCCAGTAGAACTGTTCCCTTCACAAAACCTATTATCTAGCCGTATTCCACTAACGTCACTCGTTTAAAAAGCGTTCAACTAATCGGTGACATAAATCCTAGCTTAACTGCTATAAATTGTACGTGGGAAGGACCTACTTTTTTGGTTTTATCAAAGGTTCGCAATGTCTACTAGTAATGTAGATTTGAAAAATTATGACAGATGATGTTTAATCATCTACTATTAGCTGATATCCTCAAATTCATCCACGTGGAATTAGTTTTTAAAAATCCCGCGGGAACTCTGATATTCCGGGATAAAAAGTGGCCTACGTCACTTTCCAAGTCTCTCCGTTACTTGTTGCATAAATGAAGGATAAACCAACAAATAAACTTTCGCCTTTACTTTATACTATTTGAAGGATGTTTAAACACTTCACGTCTTCCAAAATAGCCTACCATCTTAGACTGCATGGTCACTTACCATCAGGTGAAATGGTAAAATCTTGCGAATAAAAAAAGGCTAACTTCATTAATACTTTTTAAATCACGAGACGTTATATCAACTTAATTCATACGCGTGTAGAAGCCAATTTAATCCCATCAACTCTAATTAGCTTTATACACGGTGTTTTACCGAAAGTCAGCCCGTCAAATTAGGGAAATATAAAAATGTAATACACATTTTAAATTACACACACATTTCCTTACAAATTACGTGTCGCGACCGAATTGATCGATATCCCACTCAATGATATGGAAAACACTTCTAACAATAAATATTTATAACACTAGCTGATTCCTGCGACTTCGTCCGCATGGAAAAAGTTTAGAGTGACTTGCTACTATCCGCGAGAAGTTATTCTGTCTCCGATAATATTTAGTAGATCTTCACCAAAATTTGACAAAATATTTCTAATAGTACACAATTTATAATAAAAAAAGAATTGTCAAATTCGATTTAGATTTGACGAAGTTATGGAGCAAAATCAACAAAAACTTTCATCCCCTATTCCGAATAAACCTTATTGTTTATCAGGATAAAAAGTATCCTATATATTGACCTGAAACTACCACTATGCCAAATTTCATTCAAATCCGTTAAGCAGTTTCCCCGTGATGCGCGCAGCGCGCACAGATAGACAGACAGACAAAAAATAAAAAAAAAAATTGTTTTGGGCTTAGTATCGATAATAAAGCATCCTCCGACTAAAATTTTCAAAATATATGTACAGAATTCGACCCGTTACAGTTTTATTATAAGTATAGGATATAGATTACGCTATGTCGAAGTGTTTGATTTATAGGTTATCAATTTGACAAAGACAAAAAGACTTTAATGACAAGTCAAAAATCTACCACCGGTTCGGAATGCTGATTCTGCCGAAATTCTGTTCTACTTATGAAGTAAGTAATCCTAATTTCATGCTAATTTTCAAGAATCATGACCATCTACGTAATATATATTACAGATTTACAGGAATTATTCTTTATACGGAACCCTATTGCTAAGCCTCCGCCGTCCATCCGTCTGTCTGTCAGGAACATCCATAATAAATCCATACATCCATATATCCATAATAGGAACAGGTCATATTCCGTAAAAATTTCTAGTATTCTGAAGACCAGATCTTAATATTCTTATACGATGATACGGAACCCTTTATGTGCGTTTCCGATTCGCACTTGGCCTGAATCCAATGATAAGTAAATAAACTCTATTTACTTATCATTTGATTCATCTGAAATTACCATCCTATATACATGAACGTCCACAATTATAACTTGGTAATTATCACTATGATAATTCCGAGAAAGTGTTGGCGTGATATCGCGCTATTAGCGTACCGTGAGGAGAAAATAAATTTTACGTTTTTCATTGCTATTTGTCCATAGGTACTTAATCTACCTGTAAAACTCGAGGGCTGTAAAATTGTTTATTATTGTTTTTTATTTTCAAGTACTACTATTACTTGATAAAAGGTACAAGGTCAAATGTGTGTGATTGGTCAGTCGGGATATTATAATTATAATGGAAGACTATTTTTAACTAACATTTCATCGGGGATAGTGCAAAACCGCGAATGTACCCTAGGTAAAAACCGCGGATCTACACTAGTCACAGTTTTACAGGGGAAGTTTGGGTTAATTTTTACACAGAGATTAATTCATGTGTTCTATGTATTGATAAAAATAGATATCTTTTAAAGTGATTAATTTAGTCGCTACGACACTTACGCGGTTTTGATTTGACCACAAACGTATGAAAATGGATTTTAATGTACTGATACAATGCTAGTTACGCGGATTTGCACTATCCCCGACGACTTTTTATATTTTTGCTAACATATTTTTGGCCAATTATTCATTACGTAGATATGCGTTTTGCTGACTATACAACCTCGAAATAAAACAGACGAAAACTTTAATATTTTGTACCAGCGGAACATCTATTTTCCCACCAGTGATAAAAGACTCCAGATATTGCCAAATATAGCTCTTATTTATCGACATTTAAAGACTACGGTTGAAATGTGGGGGTTCGTCCTATCCGGTTTCCTTCTATTTCTGGAAAGGATCCAAACGCATCAGAAATTCAAGCTCGAGTTAGCAAACGTCCCTGTAGAAAACAGTGCTACGAAAACTAAAAATTCTATTAAGTTATAAGAGCTTCGTAGCATACAACTTTACTTATAACAGGAATTCAGAAAATCCTACTCCTACTAATATTATAAATTCGAAAATTTGTGACAATGGATGGATTGATGTTTGTTACTATTTCGCGCCACAATAAATGAACAGATTTGTCTAAAATATTGAATGAATATAGCTCATTCCCAGGATTAACACATAGGCTACATATGGCGGAAAATTAAAGAGTTCCCGCGGGGATTAAAAATTTTAATCCATGCGGATGAAATGGCGGACATCATATAGTAAATAATTATTGCTAAAATAAACCCGCACAGTGCACATTACATATGAATATTACCTTAAATCGAAAATTTTTCTTATTAGAAGAATTCGCTTTTGGCCTTCTTCCCACACATTCATCCACAATGTTCATAAATGGGCGTCCATGACTATAATATTATGAATGCAAAATTGTGTTTGTTGTTTTATCCTTCAATCAGCAACGCAGCAAAGCGATGTGATTTTTTGAAAGGGTATAGTTGTGACATAAGCTACTTTTTATCCCGGAAAATCAAATAGTTCATGCAGGATTTCTAAAACTTAATCCACGCGGGCAAAGTCGCGGGCGTCAGCTAGTAAATACATAAAGCTATTCCAATCCCACATTTCCGAACGCATTCCTAAAATAGGTACCGAATGCATTATTAATAAGACGGATGTCATGTTCCTAGTTGCTACTGGTTGGCTGCGGGCCAAAACACTTTGTACAACGAAGTACGGAGTGAACGGTGAGCGGTTGATGAATTGGTTTCACTCATTACATTCATTTCCAAGCTTAGTGGATGATCAAGTAGAGCGTGGACTGATTTGTACCTGATATGTTAATTAATCACATGCTTCAACGCTGAAGGAAAGCATCGTGAGGATACCTGCATGCCTCAGAATTCTACATAATGTTCTCAAAGGTGTGTGAATTCTGCCAATCTATATTGGGTCTGCTTGACTCACTATTGCCCTTCTCTGAGAAAAGTCAAAGCAGTATCATTTCAATATTGTTTTGTGTTATAACTTTAAGGTTGACATTGTATTGACATCTCAAAACAAAATTGAAATAATACTGCTTTAAGCGTTGGTAGTGTAGGCTCTACACGCCTCAGAATTCTCCAAAATGTTCTCAAAGGTGTGTGAATTCTGCCAATTTGTATTGGGCCAGCTTGACTCACTACTGTCCTTCTCTGAAAAAGGTCCTCCGCTTATACTTCCATCGCTTAAAGCAGTATCATTTCAATATTGTTTTAAGTTTGACATTGTACTTCACTTTAAGTTTGACACTGTATTGACATCTCAAAACAAAATTGAAATAATATGCTATAATCGTTGGTAGTATAGGCTGTAGAACGCCTCAGAATTATCCGTAATGTTCTCAAAGGTGTCTGAATATCAGTATGGCGGAACATGAAATTGAGCTTAGGCCATATTTCACGTGTACAAACCCGAGGGCACTAGCTAGTTTTCCATTAAAAACCTCGTAATGGCAAATAAAATTGTCTAAGTTTTGCCAGATTCCACCGAATCGGAAAGCAATTTCTGTCCCCGAACACAATGTTTGCGACCAACATACAACATATATTACATACATGTTCGGCATATTATGTAATATATGAACCGCTTCGTACAACCGACTGAATTTGAGGACAATGTTCGTACATACCCGACATAGGGAGCGATAGTAAAAAAACATGAAATTAAATAATAAATTTTATAAATTATTTTGAAAATCTTGATATTCAGTTTAGCTCAGTTCACTTCAATGGAATCGCTTGCTCTAAAGCTTGCAAGGGGGGAAATAAAGTCAGAAATGAGTTAGTCCCATAGATACGCTATAACGTATATTCTGACTAGTTGATGCCCGCGACTTCGTTCGCGTGGATTAAGGTTTTTTAATTCCCGCGGGAACTCTTTTATTTTCCGAGATAAAAGTAGCCTACGTGTTATTCCAGACTGTAATCTATCTCTGTGCCAAATCTCAGCCAAATTGGTTCAGTCACTGCGGCGTGATTGAGTAACAAAAGTCCATCCAACCATCCAAACTTTCGCGTTTATAATATTAGTAGTATAGGATAGGATGTCTGGAAATGAGGAGGAATTTATATTATAAAGCGAGTAACCTTTACTTTTTTAGTAACCTTTTTTTTTTTTTTTTTAGTTTTTTGTTTCTCGCGCCTGATCGCTCTCACACTTACGCAATGTGCATGTACGAGTACACGACGTAACCACAAGTAACGTTCACGAGCCCTCGTGGATTGCAAGAACTATACAAGAAAACAAATGCCACTAAAAACTAAACTAACTAATGTTGTAGTTATGTTTAGTTAAGTTATATTTTTTTGCTAACGGTACACAATCAGTAAGGAATTGTCAGCGAACTAAAATTCCCTGTTGTGACAAACGAGTTGTCTCCAGCGGCAAGGTTCGCGTCGACAATTCGTACTGACAATGCTCAAGTCCAAAATTGTACTTTACGAAGGAAACTGCGAGTCAAAGTTGGACTTATGTCCGTTTCTGCCAATGTTCCCTAACTTTTACGGGATCCCCAGCTAAGTTAGGTGACGTTTTCTGTTAATTTACTTTTCACGAACCTTTAGGGAACCTTTAGGGAAATGACATTGGGCAAGGGTATTTAGGGGTTACTGATTCTGGTATGGTTGGTTAAAACGGGTATAAAACTTTTTTTTTATTCAATGACAAGATAGTCCTTGACTGTGATCTCATCTGATGGTAAGTGACGATGCAGTCTAAGATGGTAGCGGGCTAACTTGGAAGAGATATGGCAGTGTTCAACCCATACCCCTAATTGGTTTCTACACGCAATCGTGCAGGAACGTCGCTTGATGGCACGACTTTGACGGTAGGGTGGTAAACGGCCAAAGAATCCCGCCAGACCAGACCAGAGACAATTCAGAAACTATAAATTTCCCAATTGCCCCCGCCGGGAATCGAATCCAAGACCTCTCAGTTATAAGACCACAGCGCTCACCTCTGTATCGGAGAGGTTGTCAAAATCTTACAGTTTCCTTAACTTATAGATATGATATAAGTTCTATTTACCCGACTACGCCAAATCTAAGAAAAATGGTTATGATTTTAGCAATCTATGTATGTATGTGTGTAACTGACTATTCACTGTTTTCTATTTTATGTCCCACCATAGAGCTTAAACTACTGAGCCGATTTTATTTTCGGACCACCTAATGGGGCCTGCCAAAAGGTATCTACTGAAAACTAAATCTAATATTTTCCGATACATTGATTTTCCATTTATCTCAAGCCATCGCTCGTTGGCCTAGTTTAGTGCAAGTGGCCATGTCACCTAGGCTATAACCATATACACGAATCGATTGATACCTCATTTCCTCATTACCTCATAAAAATTCTTTTTACAAAACCGACTTCAAACGCCACATATTATAACACCACATAGTATATCAATTGTGTCTGTAAAAGACGAGTTCCCTCGATTTCTCCAGGATCCCATCATCAGATCCAGACCTGATGACACTGGGACCACCTGGAAAGAATACCCTTTCAAACAAAAAAAAAATTTTCCAAATCGGTCCAGGCTTCTACAAGTAATCGGGGATTTCTCCAGGATCCCAGGATAATCCAGGATAATCGGGGAACATACATGAAAAATAATAATAAAGAAAAAAAGATTCCCACGAATTGAGAACCTTCTTCTTGTTGGAAGTCAGTTAAAAATACCTTTGCTGTGACGGCGCGGGCGGATTGAATCAGCAAAAAAATCTTCACAAGAATCAGCTGTCATTTAGCCCAGCATATATTATACGCGCGTATCATAGAGTTCAGTGAATCCAAACATTTCAATTTCAGAGAGTGACAATTTTATTTCGATATTTACTAAAAAAAAAAAAAAAAACATTTCGCAATTTACCAAAAATATTAAATTAAAACTCGACACTCGAATGAATCGCGAATTCCGAATTCCCTCCAATATTTCAATCCGTAACTGATATTGAAACGGGAGTCGTCGGGTCCAATTATTCTTGTCACCCGTAAAGAATCCCATTGTAGATGCCCTCATTTCGTGGAAATTTTCAGGATTTAGGAAATAGTTCAAATTGCCACCGGAAATTGAATTTGCTGACCTACTGGTAACTTAATACATTTACTTTTTTGCTCACTTTTATGTTTAGACTTTGAAATCAAACTAATATCACACTTCACATCGCACTAATATTATAAAGATAAAAGTTTATGCAACATAGGCTTTTAAATTTCTCCACGTTCTTTTTCAACCAATTCCTGACTAGATGTGACTACACTAAGTTTCTGATATAGACCTCCAATCTCTTGAATTGCCTTCATCATATCATTGTATTTTCTTTTTCAGTCTCTAGGGTAACTAGTACTCCGTTAATTACTTAGTAAATTCGGAATTACCTCTGACCAATAGAGCTATGCCAAGTTAAAATAGTTTGTACAAATAAAAACTAATTAATTTGACAAAGTAAAAGGCAGTAAGTAGGTCCCGCTAACTAACTTGTCATTTGGCTCCGCGCCCAGACCCAGTGTTCCTACGCGCTTCACCTACCACTTGGGCAGGTCGTCAACTTTGTTGGCTACCCGCCTAAAGGTACCGAAAGATTTCGTACCATATTTTTAGCTGACTACCGCCAAAAGAAAGGGTTATCAACTTATCACACTCATATTATAAAGGCTAGAGTTTGTGTGTGTGTGTGCGTGTGTGTGTGTGTGTGTGCGTGTGTGTGTGTGTGTGTGTGTGTGTGTGAGTGTGTTTCAGATTTATGTCAGCGCATATGTGTGTCTCTTTTTATCTGTAACGCTCTTCCGAGATCTGTGTTTCCTATAACATACAATCTGGGTATCTTTGAATCAAGAGTTAATAGGCATCTTCTTAAACGCACATCGTCACTTTCCATCAGGTGTGATAGTGGTCAAGCGTGTGCCTATCACACTATGACACTTCACATCACATCACACTAATCACACTAATATATATATATATATATATATATATATATATATATATAATATTATAAAGCCGAAAGTTTGTATGTGTGTGTGTGTGTGTGTGTGTGTGTATGTTTGTTACTCCTTCACGCCACAACGAATGAACCGATTTGGCTGAAATTTGAAATGGAGATAGCTCATACCCAGGATTAAAACATAGGCTACTTTTTATCCCGGAAAATTACAGAGTTCCCGCGGGAATCAAAAAACCTTTATCCACGCGTACGAAGTCGCGGGCATCGTCTAGTAATTTATTTAAAAAAGTGACTGTTTAAGTATGTGCGGATTTTGAATGAGGTGTCAATCGATTTGTAATTATCTTTGAGTATTAATACTCAATAATAACGAATCGATTACGAACCAATGTTATCATGGTCCGACTGATATAAGCTATATTTCATACGAACATAATCAATATTTTGTATAAAAGTACTAGATAAAGAAAACTTAAACCTATTAATTGCTTGCTAGGAACTGAAACCTTATAAACTTAATCTATGTTTCTACTTAACCTTAATATGATTTGAAAAATACAACAGTGATTTAAGTAAGTACTGACAGTTAAACTACTACGACTTGAAAGATGAATTTCATGGGGATGAAAGGTCATCATTTACTGAAGAACATTTTACAAAAGCATTGCTAGAAAAGAAAAATTCCGTCACACTCGTGGTTACAGTAAAAAATAAATAAATAATAATGAAATACATGACTGTTGTCAAAATGTGGATATTTACGAAAAAGTAACATGTTAGAATTACATTTGTAAAAACAGAAAATAAGTAAATCGGTCAAAAACAGATAAGTTATAAGCTGCTTTAATGCGACTGTATCCGTCTCTTTCTAAAACGATTTTTTTTATGGAGAGTGTATAGAGCTATTGAATCGTGACGTCATGTTGCAATAGCGCTCTCTTTTTCTAACAGGAAACTTAAAAGAAAAGCACTATATTTTCGCGACTAGTTAAGATATTAAAATAAGAAAAATGACATTGTGTTATAATATTAAAAACGTTTATTTTAAGAAATAATGTTTAGTTTCCGTGTTAAACTTCTTTTGTGTTGACAAGACAAGATGTTCATTTATAGGTATGATACTTATGAAAAATGTAAAAATGTTTAATTTTCATAATTAAGAATTTAATCAATATAGATAGTCTCTTATAATTCTCATAATAAAATATATTTTTATTTTTGTGATGGTCGACAATAGCAATTTGGAGTGAACGAGTATATAAAACCTACTTTTAAGATTTAGACGGTAGCATTTTACTCTAGAAGAGAGCAAAAAAATGTGATAAAGACGCCGATCGGAGCGATTTGTAATTCAAAAAATGTTCTCCAACTCAATATTACGTTATTGGATATTCCATTCCCCGTATGTTTAAAGTAAATATTAAACTTTTGCCCGGTTTCTTATGACAATAGCACACTTTCGCCGTGAAATACCTAATGTCAAAGGTTTTAAGCTATTGCATAGCTTCTATCGCGGGCCTTGAGCGTGGAGACCGAATGCAGAAATTCCGTAACGAAAATAACCTGACACGGGACTCCTCTCACCGCTAGATGGCGTTGATAAAAAATGCTATGCAATAGCTTTACCGCGGCAGTCCCCGAGTGCCACACGTCTTTTTTTTTTAACAGCATTAAAAGATCACAGACTTAGACATGTAGGGGAGACCGGGGATGGTTGACTAGGTTTTTACTAAATGGTACATATATTTTTTGTTTTAATATTTATAGAAAAGAAAACCATGTTAATTGATAGGAAATCTATTAACCTAATAAAAATACGTAATATCTAGTTCCTAATTTAGTAAAATAGTGATAATTTAATGCATTTTCCAAAACACGAAATCTTAGTCAACCTACCCCTGGTCCGGGGTAGGTAGACCATACACCAGGGGTAGGTTGACTTATGTATCAATAAGAGTCGAATCATGGGAAGGAGCAAATAATTAAACATTTTTTTAATATAATTGAGCCTTTTATTAAAAAAAAACTTAAGTCAGCTGATCATCCATTTCTTAAAATGTCTTTAAAAAAATTACCAAAAAATAATCTTATTGTTTAATTTAACTCTTCGTTTAATACCTATTGTAAATCCTAGTCAGACATAATTTCTATAACAAAAAATTACAGGTTTTTGTCGGAACTTAATAACAATGTAGTTCTACTTGTTGTTTCAAATATAAACTAACGTAGTTTGTAACGTAATGATGTAGCTCTCAACAGGCTCGTTGCTGAGGTCGGATTGATAGAGAAGGATGACGTTTCAAAAAGGAGTCCAACCAATCTTCACCAACTAACAATTGTCCTCCAAGAATCAGGCATAGCTTTGTTTTTTTTGCGAACTCATATGCTAATTTTCGAGTATCATAATGGCGTCAATCCCTAATAAATATCAGCTGCCTTCTTTATATAATTGGCTAAAGCTTCCTCTTCTATATTAGTAAAAATTTGCCTATTTCATAATATATGCAACTGTGTCCAGGGTTAATTTTGGTGACGGTTTGATTTTTCTTTTGATTTGACCACGTAACGATGTTATATTTTTATTTATCAGGAGTGTTGTACTGTTTTAATGTGGCATTAATGCTTTTTTCGTCAAAAATTACAGTATGACAAGCTCTTTCTAAAACATCTATCGCTCATTCATTATACATATAATTTATCTATGTCGTTCAGTAGTTTTTTTATAGGTCCTCATTGTTCTACAACAACAAAATTGCTATAAATATTTAAAAATCCAATAAAAGATTAACTAAAACCACCAAAACAACCATTTTTGATTGGTTGACTGATTAGTCAACCAGCCCCGGAAAAAATTAGTCTACCAGCCCCAACTGCAATTTTTTAGTTTGATCGCATGGCTAGCCTAAACAATAACAGTGACTTGAAAAATAAGATACGAAATATGATAAATATGCACCCATCAAACGTTGGGACTAACATAAAAATGGTTCACATAAAACTTGTAGGCACCAGATCAAAAAGTGTAATAAATCAAAATATTACTTACGTGGTTAAAAAATTAAAAACCTATCACTGCTCGAAAACGGCGCATGACTGCGTTGCGGCGCTCCAGACAGCTGAGCGGGACGCAGAGTGTAATACTCGGCTGTATTCGGATGATTCAATTCGTACACTGTCGACGAGTTTATGGCAGTTAGTCTACCTACCCCTATAGTCAACCATCCCCGGTCTCCCCTATATACTTCTATTCTGTTCATTCCACCTATTCATAGCCGTTCCAAAGATTAGCCCGGACAAACTGACATCCAGACAAAAATGATAAAAATCAGTGTTTAGGTTATATAAAGGAAGTCGGTTAAATACTTATTACTAGCGGACGCCCGCGACTTCGTCCGCTTGTTCAATTCACAATCGACAGTTTCCAGTGATTGGCGGCAACAAACAAACAGACAGACAGACTTGTGACTTATTATTTACTTACATATGCATTTAATAAAAAGCTGTTATCTAAATATATAAAAGGCAAAGGTGACTGACTGACTGACTGACTGACTGATCTATCAACGCACAGATCTAACCACTGGACCGATCGAGCTGAAATTTGGTATACAGGTAGCTGTTAGGACGTAGACATCCGCTAAGAAAGGATTTTGGAAAATTTCAACCCCAAGAGGGTTACATAGGGGGTTAAAAAATCGAACCTAACGTGAGCGAAGCCGCGGGTTAAAGCTAGTTCTACTAATACAAACAGACAGTTCAATTTTATTTATTTGTATAGAAGATGAGACATCTATCTATATTGAAAACATGGACAGAAGCTTGATTTTTATTTGCGTGGATATCTCGGAGGAAAAAAAAATTTGTGTTTTAGATGGAGACGCCTTGACGTCTAATTTCTTTGCAAAAAAATCTGTCAATTACGGTGCGGGGCGAGGTAGCACACATAAACAATTTCTTACTACAGGTGCATTTTTCAATCATGTCGCTATGCACGCACACGACAAAACTACCAAACACAACCTTAAAGTATACGCACACAACCAAATTCACACACAGGGACGTTCTATCCTTACACGAAACAATCATGTCATTTATGTAAGCAATTTTGGGCTGCGACACTATCGATTATCCACTTTCGATAAGTTCTAAATGAATTAATGAATGAATGAAGTTCAACTAATAGTATAAATTAAAATATTGTTAAATCAATTTAGCAATCAATTACTGTTCGTTGGTCTGGCTAAGACTTAAAAAGTTTTTAATGAATTGTATAAAATGAGAATATAAATCTAAATCGAATGTTCTGAATCTAATATATAGGATACTTTTTATCCTAATAAACAATAAGGTTCATCCGCGATAGGGGATGAAAGTTTTTGAAAAATACTATTTTATTCAATTTTGGTGAAGATCTAATAAATATTATCGGAGATAGAGGACATACCTTCTCGCGGATAGTAGCAAGTTACTCTAAACTACGCCACGCGGACGAAGTCACGGAAATCAGCTAGTAAATAAATAAATTTAAGAAATGCCACATACAATTTTGTAGTCGAGTTTATAGTTTTTAAACTTTTATCCATGTTTTATCAATGGATAGTAGACATTTGTTGGAACACTAACTGGTTCTATAAGAAAATTAAAAAATACATGATGTACCTATACCATACACACCGAAAATATCAATATCGATATAATTTCTGCTTCCAGCCCTAATTTTCTTGCAGTGTGACCAACTTCTTTAAAATAAAATCCTCATTTTTGAACAAAAAACTACCTTAAAAATACTGTTAATGATAAGCTTATCCAACTTTATGAATGGGTACAATACCTATTACAATTTAATTTTTCATAAACCGAGGTGGCACGAGGGCATTTAATTGTGGCGATTGAATATTAATAAGGCTTTTTAATCACAAATCTGTGTATGTTTGTAATGATTTTTGCGCATGCAATTATATCGGTTACTTATATTATACTAGCGGCCCGTCCCGGCTTCGCAAGGGTGGATATTTATTTTTTAAACATTTTGGCATAAACGCACAGTAAATGCAGGACATACTTACCTGAATAATAATATATTTAGCAATAGTGTATCGCTGGCTCCCTTTGGGTATGGGACTTGATGATTGAAAACAAAATGATAACAGAATAAATTACATCAATGAACTCGTAATATCTTTCGAATGGAATGTCCGATTTTAATAAACTAAAAAGTAATTTGCAGGTATTTAAACAGCCTTGCTTGAAAAAACATTTATTTTGGTAAGGATTAAGGCAAAGGTATAAATAACTTGGTCTGATTTTGGTCGGATTTCTATTAAATTTTAAAATGTTAAAAAGTAGTTATAGTGACATAGCTACAATAGTAGCTCAGTTTACTAGTAAGAGTTTACTACAGATAATGATATATTTTTACTATGCAAGACCAACAAAATCTCAGTCACACGACAAGAAAATATTATAAAATGTTAACGAATATTCTACTTAACTCAGTTTTGACGAAATGTGTGACTCGTACCCTTTTCAAAATAATCGATTAAATTGTTTGCCTAAAGTTTATAAATTAATATAAATATAAACCCCCAACCTTTCCTATTCGATCGAAATTTTAATTGTATGTAATCAAATCATTATGCAGTTCATGATAAAGGGCTCCAATCGAGTAATAAGTAGATTGGTTAATTTTTTTAAATTTCCCGAAATTATTTCTTGTACAATTCCGTAGCAACATTTTCGGATCAACAGCATTTTTAAGTTTTCTCCTTAAATAGTGCATTAATTGGATAAAAGAATATATCAGGAGAAAAGTAATGTTATCCTTTCATAAACTGGATATTTTTGGTATTTTTTTTAGAAGGAAAATCACTCATAGTCGGCATATTATACCGGAGCTCATCCTCCGCTAACCATACGTTGTTGACAGGCGCGTGACGCGAGTCAAACAGTTTTATATAACGGGTATGACCGCTGGGCATACCCGTCAAATAAAAACTTACAGAGGGGTACGCATCCTATGGCCACTCCAGAGCTTAATCCTCCTAGGTGGATATAGAATACCTAGTTGTACTAACCTCGAACGGATTTTAACATTAATATCTTTAATGCGCCAACCCTGGCAAGAATGTAAAGAGAGAGGTTGATAGATTAACGCAATTCCAGTAAGCCGATTGGTATTTGGTAGATTTATAGCAGGGTGCCGATAACTTGCCAAGATGTGATCAACGACAAAATAGGGTAATTTATTTATTCCATGATATCTTTTACCAGACACTTTGCTTGTTGTAAGATTCGGCTTTACTAGCTGATGCCCGCGACTTCGTCCGCGTGGGGTTAGTTTTTAAAATACCGCGGGAATCCTTTAATTTTCCGGGACAAAAATTAGCCTATGTCACTCTCCAGGTACCCAACTATACCCATGCAAAAAATCACGTCGACCCGTAGCTCTGTTGCAGCGTGATTGAAGGACCAATAAACCAACAAACAAACACACTTTCGCATTTATAATATTAATAAGGATGGAGCGTGGGTTCAGTATAAACCAAATAAAAATCGAATGTAATATCTTATGAGAAACTACCTTTTGCGCCCGCGATTTCATCTGCGTAAAATTAGATTTTGGAGTGAAATTTTCAAAAAAATCGTGAATGTAACTTGAAAAATAACTTAAAAATGAAAAACATTCGTACAAATTTTCATCCCCGATTTGATGATGCTTTTGGAAAACATACATGTTTCACAGTTTTTGAAAGCTCAAATACCAAGTTTCATGGATATAAATTGAAAAATGATACTTTCATTAAAACTTTCACCTCCTTTTACCAAGGGGTTACCCTTGGAGATGGAATTTTAAAAAAGCCTTCCTTAGTGAGCGCCTTCGTCATAAAAAGAATCTTAATCTACTTTCAAAATTTCAAGTTTCTAACTCGGTTCGGTGGTTTAGTTTGTACGTTGATAGAAAATTCAGTCAGTACCTATCATTACAAAATAAAATATAAAAGACAAGATAGATAGAAGAAGGCGAATACACACCTTCTACAAAGATAAATACCTAAATAAGATATTATCTTTAATTAGGTTTTGATTTAAGTAATCCATTTTCGAAATTTTCGTGAAACACAATTAAAAAATTATAAATACAAAAATACTTATTACTCGATAAAAATAATAAAGATCGCCCTAATAAGATAAAGTTAATAAAAACTTTAAATAAATCATTTTTAGATTCACAGTAAAGATTTCAAAATCTCTACACGCAGGTTATAAAATTCCTTATAATCTATAATTATATAAAAAGGCTTGTACTATTATATACGAGTAAGTGTAGGTGTTTTATTCATGCATTGAAAGGATTTTGAAAATAATAATGACTCTGAAAAGAGGTGATAACAAAAAAAAGTATAACTAACTTAATGGCCGTTTTTCGTACTTAAAAAAAAAAAGCTGAAAAGAGTTTTTAGTAAGGAGGTTTTAAGAAACGAGCTTCGTTGAATAAAGCCTCCGCAAACCCTTACGTAAGCTGAAAACAAATCCTTAACGTATCCGTGGAATACTCACATGTGCATGACGAATTTTAAAAATTAATTAACATTTAACAAACCATCGAACCACCCTTACAATTAATTAAAAACTAGTAACACCGTATGTTATTGCTTCACGTTTACACTTGGAAGATTGAAATCGTGACAGGTTGACGTAACTTTTGGCGCGAAAGCGTGGTGTTTGTGAGCTATGGGTTATTGTTTTTCCTTTTTTTTTTTTTTTTGAGGCGATTAGTTTTGTTCCCGGCCAGGCTCGTGTTTTGCTTTTGGGGTTGCAATGTTTACTTGGGGGTTAAGAGGCGTGCAGCCTGGCGGATCACTACCGGCGGAGTAGAGTGTGCATGGTCGGCATTGCGCGCGCATTACTTGGCCATAAAACCTGCGTCAATTTTATTACGTAGGTGTAACTTTAAGCTCTTAAGTATTGGGTGCGTTGGGACTATTAATTGGCGGTTAACCGCTGGCCGTTTAGTTTCAATGCTACTCTTACAATTGTTTATGCTTAAGCTACTTGAGTAACTGAAAGAAAGAAGAAAAGAAAGGCTTAAGAAATTGATCATATCCTCTCCTTAAGTAACTGAAAATAAAAAGAAAAGGAAGGTGATAGCTTAAGAAATTGATCAAAATTGAAAAGAAGTCAGATAGCTTTCATTTATTTTAATATAATTACCTACCTAAGAACTTGGTGGAATTTCATCCGTGTGGTTTGTAAATATCTCGCGGGAACCTTTTGAAAAGTAGCCTATGTCACTCTCCACGTTCTCCAATTAACTCATATGAAAAATCAGAATAATTCGTAGTGCGGTATGATTGAAGGACAAACCAACAAGCCAACAAACAAACACACTTTATTGTGTGTGTCTTCAGCTTGTGTCGACCATCGTGCAACGCGTGGTGTTTGAATCGTCGACTTTTCACACCGACTCACCGCATTGCCCGCCCAAGCTATTACTTCGTTTTGCTCGGCTTCCAAGGGTCGCAACGTGATATTGAATAGCCTTTAAATTTTTTCAAGAATTCGGCTATCAAGTGGAAAAAGAATTTTTCAAATGCGACTGGTAGTTCCAGAGATTAGATCGTTCAAACAAACAAAGAACTGAACAAACTCTTCCGTTTTATTATATTAGTTTAGATTTGAAAGGAACTTGTACCATATTCCAATAAGATAGTGTAGAATGGGATTTTCAGCGATAAAAATAAGATATCGCGATAATACGCTGCCGTAACGAAATCACGTACCTACGCATTACGCAAGGATTTTTCTCAAAGGAATTGTCTGCCGCATCGGGCGTAAGGAAGAAATGTTGATTGTTGTCAGACGTCGGCGGATGTTAGCTATTTAGGGTTACTAAGCCTTCGCTGTTCGTCCGTCTGTCTGCGAACTGTACCTATCTCATAATCCCCAATAGATACAGTTGAAGTTAGCAGAGATTGTATATTTCTGTTGCCGCTACAACTAATGAAAATAAAAATAAATTAATAATTAAATGGGGCTCTCTGTTTTACTACTAGAAACGTGTTTTTTTTCGGGCGTTTTTTGATACGGAACCCTTCGCATGCGAGTCCGACTGGCATTTGACCGGTTATTTTTCTTATTGCGAGATAGGCTTGCGCTTGACGACAATCAATGATGGAAAGCAATTATTGTCAGCGAGTTAATTAGGGAGGGATATCTAACTATGAGCGGTAGGGATCTCATTCCATGCAAAGATGTTAATTCAAATCCACCGCCACCCGGGCAAAACGGTCCCGCCGGGACAGCGACCGCGCCCGGCGACGGGGTTCACATACCTATTCAAAACTCAACACGTCAATCAAATATTTTAAAGGAATTTAGGTGAACAGATGAGACATGGATAATAAAAGCTGCTGACCGACAGCGCATCGACGCTTTCGAGATGTGGTGCTGGAGGAGAATGCTGCGAATTCCGTGGACAGCATACAGAACCAACGCATCTATACTGAAACAACTGAAAATAACGAGAAGGCTATCGAACACATGTCTCCAGAGGATACGCGACTTCGGCCACATTGCCAGAAGGGAGGGACGCAATAAAAGATCGTGATTACTGGCAAAATGGACGGAAAGAGACTTCGGGGACGTAGCCCGATGCGTTGGTCGGACCAAATCCGCACCACTCTCGATAGTCAGGTCCACGAAGAGTTTACGGTCCATGGCGTAAAAAACCAAGGCACATGGCGCGACATCATCTACAAAAGAGTCCTTGGTGGAGGGGTCACGACCCTCAGTAATGGGGAACACGACGCAGAGAAAGAGAGATGAACAGATGGGCGTGGTGGACGACATGGAAAATGCAAGTGATGTCCGAAGCATCGGGGGCACCATTAAAAATGCTAAAACAAAAGACACTAAAGAGGTTTCAACTACGGATGCATTCGATACTGTTATATCGGATACTGATATATCGGAATCGGCGATATTAAATCTGCCGGTACATCGATATTTTTTTGAATTTCGCGCTATAGGCAACCCATGTGAACGCGCTATCACCACGCTCAATGGGTTCATGTAAACGCAGCCTAATTGGTTTACGCTCGGGGAATCCCCAAATTACCTATATTCTTTCTTTGACTTACGCTGCCTACCTCACGAAGGCCATTCCATTTCGCTAGTTGCTTATTGCTTTTCATTCGTTGCGGTTTATACGTAGGTCACTATATAAGTTTTGAGATGCGCGAAATTTAAAAATGGAAAGCGTCTGTATCTTACAATTTTAAATAGCAAATTTATTTGTAAATCGAACATAAAAGGCCATTTACAACAATTATAAAAAATCAAGAATTTCGCGGTATTATACTGTCATCATTTCCCGCTTTTTCGTTAGCTAAAATGGAGCTTAAATGAGAACATTTGCGTGCTATGATTTTTTACGATTTTAAATATGGTTTATCCGAAGTTTCAAGCTTAGAACCTTAGATTAATAATACATAGATAGTAAGTCGCTAACAAAATTCCGCTCGAAACGTAAGCTTCAAAACAACCACAACAATGTGTGAGTTCATGTAATTACATTCACCGATACGCAGTTGTGTGCGTGAGTCATGCCACAAGCGGAAGGATTGGAAAGAAATTCTCCCTAGATGTAGGGAAAATTCATCTTCCGATTTAGCCTTAAGGGGCAATTTTATAAATATACTAGCTGTTGCCCGCGACTTCGTCCGCGTCTTTTTCTGTTATTATGATCGTGATTAAGAAGTTTTTAAAAGAATTTATAATCTATATCTATACTTAATATATAAAGCTGAAGAGTTTGTTTGTTTGAACGCGCTAATCTCAGGAACTACTGGTTCGAATTGAAAAATAATTTTTGTGTTGCATAGTCCATTTATCGAAGAAGGCTTTAGGTTATATAATATCACGCTGCGACCAATAGGAGCGAAGCATCAGTGAAAAATGTTGCAAAAACGGGGAAAATTATCCATATTTAAAATATATTCTTTTACAAAGTGCTTTTCAACACAGAAACAAATGAATCTACTATTGATTTGGAATGCCGTTTGAAAAGTGTGTTTGAACGATATCATAGTTCAAATACACTAAACTATCTTATTTAGATATTTTTAGATTTTTTCTAACTAGAAGTAATAGTAATATAATATGTGATCTTAGCTAATTTTTTTTCACAAAAATATATAGGATTCCTGCGTAAAAAAGTATTATTAAAGAAAATAGAAATTAAATACTTTATAGATATAAAAAATTATATATTAAAGTTTTAGCAATTATTAATTTAAATGCGAAATTACAATTTTAAAATCCTGTTAATTGTATCTGCTTGCGGAATAATTGCCGCTTTGACAATATTTTTCTGGCTATGTTGTCCTTTGTAGACTCATAAAAAAGTCGGATACGCAGATACCTTTCAATTATTAGCCGTACCAAGTTTCTGAGATGGTGATGTGAATTCACGTGTTCTATTGCATTTGGAAAAAGAGGCTTTCCAATAAGGTTTTTTGTTATTATGAGTGCAAGTTTGGCCTCTGAAGTTTGTCCTAAATTGCCCAACACACACATGCACATACCCAAAACTGATTAAAACATATTGTTTTCAACAGAACAAAATATAATCAACACAATTTTTTTTTCTAGAGTACCACTTGGTCATCCTAATAATTAATATATTTTGGTCACCCTAGTAATACATAAGTGAACTAATGTGAATCGGGATTAAAAACAACAGGTACTTAGAATGAGAAAAAGAGTTACGGGGTAAAATATTTCTCCTAGAGCTAGCAACATTTTCATTGCAATAGGGTCTGTGATACCTACGATTTATTTTTATGTTGTGAAGAAGGTTTTACTCAAAAATATAAGTTTTTTGGTAGAACTTACTTGTGAAATGTGATCTTTAAATGTTTTTGTTCTTTATGTGATGAATTATTACATCCTTTCACAGCACAGTACGGCATTTTTGAATATTTTTGTGCGAGCTCGTCGTAGTAAGACTCGACCTTGAATACTAACGCGACGATAGGCGTACGGATACGTATTAATATCCCTAAAAATGGCTTATAATCGCGTCGACTACTGCGGTTCTAGGTATGAATATTCTTAGCTTAGAACGTTTAAAATCAGTGTTAGGGGAGTCTGCTCCTTCACGGGAAACCATTTTTAGACGGTTTAAAGAATTTAAAAGTGGCAAAACCAGCTTTGAAGATGATGACAGAAGAGGTCGCCCGCCACCAGCAATCACCGCAGAAAATGTGTGGACGATTGAAATGATGGTGCGAGAAAACTCACGTATCACATACAAGGACATAGAACAGATACTAAGCATCAGTTCGGTTAGTGTTCACACCATATTACATGAACATCTTGGCATGAGGAAGCTTTGTTGTCGTTGGATACCTCATTTGCTTTCCGAAAGGGAAAAACAAGCCGGTGTGGATTGGTGCCGTGAGATGCGACTACGTTTTGAAAATGGAAGCTAAAGACGTGTTTTCGAAATCATTACTGGTGACGAAACATGGATATATCAATATGATCCGGAAAGCAAAAAGCGTCCGTCAGTATGGGTCTTTCCAAATGGGCATTTGCCACCGAAATTGCAAAGACCACGGAACATTGGCAAAAAGATGGTGGCCACTATTTTTTTCACGCAGAACATCCTGCGACCTCAGTGCTTGAAAATTGTAGGTCAGTTAACTCGGAATGGTATACTACAGTTGCATTGCCAAAGGTTATCTTAGCTGTGCAGCAGAGACGACCAAAGGCCAGGCTCCGGGGAATGTTGCTGCACCACGACAACGCGTCTTCACACACTTCTCTTAGAACAGAGGCGTTTATTCAAGAATCTGGTATTGAATCCTGACTCACCCACCTCACAGCCCCGACTTAGCTCCTTGTGATTTCTTTTTATGCCCAACCATCAAGGATACAATTAAAGGAAAGTTTTTTTTAAGTGCTGAAGAAGCCGTGGCTGCCTACGAATCGGCCATTTCTGACCTGTCGGAGGAAGACTGGAATAAATTTTTCCAAGGCTGGTTTAGGCGGATAGAAGTTTGCATAGATAATAATAGAGAGTATTTTGAAAAAATATAATGTGAATTATAAAAATATATTGTTTACTTTTCGAGAGTCTCAAAACTTATATATTGACCTACGTAATTTCTTAATAAATATTATGTGTGTGAGTAATTTTGTCTATTTATAAAGCCACAGCATTTTATAGCTTTCTTTGTATCTCAACTGTCCGTATCGGTATCGGTATCGGTATCGACGATACTTTTTATAAATATCGGTATCGGTATCGCATCGGTATCGTTTCATCCCTAGTTTCAACTTCGACAAATCGCTAAGGTGTCATGTGGAACGCTCTGCCAACGTCGTATTTCATGCCACGTCTAACTCGACAATCTTCAAGGCTCTAGCCTTATTTGCCTTACAAGAATAGCCATCTTCTGGGCAAGCGCGGTCTACACTGAGTATTTTATTTAAAAAAAAAAATATTTAACAATTTCTAAGAAATGACGTACTGTTAAGTCATTATTTAATAAATTCTAGCTGTGAAATTATAGTGATAACTTAAGAAAATGACCATCACTCTAAGAAGACGCCGAATGGTCTTTTCCAAACAATTCTATTACTGGAGTTAAAGTGTTTGCAGCTTCCAATTTACGGACGATTTCTGAAGGAAATTGCACCGTTTTCAAAATAAGATAAGAGTAGAGATTCGAATGCCAGCGGAGAAAATATGATTAAGCTCATATATTTGCTTCTGCAGCAAAATTAAAGTAAGTAAGTGATATATAAGTGTCTAATTTTATTTATTTTTAACCCCCGACAAAACAAGAGATCCTTACTTGTATTATACGTTTGTTGGTTTGTTCTTCAATCACGCCGCAACAAAGCAACGAATCGACGTAATTTTTTTTTTGCTTGGGTATAGTTTAGGACCGGGAGAATAACGTTGGCTACTTTTAACCTGAAAAACAAAGAGATCCCGCGGGATTTTTAAAAACTAAATCCACGCGAGCGAAGCCGCGTACATCAACTAAGTTTGACGTTTATATCTGTGTGTCTATGTATCCCTGCATCTGTGTGTCTGTCTATTCCCTTTCTATCGAATCGACCGATTTTGATGCGGCTTTTTCTATTTGAAAGCTAACGTAATCAATGTGGTTTTTAGCTACAATTTATGAAGATCTGTTCAGGCGTTTGAAGATCATTGTCAATTTCAACTAAAATATTTATCGTGTATCGTAAAGCACATTACATTTTTTATTTTTTTTAAAAGAATATTAGCCAAGCTGAACATGACTTATATTCTCCTCTCCCCTCCAAATAAGCGAAAAGCTTGTGCTAGAAGTGAGTACGACAATAGTGCAACGGGTGGGGATTGAACCTGCGATCTTTCAGTCCGCAGACCTTTAACCGTTGGGTTATTGAGGCTTAAGCTAAATTGGACGCAGTTATAATAATGATTCAACCCTTTGTCAAATAAAACATAATATAAAATAATAAACGTAACTTTTTAATTGATAAGTTGTGTGCTACGAATAAATAATAAGTAAGGTATTTATTCGTAGGTTGTGTGGGTTGAATCATTATTGCGTAATTCCAGTTATTACGTTAGGCCACGAAATAAGTTTAGTCCGATTTCACCAACCTAAATTTTTTTTTTAAATATATTGACTAGCGCTTGGCTGCGATCACACCTGATGGTAAGTGAAAATGCAGCCTAAGATGGAACGCGCTTGCCTAGAAGATGCCTATTCACTCTTGGTTTGAAGGTACCCAAATTGTAGTTAGAGAGAAAAACGGAAGCCGGAAAGGCATTCCAAATTTTAGCAGTGCGTATCAGGAACGAGGAAGCAAAGCGCTTAGTGCGTAAATTAATCTTAGTCGAGCATTTTTGTATTTTGTTAAATTTTCAGTACAAAAACTGTCAGAACGCCCACTCAGAACTTTACCTTTAACTTAATTTTTCGTAAATTAAAAAAAATCCGCAAAGAATTATGGATGACGTCATAAAAAAGCTTTTCCAATAACGAAAAATGCCTTAAGACATATTTCGTACAGTGAAAAACGTCCAATTTATTCTTCGGTTAAACGTCACTCTACATTTGTGAAAACGGCACTTAACTTCAAATTAATCTTAAATTTTCGTAAATTAAAAAAAAATCCGCAAAGAATTACAGAAGACGACATAAAAAAGCTTTTCCAATAATGAAAAATGCCTTAGACTTGTTTCGTAGAGTGAAGAATGTCCAATTTATTTTTCGGTTAAACGTCACTCGACATTTGTAAAAACGGCACTTACCGTACACAGAGTAATAGACTCTGTCTATGTCACTTCCCTTCAACTTAATCTTAAATTTTCGTAAATTAAAAAAAAATCTGCAAAGAATTACGGAAGACGTCATAAAAAAGCTTTTCCAATAATGAAAAATGCCTTAAGACTCGTTTCGTAGAGTGATCATTTCTTTAAAACACAAAATGAATTACATATTGAGGTACTATATCTACCAATTCAAAACCGCTGACGTACATCTATACTATAATATAATAAAGCTGAAGAGTTTGTTTGTTTGAACGCGCTAATCTCAGGAACTACTGGTTGGAATTGAAAAATTCTTTTTGGGTTGGATAGTCCATTTATCGAGGACGGCTTTAGGCTATATAACATTACGCTGCGACCAATAGAAGCGAAGCATCAGTGAAAAATGTTGCGAAAACGGGGAAAATTATCCATATTTAAAATATATTCTTTTAAAAACTTCTGAATCGTGATCATAGTAACAAAAATTGACGCGGACGAAGTCGCGCGCAACAGCTAGTATTATTATAAGCCGAGTTTTTTTAACAAAGAATATTTTATTCATGACTAGCTTTTACCCGCGGCTTCGCTCACGTTAGGTTCGATTTCTTAAACTCCTATTTTACCTCCTTCGGGGTTGAATTTTGAAAAATCCTTTCGTAGCGGATGTCTACGTTAGCATAGCTATATGTATGCAAAGTGTTTTAAGCTGTGCGGTGATAGATCAATCAGTAAGTCAGATAGTAACCTTTGCCTTTAATATATTTAGATTTAGATGATGCCTTTTGTGGTAGATTTTTCAAAACCTGTGACACATGTATTTTATTTATTTTTAATCGAAAGCCCAAATACAAAGTTTATACAACTTTAAAAATGAAAAACTTTCATACTAAATTTCATTCCCTATTTGATGCCTTTGGGGGTGGATTTTTCAAAATCTGTGAAACACGTATTTCTTTATTTTTATTCTAAAGCTCAAATACAAAGTTTCATGGATATAAATTGAAAAATGACGGACTTTCATACAAACTTTAACCCCCTATTTAACCCTCTTGGGGTTGAAATTTTCCAAAATCCTTTCTTAGCGGATGCCTACGTCCTAACAGCTACCTGTATGCCAAATTTCAACTCAATCGGTCCAGTGGTTAGAGCTGTGCGTTGATAGATCAGTCAGTCAGTCAGTCAGTCAGTCAATCAGTCAGTCAGTCAGTCACCTTTGCCTTTTATATATTTAGATGAAACATGTATTTCTTTATTTTTAATCGAAAGCCCAAATACAAAGTTTATACAACTTTAAAAATGAAAAACTTTCATACTAACATTCATCCCCTATTTGATCCCTTGGGGGGGGTGGATTTTTCAAAATCTGTGAAACACGTATTTCTTTATTTTTATTCTAAAGCCTAAATACAAAGTTTCATGGATATAACTTGAAAAATGACGGACTTTCATACAAACTTTAACCCCCTATTTAACCCTCTTGGGGTTGAAATTTTCCAAAATCCTTTCTTAGCGGATCCCTACGTCCTAACAGCTACCTGTATGCCAAATTTCAACTCAATCGGTCCAGTGGTTAGAGCTGTGCGTTGATAGATCAGTCAGTCAGTCAGTCAGTCAGTCAATCAGTCAGTCAGTCAGTCACCTTTGCCTTTTATATATTTAGATGAAAAATGTATTTCTTTATTTTTAATCGAAAGCCCAAATACAAAGTTTATACAACTTTAAAAATGAAAAACTTTCATACTAACATTCATCCCCTATTTGATCCCTTGGGGGGTGGATTTTTCAAAATCTGTGAAACACGTATTTCTTTATTTTTATTCTAAAGCCTAAATACAAAGTTTCATGGATATAACTTGAAAAATGATGGACTTTCATACAAACTTTAATCCCCCATTTAACCCTCTTGGGGTTGAAATTTTCCAAAATCCTTTCTTAGCGGATCCCTACGTCCTAACAGCTACCTGTATGCCAAATTTCAACTCAATCGGTCCAGTGGTTAGAGCTGTGCGTTGATAGATCAGTCAGTCAGTCAGTCAGTCAGTCAATCAGTCAGTCAGTCAGTCACCTTTGCCTTTTATATATTTAGATGAAACATGTATTTCTTTATTTTTAATCGAAAGCCCAAATACAAAGTTTATACAACTTTAAAAATGAAAAACTTTCATACTAACATTCATCCCCTATTTGATCCCTTGGGGGGTGGATTTTTCAAAATCTGTGAAACACGTATTTCTTTATTTTTATTCTAAAGCCTAAATACAAAGTTTCATGGATATAACTTGAAAAATGACGGACTTTCATACAAACTTTAACCCCCTATTTAACCCTCTTGGGGTTGAAATTTTCCAAAATCCTTTCTTAGCGGATCCCTACGTCCTAACAGCTACCTGTATGCCAAATTTCAACTCAATCGGTCCAGTGGTTAGAGCTGTGCGTTGATAGATCAGTCAGTCAGTCAGTCAGTCAGTCAATCAGTCAGTCAGTCAGTCACCTTTGCCTTTTATATATTTAGATGAAACATGTATTTCTTTATTTTTAATCGAAAGCCCAAATACAAAGTTTATACAACTTTAAAAATGAAAAACTTTCATACTAACATTCATCCCCTATTTGATCCCTTGGGGGATGGATTTTTCAAAATCTGTGAAACACGTATTTCTTTATTTTTATTCTAAAGCCTAAATACAAAGTTTCATGGATATAACTTGAAAAATGACGGACTTTCATACAAATTTAACCCCCTATTTAACCCTCTTGGGGTTGAAATTTTCCAAAATCCTTTCTTAGCGAATCCCTACGTCCTAACAGCTACCTGTATGCCAAATTTCAACTCAATCGGTCCAGTGGTTAGAGCTGTGCGTTGATAGATCAGTCAGTCAGTCAGTCAATCAGTCAGTCAGTCAGTCACCTTTGCCTTTTATATATTTAGATGAAACATGTATTTCTTTATTTTTAATCGAAAGCCCAAATACAAAGTTTATACAACTTTAAAAATGAAAAACTTTCATACTAACATTCATCCCCTATTTGATCCCTTGGGGGGTGGATTTTTCAAAATCTGTG